>CM061280.1:42290029-43490029 GCA_030848825.1 Tadarida brasiliensis
AATGTATATTCAGTTTTATTTGAAACATATTCATTTGTTTCTTCATTTTGCTTGACTATGTGTTGTTTACTATGCATTTGATGAAACAGCCACTTCTCCTAATCTTGAAGGAGTGGCCTCATGTAGAGGTGAACTTTATTGTGAACCCCTGCCCTAGCTTTTGGTTGTCTTTCTAACCTTTGTGATTGTCAAAACAGTTTATTTTATTTTTAATAACTTCTAGTAGTTAAAGGTGTGCCAAGACCGGTCAGTGTCCCAAAGGGGAGATCAGGCTGATTGGAAGCCAGATTTCTGGGCATTAACTTTTAAAGTACGCAAATATATACAGTCCTGTAGGACTGAAAGTGTAAGCCCCACTGGTCTCCAGAGCCAGGTGACCTGGAGGTGCCCCTGTGCAGCAGTCACAAAAATTGGCGCTCCAGATGAGCATATAAGCTCTTTTCTGAGACATACTGAAACTGCAGCAAAAAAGAGGGGGAGCGCAAAGATGGTATCCACTGGCCTATGTTCTCTGGGAGCACCTCTGTAAGCCTCTGGATGTGTGCTAACCTGAAGCCTGCCCCTTGGTTCAAAGATCCAGGACACCAGATACAAAAGCCAGGGCACCAGACACCAATAAAAGCTACCTTCATGGAGATACTGGTGCTCTAGAGTGAGGCAGAAGGAGACCACAAAGATGGTGCCCACCAGCTTGAGCAAGACAGAGGGGGAGTGTAAATATGGCACTGGCCAGCCTCCATCCCCAGGGGTATACCAGAGGCCCCTAGATGTATGTTAAGTTAGATGTTTGCTGCTTATGCCAACACTTTAAGATTAGCAAACGAGTGTCTTTCACATGATGTCTTGCCATCAGCTGCTTCTGCGCTGGGCCCTCAGGTGGGTGAGCCTAAACATGAGAGCCATTTAAGAGTCATTTTTTCGTTTTCTATAAACTTGTGGGTCTTTTAGAAACAAGCCCCATAGGTTTTTCAAGTTGGATGTTTTAGAGATGTGTCTCTCAGGTGCAGGTCTTAGATGCTGATGTGCCTGATGTGGGGTTCAAACCCTTCACTCAGGAAGAAGCTCCATGTTTACTGTTCCATCTGGAATGTGAGTCACCAGGCTGGGGGTGGGGTGTATGGTGAGATTGGGTCTCAGACTCTTCTACCAGCTCGAATGTGGATTTTTTTTTTCTTGTTTGTCCAAAGTGTAGAAGTTGCTGGGCTAGTTTTTTAGGTTTTACAGAGGAAATTGTTTCATATGTAGCTGTAGATTTGGAGTGTCCATGGAGGAGGTGAGCTCAGAATCTTCCCAGGTTGCATCTTCAGTGCATTTTTACTTTTGTTTAAAACCTTTGTATCTAGGAACTATAATATCTTGATTGTCAGTCTGTCTCTCATAGCCAAGATTGCAAGATCCTCAGGTTCAGATGCCATCTTCTGTATACACTTTTCTTGCTCCATAGAACCTGGATCACTTCCAGGATTCCATGAGCCCTCTGAAAATGCTTATCATTTCAGGGTAGCTTCCATTAAACTCAGCTCAGAGGCACAAAAAATTCAGACATGGAGTGTAGCTAGGAAATGGTATAGGCAGGAATCCAGGTTTATATCATTGTAGACTCAGAATCTTAACACTGGAATGCAATATATTCCTATTTTTATGGCTTCATGATTTTTCTGTGTGCATGTAAGATTTTTTCCATACAGTGATTAAAGATATAGAACTTCCTATATTGGTTAACTGATAGTAAGCTATTTTCATTGTTAACTGGTGAGGTACCATTATCCTGTTTCTGAAAGAATCAGAGAGCCCAAACAGTTAAAGTTAACTTGTCTACTACTAAAAAAAGAAAGATCTGACACACTAACAAATAGCTGTGAAATAATACCTGTGATTCCAACCTTTGGAAGCTTTTAGAAATAATTCAGCAGAAGTTCAAAAAAAAATTTGGTAAATTGTCACCTAAATGAATAATGTATTTGTTTGCATATGTTCTTCCTCAAATAGTTCCTCCTTTCTATTTAGAGAAAGGAGGAAGAAGAGGAGGGGGGAAGAAGAAGAAAATGTGTAAACCACATAATGTTCTCAACTATTGTTTCCTGCTTTTAAACATCAACTGATATTCCAGTGGATGTGCCTCTAAGCACAATTAATTTTGTCTTTGCAGATCTTGAATACTATAGGGTTACCTATGTTTGTAATTATTTGGAAGTATGAGCAGAATGAGGAGGGTGAGTTGGATAACAATAGCTATATCTCACCTCTCTTACTTAAAAAAAGTCTCTATTTCTATCTTCCCTGTTATAGGAATGGAAAAGTAATCCCTTCTTTCTGCCCTTGCAATATTCTATATTGAAAATTATTAGTATGCCTTTCACAGTACAAGATCCCCACTTTAGCTGACCCAGATCACTTAAACAGGGATCTGCAGGGGGTAGTGATGTGGAGGAAAATAGAAATGTTACAAAAGGAATGAAAAGGAGGATATTCATCTTGTGACTTTCAAATTTCCAATTTAAAATGTACACATTTTAAATCATTTCCTAGTACATTTTATTGCTGCCTTGGTCAAGGGTCAGTAGCAGACTTCTAAGTGTCCCTAGAGATAAGCATAGCCTTATCAAAGACCAACCACAAGTTAATCCTATACTTATCCAGATTGTTTATAATTTCAATTTTTTTTTCATTTTAAAAAATTACTATAATAGAATAAGAGGACATTGTCTATATAATTGAGTTTTTAAAGATTTTTATACTTGCTTTAAAATATGGAGATTTTTTTGCTTTCATATAAATGTTTCTTTTTAAAATTTATTGTTGATACTATTACAGATGTCCCCTATTCCTCCCACCTTTTACTCACTTCCACTCGGCCTCTTGTATACTTGATCCAGATTCTATGATTATAGCAATTGGGTAATATTCAATTATATGTCTTTTACACCAATTTGTCAATTAAATTTATCAAACTTTTCAAAACCTTATTAAATATTTTGTCCACCTGTTATTTAGTGAAATTGATTTTTAGAGAAATTTTATCATGCTGTATTTGTCCATCTATATACGTAATTCTGTCAATTTTTTCTTTATATATTTGAGGATAGATTATTATATTCACCCAAGTTTTAGAGTTTCACATCATCCTGGTGAATTTGTGTCTTTCACCATGCTGTCACTATTTCCCTTAAATTCTATTTTATATGTTATTACTATCAGTACATTGTAAAGTTGTTTTTGTCCTGGCATATTTTTCCTAATCTTTTATTTTCAATATTACTGTTTTTTTAATATTTAAATTACTTAAAATTATATAGCTTTGTATTTAAAAATGAATATTAGAATATCTATCTTTTAATTGGTGATTTAAGTTACTTTACATTTATTGTAATTACTTATTTATTTGAATGATTTCTTCTGTCTTATTTTCTGCTTTCTATTTATCTCTATTTTTCTACTTCCTTTAACCTTCTTTTGCTGTATTCTTTTTGACTGGTAAATGCTTTGGAAGTTATCTACTTAGTACTTAACCTTTTATAAAATGCAAGCTTAAAAAAAAGAAAATAATTAAAAAAATTTAAAAATCTGTATAGACAAAAAAGCCTTGCAATCTGAGAAGTTGTGTTGTAAATTTCCTCTCTTTCTCCTTTAGTATACTAAGGGCCAGGCTAGGACACAGTTGTATAGAATAGAGGTAATATGCATATATGAAGAAGAAGGGAAAATTCACAATTTTCTGACCCCAGGGGATTATGACAAGGAACTGGATGTTATTTACTAAATAAATGACAGCTAAATTATGGTTCCCAATTAGTGTCTTAAAATAGGATAGTGCTCAAGGAAGAGGGAGGTTCTTCTTCCTTATTCCCCACTTAAGACTCACAAAAGCAGTACTCTCTCAGGCTGTCCCTGAATTAACATCTGCAACTAAACTCTTGGGGTTTGGTTTTACTGAGCTATCTTATTCTTGTCTAGCTTAGATGTTAGATTAAGAGTCACAGGCACTACCTGTGGGCCCTTCAAGGCAAGAAAAGGTGACTCAGCAGCATAGGTGGGGCCTGGACTGCTGAGTTAGTTGACTCAATGGAGAGAATGAGGAGTAAACTGCTAGTGCAAATTGAGGTGACTATGATTTAGTCAAGAATAGCACCATCTTTGAAAAAGCCACAGATAGGGATCATGAGTTTCACTAGCCACATCTTTGGCTCTGAATGACAGCATAGCAATATACAAACATGTGGGCAAGGGATATAACCACAGAGACTAGAAGAGGTCAGAGATCTAATATGCAAGGGTCTCCATATTCCCTCTGCAGTTAGGCCACATAAGCAATTATTTATTTCTCCACATAACTAGACTTCAACTAGGAGAGAAGCAGAGAGGAGGGTGGAGCTGTCTTAATCTGAGTTATTTTACCAAAAGAAACTGAACACTCCCTAAAGAGACTGTTTAATTTCTTAGACCAGACTAAGGTTTAAACTGGATTGGATATTAATTTAATTTTTACCCCCACCAACCAGAGGGTGGGAAACTCAAGAAGAAGGCCAAATTAGTTATAGACAAAATAAATAAATTACATTTTCTCTGCACAATAAAGTTTTAGTGTGAGGTAAAATTTGTAATATTGCTTTTGAAACCTGAAAAGGATGGAAACCCTAGATGTAAACCATACCTCTTAGTAATTTTTCAGATGGTTATTTTTACTTCTAAGCAGAAAGAAACTGCTGAAGTAAGGGGAAAATGATAAAAGATTTCAATTTTGTGATACTGACCCCTGATTCCTGTATAAATCTGAGTGAATCACTAATTCATAGCAAATGGTATCAAGAATATACAATTTAACAAAGATTTCCATTGATGCACTGGGACCTAGATGCTTGCATAGTCTTCCCTTCCTATTTTGGAGTGATAATAAAGGGAAGAGAATGCAAACTTGACTAGTGTATGTGATACATCACTATCATTACATACGGGGTAAAAAAGAGAAGCAGTCAAAGAAATAGTTTGATTATAAAAAGTATAATTAGGGTGCTAACATACTAACACTGAGATAAAAGTTTTAGTAATAGATTTCATGACTGACAAACCATTTTATTTACATATTGCAGAATATTTCAAAAAATAATCATAAGAATATAATATAGATTGAAAAGTAAAAACAAACCTGTTTTGCAAAGATGTTATTGTTATAAATAACCTACTTTTTGTATCATACTTTACAATTTACAAAGCTCTTTCACATTCATTTAGAAGTTACATAATTGATTTTAAACATGCAAATGAATAAAAATTAACTAAAATATTTCAAGTGAATTTGAATTTATTATGAAATATATTGAAAAGATAGACCCAATATTTAAATATGCCACATCAATCATTCTATTTCTAGATTTAATTGATTTAAGTAAAACTGATTATTAATTTTTACCCCTATATGCACTCTTTCTGATTTTTCAACTGAATCATTGAGGGAAACTGATTGCTTCATCCATTCTCTGGTTCCTCCATTTGTAACTACAATGTTGTCTCTTTTTATATATTGATTCTTCTTGGAAAGATGAGGCTCAGAGATTTTTCTTCTCACACATTTCTCCCATTTTATTCATAACAAAAAAGAAATATGTTGTCTTCCCTGTAAGTTAATTTGAGATTTTGGGTCTCCAACATGTTTAGGTATATGACCTCAAGCAAGGCAGTTACTTAATAAGTCTTAGTTTCCTCATTGAAAATTGAGAAGGTTTAGCTACTGTCTAAGACTGTTTCCAATTCTGACATCCTATATTCAAATATTTGGCATAGTCTTTGTACCATAAGTTCATTTAAAACTTTTCATCCCCTGACTATACTCCTTTTAATTTATCAGCTATCACTGTCTAGGAGACCTTACCCACAGGTTCAGTGAGGACACTTTCAGCCAAACAAAAAAATAAAACAACAGCCCAGCTGGTGTGGCTCAGTGGACTTAGTGTCAGCCCATGGACTGAGAGGTCCCAGTTTGATTCCTGGTCAGGGCAAATGCCCGGTTGTGGGCTCGATCCCCAGTGGGGGACATGCAGGAGTCAGTCAATCGATGTTTCTCTACCACATCGATGTTTCTCTCTCTCTCTCCCTTCCTCCCTCTCTAAAAAAAATCAATAAAAACATATTAAAAAATAAAACAACAAAAGCTGGAAACACTATCTAGATTCTAACTCTTCACTTTTCATCCATGTTCTAAATATGGTATCTTCCAAGTATCACTGAACACCAAAGACTATTTGTCTTTCAGACAGAAACCAAAATAATTATGTTGTAGAAATTGCAGAAGGCATGATTAGTGGAGTGGATTTAGAATGAAGCACCCGATGCACTCTTTCTGATTTTTCAACTGAATCATTGAGGGAAACTGATTGCTTCATCCATTCTCTGGTTCCTCCATTTGTAAAATAATATTCTATATCTAGATCTTCAGATGGCATGCTTATGCCCATTCCTGGGTCACCTTTTTTTGTTGTTGTTATTTCATGGTATGGAATTTCAGATGGTTTGTAAGTAGCAGACTGGTTGCTCTCTTCTGAGCTGTAATGAATAGAAACTGTAGAATTATCTGGCCACCTAAGATGCTACAACCCCATTAAAGATAAGACAGCAGTGGCCTACTGTAACTACTAGAACCACATTCTGTGATATACACAGTGTGTGGGGGTTAAGAAAAATTAAACCTTCCTGGATTAAATTGACATACCTGCTAACTCTTGTTCTTCCTTGAGTCACAGTGGCTGCTGTTGCTAACAACAAGAACAAAATTTACCATTTTTTGAGTGCTTACTCTATCAGGAACTTCACATACTTTATGGTATTTGATTCTCAGAACTTTAAAAAGTAGATGCTAATAGTATCTTTCTTTTACAGATAAGGAAACTAATCTTAGATATGTAAAGTAATTTTTTGGGGAACATAAAGTTAAATTTGATGAGGCATGAATATCTATAAATCTATATCTATCTATATCTATCTATCATCTATCTATCTATCTATCTATCTATCTATCTATCTATCTATCTATCTATCTATCTATCTATCATCTATCTATCTCCAGGTAGGTCTGACTCCAAAGCCTGACCTCTTTATTACCAAACTATCAGACATATGAAGGAAAATTATTAAAGGACCTTTAGAGTTTGGGAAGTTCAGAGTGAGCCACGTTTGTTCCTTTGACAGTATAGCATTCAATTTTACAATTAAGTGGATTTTACAAAGGTTATAGAATAACATGAGAAACCAAGGCTAATATAAGATAACATTAATCTGAAATAGTTGTAAGTAAATATTTCGACAGAGGGCTTCAAAATATGAGTTTCAGAATAAAAGTATTATTACTAATAAAATATCTAATATAATTTTCTCACCAGGAAAAAGTTGAGTAATCTATTTAATTTGATATTTTTAATGTACACTTATAGAATGTAAAAATGAAAAACTAATACTGTAGTTTACTTTCTTATGTATCATATAATTTTTGTTTTGCATTTAAAAGTCACACAATTTTTAAGTTCACAGGGAACATAAAGACTACCTGGTCCAACACATAAATTTACAGATTAGGAAATACATCACCCAGAGGTTACATGGCTGCTCAAGGGCACACAGAAATTAGTGTCAGAACCAGGACTAAAATCTTGGTCTCTGATGGCAATTCTTCTTTACAGTCTTTAATTTAAAAAAAAAAAAAAAATTAACTATTTTTTTAAATGTTTTCTACAGTCATTTTATTTTTGCTTTGGTTCCTTGTAGTTAACCTCTAATTGTCAAGTAACGCTAATTCTAGGGTAATCCCTTATGCAAAGGACTACACATTTGATCTTTAGAAAATTTTAGACATGAAACCTTCTGGGGGGGATTAAATGATAGTAAATGCAACCCATCCAATTACGTTTTTGTTTCAGCAGCTCTGCAGCTATAACTACCCAAATTTTGCCTAAAAGCAACTCCTGTTTTAAGTGGCCTGAACAATTTCTGAAACTCTGGGAGAGGCAAAGAAAAACAAGTTTATGTTATACTAATTGTTTTCCATTACTGATTACATTCAATATTATTTTGTATTACTTTCAGGTGTACAAAATAGTTTTTAAACAATAATATACTTTACAAAGAGTCCTGGCCAATATTTTCAATACCCAACTGGTTAGACAATTACAAAGTAATCGTTCTGATATTTTCAGTACCCATCTAGTACCATGCACAGTTATTAAAATAGTATTGACTATATTCCCTATCCTGTAATTTACATTCTTTCACCTCTTTCACCCAGTCCCCTACCGCACCCCCCACCCTACATAGCAACGATCAGTCTGATCTTTTTTTTTTTTTTTTTAATCCTCACCCGGACATTTTTCCACTTTTTGTTCAGATAGAGTGGGAGGGAGAGAGAGGAAGAGAGAGAGAGAGAGAGAAACATCGACGTGAAAGGGACACATCCAGTGGCTGCCTCCCGCACGACCCACCAGGGGCCGGGGACAAACTGCAACAGAGGTACACGCCCTAAGCGGGAACCGAACCTGGCTCTCTCTGGACCGCAGGCTGATGCTCTAACCGCTGAGCCAAATTGGCCAGGACGATCAGTTTGATCTTTGTATCTAGCACCATAGATATTGTTTTCAATTTCATTTTGCACTAATTAATAATATTGTGATAACTATGTGTGGAGCCAGGTGGGTACTAGATTTATCAGGGTGATCACTTTGTAAGTTATATTAATGTCTAATCACTGGTTGTACACCTGAAACTAATATACTGTGCATCAATTGTAATTGAAAATTTAAAAAAATATTTTAAAAAGAAAAACAACAATAATAATGCTGAGGAGATGTTTTCTGAGTTTTGAATTTTATTTGCAGCAGGCTTATCTGAAATCAGGTGTTCAAAATGACACTGGAAAATTAATCTCTATGGGTTGGGGAATATGTCTTACTGATCTTTGTATCTCCTTACCACTTAACAGAGTGCTTGTCACCAGAAGGAACGTTAATAAATGATGTTTTATTACTTATTGTAAGGTTCAAATTTTATTCTCCATGAATGGAACCTCAGTTGGTAAAATATGAATCTGTAGAGGGTGAGCAAGTTTACATAAACTGTGAAACACAACATCAAAAATAGTTATTGTATTTCTGCCGTGCCTAGTAGGTGTTAATGGTAAAAGATTTCTCTTGCTTTCAAATATTTTATAAACTAGTTTCAGCATGCTGTAACAACATACTTATCAAATTAATAATTCCCAGGTCAATTTCATGTATATTAAGTGTGTGTCTGTATTCAATACCAGCTTGAGCAGCCTGAGACAGATTGTTGTTTTTGTCTCCCTTTGTTTCATAATCTTTGTATGCACTCCCCAACGGTTACATCCACTGACTTTCTAGGGCTTTCTCATTGTATCTTTAGTATAATATCCCCTGACTTTCCCCTAATTGGGCTCTGAAGTATCTGACTCTATTGACTGTGGCTAAACTCTCACCACAAGGAGGTGTTTAACTTCCCATAGGGAGATGGTGACAGTTGAGCTGAGTGGAGAGGTCAAGGTCAAAGCTCACATCCTGTTGCTGTGTGCAGTCTGAGGTAAGACAGGCCGGACACTGCTTTACTTAAAACGGTTGTAAATCTTAATGACCTAGCCTGTGGCTTCTATTATGGGGAGGTTGTAGATTTTATAAATAATGAAATGCTTCAAAATGGAGTTAGTCCATACTTCTATATGAAGCATATGTGGGAGTCCTGGGGTGATACAGAGAAGAAGTTGCAGGACATCCTCAGTAACTCAGCAATATCAAGAGCTAGGAAGAATGCTTATGCCTGGAGCACCTTGGCCCTGGCAGAGCGCCTCGCCGAGAGGCAGAAGCAGAAGGATAAAATAAAAGTAAAAAAGTTCCAGGAGCAGCCCAAAGAGCAAAAAATGCTCACTCATGTCTTGGTAGGGATGGTGAATAGACTCAGGGGTAGACAAGAATGGGAAAGGGAGACGGCCCAGTACCAATTTCGACAAAATCTCACAGTCTTCCGTGGGGTAGAGGCAGAACAAGATATACTCAGGAATGTGTTTCTTAGGGTGATAAGCACTCAGACTCAGAAGCAGGAAGGAACTAAGGAAGAGAAGAAGACACAGACAGGTCCGCTTACTTTTGCTCAGGCCGCAACAAGTTATTGTGGGGCAAACGAGGAAGGAGTGAGGGGATTAGGCCAGGAGACTGCTGCTACTCCTGTGCCTGCTGCTGTAGGGAGAGAGGCAAAGGAAGGGAAAGTGATTTCTGTATGTGGGAACAACCAGCAGGTAGCTGTTTTCCCTTATTCTGGGCCCTTGGGGGCCTGGTCCCAGGCTAATCAATTGCTACCCCTCAGTCTCTCTGCATCCTCTTACTCATTCCTGCCTATGGTGTCTCCCCCAGGAGTAGCAGCAGAAGCTACAGCAGTTATCACTGTGAACAATTTCAGAACTAGATGGCTGTCTAAACATCACGATACCAGCAAGTTCTTGCCAGAAAGATTTAAGGAACAGTCTGGCCTCTATCACTCTGCAAGCCGTACCTTTAGGTGCAGAGTCGGGGACTGGGGCTGTGACCTGTGTCGTTCGATGAATTTCTCATGGTGAAATAAATATGTGTGTTTTAAATGTGCATGGGTTGACGCCCAACCACTGAGCCACACCGGCCGGGCAATATGTGTTTTAAATGTAACAAATCCCGACTCACAGAGGAAAGTGAAGGCTCTGCCCCCAATTACAGACCTCACAGAATGTTAACAAATTCATTTCCTGATGTCCTCTTCTGATTTAGAAAAAGAAAAAGCACGTGTTCTTGGTTAGATGTTAGGTAAACAGAAAAGCCAAAGAAAATAAGATATAAAGATCATCTTAAACCTTGCCACTTAGAAAACAATTAGCATTTTACCTCCCCACTTTCAGCTCTGAGTATAACTACATATGTGCGTTACAATAAATAGCTACATTAAATAGTTTTCTTATGACAATAGAATCATTTTGAAAATTAAGTTTATAATTTACTGGAAAATGTTCTTTTATTGGCTTAATCAAGTTTGGAAAAGATAGGGAGAAAATACAAATAAGAGAATAAAAAGGACAAAAAAAATACCATCATCTGGAACTGATTTTAGAGCTCAATTTGGCTAGTCTCACTATTGTTTGTAGACAATCCTACACATATACAAGAGCATATGTACGTGCATGCAAAAACATGCTATTTTTATTTCTGAAATGAGATCAAACTGAACATGCATTTTGCAAATCTACATTAAAAATTACATTCATTTCAATTTGGAAAATTCAGGGACTCACGTGTATGAATGTAAAATGCTAATCCAACCACCTAGAATTAATGTCTTCCAATATTTGGTTGCATATATTTTCAACCCTGTTTAGACATGTACACATATCTATGTTATTGTTAAAATTAACTTTTTTCCTATTTCTAAAGTAAGAAACAGCAGAGAAACAAAAAGAAGAAAAGTTTTATGTATAATCTCATTATTCATTATTTTGTTCCATATGCCTATTATATTACTTTTTTGAATTTATTTTTTGTTACAGGTGTTTCTCCTTTCCCCCCCCTAGACACCCTCCTCCCCATTCCGCACCCCCCACCCCCCTAGCATTGTTGTCTATGTCCATTGGTTATGCATACACGCATATAAGTTCTTTGGTTCATCTCATCCATCTCCCCTGTCCCCCTATTCTGAGGTTTGTCAATCCGAACCATACTGCTTTCTATGTCTCTGGGTCTATTTTGTTCATCAGCCCACCTTGTTCATTATATTCCACAAATAAGTGAGATCATGTGGTATTTGTCTTTCTCTGATTGGCTTATTTCGCTTAGCATAATACTCTCAAGGTCCCTCCATGTCGTCTCAAAGGATGAGAGATCTTTCTTTCTTACAGCTGCATAGTATTCCATTGTATGTATGTACCACAGCTTTTTTATCCACTCATCTATTGATGGACACTTGGGCTGTTTCCAGATCTTCGCAACTGTAAATAGTGCTGCTATGAACACAGGGGTACATATATTCTTTCTGATTGGTGTTTCAGGCTTCTTAGGATATATTCCTAGAAGTGGGATCAAAGGGCCTATTATTTTTTAAAGTTTTTTTACGTTTAAGAAAATAATAATAATGTTAAGCTAAGTATATATACATACTACTTTTAAATTTGTACCTAAAATGTTATAGATAAATTTTTTAAAATAGTAAGTACATATTTAGCTTAACATTTTCCCCCATCATTTTGTCGGGAGGGGGACTATTTATTAGACATGACTATGAATTCTTTAACATGGGTTTGCTGGAGATTAGTTTTGCAATTTTATTTTTTTCTTTCTTTGGTCCATTCGAAGAACCAGATCTTGATTTTATTTATCACTTCTATTACTTATGCACTTGTCAATTAATTCATTCTTCTCCCATCCCTTCTATATTCTTGAGGATATGTAGTTGTTATTTTTGTTTGCAATCTAAGTTCTTGATTTTATGCTCAGTTGATTTATTTCTTTTTTGTGTAATGTTTAAAAATGTGAAATTCCTATCAGGTACAACTTGGTCTTCATACCATAAAAAGTGTGTGTATGTGTGTATATGTATATATGTGTGTATTTTTGTTTGTTTGTTTGTTTGTTTTATTTTTTGTTAATCCTCGCCCGAGGATATTTTTTCCACTGATATTTTTAGGTAGAGTGGAAGGGAGGGAGGGGGAGAGAGAGAGAAACCTCAGTGTGAGAGAGACGCATCAATTGGTTGTCTCCTGCACGACCCCAACCGGGGCCAGGGATTGAACCTGCAACCCAGGTATGTGCCCTTGACCGAGAATTGAACCCAAGACCCATGTTCCGCAGGCCAGTGCTCTAACCACTGAGCCAAACTGGCCAGGGCTATATGTGTGTATTTGTAAACATAAGTGTGCATATAAATTTTTACAGTGTGTGTGCGTGTGGGTATATATCATACACACACATAATTTCCCGTCTGTTCTGGGATTCTAATTCGATGCTCCTAATTAAAATGGTAAAAAAAAAAAAAAAAAACACAAAAAGGGGGACTTTTACTTGGTAAATATTTTTACCATGTTTTCTGACTACATTTCAACTCTGGGGTGGGTGTGCAATCACCACAGACTGCAAAATTGGGAGAACCATCATGGTGTATATTAATCCATGCAAAGATTAGGACTTTTGCACTAAGTGTTTGCAAAAACTTTCTGAATTTTTCATGTTTATTTTAATATAGTACAAAATATTTGACATGTATAAAAATGTATGCAATAGTTGTGTGGTTTTTAGGAAGTACTCAATGTAAGGTGAATGTAATAATTATGTAAGGTGAATGTAATAATTTGAACATACCGTAATCCAGTTTGTGCATTTTAAGACATCGATGTTGTGAAAACTCATGAGAAGCTATGGGAATTAATTCACAGAAACTTACTGCTTGGGAAGTTTAAAAGTTGTGATAGTAAAAGCTTTTCCCTTATTGATTCTTGATATGAACGTAACTGGGTTTTCTGATGTTTTAGGTTGTTTTGCAGGATCTTAAGATAATGACACTCTGGTAATGGATCAGCCTTGTGTATGTCGAACAGCTACTCAAACATTCATGTTCACTACTCAACATTACCTGTGGTGGCGACAGTTAGAATAAAATAGCACTAATAAAATAATTGTGATGGGGGGGGGGAACTGCTCAAAACTAGGGACCTAAATAAAGAAATATAGGTCTGCATTTGGCCCATTAAAGTGAAAATTGGAAAGATTTATTTTTCTTCAATCAGAAAATTTATTTGTTTTAAACTTTATTTTTTAATTACAGTTTACATTCAATATTATTTTGTACTAATTTCAGGTGCCCGGCATAGTGTTTAGACAATCATATACTGTACAAAGTGGTTCCCCGATATTTCAAGTTCCTGCCTGGCACCACACATAGTTATTACAATTTACTGACTATCTTCCCCATACTGTACTTTACAGCCGGCCCCATGACTGTTCTGTAATGACCAATTTGAACTTCTCAATCCTTTCACCTTTTTCAGCCAGCTCCCCAACCTTCTTCCCTTCTGACAACCATCAGTCTGTTCTCTGTAAAAATTCGGAAGGTTTTCAAAAGAGCCTTGAAAGCCAGTAGTTTCATGTTTTCCTTTCAATTCATATATACTAAAGAGTGTTAGTGGATTTTAGCTGTGATAGTAGATGACCTATGTTTTTAGATTTCTTACTCTTCCCTTGCAGGTAGGATTTCCAGTTAAATACAGGACGCCCCGTTAAATTTGAATTTCAGAAAAATGCGGTATTTTGTTTTAATATAAGTATGTACCAAATATTGCATGTTTTTTTGTTTTTGTTTTTGTTTTTGTTTTGCTAAATCGGACACTGCTTCCTGGAGGGAGACTGGCATTTATTTTCCTTTGCAAGTAAAAATAGAATAGATTACTCTGGCAGAGAGGAGCATTTGAACCTGTACAAATTCTAGGATCCATGGTTGAAGAGACAAAAAGAAGAAAAATAATATAGAAGCTTCTGAATATTTGTCAACAATGAAACCTGAATGCATGAGTTTGGTATCACAATATATAGCATGGCATGGCAGTCATGATTGTTGAACAGAGATTTTGAAAAAGTATAGATAAATTCGAAATATGTGCTCTTGCCCTGGAAGTCTCCTGCTCTGTCGCTCCAATAGCCTAAATGTTTTCTAAAGTCGCCTTACCATTATCAGTAGCACTGTGGAAAATCTGTGTGGTACCTTAGTACCCAGATTTTGGCTCCTTAAACTACTCTCCATTAAAAGGAACCAAGGCTCCTTGGAGGGTAGCTGGCACCAAATCTTGGGGCAGGAGAAAGCAAGATGAGCCTGGAACATCTGGCCATTTACGGAAAGTGAGAATACTGACTGGGCGTACAAAGGACAAGGAGACCCGAAGGAAGCTCTCACCAGACTGCGTGACATATTGAGCATAAAGAAAGAGCCTGCTTGAAGAAGTCTCTCACTGGGCAAAGAGTAAAAATCGAGCTTCGATAAAAGAAAATAAGCAACAACTACAATCAGCTGAAACCGTTGAGTCCATTAAAAAATAAACCTATGACGATACGGGTAATGTAAAGTGTGCTAAAAGATGCTTGTAATGCACACAAGAATTTCCAATATTGTCTATAAAAATGCTATATATTCATGAATCCAATGTACACAACTCCTATACTCAACTTTTTTGTCAATGAAGAAGTTCACACCAATGGTGGAGACATATGGACAACATGATTAATTAATATATAAAAAGGTAGTGGTTTTAACTTGGAGAGAGATAGATGTGGGAGAATGCAAGGGTGAGCTTCTTTATGTAAAGTGGTAATATAGAATGACGTATGCAACAAGTGGGAGTAATACTCTTCAGAACAAAAATGTAATGTTTTGGAATTTGAGAATCTGTTGGGTTAGAGAGTTTGTAAAGGCTTTAAAATACTCTGTGTGTTATATTACTAGAAACAAAAAACGTTATAAATTTGTGGATTTAATAGGAGTTTTTGGTCAGCAAACCATATGGAGACACATAAGAAGGAGGATACCAGATTGTTTTCATTTTTGTGAGCACATATTGAGCTTGTGTGCTCAAGATTGTCTGTGAGTATGATACTTGTCTAATATTCATCTAGCTGATGTGATCATAGCTAGCAGAAATAAGCCAGTTATTGTGACTCCACACTGCATCATGTGTTGCTGTGTGTGTTGCTATTGCCACATGGAAAAGAATCTTAGACGGAGAAGGGTAGGGTCAACATATCTGAGCTACATTAGTTCTCTTAAAAGCTGAACACTCCCCACCCCCACCCCCAAAAAGCTGAATACCCATGAAGTCATTTTCTCTGCCTGCTCCCTTCCCTCAAGTATCATTAACTGATGGTTTGGTTTGTGTCTAGTAAGTAACAGTAAAAAGAGTCCAGACTGTAATAGTCTTGGGTTCCGAGATTACAAATTTATCATGGGAAATTATGATTTTTAGATGGTAAATTTATTGAAAGCCCTTTTATTCTGGTAAATCACCTGATTTATCTGTACCTTTGCAGGTATGGGGCCAGGGTTGGGATATTTTTGTGTCCCAGTAACTAAAGCATTTATGCAAATTATATAGATGATTGACTTAGGGTCCGAATATTCAGTCTCTAGATGTGCTACAAACAAGGAGGAGTTGAGTTGTATAGACTGGAGTTCCTTGCAGATATTAGAGTGTACCATTAGTACTCCCCCCTGCCATTTTATTCTTTCTTTTTAATTCAGTGAGCTAAACAGCCAGGATAATAAACAGTATGTATTTTTTCCATCTGTGTCCCATGTGTTGATGGAAAATCAATGGCAAGTCTACTCACCCCGCCCCCCAAAGTTCCCTCAAACTGATTTATACAATTAAGTCAGGCTAAATCAAGGTGCATGTCAAATGGGAATGCAATCTCATTTGAGACTAGGAATTCCCTTCCAAGCTCATTCCGGTTACTGGCAGAATTTAGATTCTTGTGTTTGTATATGGGCTGCATGGGCACGGCATACATATGTGAACAACTGTTCATGGCTTTTGCCTAATTCTGAATCGGTATTTTAATCTTATTTTCAATATTGTTACTTTCATAATATCTTGCGTTGAAAACATGTCTATTGATGAGCTTTGTCATTACCTTATTAGAGCAGAAATTCAAGAAAAAGTTTCATAAATGCTATGAAATCAGTTTTTGCATCTTCGTGTTACCTGTTTTTGGAACATATTATCAATAGAATAGAGCTCACCCTGGCTACCACACTCAGGATCATATACAAGGCAATGGTTGCAGTGGTGGGAGGTGTGGGATTAACACGTGGGGCACTGGATGTGCACAGGGGCCAGGTGGGGGAATCCTGGGATGAGGATTTCCCTGAGGTCTGTGGCCAGGCTTCTTGCTGTAGTCCTAAATGCAGTCAGGAGGGTGCGCATCCCTTTGATACCCTCTGACATCATCTGCCTCTTTCCTGATCTTCTCCTTCCCTCCCAGTCTTGGACGTACTGCCTCAGTACTCTGGGGGCTTCTAGAGAGAAATGGGTTTCTTGAGCAGTGTCCTAGACAGTGTCCAAACTCGTGATTTTTTTTTTTCCTCCAACCAAGTGCTGGAATCTCTCCTTGGGAAGCCTGAACCTCTACGAAGTCTGTCTCATCTGTGGGTGTCTGCCAAGATTAGTACTCTCCAGGGCTCCCCCTGTGGCAGCCAAGAGGGGTTGGCGCCAGTTTACCAGTTCCTACTGGTTCTGCAGCGCATACCGAGGTCTTTTTGCCTATTACCTGATACACAGATGGATGGGACTCCTCCTGGGTCCTTTGACATATGATGCTGGATCCCACAACTCCCACAGAGGCACTTTTGTTCATGGATGGATGCCAAATTTTAGGTGTTAAAAGAGATGAGGGCATTGTGGTGGAAGGAGGGATGTTTTAAGTAGCCATGATGCTGACACCGCTCTTTTCATGTCACAATTTATTCAAGCATCTTCTGGTGATGGGAACTGAAATTTTTTGTTACAACAAGCAATGGACTAATAGAAATTATTTTACACATATTTCTATGTACTGCTGCTCTTATTTCTTTATGATAGATATACGGAATTGGAAAATCTACGTGTGTTTTTCATTTCTTTAAAAAAAAAAAAAAAAAAAAAAAGCCCAAGCAATTTACATTTCCATGAAGTCTTTTCTCTGCATTCTCTCCACCCTCAGCGTTTTTTAGTTGTTTGTGTTGTTGTTTTGCCATTTTTATGAGTAGGGATGTATCTTGTTTTCCAGAATAATGCACATTTAATTGAATGCTTGAGAAGTTAAGTATTATTTTATAAGTTTGTCGATCATTCAAATTTTGTTTCCCATGGAATGGCTGTTTTTATCCTTAACACAATTTATAGTGAATTCTTCGCCTTTTTACTTTTCACTGTATAGGACCTGTTTGTATATTATAAGTGTGAATGTTCTGTCTGCATTTATGATAAAATATTTTCCATCAAGTTCTGATTGTCTTTTAAGCTGATTTATGTTAAATTTTATCACAAAAAATCTTTACTTTTTGCACACCAAAAATGACTACCTTATCTTATAGCTTCTAATTTTCTGATTAGTTTAAGAAACTCTTCTCTACCTCCAAGTTCCTTTCTTTCCTTTTCCTTTCTTTCCTTCTTTCTTTCTTTCTTTCTTTCTTTCTTTCTTTCTTTCTTTCTTTCTTTCTTTCTTTCTTTCTTTCTTTCTCTCTTCCTTCTCTCTCTCTCTCTCTCTCTCTCTCTCTCTCTCTCTCTCTCTCTCTCACTTTCTTTCAAGATCTCTGATCAGCCTGCAATTTTTTTTTTATTAATTTAAGTTTGTTACAAATGTTTCTCCTTTTCCCCCCATTGAAACCCTCCTCCCCATTCCCCCCACTTCGTCCCCAGCCTTGTTGTCTATGTCTATCGGTTATGTATACATGCATATAAGTTCTGTGGTTTATCCCTTCCCTCCCCCCCCACCCCTTCTGAGGGTTGTCAGTCTGTACCCTACGTCTATGACTCTGGGTCTATTTTGTTCATCACTTTGTTTAGTTCATTATATTCTAGAAATAAGTGAGATCATGTGATATTTGTCTTTCTCTGCTTGGTTTGTTTCGCTTAGGGTAATACTTTCCAGGTCCCTCTATGTCATCTCAAAGGATAAGAGATCTTTCTTTCTTACAGTTGCATAGTACTCCATTGTGTATATGCACCACTGCTTTTTTATCCACTCATCTACTGATGGACACTTGGGCTGTTTCCAGATCTTAGCTATTGTAAACAGTGCTGCTATGAACATGGGGGTACATATATTCTTTCTGGTTGGTGTTTCAGGCTTCTTAGGGTATATTCCTAGGAGTGGGATCACTGGGTCAAATGGCAGTGTTACCTCAATTTTTTGAGGTAACACAGTAGTGTTTTCCATAGTGGCTGCACTAGTCTGCATTCCCACCAGCAGTGTACTAGGGTCCCCTTTTCTCCACACCTTCGCCAGCACTTGTTGTTTGATGATTTGTGGATGGCAGACATTCTGACAGGTGTGAAGTGATACCTCATTGTTGTTTTAATTTGCATCTCTCTGATGATTAGTGACATTGAGCATTTTTCATGTCTCTTGGCCATTTGTATGTCCTGTTTGGAGAGGTGTCCCTTTAGGTCCTCTGGCCATTTTTTAATTGGATTCTTTGTCTTCCTTTTGTTGAGTTGTGTGAGTATTCTATATATTTTGCAAATTAACCCCTTATCTGATGTATCATTGGCAATTATGCTCTCCGATACAGTGGGTCCCCTTTCCATTTTGATGGTTGTTTCTTTTGCTGTGCAGAAGCTTTATAGTTTGACGTAGTCCCATGTGTTCATTTTTCCCTTTGTTTCTGTGGCCTTAAGTGATGTACCAGTGAAAATTCTGTAGTGTATGATGTCCAAAATTTTGTTGCCTGCATTTTCTTCTAGGATTTTTATGGATTCATGAGTCACATTTAAGTATTTTATCCATTTCGAGTTTATTCTTGTGTATGGTGTAAGTCAGTGGTCTACCTTCATTTTTTTTGCATGTAGCTGTTCAATTTTCCCAGCACCATTTATTGAGGAGGCTGTCTTGACTCCACTGTATGCTCTTGCCACCTTTGTCCAATATTCATTGAGCATATTGTCTTGGGTCAATTTCTGGGTTCTCTGTTCTGTTCCATTGATCTATGTGCCTGTTCTTGTGCCAGTACCAGGCTGTTTTGATTACAGTGGCTTTGTAGTATAACCTGATGTCTGGTAACGTGAACCCTCCTACTTTGTTCTTCTTTTTCAAGATTTCTGTGGCTATTCAGGGCCTTTTTTGGTTCCATATAAACTTTTGGAGTGTTTGTTCTAGTTCTGTGAAATATGTCGTTGGTATTTTGATGGGGATTGCATTGAATCTATACGTAGCTTTGGGTAGTGTGGACATTTTAATGATGTTAATTCTTCCAATCCATGAACAAGGTATATGCTTCCACTTTTTTATATCCTCCTCTATTTATTTTTT
The DNA here is from genome assembly GCA_030848825.1 of Tadarida brasiliensis. Lineage (NCBI taxonomy): Eukaryota > Metazoa > Chordata > Mammalia > Chiroptera > Molossidae > Tadarida > Tadarida brasiliensis. Next base: position 42,310,081 of record CM061280.1, read on the forward strand.
TTAATGACCTCTAGTGTTCTGTGAAGGGATCCTTTACTTCTTTGGTTAAGTTTGTTCCTAGGTACCTTAATTTTTTTTGCCACTATGTTAAATGGGATTGTTTTTTTACTTTCTCTTTCTGTGAGTTCATTGTTGGTGTATAGGAATGCCGTCCATTTCTTTGCGTTAATTTTATATCCTGCTACTTTGCCAAATTCATTTATTAAGTCTAGTAGATTTTTGATGAAATCTTTAGGGTTTTCTATGTACAATATCATGTCATCTGCAAATAATTACAGTTTCACTTCCTCCTTTCTAATTTGGATCCCTTTTATTTTTTCTTCATGTCTAACTGCTGCGGCTAAGACTTCCAATACTATGTTAAATAAGAGTGGCGAAAGTGGACATCCCTGTCTTATTCCCGTTCTTAAGGGAAATGTTTTTAGTATTTGCCCATTGAGTATGAAGTTGGCTGTAGGTGTTTCTCATATGACCTTTAATATGTTGAGATATGATCCCTCTATTCCCACATTGCTGAGCGTTTTTATCAGAAATGGGTGCTGGATTTTGCCGAACGCTTTTTCAGCATCTATTGATATAATCATATGGTTTTTATCTTTCATTTTGTTTATGTGGTGTATCACATTTATTGATTTGGGAATATTGTGCCATCCTTGCATCCCTGGGATGAATCCCACTTGGTCATGGTGGATAATTTTTTTGATATATTGCTGGATCTGATTTGCTAATATTTTGTTAAGGATTTTGGCATCTGTGTTCATCAGGGATATTGGCCTGTAGTTTTCTTTCTTTGTAGTGTCTTTATTCTATTTTGGAATTAGGATTATGCTGGCCTCATAAAAAGAGATTGGAAGTCTTCCGTCTTCTTGGATTTTCTAGAATAGCTTGAGAAGAATGGGTATTAGATCTTCTCTGAATGTTCGGTAAAACTCCCCCACGAAGCCATCCGGGCCTGGGCTTTTGTTTGCTGGGAGTTTCTTAATTACATCTTCAATTTCCTTTGTAGCTATTGGTCTGTTCAAGTTTTCTATCTCTTCCAGGTTCAGTTTTGGGAGACCGTGTGTTTCTAGAAATTTGTCCATTTCACCTGGATTGTCCAATTTATTGACGTATAATTGTTCATAGTATGTTTCGATGCTCCTTTGTGTTTCTGTGGTGTCAGTTGTTACTTCTCCCCTTTCGTTTCTGATTTTGTTTATTTGGGTCCTCTCTTTTTGTTTCTTGGTGAGTCTGGCTAAAGGTCCATCGATCTTGTTTATCTTTTCAAAGAACAAGCTTTTTGTTTCATTGATCTTTTGAACTGTTTTTTTTTTTTTTTTTTAAGTCTCCATGTCATTTATTTCTGCTCTGACCAATACTATTTCTTTCCTTCTACTTGCTCTGGGATTTTCCTTTTATTTTCTTTCTAGATCTTTAAGTTGTAGGGTTAGAGAGTCAATTAGGAATTTTTCTTGTTTCTTGAGGTAGGCCTGTAGTGCTATGAACTTCCCTCTCAGGACTGCTTTCGCTGCATCCCACAGATTTTGTGTTGTTGTGTGTTCATTTTCATTGGTTTCCAGGAAGTTTTGTTGTTTTTTTTCCCCCATTGACACCCTCCTCCCCATCCCCCCACCCCGTCCCCAGCTTTGTTGTCCATGTCCTTCAGTTATGCATACATGCGTATAAGTTCTGTGGTTTATCTCTTCCCTCCCCCCTACCCCCTCTTCTGAGGGTTGTCAGTCTGTACCTTACTTCCACATCTCTGGGTCTACCCTGTTCCTCAGACTGTTATGTTTATTATATTCCACAAATAAGTGAGATCATGTGATATTTGTCTTTCTCTGCTTGGTTTGTTTCGCTTAGGATAACACTCTGCAGGTCCCTCCATGTCGTCTCAAAGGATAAGAGATCTTTCTTTCTTACAGCTGCATAATACTCCATTGTGTATATGTACCACAGCTTTTTTATCCATTCGTCTACTGATGGACACTTGGGCTGTTTCCAGATCTTAGCTATTGTAAATAGTGCTGCTATGAACATGAGGGTACATGTATTCTTTCTGATTGGTGTTTCAGGCTTCTTAGGATATATTCCTAGAAGTGGGATCACTGGGTCAAAAGGCAATTCAATTTTTAATTTTTTGAGGTAAGACCATACTGTTTTCTACAGTGGCTGCACTAGTCTGCATTCCCACCAGCAGTGTACTAAAGTCCTCTTTTCTCCACATTTCCAGGAAGTTTTTAATTTCTTCCTTGATCTCGTTGGTACCCCATTCATTGTTTAATAACATGCTACTTAGCCTCCAAGTGTTTGAATGTTTTTGTGTGTTTTTGTTGTAATTGAGTTCTACTTTCATGCCATTGTGGTCCAAGAAGATGCTTGATATGATTTCAAACTTTTTGAATTTCTAGAGACTTACTTTGTGTCCTAAGATGTGGTCTCTCTGAGAATGTCCCATGTGCACTTGAGAAGAATGTATATTCTTCAGCTTTGGGGTGAAATGTTCTTTAAATATCAATTAAGTCCAACTGATCTAGGTCGTCATTTAAGGACTCTATGCCCTTTTTAAGTTTTTGTCTGGAAGATCCATCCAGTGGTGTAAGTGGGGTGTTAAAATCACCCACTAAGATCGTATTGCTGTTGAACTCTCCCTTGAAGTCCTCCAGAAGTTTTTAAATATAGTTTAGAGCTCCCATATTTGGTGCGTATATATTTACCAGGGTTATATCCTCTTGTTGGATTGATCCTTTTAACATTATGTAGGGACCTTCGTTGTCTCTTATTATGGCCCTTGTTTTGAAGTCTATCTTGTCAGACATGAGTATTGCTACACCAGCTTTTTTTTCATTTCCATTTGCTTGGTAAATTTTTTTCCATCCCTTCACTTTCATCCTGTGTGAGTCTTTTGTTTTGAGGTGGGTCTCTTGTAGACAGCATATATATGGGTCTTGTTTTCTTATCCCATCAAATATCCTATGTCTTTTGATTGGAGCATTTAAGCCATTTACATTTAAGGTTATTATTGATAGATAGTTATTAGTTGCCATTTTTATTTTATGCCTGTGTTCCTCTGTTCTCTCTCTCTGTTTCTTCTTCTTCTTACAACAGCCCCTTCAGCAATTCTTGCAGTGCTGGTTTGGTGGTGGTGAATTCCTTCAGCTTTTTCTTATCCGTGAAACTCTTTATTTCTCCATCAATTTTGAATAATAGCCTTGCTGGATAGAGTAGTCTTGGATTCAGACCCTTGCCTTGCATTACTTTGTACACTTCACGCCATTCCCTTCGGGTCTGCAGCGTTTCTATTGAGAAATCAGCTGACGTTATAATGGGAGCTCCCTAGTTAACTTTCTGTCTCTGTCTGCTTCCTTTAAGATTCTTTCTTTGTCATTAATGTTTGCCATTTTTATTGTGATGTGTCTAGCTGTGGGTCCTCTGGGGTTCATCTTGCTTGGGACTCTCTGTGTTTCCTGGACTTGTGTGACTTTTTCCTTCACCGGTTTAGGGAAGTTTTCTGTCATTAATTCTTCAAACAGGTTCTCTATTCCTTTCTCTGATACTTCTCCTTCCGGTACCCCTATAATGTGAATGTTGTTACGTTTTGTATTGTCCCACAGCCCCCTTAAACTCTCCTCCTGCTTTTTAAACTTTTTTCTCCATTTGCTGCTCTATTTGGGTGTTTTTCTCTACCTTGTGTTCTAAGTCACTGATTCGGTCTTCAGCTTCTTCTAATCTACTATTGAACCCTTCTAAGACATTTTTCATAACAGCTATGCCATTCTTTATTTCCTCTTGAATTTTATGTATAGCTTCTACCTCTTTATGTGTAGCTTCTACCTCTTTTTTCAAGCTAAGTAGTTCCCAGTAAGCTCTTCATAATTCTTATTAAGTTGCTGGTAGTTCTCACCAAATTGTTTGAGGTCCCTTATAATCATTGCTTTTAATTCTTTATCTGACAAGTTGCTTTCTTCTAGTTCCTGTAGTTCCTTTTCTGGTGATTCCTCTTTTTTTTTTTCTTTTTCATTTGGATGTTGTTTCTTTGTTTCACCATTTTAGCAATCTGGTAGTTCTAAGCCCGGTGAGGGATGTTGGAATGTGTAGGCAGTTTGGTGTGTATCAATTAAGGCCGCTGTGCCTCCCAGCCTGTTTTGGTGTATGGCTCCTCTTGTCTGCTGTGGGTCCTGGAAGGTTGACACCTGGCGACTGGAATTGGTCTGTTGTGCAGGTCTCTTGTCCCAGAGACTTGCTGCTGCTTGGGCTGGGGCACCGCTATTGATCAGCTTCTGCTGATGCTGCTGGGAATGGGTCTTAGCTGCCGATATGTGCTGCTGCTGCTTGGGGTGCATGGGTCCATCTGGTGCCCTGCTGGGGTATGTGGGACCTGCTGGTATGTTGCTGGGGTGTGTGGGGTTCCACTAGTACACTGTTGGGGTCCGTGGGTTCCACTGGCACGCTGCTGGGGTTCATGGGTCCCTCTGGTATGCTGCTAGAGTGTGTGGGTCAAGCTGGTGTCCTGCTGGGGTTCGTGGGTTTCGTTGGTACGCTTCTGGGGTTCGTGGTTCTCTTTGGTATGCTGCTGGGGTGCGTGGGTCCCAGTAGCGTGCTATTGGGGAACCCTGCTGCCTGTTGGGGCTCAGCTTCTTATCAGTCACTGCTGGGGGCGAGTGTCAGCTCCCATTTCGCACTGTTACTGCTGGTGCTGCTGCTGGTGCTGCTGCTGCTGCTGCTGCTGCCAGGGGATGTTCTCAGGTCCCAATCCTTTACTGCTGTTGGGGGCTGAGGATGCTCCACACCTGGGATTTTGTTGCTGCTGCTGCTGGGGGGTGGTGCTCCACTCCAACTCCTCTGCTGCAGTTGTCAGGGGCAGGTCTAAGCTGCCCTAGCCCTGCTGCTTGGTCTGGGGCACTGCTCCTGATCAGCCTTTGCTGATGCTACTGGGGATGGTTCAGCTGCCAATCTGAGCTGTTAATGCCTGTTGGGGGTGGAGCTCTACTCCCACCCAGTCACTCTTGCTGTGGGGGGAGGTGCCGGGCTCCCAAGCTGGTGCTAGTGCCCCCACGAGCCTGGGTGGGCTGCCTTGAGCCTGGGCAGGCTGCTGCGCTGCCGCAGGTCTGGAGCCTGGGTGCGTCTGGAGCCTGGCTGGACCTCCGGGCCACAGTGGGCCTGGAGCTTGGGCTGGCCACCACGCCGCCGTGGGTCTGGAGCCTGGGCTGGACTCCGTGCCGCTGCGAGACTAGAGCCTGGGCAGGCTGCGTGCCACCGTGGTCCTGGAGCCCGGGCTAACCGTCGCTGCTGTCGGGGTTGGGGTTCTGGCTCTTGGCTGCAAAAAAGAGAAACATCTGTAACAAAAATTAATTAATAAAAATTGGAGAAAAATAAATACATAATAAGTAAATAAATAATTATACATATTTTCTGGACACTCGGTTGCATTCGATTCATCTATTTTTTAAATTTAATTTTTCTTGAAATTGAACTCTTTATTTTGATATAATTTCAAACTTTTAGTAAGTCTGCAAGAATAGTATAAGTCACTCCCGTATGCCTTTTACTCATATTCACAAATTGTTTCCTGTTGTTTTGATAGATAGTCTTTATCATGCAGTTTCATGACAATAACATTTTACTTATAGTTTTTTTTTTTTAATGAGGAATGTATCTTAAATTTTTCAAATGCCTTTGCTGCATTAATCATGCTTCTATCCTTTAGTTTGTTGATAGGTTTTGCTAAAGTTGATTCGTTTTTGCATTCCACAAACAAATTCTCCTTGGTCATGATATATTCTTTAATGCACTAACAGCTCTCATTGTTAACATTTTGTTTATAATTTTTGCATCCGTTTTAAAAAGTCTGATAGTTCTGTTTTTTTCTTTTCTTTTAGACTACCTTTATGAGGTGCTGGTGTTAGGGTTCTATTAGCTGCATGAAATAAATTTGGAAGAAGCTTACCGATGCGTATGATAATATAATAGTGGAAATTTTCATTTAAATTATGTTCTTCTGAATTGGTTATTCATTAATATGTTTCAAAGAGCACAACAGTATAAAAGGCAACATTAAGAAGTCTCACTTTCAGCCTTTCCTGTCTACCCCTTCCTTACTTCACCTTGCAGCCCCGACAGATACACACATTTCTGTTTTATGAATCCATTGAATGATCCTTTATGCAAATACACTCAAATACAAATATGTATTCTTATTTCCACCACTTCTTACAAAAAAGGTACCATCTGCATAGTCTAAAATGTACTTTGGTGGTTTTGTCATTTAATAAGTAATGGCAATCATTTAGTATCAGTACAAAGAAATCTACTTCATTCTTTATCCTGCATAATATTCTGTCATGTAGCTGTACCACACCTACTGACGGACATGATTGTTCCCAGTATTTGCTTATTACAAATAATTCATTCAGGTAGAGCATTACACGTACAGCACTTCTGTCTTGTGAGGGCATATCTATAGGATAAATTCCCTGAAATAAGATTCCCGGATCAGTAGGCAAAACATTTGTAATTTTGGTAGGTATCGCTAAACTCCCCTCTATAGGTAATGAATCATCTTGCATTTTCCCAAAGCAATGCATTATGAGCGTGCTTGTTTCCCCACTGCCTAGAAGATGCTGCAGGAGCTCCATCAGTTTTCAGGAAAGGTATTCTAGGTTGCTGCTTTGCAGCTGCTGCAGCAGTTGCTAAAGAGATAAATGACACATGTTCTAACCAGGCATTCTTCCTCCCGGACCTGAGTAGAATAAGAAAATAAAATATATATATATATAATGAGGGAGATGCTTTGTACACTTTTCTCACACTGTGGGAACAAGGGGATAGAGATGCCCTTTGTGAGAAGTTTAATTTATCTCTGGGGTAAAAAGATTGGAAATCAATTGGACTCTATAGTGATCAATTTCATGGAGAGATAAAAAGTATTGGGCCTTTTCTGTTATTTGTATGTCTGTATGTTTCTGCTTTACTCTGATAAACATATTTTTTAATCCTCATCTGAGGATATGGTGTTCCCAATTGATTTTTAGAAAGAGAGGAAGGCAGAGAGACAGAGGGAGAGTGAGGGAGAGGGAGAGGGAGAGGGAGAGGGAGAGGGAGAGGGAGAGAGAGAGACAGAGAACCATGTGAGAGAGAAACATCAATAAGTTGTCTGTCTCCTGTATGCACCCCAACTGGGGATCGAACCAGCAACCTAGCTATATGCCTGACTCGGAATGGAACCTGCAATATTTAGGTGGATGCTCCAACTAAATGGGCCACCTGGCCAGGGCTCTGATAAACATTTTATCAATTTCTTTGGTGAGCTATGTTACGTAATGGTGAAGATGGACAATAGGGAAGATGGACAATAGGGAAAGTTACTTCTTGACCTAATTCATGTTAAGGATGTGTATATGGCTGATGTTTCCATTTGGGTGTCCGTATGTCCTTAGTGAATATACTGTGGTAGGATTCTAGGATGCGGGGCTTGACTAAACATCTATTTCATTAAAAGGTATGTCGAACAGGGCTTACTCCTCTTTCTTCTTGGGAACTCTGTCCTCCTGGCTGTGGATTTATTTCTCTTTCCAGGTTCTCCTGCACTTGGCCAGCTCTGCTTAAGTCTCTCCCTCTGATTTCTCTTCCTCTGACCCCTCTCTAAGTATTTACGGCCTTTAGAGATTTTCTGCCTGCTCACTCTGCACTTTCTCTGGGAATGGTTGTATCCCCCTTTTCCCATTTGGTACCTACATGCTGTGTTTGTAAGCATATCCACAGACCTGTGTATTGAGCTAGATATACCGGAACCTGTCAATAACTGATTTCATTAAACCTTTCAACTTGCTTTTAAAGTTCTGTTTCCTTGGTTAATTTTGAAATCTGGGATTCACTTTTGATTATTTTCTCTCTCAGACCCCCATATCCAAACAGTTACAAAGTTCTGATAATGACTCTCTGGTGGCTTGCTTTTTCCATTCTCACTACCCACGTTGAGACCATTATTCTCTCCAGCAAGGTATGCTGAAATAGCTTCTTGAGCAGTCTCCATGTCTCTAGTCTCTGCTACCCATCCATTGCCTGCGCCCTCCCTCAGAATATACTCTCCACTTTGCAGCCAAAGTAATCATTCTAAAACAAATTTGAGCATGCCCGCCCTCTGATAAAAAGCCTTTAACGATGCTCTGTTGTTCTCAGGACATTGTCCAAGGCCCTTAGTTGGTAATTGATGGCCTTCACATTTGGTCCCAGTGTGCTTTTTCGGCTCTATTTCCTGCCATTGGTTCCTATCAGAATGAAAGTGCCATAAAGCATAACAGAGACTTTGTCTGTCTTGTTCCTTCATATCTATGGTGCCTAGAAGAAGGCCTGGCACATATAGGTGCGTGGTAAATATTCCTTGAATTAAAGCTCCACATTTTACCAGAGAGATGCTTAGAGGTAGCACATACTTTGACATCTTCGGCTCAAGGCTCCTGGCACTCCACCTCTGCCTGCTAGCTGCCTGTTAGGTTCAGTCACTGAAAGAACCTCTGGTGGTACAGGTGTTTTGCTCTCAGTGAGTCATCAGGTAGTGAGTGAGTGGTGTTCACCTGATTGATACAGATTCAAACTTGCACCAGTGCTGGGTCTGAGGCCACTCTGCAACAGTCTTATGGTATACCAAGAGTAGCTGCCATCCCCCAGGTACCCACAGACCTCTGTGGTGGGGTAGGGGCTCAGGGTGTCATCAGGGTGTGGCCAGCAGAATTTAGTAGGCGAAAACAGACCAAGATTTGGAGCGAGAGCTGCACACAGAATTGATTGACTTGGTCAGTGCTTGCTGGGTGTGTGAGAAAAAATGGCCCCCACCCAAGAGCCACACAACTCAGTTTTCCCAGAGTCAGCTGGGACCTCCTAGAAAGTCTTCTGCAGCACGGACCAGTTGGCCACAGCCTGCTGACAACATTGCAGGGCCAGGGCCATGTGAGTCCCAGTTGGGAGGGTGGAGCTAGTGGTTCTCCCTGTGGTGGGGCTTGGGGTGTGTGATACCACTGTTCTGGCAGCTGTTGTAGGGCACAGTGCCACTGCTGGCAGGGGAATCGAAGGGAGGGGGTCATGCCACTCACTGCTCTGACCCTGGAGGGTCGGAGTGCGAATGCTATAGCTTGTGGGCTTTGGTTCTGGCATCGCAAGGGGTGGGAGGCTGCAAGGCACCAGTGTTCTACTCCAGAGCAAGGCGGCTCTGGCCCTGGGAAGGCGGGGTGTCACTGCTCTAGTGCACAGGCCTCTGCTGTGGCCCACGGGGCCACTGCTGTGGACCAAGGGTCAAAGGGGAGGGGAGCGCTGCTCTAGCCAGCGGGGTGTGAGGGTAGAGGGTTGGGGGCCAGTGAGGTGCCAGTGCTCTATTGCAAGGAGCTGCTGCCCTGGCCCTGGTAGGGGTGCTGGTTTAGCTGGTAGGGCAGCTGCTCTGGCCTTCAGGGGAGTGCAGGGCTCCACTGCTCTGGCCTGCATGTGCAGGGATGGTGGGGGGGGGGGGTGCTGCTCTAGTGTACTGGCCCTTTTTTCTGGCCCCAGGGCAGGAGTGGGGCAGGGTGGGGCTGGACGCCACTACTCTAGCGGCCTGTTCCGCCTGGTGTGTGTGTTTGTGGGGGAGAGGGTCGGGGCGCAGCTGCTCCTGAGCTGCCCCTCTGTTGCTGTTTGTAAAGTGTAATTACAACGTCAGGTTCTTAAAAATCTTGATCAGTTGCATGACTTTGTAGGGCTGAAATTTGTTTCCTTGCGGGTGTTCACCTGGGGCCCGCAATTAACATCAACAGACCTCTTTCTGGTCTTTGTACATAGTCCCCCACATTTCCCAGAACCTGCAATGAGGCATCGAATCCTTTTCATGCTGCCATCTTTCTGCCTCTTCTATCGTCACATCCCTGTCATCTCAGCAAGTAAAGGGTCTCAGCTTTTAAAGATTTATGTGATTAGATTGGGGCCACACAGATAATCCAGGATAATCTCTGCACCTGAAGGTCCATAACTTAATTGCATCTGCTAAGTCCCTTTTGCCATGTAACAGATCCCAGGGATTAGGACGTGAACATCCTTGGTGAGCCATGATTCTGCCTGTCACACAATGAGAGGTGAGAGGTGATTTGTGAGGGAAAGAATAAAGTATTGGACTTGGTAGTTAACTGATTTACCAGTGTTTGGGCTGAGGCATGGCTCAGAAGAATTATTTAAAAAACGACAACAACAACACACGAACAGGACCTGGAGGGTGGTGGCATCATTCCATGAGTAGAAAGGGGCCTGTATGGAGACTGTTGTGGTGTGAGACCACTAAAGGTTTCAGTTAGTTGTGTTTGAGATTACAGCAGGTGGCAATGCCCCGCTGCTCTTGGAAGGTGGTATTTGTTCCTGAGTCCTGTGATATTGATTGCATTACATTGAATGCTGGATTTCCTGTAGTATTAGTCTGAATGTCAAAGCTACATTTATCTGAGTAGAGGAGATGAGTTTTCTTGGGATTGGCTGCAAATTAGATGAACGTTTCTCTGTGTGCAAGACCTGGACCTCAGTCTTGTAGACTCAAAAATCAGTACTCCTTTGTGTTGTGGTCTGAGTTAATTCTTTTCTGCTCGGTGCTCTGATTGTCTCCCTCAGTTTTCTTTTATCTCTATAACTTAAGTAATATCACATTATTGAAGCGCTAAGAGAAATAATGTTTGCCCTGATTGCCTGTGTTGCTGGAATTGGGGTCCAAACCTGTAATAGGATATGTGGTGCCTGAGGTCAGCAACAAGGAAATGCTGAATGGGTAACTTACCAAATGGCACAGCAAGAGTTCCTGCCCTACACAAAGTGAGTAAATATTTTTGTCTTTTTACCAATTGAATGTAGCCTTTGATAATATTCTGACTTCTCTGTGTTAGCTTCTGTTTAAACCCCGGGTTGTATTTCTCAAAAACAGTCCTCAGAAGGATGGTAGCCTGTGTCTCTGAGTATCAAATTGCAAAGCTCTGCTGGCCCAGTTCTGATTCCCCTGGTTCAGAAGGAAGGATTTTCCCCCAAGTAAGCTGAATTAAATGGTCTTGGCCCTGCCTAAGGGAGCAGATAGCCCCTTAAGCAAGTACTCATCTTTTCTCACTTTCCCCTGCATCCCAAGGCCCAATGATCTGCTTTCCCTTGTATTTCCTAGTTCATTTAATGACATCAACATTCATAGAGTTTTTCCTTTCTCTTTCATTTACCTCACTCCCAGCAATCAACCACCTAGTCTACTTGATTTTACCTTCAAAATATATGGTAACTCTGTGAGGTGATGGATGTCAATTAGTTTGATTGTGGTGCTTATTTCACAACGCATATCTATATCAAAACATCAAGTTGTGCATCTTAAATATAATCAGTTTTTGCTTGTCAAGTATACCTCAGTGAAGCTGGAAAATATTAAATAAATAAGTAAATGAATAATACTTCTTACCATGTAATTCTCTTGCTTGAAATCATTCAGTGACACTCCTTCACCTATAGGGAGAATAAAATCCAGAAGTTCTTAGCATAACTGACAGCACCATTAATGTCTTGACTACCTCTGCAGTACAGGTCACCGCAATATATAGAACTGTTTGTAGATCCTTGCATACGTCCTATAGTTATTGGTCTCGAGTCTTTTTGTTCCCTCTGTCTGGAGAGTCTTTACCTTTTCAACTGAAAAACTATGGATAGGACTTATTTTTAAAGATTTTTTATTGGATTTTTAGAGAGAGAGGAAAAGGGGGAGAGAGAGAGAGAGAGGGGAGAGAGAGAGACAGAGAGAGAGAGAGAGAGAGAGAGAGAGAGAGAGAGAGAGAGAGAGAGAGATCAGCTGCCTCCCACACATGCCCCGACCAGGGGATCAGCCCACAACCTGGGCATGTATTCTGACCAGGAATCGAACCAACAGCCTTTCAGTGCATGGGACGAAACTCCAACCAACTGAGCCACACCAGCTAGGATGCAGATAGGCTTTTAAGTTTAGTGAAGGTACCACCAAGAAGCCTTTCATGACTAGCTCTGCCAGCTAAATCTAGTATTGATTTCCCTCTTCTGAATTACTATAGTGTCTAGTGCTGACCTTTATCCCAGGGCTGAACATGTTATACAGTCAGTGTTTCCATGACTGTTTTATCCTTGAAGGAAAGATGAATATCCTCTTCATCTCTATTTCTGCAATGCATAAAAGACTCTCTGGCACATGTGTAATCTCAATAAATTATTTGACATATGAATCAGTAATATAATGAATGCGTTTACTGGAACTTCATTCAAACTGAAGTGTAAGTGTATGACAAAGGGTAGCTGTTGATGTAGGGAAAAGAGAAACATCGAGTGCCTAGATGATAACGATTAGTGGTGCAACTAGACTTACCTAATGAAATACTTTATTGTGCCAATATGATTACAGAGCTGCAACGATTTCAGGCAGATTCACGTAAATACTCACTGATTCAGATGGCTCAAGGGATACCTTGGTGGTGAATTCCTCCTTTTGTTTGAATATTCTTCATGTTGGCTCAAATGACTTCACCTAAACAGCCCCACAGTGTGGCACAATGCCAGGCGAGGAGTGTGCTTCTTTTGGGGCTGGGTTCTCCTGAGCACTAACCAAAGGTGATCCCAATTGATAACGAAGACTCTTGACATCAAAAACACAGTGTACGCTGAGTACCCAAACTATTAAATACCCATCCTGGTATGGTACCTCAGTCAACTGGGCTGCAGTTGGCTATTAAAGTATGTCTTCTGATGATCTCATTTACATTGACAAGGAGCCTTCTAATCTGGGTATAAAAACAGTACTGCTTAAAAAGATGGCATTTAACAAGCAATATACTAGAGTACCAAGAGGACTGGCTTTATTTTTCTTTATTGATTTTAGAGAGAGAGGAAGGGAGAGAGAGAAAGAGATAGAAACATCGGTGAGAGAGCACATCGATTGGCCGCCTCCTGCATGCCCCCTACTGGGGATTTGGCCTACAACCTGGGCATGTGCCCTGACCGGGAATCGAACCGGCGACCTCTTGATACATGGGTCGACTCTCAATCACTGAGCCACACTGGCCAGGCGAGGACCTGGCTTTGAATTCAATAATGCTTAGTATGGATAAAATAAATCTATATTTCTAATAAGTTTTAATGTCAATTCATTAATGTTGTACAGCATAATAATTATTGATATTGTTTCAGGTCCATTTTTAGAGCAAATGTAGCACAACGAAAAGTTAGTTTTACCCAAGGAATGATTTTGAGTGATGCAACAATATTCTGTCCTGGCGATTATACAGTTGCATCAAATGCATCATAAAATAATAGCTGCATATTTTCAGTCAGTGCCCAGACCACCTGCTTCTCAGATGTGGGCAGCTTTAGCAGGTTGACTGAAATAATATTGTCATCTCTATCTTGTTTCGTTCCTCATCAGGCAAGGATCTATCTATTTTTGCTTTTGGTTCTAAAGGTAAACCATCACCCTACAGTGCTAAAAACAGCACTCGTCATTGTCCATACACCTCATTACTGACTCAAACAGCTAAATACATAGTGGAGGAATGGTGAACTTTGCCTTTATGCAATTCTTAGACCCTTTCCCTGAAGTTTTACTTCTCTTTCCTGATTATTAAAAGCAAGGTAATCACATGAAAGCCAGTGCTCTAAGTTAGAAGCAAGTGCTTAACTATCTCAATAGGCATTTAGATGTTAAGAGACACAATTTTAAACACAGACAAGGCCACATAGTTATATTTTTCAAATGCCTTTTGTTATCAAATTCTTAAATCTGATTTGTCCAATTTATGATTAAAGGACTAGAATCCAGAAAACAATATGGAACTAAATCTAAGCATATACATTGGCTAATTGTGCTAATAGATGGCTCCTGATATGTAACATAAGAAAGCAGCCTATTAAATATTCTTATTGTACCTCTTGAGAGAATCTTAAGAAGATAACACTGAAACTTATGAACACCTTAGCTATAAAGCTGCAAGAAAGGGCTTTTAGGTCTACTTCTAAGTGGATGTAGATTTTTATTTTCCCTCAGTGTTGGAGGGAAAAAATATTGCCTTATCAAAAAAAGTATAGTGGACTTGAATTACAGCAACCTGATTCTTCTCCCTGATTTGTTGTTCTCTCACCCCTGAGAAAGTAGCGAAAGTCAGTTAAACTCTGTGACCCTCTGTCACTCATCTTTAAAATGAAGAGGCTGGACTATTTCGTATTACAAAACTCAATAGATATTTGTTGACATGGGTGAATTTATGAACGAATCTAATGATGATATATGAAGTTCATTCTTTCCAGGATAATCTATGGTTCTCCAATTAGTCCTGTCACTGAGCATAACTAAGCAGAAGCTAGAACTGTAATGGATGCTATCAGAGGGATTCTTGCATTGGGTATAGATTGAACTGGCAACTCCTTGGGTCTCCTCCACCTCTGCCAACCTATGGTGCTATCTACATACAAGACAGTTCTTGGAGCATTGTTAAGCCATCCTAGTCAAAACTGTAAAAGCAAAGAGGCATTCAAATGATGTATAATATAAAAACGTTAACCTCATGAATAATTCCAGAAAAAGAAGTTCAAAGAGTAACATGATGTCACTTTTTGCCTAACCAGTTGGCACAGAGGTAACAATAAAATGATCGTGTTCCGTATTGGCCAGGGTTTTGGGTACTCTCATAAACTCCGGTGGGAGTATAATTTGATCCAGATTTTCTGAAGGCTCTTCACCTGGCTGGCTGCTTCTTATGCTTCAGATCTCAGCCTAGAAGGTAATTCATCAGACTTCCCTTGCCTACCATAAGTACATTGCTCTCCTTCAATCCCCACTCCATGACATCCCTGCCAATTTTCCCCTTCATAGCATGTATTGTAATTTATAATTATATATTTATTTGTATATTTAAAGAGTTATGAAGATTCTACAAAAAAGTGGAACCAATAGGAGACTCTGTGTGTGTGTGTGTGTGTGTGTGTGTGTGTGTGTATCTCACATAGCCTATATATATACATATATAAATATATGTATATATCTATCTAGAGAAATTAATTTTAAGGAATTGGCTCACGTGATTATGGGAGGCTGGCAATTCTGAAACTTTTAGGGCAAACCGGCAGGCTGGAAACTAGGCAGCAGTTGATGCTGTAGTCCTGAGATGGGAATTTCTTCTTCTCTGGGCACCTCATTTTTGCCCTGAAGGCCTTCATCTGACTAGATGAGGCTCACTCACATTGTTAAGGCTTATTTACTTTATTTAAAGTCAAGTGATTGCAGATGTTAACCACATCTACAAAATGCCTTCAGAGCAACACCTGGATCAGTGTTTGATTAAATAACTGACTACGATAGCCTATCCAACTTGACATAAAATTAACCATCACGACAGCTTTATTGATTCTCCCACCAGACCAGTGGTTCTCAACCTTCCTAATGCCGCGACCCTTTAATACAGTTCCTCATGTTGTGGTGACCCCCAACCATAAAATTATTTTCGTTGCTACTTCATAACTGTATTTTTGCTACTGTTATGTCTTAGGCGACCCCTGTGAAAGGGTTCTTCGACCCCCAAAGGGGTCGCTACCCACAGGTTGAGAACCGCTGCACTAGACTATAAGCTCTATAATAAGACAGACGACTTGGCTTTCTTGGTTACTTATACCACTATGCCAGTCACTCAGTGTGCTTTCAGTAGTTTTTTAAACATTTGTCGAATAAATGAATAAATAAGTGCATGATATCTGATGACGATTGAAACTCTCACATCCTATGGTTTGGATGTCAGTTTTCCACCAATTAATCTATAAATTATACACAATTATAATAGAAACCCGATAGAACTTTTCTTGAAACTAAGCAATTTGCATCAAAAATTCATCTGGAAGAGTAAAATTCAAGATCTAAGACCAATTTGGAAAAGAAGACTATGGTGGAGGATCATGTGCTTTTAGATTTCAAATTGTATTTTAAATGTACAGTAGTTGAAACATTGATGTTTTGGCATAGAGATAGACAAACGATAA
The DNA here is from genome assembly GCA_030848825.1 of Tadarida brasiliensis. Taxonomy (NCBI): domain Eukaryota; kingdom Metazoa; phylum Chordata; class Mammalia; order Chiroptera; family Molossidae; genus Tadarida; species Tadarida brasiliensis. Next base: position 42,326,077 of record CM061280.1, read on the forward strand.
AAGGAACACACTAGTGACTGAAATACGTCCATGTATATAAGAAAACTTGTTGCAAATTCAGTTACAAGTCCACCCCCCTAAAAAATATCCCCTCAAACTGATTTATACCATTTCAAATTATAGCCTTGCTGTTTTTTTTTATCTTCGTTGTAGGTCCTTGCCTTTCATCAGTTTGAATATTTCATCCTCTTCTTTATATCCTTACTAATAGGACTTCTGTTCTGCTAAATTTCAGAATTTTCTGAATGATGATTGTTTTGTAGTTCAGTTGTAAATTTGATGTGGTTGTGGGAGTTTCTGAATATTGTGTTTGCCTATGGCTAGAACTCTCTATAGTTTTTACAGCTTTCATAGCAAATGTTTAAGAAACTTTGGAAATCTCACAGTTAGGTGATTTAACAATCACATTTTTATTAGGTTTGAAGTCCTGTAATTGTAACTCATTTTTTCTAAAATAGAGATATTTGAGTGACTTGACATAATAATGAAAAGCTATTGCCCTGGCTGGTTTGGCTCAGCGGTTGGAGCATCGGCCTGTGGACCAGAGAGTACCAGGTTCGGTTCCCGCTAAGGGCACATACTTTGGTTGCAGTTTGTCCCCAGCTCCGGTTGGGGTCGTGTGGTTGGCAACTACTCGATGTGTCTCTCTCACGTTGATGTTTCTCGTCTCTCTTCCTCCCTCTCTCCCTCCCGCTCTGTCTGAAGATAAATGCAAAAATGTCCTCGGGTGAGGATAAAAAAAAAAAAAAAAAGCTATTGATTTAATCTCACATTTTTACTGAAAAACCAGTGCATTAATTTTTGTTGTTGTTGTTGATTTTAGAGAGAGAGGAAGGGAGAGAGAGATAGAAACATTGATGAGAGAGAACATCGATTGGCTGCCTCCTGCATGCCCCCCACTGGGGATTTGGCCCACAACCTGGGCATGTGCCCTGACCTGGAATAGAACAGGTCAGGGCTGACACTCAACCACTGAGCCACACTGGCTTAAACTAGTGCATTTTTAAAGGAAAATATAATTCTGGAAACCTTCCCTTTTTGTACATCTTAACTACCATTTATGAGTAGATCAACATTTGATTCACTAATTAAGAAGAAAATTTCTACACAAATAATGGGTCTGAAGAAATAGAGGAAGAACTTTGCTTTGGATAAACAAGAAATTTATGGGATTAGGTAAAACCATAAGTTCTATTCTCCCAACTTTATTGAGATAAAATTGACGTATAACATTCTGTAAGTTTAGGGTGTACAATGTGATAATTTGACATACATATATGTGGCATAATGATTACCAAAATAAAGTTAGTTAACACATCCTTCACCACACATAGTTACTTGCGTTCATGTGTATGTGGTGAGAAATTTTCAGATTTATTCTCTCAGCATCTTTCAAGTATACAATACAGTTTGTTAACTATAGTTACCATGCTGCACATTAGATCCCCAGAATTTATTTACCTTATAACTGGAAGTGTGTACCCCTTGAACAACATCTTCCAATTTCTCCTATTCTTCAACCCCTATCAACCACCATTCTACTCTGTTTCTATGAATTTCATTTTTTAGATTCCACATATAAATAAGATCACTCAGTATTTGTCTTTTACTGTCTGTCTTATTTCACTTAGCATAATGCCCTTGAGGTTCTTTCATGTTGTTGCAAATGAGAGGATTTCCTTCTTTCTCATTGCTGAACAATATTCCACTGTGTGTGTGTGTGTGTATTTCACATCTTATTTATTCATTCATCCATTGACAGACAATTAGTTTGTTTCCATACTTTCGCTATCATGAATAATACTACAATGAACATAGTGGTACAGATATCTCTTAGAGATCCTGAATTTATTTCCTTTGGGTATATACCCAGAAATGAAATTGCTAGATTATATGGTTGCTTAAGTTTTTTTGAGAAACCTCTATACAGTCGCCCTTCGTCACTTCACGCTTCGACTTTCGCGGCTTCACTCTATCGCGGTTTTTCAAATATATTCATTAAAAAGTTGATCGTGACAGTGAAAATGATACAGCGCATGCTCAGTTGTCTGAGTCAATTACACACCCCTCTATTATAATTAAAATTAAAATTACTGTATGTATGGACTGTAGGCCTATGTATTCGAGCAACACAGGAATCCTTCAACGCCAGGTGCAACCGCTAGAGTCTGGAACAGATTAATCGTAATAAACAAGGGATGACTGTACTGTTTTCCATAGTGCCTAATCCAATTTACATTCCCACCAACAGTGTACAACTGTTTCATTTTCTCCACATCCTGGCCAGCACTTGTTATGCCTTATCTTCTTAGCACCTTTTCATATACTTGTTGGACATTTGTTTATCTTTGAAAAAGTAACTATTTGGACCCTTTGCCCATTTTTAAATTAAATTATTTGTTTATTGCTATTGAGTTGTATGAATTCCTTATATATTTTTCATATCAACCCCTTAGCTGATAGTGGTTTGAAAATATTTTCTCCCATTCAATTGGTTGCCTTTTTATTTTGTTGATCATTTGTTTTGTTATGTGGAGGCTTTTTAGTTGATGTAGTCTCTCTTGATTATTTTTTATTTTTTTCCTTGAGCTTTTGATATCATATCCAAAAAATCATTGCCAAGACTAATGTCAAGGAGATTTCTCCCTATTTTTTTATTGTTAACACAATTATATATGTCTCCATTTCCCCCCACTCTTTGGTTACCTTCGCCCAACCCCTGCCGCCCCCTCCTTTGTCCCTCACCACATTATTGTCTGTGTCCATGGGCTATGCATATATGTTCTTTAGGTAATCCCTTCACCTTCTTTCATCCAGTCTTCCCCTGACAGCTGTCAGTCTGTTCCATGTATCCATACTTCTGTTTCAATTTTGTTTGTCAGTTTATTTTGTTAATTAGATTCCACACATTAGTGTGATCATATGGTATTTGTCTTTCTCTGACTGCCTTATTTCACTTAGCACAATAATCTCCATCCATGTGATCGTAATAGGGAAGACTTTCTTCTTTTTTACAGTCACGTAGTATTCCATTATATAAATATACCACAGCTTTTTGTATACACTCCTTTACTGATGAACACTTGGGCTGTTTCCAGATCTTGACTATTGTAAGTAATGCTACTATGAACATAAGGGTGCATATATTCTTTTGAATTATTGTTTCAGGATTCTTAGTATGTATTCCCAGAAGTGGGATTGCTGGGTAAAAAGACAGTTCCTTTTTTAATATTTTGAGGAAACTCCATACTGTTTTCCACAGTTACTGCACCAATCTGCATCCCCACCAACAGTGTACTATGGTTCCCTTTTCTCCACATTTTCACCAGCACTTGTTGTTTGTTGATTTATTGATGGTAGCCATTCTGGCAGGTGTAAAGTGATATCTCATTGTGGTTTTTATTTGCATCTCTCTGGTGATTAGTGATGTTTAGCATTTTTTATATGTCTATTGGCCATCTATATGTCCTCTTTGGAGAAGTTTCTATTCAGGTCCTTTGTCCATTTTTTAATTGGATTGTTTGACTTTCTCTTGTTGAGTTGTATGAGTTCTTTATATATTTTGAAGATTAACCCCTTATCAGATGTATCATTGGCAAATATGTTCTCACACACTGTGGATTCTCTTTTCATTTTGATGCTGGTTTCTTTTGCTGTGCAGAAACTTTTTAGTTTGATGTGGTCCCATTTGTTTATTTTTCCCTTTATTTCCTTTGTCCCTATGGTTTCTTTTAGGAGTTTTATTGTTTCAGTTCTTACATTTATGTCTTTAATTCATTTTGAGTTCATTTTTGTGTGTTATGAAATTGGGATCCAGTTTCATTCTTTTGCCTGTGAATATCTAGTTTTCCAAACATTATTTATTAAAGAGACTGTCTTTACCTAATTGTGTGTTTTTGGCTCTCTTATATAATTATTGACCATCTATCTGTAGATTTATTTTTGGTCTCTGAATTCTGTTTCATTCCTCTGTGTCCATTTTTATACTGGTGCCATACTGTTTTGATTATTATAGCTTTGTATTATAGTCTGAGATCAGAAAGTGTAATATCTTCAGTTTTTTCTTTCCCAAGATTGCCTGGTTCAGGTGGATAGGGGCACATCCAATATGCCATTCTGTCCTGTATGGGAGTCTTTTCCCCAGCCAACCAACTATCTTCATCTCGGTTGATTTTACTTTTTTTTTTTTCACTTGACTATAATTTTTCTTATGGTGCTCACATTTGGTTCATTCAATCAGGAGATGGGACTCCTGCCCTATAACTGCAAAATGTACTGTCTCATATCCAGGGGATTTCACAGATCTCTTCTCCTTCCACATTACTCATACATATGCTTTCTGAGATTGCCAGCTACTGTAAAAGTTCAATATCTGGCAAGCAGCTAAAAGACAGAAGCTCAAAGGATACTAAGAAGTGGCTTAGTAAGTCTTTGTTTGCTAAAATGGAGGCAGTGAAATTGATTAATCTCAAGAAAAAAACAAAATTTATGTCCAACTTTCCAGCCTGTGCCTATCATGATGGTACTAAGAGAGGATCATTATGGAACATCAAGGGTCTCCTTACTCCCCCCACCCCAAACTGCCTGTGCCTCTGAAGGAAACTTCAAGGAGAAATGAAGTACTCTGAACATAAGCACAAGGTGCGTTAATACTTTGGAAATCATTGCTTTTGTATTGTTTACAGAAAACGTGCCAAATAATTTTTGAGTAAATTATTTTTCCTCATCTTTCATGCATGCATCAAGATCATAAATATAGTTTTATTTTCTGTAAGAAATAGAAAAAGATTTTCTTAGTGAAGTAAGTTCAAAGACCTTGCACACATGTATTAGAGTGGTAAAAAAAAACAAAACAAAAAACAACAACAACAAAAAAAAACCTGATAATACCAATTGTTGGCAGGGATATAGAACAACAAGGACTCTCATCCATTCATTGCTGGTGGGTATGCAAAATGGCACAGCCACTTTGGAAGACAGTTTGGCAGGTTTTTACAAAGCTGAACATAGTCTTATCATCCAATTCCGAAATCATACTCCCAGATATCTAGCCAACTGATTTGAAAACGTATGCACACACAAAACCTATACACAGATGTTTACAGAAGCTTTATTAATAATCACTAAAAATTAGAAGAAACCAAGATGTCTTTTATGGGTGAATGGATAAACAAACTGGAGCACATCCATACAATGAAATGCATCCAGAACAACAACAACAAAAGAATGAGCTCTCAAGCCATACAAAGACATAGATGAATCTTAAATACATATTCTTAAGTAATAGAAGGCAGTCTGAAAATTCTATATACTATATAATTCCATTTATGTGACATTTTGGAAAAGGCAAAACTGTAGAGACTGTAAACATATCAACGATTACCAATGGTTTGGGGGAGGGTGTTAAAGAGGTAAAGCAGAGGAGATATTTTAGGGCACTGAAACTATTCTATGTGATACTGTAATGGTGGATAAATGACATTATGAATCTGTCAAACCCCACAAAACTTGACAGTACAAAGAGTGAACCTTAATACAAATTTTTAAAAGTCTGTTAAGAAGTTGGGGAATCTTGGGATGAATTACAGAATGTACTGCAAGAATCTAACTGTATTAAAAATTCATGAGAAAACCTCACTGAAGGGGTGGGGGAATAAGATACCGACATAAATAACTTTAAAAATGAGTGGAGTCTGTAAGAATAAAGTCAAAATGAAGTGTACATAAGCATTGCACTCTACTTGATAAAGGTATTCCTCATGGGCATGCAGGTTAACAGTTTTGAAACCACTGTAACTGTATACAGGAAATGAACAATTAAGCAAATGTATAGCAGATGAGGGGAACCAGGTTTCTTCAAGTTGCAGATAAGCAAGGAAAGGGGGTTAGAAATATCCATATGGTAATGGATTAGAGTTGGAGATATTAGAATGAACTCATATTTGCCTTAATATATGTAAAGATAGACACATGTAGAAATACTTATAGATATGTGTATTTACATGAGCTAGTATACATACCTAAGTTTCCTTGCTCTGTCAACTGACAGGGAATAAAATAAATGACAACCCAGTAGCAATATGCATGCCTAGCACACAGATCTTCATTTCTAATACCATTCTCCAATAAAGGGAGCTAAGAGTTTTTGAAGAAATGACTAATTCAATGACTCAGGCAGGAAATGTATATCTTTTAATGCCAAAGCACCTTCTAGTGTCAGAAAATAAGACAGTTCTCAAACAAAACAAAACAAAACAAAACAAAACAAAACAAAAACACAATGATTAAGATATATCAAAGCCTACTGAAAGAGCTCCCAGTGGCCAAAGCTGGAACATTTGTGCAACAAAATAAAATAGTATTGGATTATAACACAAATTATAATAATAAATATCCATGAATTCAAACTAATATAAATACATGATTGAATAAAGAAATTAATGGAGAAAATTTTGAGAACATGGCAGTGGGCAGGACCAGAGCAAGGGTGAGTGTGAGAGAGGGTGAGGAAGTAAACAAGAGAGTGTGAGTGCATGTGAGTGTAGATGAGCATCCACACACAGCAGTGAAAAAGCTTAGGGCAGATGATTCTGGTGCTGTGGACTGGGAAGAAGCTGGCTACTGTTGTGCACTGCTTGGCAGGGTGCTTCTCCCCACTTGCGGCTGGAAGGCCACACCATTTTGGAAGATCAGATAGGTCTTTCCTGGGAGGAGGTAGCAGGGAGTGACTAGGGCCCACTGCTCCATGGCCAAGAGTGCACCTTGCACCATCAGAATAGCAGCACCTGCTGTGCCAACATGGGCCAACACACAGTAGCCATGCTGCTGACGCATCTGCCCCTGGCAGCAGTGGCAGGGCTTGGGAGCTAAGCACCACCCTCAGCAGCAGGAGCAGCAGTGGCCGGCTAGAGAGCTGAACCCCACCCCTGGAAGTAGTTGAAGCTTGGAAGCTGAGCACCAAACCCTCTCCCAACAGCTGCAGAGGCCTGGGAGCCAAGCCCCACCCCTGCCAGCAGCAGCAGCAGCAGTGGATTGGGAGCAGAGCCCTGCCCCAGCAGTAGCGGAGACTCTGGAGCTGAGCACTGACTCTGCCTCTAGAAGCAGCAGAGGCTGGGGAGCCAAGAGCTAACCCTGACAGCAGTAGCAGCAGTGGATCAGGAGCTGAGACTCACCACTGGCAGCAGCACCAGTGGCGGATTGTGAGTTGACCCCTGCCAGGCAACAGTGGCATCTCAGGACCCATCCAATCCAGCAGCTCACTAGCTGGACCCACAGAACCCAGAAGCACCTACAATGACAGATGAACGGAGCTGCCAGCTGTCAATCCTCCTAGACCCACAGCAGATCAGAGACACTGGCTCCAAGAGCCATGCACCATAACAGAGCTGCTGTCCCCACAGCCCTTGCAGTATTCAAGAGTCACCAGTCCTACTGATGCAGACACTGCAGAGAGCCAGTACCACCCCAGGACAACTGGATTGGATCCAAGATCCACTTCAGCATGACCCAGTGCCTGTGGACACACAAATCAGTGTACCCTGAACTACTAGACTGTGAAAATGCTGAGACTAAAAAACAACCCCCAAATGAAAGAAAAGGAGGAATTACCAGAAAAGGAACTAAATGAAATGGAGGCAATCAGTTTGTCAGATAAAGAATTCAATATAATGGTAATAAGGGTGTTCAAACAACATAGTGAAAATTATAAGCGACATAATGAGAACTATAAAGTACTCAGTGGGAGCTAGAAAAAAGAGGTTGAAGCTATTAATAAGAATCAAGCAGAAATGAAGAATAACATAGCTGAAAAACAGAAAACTTTGGAAGGATTCAATAGGAGATTAGAAGACGATGAGGACCGAATCAGTGAGATAGACGACAAGGTAGAAAAATCACCCAATTAGAGCACCAAATAGGAAAAAAAAAAAAAAAACTATATTAAAAATCTAGAGGGTAATTTAAGGGAGTTTGGGGACAATATGAAACATAACAACATTCTCATCATAAGAGTACTAGAAGGAGAAGAATCAGAGAAAGGAATAGAGAACTTGTTTGAAGAAATAATCACAGAAAACTTTGCTAACCTGGTGAAGAAAAAGACATAGAAGTCCAGGAAACACAGAGAGTCCCACACAAGATGAACCTAAAAAGATCTACACCTAGAGATATAATTAAAATGGCAAGTGTTAAGGACAAAGAAAGAATCTTAAAGGCATCAAGAGAGAAACAGAAAGTTACCTAGAAGGGAGCTCCCATTAGATTATCAGCTGATTTCTCAATAGAAACACTGCAGGCCAGAAGGGAGTGGCATGAAATATACAAAGTAATAAAAAGCAAAGGACTGAATACAAGTCTACTCTATCCAGCAAAGCTATCATTCAAAACTGAGATGAAATAAAGAGGTCATAGAAAGAAAAAAAAAAAAGGCTAAAGGAATTCCAGCACTGCAAGAAATACTAAAAAGGACTATTTTAAGAATAAGAAGAAAGAGAGAGTAACACAGACATAAAGAATAAAAATGGCAGAGATAAACCAAAGAACTTATGCATATAAGCATAACCAATGGACATAGACAACAATGTTGTGTGTGTGTGTGGAGGGGTGGTGGGAATGGGAGGAGGGTGTCAATGGTGGAAAAAGGAGAAACATCCGTAACAAAAATAAATTACTGTTAAAAAAGAATAAAAATGGCAATAATAAATACCTATGAATAATAATCTTAAATGTAAATGATGTACATGCTCCAATCAAAAGACATAGTGTAGGTGATTGAATAAGGAAACATGACCTATATTTGGGCTGTCTACACACGACTCACCTCAGAACAAAAGATTCACACAGGATGAAAGTGAAGGGATGGAAAAAATTTCCATGCAAATGGAAGTGAAAAAAAAAAAAAAAAGAAAGCTAAAGTAGCAATACTCATATCTGATAAAATAGACTTGAAAATGAAGTCCATACTAAAAGAAAAAGAAGGTCAGTACATAATATTAAAGGGATTGATCCAACAAGATGATATAACCATGGTAAACATATATGCAACCAATATAGGAGCACCAAAATATATTTAACAACTGCTGGAGGACATCAAGGGAGAGATTAACAGCAATAAAATTATACTAGGGGACTTTGCCACCCACTGACAACACTGGATACATCTTGACAAAGAATCATCAAGGAAACAAAGACCCTAAATTTCACACTAGATCAGCTAGATTTAATTGATATTTACAGAACTTTTTACCCAAAGGCTGTAGAATATACATTCTTCTCAAGTGCACATGAGACATTCTCAAAGATAGACCACATGTTAGGACACAAACTAAGTCTTTACAAGTTCATGAAGATTGAAATCATATCAAGCATCTTTTCAGATCACAATGGCATGAAACTAGAAATTAATTATAATAAAAACACTCAAACTCATTCAACACAAGGAGGCCAACTAGCATGTTATTAAACAATGAATGAGTTAACAAGGAGAACAAGAAATAAATCAAAAACTTCCTGGAAACAAATGAAAATGAACACACAACAACCCCAAATCTATGTTACACAGTGAAAGCAGTCCTGAGAAGGAAGTTCATAGCATTGCAGGCCTACATTGAGAAACAAGAAAACATTCTAATAAACTATCTAACCTTACAACTTAAAGAATTAGAAAGAGAACAAAAAGAAAAACCCAGAATAAGTAGAAGGAAAGACATAATAAAGATCAGGGTGGAAATAAATAACATATAGACTAAAAAGAACAATACAAAAAATCAATGAAACCAATAGCTGGTTCCTTGAAAAGGGAAACAAGATTGTTCAACCTTTAGCCAGACTTAGCAGGAAACAAAGAGGAAGGACCCGCATAAATTACATCATAAGTGAAAGACGTGAAGTAACAACTGACACCACAGAAATACAAAGGATTGTAACAAAATACTACGAACAAGTGTATGTCAACAAATTGGACAAACTAGGCAAAATAGACAAATTCTTAGAATCATACAAGCTTCCAAAACTCAACAGGGAATAGTCAGAAAACCTGAACATTCCAATAACAACTAAGAAGATTGAAGATATAATCAATAAACTCACAGGGGAGTTTTTCCAAACATTCAAAGAAGAACTAACAACACCTATTCTCAAAGTTTTCCAAGAAAATTCAAGAGGAAGGAAAACTTCCAAGTTCTTTTTATGAGGCCAACATAATCCTAATTCCAAACCAGATAAAGACACTACAAAGAAAGAAAATTACAAGCCAATATCCTTCATGAACATAGATGCAAAAATTCTAAATAAAATTTTAGCAAATCAGATACAGTAATATATTCAAAAATGATTCACCATGACCAAGTGTGATTTATCCCAGGGATGCAAGGCTGGTACAATATTGGCAAATCAATAAATGTGATATACTACATTAACAAAATGAAAGATAAAAAGCATATGGTCATATCAATAGATGCTGAAAAAGCATTTGACAAAATCTAGCATCCATTTTTGGTAAAACTCTCAGCTAATTAGGAATAGAGGGATCATACCTCAGCATAATAAAGGCCACATATGATAAACCTACAGTGAATATCACACTCAGTGGGCAAAAACTACAAGCATTTCCCTTAAGAATAGGAATAAGACAGGGATATCTGCTTTCACCACTCTTATTCAACATAATACTGGAAGTCTTAACCATAGTGATAAGACAAAGAGAAATAATAAAAGGCATTGAAATTGGAATGGAGAATGTGAAACTCTCATTATTCACAGATGACATGATATTGTGCATAGAAAACCCTAAAAATTCCTTGAAAAACCTACTAGATTTAATGAATGAATTCAGCAAAGTAGCAGGATACAAAATTAACATCCAGCAATCAATTTTTATATATCAATAATGAGCACTAAGAAGGAGAAACTATATATATATATATATATATATATATATATATATATATATATATATATATATATATATATCTTATTTACCATTGCAACAAAAAAATTAGGATACCTTAGAAATAAACTTAACCAAAGAGGTAAAAGACCTGTTCTCAGAAAACTACAAGACATTGAAAAAAGAAATAGAGGAAGACATAAAAAATTGGAAGCATATACCAGGTTCATGGATTAGAAGACTCAACATCATTAAAGCATCCATACTACCCATAGCAATATATAGATTCAGTGCAGTTTGTATTAAAATACCAATGGCATACTTCACAGAGATAGAAGAAAAACTCCAAAAGATTATATGGAACCAAAAAAGAACCCGAATATCCACTGCATTCTTGAAAAAGAACAAAGTTGGAGGGATCACAGTACCAGTTATCATGTTATACTACAAAAACACTGTAATCAAAACAGCCTGGTACTGGCACAAGAACAGGCATATAGATCAATGGTACCGAACAGAGAACCCAGGAATCAACCCAAGACATGATCAATTAATATTTGAAAAAGAACACAAGAGCATACAATGGAGTAAAAACAGTTTTTTCAATAAATGGCATTGAGAAAATTGGACAGGTACATGCAAAGAAATGAAACTAGAACTCCAACTTACACCATACACAAGAATAGACTCAAAATGGATAAAAGATTTAAATATAAGTCATGAAACCATACAAATCATAGCAGAAGATGTAAGCAGCAAAATTACAGACATCACATAAAACAGAATTTTCACTAATCCATCACCTAGGATAAGAGAAACCAAGGAAAAAATTAACAAATTGGATTACATCAAACTAAAAAGCTTCCTCCCAGGAGAGAAAATTGGGGCTGAGTGAATGGAAGCTACACAGATGATCTCCCAGGATGAAACGAGAATTACAACTAAAATAAAGACAAATCCTCAGAAAAAAGCAACAGAAAAGCAGTGGGAGAGGACCATACAACCAAGGTCACTGAATGAACCTCGTAGGATTGTGGAGGCATAAGAGGGTGGCAGGCTGGGAGCCCACCGACAGCAGCTGCCTTAGCTGTGAGCAGCATGCCCTTGGGGTTAAGATCCCAAGTTGCTCAACAGCGCAGAGGGCCTGGACAGAGCACTAAATAGCTACAGCTACTCACCTGGGGCTCCGGCAGAGGGAGAGCAGACTGGACTGGAACTGTGTGAGGACACCCGGGATTTGGAGGGCGCTCAGAGTTTGTGCTGAGTCGTGGCCACAAAGGACGGTGGCCGGCTTGCTCCTTCCCAAACACACAGAGCAGTGGCCAGCTTGCTCCTTCCCAGAGATGTGGCAGCCCCTCCCTCAGAGATTCGACCCAAACCAGGCGAGCAAAGAAATGCAAATTGAGGCTTATTAACAACCAGCATCGGCCCCACCCTTGGGAAATCCTCTTACACTAAACACCTGAGGGAGTTTCTCATTCAACTGAGAACCAAAGGCTTTTCAAGTAACTGAGGCTAATAGCCTCCAGGCAAAAAGCTAGAGGATATCTGAACCTTTCCAGAGCTTGCAAATCTACCCAGGAAAGTGAGACTTGACAGTGGTGTTTAAGGAGGGCCCTCCGCGCTCATCCAAACCCGGTAGAGGGAGCCACAAATAGCAGAACACCAACACCCATAAGGAAAATTTGGCAGGCTCCAAAACCCACTGAGATAGCCAAAATGGTGACACAAAGAAACAAATCCCAAATGAAAGAACAAGAGAACTCTACCGAAGATAAGATAAATGAAATGCAGTTAAGCAAATTATCAGAGGTAGAGTTCAAAGCCATGATCTTGAGGAAGCTAAACAGCATGAGTAAGGACATCAACACAATGAATAAAGATATAGAAACACTGAAAACCAACCAAGTGGAAATGAAGAATGAAATAGCAAAAATAAAGAACACATTGGAAGGACAAACCAGAAGAGTAGAGGAAGCTGAGGACCAGATCAGTGAATTAGAAGACAGGGTAGAAAAAATCAACCAATCAGAAAACCAAAAGGAAAAAACAATGAAAAAACAGGAAGACAGCTTAAGAGAACTGTGGGACAACTGAAAACGTAATAACATTCGCATCATAGGAGTCCCCAAAGAAGAAGAAAATGAGCAAGGGTTAGAGAATATATTTGAAGAAATAGTGACAGAAAACTTTCCTAACTTGGTGAAGGAAGAAGGCATTCAAGTTGAAGAAGCACAGAGAGCCCAAAGTAAGAAGAACTCAAACAGGCCCACACCAAGACACATAATAATTAAAATACCAAGCATTAAAGACAAAGAGAGAATTCTAAAGGCAGCAAGAGATAAGCAACAGGTTACCTACAAAGGAACCCCCATAAGGCTATCAGCTGACTTCTCAACAAAAACACTACAGGCCAGGGGGAATGACATGAAGTAATCACGGTCATGAAAAACAAGGATCTGAATCCAAGACTACTCTATCCAGCAAGGCTATCATTCAAAATAGAAGGTCAAATAAAGAGCTTCCCAGACAAAAAAGGGATAAGGGAATATATTAGCACCAAACCAGCACTGCAAGAAATGTTAAAAGGTCTGCTGTAATTAATAGAAAAAATAGGAAGAAAAATATAACCACACTGAACAAAAATGGCAATAAATAAGTACATATCAATAATCACCTTCAAAGTAAATGGATTGAATGCTCAGATAAAAAGACACAGAGTAGCTGACTGGATAAGAAAGCATGATTCACATATATGTTGTTTACAAGAGACCCACCTCACAACAAAAGAATCACATAGGCTGAAAGTGAAGGGATGGAAAAAAATCTTCCAAGCAAACAGAAAGGAAAACAACGCTAGGGTAGCAATACTCATATCTGATAAACTAGATTTCAAAATGAAGGCCATAACTAGAGACAAAGAAGGCCACTACATAATATTGAAGGGATCTATCCAACAGGAAGATATAACCTTGGTAAACCTATAGGCAACCAATATAGGAGCACCAAAATATATTAAAAAACTTCTGGAGGATTTCAAAGGAGAAATTGACAGCAATACAATAATAGCAGGAGACTTCAACACCCCAACTGACATCACTGGATAGATCATCTACACAAAAAATTAAGAAGGAAACAGAGATCCTAAATGAAGCACTAGATCAAATGGATTTAATACATATATACAGAGAATTACACCCCAAAAGAGCACAATTCACATTCTTCTCAAGTGCACATGGGACATTCTCAAAGATAGACCCCATGTTAGGACACAAACAAAGTCTCTACAAGTTCAAGGAGATTGAAGTCACATCAAGCATCTTCTCAGATCACAATGGCATGAAACTAGAAATTAATTACAACAAAAACACAAACACATTTAAACACGTGGAGGCTAAATAGCATGTTATTAAACAATGAATGGGTTACCAAGGAGATTAAGGAAGAAATTTAAAACTTCTTGGAAACCCATGAATATAAACACATAACAACACAAAACCTATGGGATGCAGCAAAAGCAGTTCTGAGAGGGAAGTTCATACCACTACAGGCCCACCTCAAGAAAGAAGAAAAATTTCTAATTGACTACCTAACCTCACAACTTAAAGAACTAGAAAGCAAACAAAAAGAAAACCCCAGAGCAAGTAGAAGGAAGGAAATAGTAAAGATCGGAGCAGAAATAAACGACATGGAGACCAAAAAAACAAAACAAAACAAAACAAAACAAAACAAAACAAAACAATTCAAAGGATCAATGAAACAAAGAGCTGGTTTTTTGAAAAGATAAACAAGATTGATGGACCCTCAGCTAGACTCACCAAGAAACAAAGAGAGAGAACCCAAATACACAAAATCAGAAATGAAAGAGGAGAAGTAATAACTAACACCACAGAAACACAAAGGATCATTAACAAATACTATGAACAATTACATGCCAACAAATTGGACAATCGAAGCAAAATGAATAAATTTCTAGAAACACATAGTCTCCCAAAACTGAACCGGGAAGAGATAGAAAACTTGAACAGGCCAATAACAGCGAAGGAAATTGAAGATGTAATCAAGACCCTCCAAGCAAACAAAAGCCCAGGCCCAGATGGCTTCAGGGGGGAGTTT
This sequence comes from Tadarida brasiliensis, assembly GCA_030848825.1. Classification (NCBI taxonomy): domain Eukaryota; kingdom Metazoa; phylum Chordata; class Mammalia; order Chiroptera; family Molossidae; genus Tadarida; species Tadarida brasiliensis. The sequence continues at coordinate 42,341,078 of CM061280.1, forward strand.
TACTGAACACTCATTCTCCTCAAACTATTCCAAAAAATTCTCAAGAAGAAGGAAGACTTCCAAACTTGTTTTATGAAGCCAGCATAATTCTAATTCCAAAACCAAAAAAAGACACTTCAAAGAAAGAAAACTACAAGTCAATATCCCTGATGAACATAGATGCCAAAGTCCTTAACAAAATACTAGAAAATCGGATCCAGCAATATGTTAAGAAAGTTATTCACCATGACCAAGTGGGATTCATCCCAGGGATGCAAGGCTGGTACAATATTCACAAATCAATAAATGTGATACATCACATAAACAAAATGAAAGATAAAAACCACATGATCATATCAATAGTCGCTGAAAAAGCATTTGACAAAATCCAGCACCCATTTCTGATAAAAACGCTCAGCAATTTTGGAATAGAGAGATCATATTTCAACATAATGAAGGCCATATATGAAAGACCTACAGCCAACATCATACTCAATGGACAATAATTAAAAGCATTTCCCTTAAGAACAGGAACAAGACAAGGATGCTCACTTTCACCACTCTCATTTAACATAGTACTGGAAATCTTAGCCACAGCAATCAGACACGAAGAAAAAATAAAAGGGATCCAAATTGGAAAGGAGGAAGTGAAACTGTCATTATTTGCAGATGACATGATATTATACATAGAAAACCCTAAAGACTCCATCAAATATCTACTAGACTTAATACATGAATTTGGCAAAGTAGCAGGATACAAAATTAACGTCAAGAAATTGACGGCATTCTTATACACCAATGATGAACTCACAGAAAGACAAACTAAAAAAACAATCCCATTTACCATCGTGGCAAGAAAATTAAGATACCTAGGAATAAACTTAACCAAAGAAGTAAAGGACCTATTTGCAGAAAACTACAGGACATTGAAAAACGAAATAGAGGAAGATATAAAAAAGTAGAAGCACATACCTTGTTCATGGATTGGAAGAATTAACATCATTAAAATGTCCATACTACCGAAAGCAATCTATAGATTCAACCCAATCCCCATCAAAATACCAACGACATATTTCACAGAACTAGAACAAATGCTTCAGAAGTTCATATGTAACCAAAAAAGACCCCGAATAGCTACAGCAATCTTGCAAAAAGAAGGACAAAGTAGGCGGGATCACAATACCGGATATCAGGTTAGACTATAAAGCTACTGTAATCAAAACAGCCTGGTACTGGCACAAGAACAGGCACATAGATCAATGGAACAGAACAGAGAACCCAGAAATTGACCCAAAACATTATGCTCAATTAATATTCGACAAAGGTGGCAAGAGCATACAATGGAGTAAAGACAGCCTCTTTAATAAATGGTGCTGGGAAAATTGGACAGCTACGTGCAAAAAAAAATGAAACTAGACCATCAGCTTACACCATACACAAGAATAAACTCAAAATGGATAAAAGACTTAAATGTGACTCATGAATCCATAAAAATCCTAGAAGAAAATGTAGGCAACAAAATTTCAGACATCATATGCATCAGAATTTTCACTGATATATCACCTAAGGCAACAGAAACAAAGGGAAAAATGAACACATGGGACTACATCAAACTCAAAAGCTTCTGCACAGCAAAAGAAACAACCATCAAAACAGAAAGGGAACCCACTGTATGGGAGAGCATAATTGCCAATGATATATCAGATAAGAGATTAATTTCCATAATATATAGAGTGCTCATACAACTCAACAAAAGGAAGACAAAGAACCCAAATAAAAAATGGGCAGAGGAACTAAATAGACACCTCTCCAAACAGGACATACAAATGGCCAAGAGACATATGAAGAAATGTTCAACATCACTAATCATCAGAGAGATGCAAATTAAAACGACAATGAAGTATCACCTCACACCTGTCAGAATAGCCGCCATCAACAAAGCATCAAACAACAAGTGTTGGCGAGGGTGTGGAGAAAAGGGGACTCTAGTACACTGCTGGTGGGAATGCAGACTGGTGCAGCTACTATGCAAAACACTATGGTGTTACCTCAAAAAATTAAAAATTGAATTACCATTTGACCCAGTGATCCCACTCCTAGGAATATACCCTAAGAAGCCAGAAACACCAATCAGAAAGAATATATGTACCCTCATGTTCATAGCAGCGCTATTTACAATAGGTAAGATCTGGAAACAGCCCAAGTGTCCATCAGTGGATGCATGGATAAAAAAGCTGTGGCACATATACACAATGGAATACTATGCCGCTGTAAGAAAGATATCTTTCCCTTTTAGACAACATGGAGGGACCTAGAGATTATTATGCTAAGGCAAACAAGCCAGTCAGGGAAAGACAAGTACCAAATGATCTTACTTATTTGTGGATTATAATGAATAATATAAGCTGACGAACAAAATAGAGTCAGAGACATGGAAGTAGTGAACAGACTGAAAAACCTCAGAGTTAAGAGGTGTGTGTGGTGGGGGCATGAAGAGTCAAACCAAGGAAGTGGTATGCATATATGCATAACCAATGGACACAGACAACAGTGTGGTGAACGTGGGGGGAGGGGGGTAAGAACAGGGAGGAGGGTGTCAATGGGGCAATAGGAAGGACATCTGTAATACTTTCAATGATAAAGATAAATTATAAAAAAGAAATGAATGGAGAAGTGCAGACAAATCTCCCTTGTGGAAGATTTATGTAGGTACTTTTTTCTCAATGAGGTATAACATAGTGGAGGTTGTGCATAGTAACTTCCAAAGAGTAGAGTATATAAAGGGTTTGAAGGGGAGGGATAGTAAATTTATGTTAGAGAAACCTGGCAACACTAATTCATCCAGGTGATCGATATTAATATCATCAATGATAAGACATGTGGAGAGCATGTACCTTTAACATGATGTGATGAGATTGGTTTACTTGTCTGATCTTTCTCCCTAAACCCCATAATCTCAGTCTAATCATGAGAAAAACACCAATTGAGGAACATTCTAGAAATACCTGACCAGTAGTCTTCAAAAGTGTTAAGGTCTTCAAAAACAAGTAAATTCTGAGAAACTGTTACAGCGAAGAGAGTGTAAGGAGACAACAACTACATGTAATGTGGTGTCTGGATGGAATCTGGAAAAGTAAAAGAACATTAGGTAAAAAGTAAAGAAATCTGCATAAAATATCAACTTTAGTTAGTAATAATGTATCAATATTGTTTTACTAATTGTGGCACATATATAGCAGGTCCTCAAATAATGTCATTTCATTCAAGGTTGTTTTGCTATAACATTGATAAGGGGAAAAATATTGATTTCCAGCCAGGGTCACTGTCTAGGTGGAGTTTGCAAATTTTCCCCATGTCTGCACAGGTCTTCTCTGAGGACTCCTCCCACATCCCAGAGCTGTGCATGTGAGGTGAATTGGTGCATCTACATTGTCCTAGTCTGAATGACTGAGGGTGTGGGCGTGAGTGTACCTTGCAAAGGAAGGACATCCTGTCCAGAGTGGGTTCCTGCCTTGCACCTTGAGCTCCCATGACAGGCTCCAGTGACCACAGCCTTGAACTGGAATAAGTGGGTTGGAAAATAATTATCTTACTTGCTTTAATTCATCTTTCTTAAATGTATGTGTAGCTCACATTTATTTCAATGCTTAATATTAGAAGTGTTTTGGGTCTTTATTTAGAAGTTTGGTGATGTTTTTGTGACTAGAAATAGGCATGGGAACTTAACTCTTGTTGTATCAATTAGCCTATGGGAAAATTGTTTTCATTATATGTTGTTTTGCTTAAAGTTACAGTTTCAGAGAACCTATCAAAGATGTTAAGTGAGGACTTACACTACTAATGTAAAATGTTAAAATATGCAAAACTGGGTGTGGGGTACTCAGGAGCTTTTTACTAGCTCTAATAGTTCTTCAAATCTAAAATTGTTCTAATATAAGAAGTTTATTTAAATAAAAGACATTGCAGCAAAGTTTGAGGTTATTAAAATCAATCTGTTCTTAATCATTAATAAGGTGTTCAGTTAAAGGTCAGAATTTATTGACTTTTCTCTGCCTATACAGTAAGTCCTCAATGTTATCAATAGGTTCTGCGACTTTAAGGGAAACTATGTATAACAAAACCAGTGTCACCACAAGCGAATTGATAAAGAGAAGAGTTAAGTTCCTAGGGCATCTCATCAAGGTTGTAACAAACACAAAACAAAACAATGTTATTTGAGAACCTGCTATACTTCCTTCCTTTTAAAGAATCTTCATCTGAGTATTTTCTTAGTGTCTTTTTATGCTGTTTAGAGGGAGTGTGCTTGAGCTAAGAATAAAAATGGCTCAGTTGTAAATATGAGCCCTTTACTGCAAGAAACCACCCTTAATGCCTGATTGTAACGTTTATATGGTGTTTGCATTTAGCCTGCAAATTCCAGGTGGAAAAGGAAGGAGGCAAACGGAGCCCGATGTTTTTGTTTTCTTTGAGCATTAGCCATCCTAAAGCCAATGTGAGACCTTAGCCAGTTATTGAATACCGTACTCTGAATGACAAAATGGTAAACTTAGATGAATTCTCAAACCTTGGGAATATGTTTTCTGGCTAATTTTAATGGATGACATGAAAGCCTTCTGTGCATATTGGGTTCACCTAATCTAATCTCACCTAAATAGGAACACCCAAAGGCCCTAGCTTTTTCAAGGATATTAATCTCACTTCTGCACAGGTGCTATGGAGAACAGAATGGTGCTGACCTTGTCCGAGAGAGATGTTTATGTCTCAGGTAAAGATTAGGTGAAACCCCTTTAAAGAAAATCTCACCAAGCCTACAGAATGATTAAATCAACAGAAGGAGGCAACACTACAGGACTACTTGAACCAGTATCAAAGTTAATGGCAGAGAGGAGTGTACTGTTGGGAGAAGAAACAACCGTTAAATAATATTTAGGCATCTCCCTCCCTTGATTCACAAAACAAGTTTCTGCAGAGAAGAAGGCTAAAGGACTATATCATTTAACAAATAAGAAGGCTAGTATTTGAGAGGGGAAAAAGGAATCGTGCTAAATGAAACCTTGGTAAAGAAAAATAAAAACTTGAAAATACCTCAAATTCGGAGCTTGATAAAATATATTGTATGCTGTGCTGATAATTTATAGAAATTTTCTTTTCTTTAACATAAGTGTCTTTAAATCTCCAGCACCACTCCTTTACCTCCTGGCATTACCCATATAACCCTTATGTGTTATAAGAATTATTCGTTTCTTTTTATTTATGGATTGCTGATTCTGCTGGTTCCTTACCTCTTTCATGTTCCCCTATTCTCTTTTCTGTTCTGTTCAGTGCTTACATTTAGAAATAAGATAGGGGCATTCACAAAGTGGTAGGAAACATGATTCCAAAATCCACATGCATTGACCCTTAGAATTTGAGAATGAAGTGTTTATTGATGAGTTGGATACATTTTTTTCCTAGTGGATTCAATAAAGCTGTCAAGTTTTTGTTTTATACTTCTGAGAATTCTAAAATTTTTGTTAATTATGAATAAATTTATGCACCATAGTTTAATAGCATTAGCTTTTTGTCAGAAAATTAGCATTTTATCCTTACATATGCAGTTTCAAACCATACAAAATATTTTTTTTTATTCTCCTTTGTGACTTTTGTATTTTATTTGGTTTCATTTTATCTTTTCCAAGGAGTATATCTCTTATGTTATAATGAAGGTCAAGGCAAAAAATAATTCAAAATACATTTATTTAAGTATAGAAAATATAAAGTCCATAGTGTGAATTAACTCTGTCCTGCCAACACCATGGAAGAACTAGAAAGTCTATTATGCCAATATATTGACTCTCTCCTTTAAAAGCTCTGCAGTTCAATTCCAAGATCTAGAGATTTAGAGAAGCACCAAGACTATGTTTATATGGCAGAAATATAGAAGCATGATTAAGTCAGTGTTTTAGATAACTAGTCTTTTATATGGAAAAGTATTGTTAACATAATTAAAACCATAACACTGACAACCAATCTGTTGCTGTGATTGACTCAGTTAAATAATGGAAATTATGGAGTCATGTCTAACAGGTAGTAGTAGCAGTGGTTAGTAAGAAAGGATTCTCAGGTTCTTTAGTTGGATTCATACAAGTCCCTCACTAGACTCATTTCCTTTCTTTTTCTGCTTCTTCTACTTGCCTTCTTTCTTTCTATTATATATCATACTCCTCCCTTGGGGTATGGAGATAGGTAGATAGATGTAGAAATTGATATAGATATAGATATAGATGATATAGATTATACAGATTATTTGGATTATATAAATGTAGAACTCCTAAGGGAAGGGTTTGGTTGGGGTTGGGGGAAGGGAGAAAAGGAGGTAGAGGGGAATAGAATTCTCCTCTTAAACCATTTGCAAATGGAGGGCAGAAATTAGATGCTTTTCTTGATCAAAGCTTTAATTCATTTTATAGATTTAGATATATTGCCAGAACTATAGATCAAAGTTATTTTATTTGTATATTTCATAGTCTTTTATGGGATAAGAGATGGTAGACATTACCAGCTGTATAAAAATTATTTTCACAAGGAAACAACTTGTTTTATTCCTATCTTATGATACTTCACATTCTAGGTGATAGCACACTAACCTGGGTAAATGTTGTACCTCTCCTCCTATATGTTAATCTCCTAGTTGGTAATGACAGTGCTTCATTCTTATTTTATCCCTCATGGTGACTAACATAGTACCTAGCACAAAGCAAGTACTCTGAATGCTTCTTGAATAAATGAACCTTAGTGAGTGGAGAACGATGAGACAACTTTTTAACTTTGAATAAAACTGTAGTCCTTGAGGTATATTACCTAGGTTCTGTATACATCTCAAAATGATTTAAAAAAGTGAAAACTTACCCTCATTAATTATAAAAGTTTATGTTGGCAACCACTTAGTTCCTATGGTTACATCTCCAAAAAATTATTAAATAGGTACTTCAGGTGTTTGGGAGCAAAATCAAATTGGCTGTTATATAATTCATGAATGCTAATAATTCATTTACTTATAATGCTTATAATTAATTGGTTTAAATTATCTACTGCAGTCTTAAAATGAATAGGATATTTAAAGGTCATTATTGCTCTTGGCTCTCATTTAAAACTCTAACAGAACAAAAACTACAATATGGATATCAATTAAAACATTTGAAATTATTATCTAGCTAAACTTGGCCTAGAATAATAAATGATATATTCAGTGGCTAGCTTTTAAGAACTGTGATCTATACTCTGTGATTAAGTTATTATAAACCCTTAATTTATAAGGTTTTGGATGAAGGAGATATGCCAGTCATTTAAGATATGGAGTGAAGCAGAATGAATTATATACACACCAAGTAATTTCTTGTTAGATGTTAAGCAACGAAACTTCACATTTTTTCCTTCAATGGAAATACCAATTGGTCTTATGTGCTAAATCATGTTTAGCTCTGAAGATATCAAATTCAATTAAAAAGTCCTTTATATCAATCACAGATAGAGCATCCAACAATAAATCTCAACAAAAATGAAACAACATATCTACACATAATGCAAACACAGAAGCAATAGCATTTTTTGTAACATTTGACTAGAAGTGTGTTAACAGTTATGTTGATACTACTAAAATGGGTCATTTGTAATTTTTAAAATTCTAATCCTTCAGAAAAAGTTGTTACTGTTGGTTCATAGAATTTTAAAAACTGTATTCCATGGAATACTGTTTCAGGAAATGTTTTTTAAAATTATTTTTTATTTTTCAATTACAATTGACATTAAATATTATATTAGTTTCAGGTGTACAGCATAGTTGTTAGATATTTATATAACACGCAAAGTTATCCCCCCCACTAAATCTGATACCCACCTGACACCATACATAGTTGTTACAATGTTATTGACTATATTCCTTATGTATCCTTGTGAATATTTTGTAACTTGATAGAAGTGCTATCAACAGAGTTCCACAACCAAATAAGTTTGAAGAATTATGGATTATGATTCTTTAGCTATGTCTTCTTAGTCTAAATAGGTTTTTCTACAGTCCTGGATGAATGCAGGAAAGCATATTGAATCCACTTAATGATCTCTTTTCTATTGATCAAGACATTGAAAAACATTTTGTTTAAATATGATAGATGCATCAACAATACATAAAGAACTACAAATGCCAAGTGTGACAGATTGTATTTTCCAAAGATAACTGCAACAATATCTCCCATCCCACATATTCTTCTTACAAAGTAATACTGACATTTCTCCCTTATAGACCTGGGGTCTATGTTGCCCCCCTTTATATTTGGGTGGCCTTGTAACTACATATCACTTCTGCATTGCATGCAGAAATAATGCAATGTGACTTCTGAGGCTAGGTCATAAAAAGTGATACAGTGTCTGCCTGGTTCTTTTGGATAATTGCTTGGAGCCCTGAGTAGCCATGGAACTCTCAACTGTGTTGAGAGTTCCATGCAGGTCCATGAGGAAGGCCAAAACTAGCCCATATGGGCATACTGCATGGAGAGGCTCCCAGATGACATGATGGGAAAATAGTACCTGGTCAGCCCCTTTCTGCTTCAGTACCCTTGCAATTCCATCTCCAATCACCACCTAACCACAATCACATGTGAGATCTGAGCCTGAGTCACCAAGCTAAAAGTCACCTTCCTGAAATTCCTGACTCACAGAAACCATGAAGACAATGAACTTATTTTTCTTTTTTATTGTTTAAAGTATTACAGATGTCCCCCTTTTTTCCAATCAGGAAGAATATATGCATCCCTATGTTCATAGCAGCGCTATTTACAATAGCTAAGATCTGGAAACAGCCCAAGTGCCCATCAGTAGATGAGTAGATAGAAAAGCTGTGGTGTATTTACACAATGGAATACTATGCAGCTGTAAGAGAGAGATCTCTTACCCTTTTAAGCAACATTGAGGGACCTGAAGAGTATTATGCTAAGCAAAATAAGCCAGTCAGAGAAAGACAAGTACCACATAATCTCACTTTTTTGTGGAACATAATGAACAAAATAAGCTGTTGACCAAAAGAGATTCAGAGTCATGGAAGCAGGGAACAGACTGACAAACCTCAGAGGGATGGGGGGTGGGAGGGGTGGGAAGAGATAAACCAAAGAACTTATATGCATATATGCACAACCAATCAACACAGACATTAGGTTGGGGTCAATAATTTTTGTTGTTTTAAAGTATTAACTTTTAGGGTGATATGTTATGAAGCAATAGTAACTTGAATATTGGATACCATATTCAATATAATCTTTAGTAATAATACTCATGCTCTCATCATAATAATAAACTTGTCATAGCCTCTCTGGCCTTCAGCTTTTGCCTTTGTAAAACAAGGATGATCTTTCGAATTAAAAGAAAAAATAAAAAGCAGATAAAATATTTCACAAATTCCAAATCTTGAGATCTGTAGTAGGTGTGCTCACTGCCCAAGGTATTTTCAGGAACAAAATTTAGATTTACTAAGTCACTAGGAACATATGGTTTAACTGCTCTTCTTGATTTATTTAAATAAAAGAAAATATTAGACATTGTGGTACCTGTTTCTTTACTATTTATTGCCCACAAAAACATTACCATGATTCACTGATTCAAAAGGAGTTAAGTATTCGTAGATAGTGACCTATATCAAGACTTGAAAAGGCACCATGTGTAGCTGAGAGTAATCAGAGAGATCAACTTGAGGACAATGATTCCAAGATTTTTACAGGATGATGTTCCCTCACATGGGAGAAAACCGAGGAGATACTGCCAGTAAATTTCCTGAAGATAGGAGTACAGTGTGCTTCATTAGTAATAAAGAGCCACTTAATTGGTTTGGTTGCCAGTGTTCTTCCTGGTGAGGGGATGAAAGACTTCATAGTCATAAGTTAGCAAATTTGAAAAGGGCCATTTAGAAGGAATGTTGATGATATACGTGTGAAGTAGGGAATAATATATATCTGGGAAAATATTTAAGCTCTAAAATGTAGTTCAATGTTTGCCTAGAGTGTGAAATATTAACTATCTCTTTCTAGTCAAGATTTACACTTTCTTTCTCCAAATACTGACATGTAATCTTGTCTTAATATAGAGGCTAATTTCCTCTTTATCATCTTAACTAATGAATTATTAGAGTTCATCATCTTCATTTAAACTCACTTAATACTACCTAGCATTTATTTATCCCTTATGAAGCACCTGGTACATGTATTAACCCTTTTAATCCTCACAAAATCTCTATGGGATAGGTACTGTTATTATCATCCTCATGAGGAAACTGAGGCTCCCCCCCAAAATCAACTTGCCCAAGATTACACAGTCAGTAACTGTCAGAGTTTGGATACAAACTCAGGCAGTGTGGCTCAAGAGCCAGTGTTGTTCAACACCATGCTAGATTGCCTCTCTTGAACATTTGTTTGTATATAGTGCTAACCAAAGATGATAGTGAATTTTTCAAGGTCACTGACTCTGACCTTGGATAAGTTACTTAATAATTCTTATCCTCTGTCTCTGCAACTGTATAATAAGGATAATAATGTCCTATGCTTATCGAGTAGTTTTGAGGATTGTAGGTAATATATGTAAAGTACCTAATCTAGCACTGAATACATAACTGCTGCTGCTGATAGTGATGGTGGTATCACCTCCTTCCTCCAGGACCTCTTGCTCAAAGCTTCACATGATCACACACAGGAACACACAGATATGTAACTCAGTAGACATTGGATGATTTATTTGAGAAGGTCAAGACTGAAGTAAGAATATTATGTTGCTAAGACAGGCTTGAGGCAGAGATGATTCCCTTGGGTGATCTACCTGCCCTATGGTATTAGAAAGAGGCAGACAGGGTAAGGGACTGAAACAATTCATTGATCTCAGGTCTCTCAGGCCATTAAGAGCTCTGTCTTTCCAAGGTTTTTGCCAAAATGAGGGAGAAATTGGCAGTAGGATTGTTAGATGTATTTTTGAACATATAAATCTGAAGTTATGATTACAAAAGTAAGCATTTTCTTGGGAGAGCTCATTTGTATTTTAAAATGTGTTGAAAATCCATAGAAAAATACTAGAAATGGTTTGAGACTATGATTATAAATAGTAACATAAAATAATTATGATAATAATATTCCTAAAGTCTTTAGATAATCTTTTGCTTTGGAAATGATTTGGGAGTATTTATAGTATTCTGTGGGAAAAAATATATTTATAAAAGCATGTTAGTTAAATAACTAGTCCATTATAGCAATCTTGCATCTTAGTACTTTATGACGACCAGGTTAATATGTTTATAAAACATCTGTATGAAGCAATCCAGATGTAAAATACTCAGGTGTTTAACAACATTCAGATAATCTGCTAAATTTAACTAGATGAGTTAAGAATTTGGAGAATTAAATATATCCACATCCCCAAACCAATAATCCCACCCTTTAAAAGGGCGTGTTTTTAAAAAAAATTTTTTTTATTGATTTGAGAGAGAGAGGAAGGAAGAGGGAGAGAAATAGAAACATCGATGAGAGAGAACATTGACTGGCTGCCTCCTGCATGCCCCCCACTGGGGATTTGGCCCACAACTTGGGCATGTGCCCTGACCGGGAATCGAACCAGCGACCTCTCGGTGCATGGGTCGAGGCTCAACCACTGAGCCACACCGGCCAAGCTAAAAAGGGTGTTTTAATTATTTTAAATAAGAAAAACTATTGGGCATATTTTATTACTCCTCTTGAATGAATGAATTCCTTTATAAACAATTTGTTGACTATTAATAGAGGCAAAAGGCAAATGAAAATATCATTTAATAATTATGTTTGGTAAAATATGCTATTTGACCTTTTCTGCTTTACCAGTTAATGAAATTTATTGAATTAACTTCATTGCACCAAAGACAAAATTAAACTTTAGGAAGAGATGCAAAGGAAGCTGAAGACATAGAATTATGTATTGAGCTGTAGTTCCTACACTCTATTGTTTATAAAGATAACCTGTGGAGTTTGTTTAAAATGGAAATTATTGGGTCCTGCCTCCAAGAAATTTAGATTTATTAGGTATTGAACTATGGCCAGCAATGTACATTTCCAATAATCTTCCCAAGATGATTCTGATACAGGTGATCCTAAATCAATTACTTTTAACTCTAGTGATAGACATATAAATGCATAGTGGTTTTCAACACTTGCAGTGCATTGTAATCCTGAGGGATGATTTAAAAACACAAATGCTTAGCCCCCACTTCTAGAATGTCAATGCCAAATAATATGGGAGAAACACTGGGATGGGCCAAGACTGCTCCTATGTCCCCCATTCAACCTCTTCTTCACTTCTTATTGAATGTACTCCCAGTGCTAGATTAGATATAATCTTTGTCTGAAAATTTAAACTCAGTTCTATGTCATGCAAAGCACACGCACTTAACCTCTTTACCAGCTTTTCTCAAAAAGCAAACCATAGTCTAACTGTATCAGCATGACCTGAGTAGCATTGTTAAAAATGCTCATCTTGCCCTGGCTGGTTTGGCTCCGCGGTTAGAGCGTCGGCCTGCGGTCCAGAGAGACCCGGGTTTTGTTCCTGCTAAGGGCATGTACCTCGGTTGGGATTTGTCCCCAACCCTGATTGGTCGTGCAGGAGGCAGCCACTCGATGTGTCTCTTTCACGTCTATGTTTCTCTCTCTCTTTCTCTCTCTCTCTTCCTCTCTTTCCCTCCCATTCTATCTGAACAAAATATGGAAAAATGTCCTCGGGTGAGGATAAAAAAAAAAAAAGAAAAGAAAAAAATGCTCATCCTCAGCCACCATTCCCAGAGATTTTGATTTAGTAGGTTTTGAATTAAGCCCGATCTACATTGGTAAAAGGTCCCTTCGATGAATAGGATCCAACTGGATCATTACCTATACTGAGATATATTATTTTTCAACAGCCTAAAAAATGCCTCTGTCACTTCTACTGTTAACATCTCCAGTAATAATAAACTCATGAATTTCTCAGATGGCCAATTCCCCTTTTGAAAAGTTCTGGTTTTTAAATTCTTCCTTAAACTAGGCTAGGCCCTAGGCCAAGCCTCAACTTTCTTTGGCACTTGGTATTCTTGCTTCCAGGCCTTCTTGGTGAACAGAGCTAAGGAATATAAGTATATACATACATACACAGATACATCTATATTTCTCTAACTATTTGTGTATTTGTTAAAAACACTGAGTTCATGCTGATTCCAGTCTTATATCACAGAGTTCATTATAGCCATCCTTGTTTCCATATATTTACTATTCACATATATTTACTAATTTACTCAATCCTAGAATACATATAGTTTCAAAATTGCTAACTCTTACTTCTCTGAAAAACCAACCTACTTATTAGAATACAGTATGTAGAGTTCTAAATGTTTTTAACTTGAGGCTATATAGTCAAAATAATATATATAAGAATTACTTGGCTAAATTACCACCCTTGTATCTGCTTTCATTGTGATTGTGTTATGTTATTCACTTGACAAATAATTGGCTTCATTTGTTTCTGTTTTCTACTTAATTTCTGAGCCCACTCCCATCTTTGATAAATGTATGTATCTATAAATAAATGTATGTATTTTGTTTTAAAAAATAATGTAAAAATCTTCCTTAAAAATCTACCAGTGTGGCTCAGTGGTTGAGCATCAACCCATGCATCAAGAAGTCACCAGTTCAATTCCTGGTCAGGGCACATGCCCAGGTTGTGGGCCAAATCCCCAGTGGGGGGCAGGCAGGAGGCAGCCAATCAATGTTCTCTCTCATCGATGTTTCTATCTCTCTCTCCCTCTCCCTTCCTCTCTCTCCAAAATCAACAAAGGAAAAACAATGATTTTTAAATCTACCTTTGAGACTTTGACCTGTTGAGCTCTTTTACCCCAGAGCCATTTTTCCAGTGCTTAGTCCACTCCCACCCCTCACTTCCAATATATTTTCTTTTTTGCAAACTAAACATCCCTTGTATTAATGTGAGGTAGACTAGAGGTTGATAGTATTTGTCAATGTGTGTTTCATCTATTATTTACACCAGTCACATGGAGGGACTTAAGATTCAGATTTCTGGGATCCACTCTAAACCTATTGAATTAGAATCTCTGGTGAAAAGACCTAGGGACTTATACTTTTACTGAGTTCTCTGAGTGATTCTGATGACAGTGGGTGACAGATCACCCTTTTAAAAATAGTGCTATAGAGGTTATATGTGTAGTATTTAGAGTGAGGTGGAATTCAGTTAAAATCCAAACTCTGTCACTTATTACCTGTACTCAGGCCCTAAACAGATCTCATGTGTTAGAGCCCTTAAATCTGTTCTGCCTTCCATTCTTCTCTGTTACAATATCCTCTTCTCTGTATACTTTGTTAGGACATTCTCCTTTAACTTTCATCAGAGAAAGCCTCCTCAGTAAGCATTACTCTTTCCATCATTCCCTTTCTGTACATGTCCATTTATCCAGTTGTTTTATCTACTCTTTCTTCTAACCCCTGGTCTTGTTTTCTGGATGGCTTGTATTCATTCTTCTAACCAATCTGAAACCCAAGATTAATACCTTTGTTTTGGGCTCACCCAGTTTACAGTACTTTTAGAACAACCACAATCGAAAGGTACAGAACTCACTGGCAAAATACCTTTGCCAACCTCAGAGCCCTCCCTCTCTACAGCCATTGCTCCTTTGTATTCCAGAATTGCCACATCCCCATATCCTATCCCATAGCCACAGAAGACATCACAGCTCTTGCGAGTGGAGGACATGAGAACAGAAAAAGTTGAATTTGAGCTACGCCTTGAAGAATGGTCAGGCTCCACTGTCATTAAAGAGGCCAAGAGAAGACCAGAAAGACCCAACAATATAAACAAAGGCATGAATATTGTAGATCAATGGTTCTTAAAATGTGATCTCCAGATCAGTAGCACCAATATCACCTGAAAACTTATTAAAAATGCAGAGTCTCAATTTTTTTTGTTGCAATGGTAAATAGGAATTTTTAGCTTCTCTTTCTGTGTATTCATTTTTAGTGTATAAAAATGCTGATGATTTCTTGATGTTGATTTTGTATCCTGCTACTTTGCCAAATTTATTTATTAAATATAGTAGTTTTTTGATGGAGTCTTTAGGGTTTTCTATGTACAATACCATGTCATCTGTGAACACAGATGGTTGAGTCTCACCCCCAGAGTTTCTGATTCAGTAGGTCTAGGGTGGGGCCTGAGAATTTGTATCTCTAACAAGTTCCCAGATGTTGCTGATATTGATGGTCTGAGGACCACACTTTGGGAACCACTGTAACAGCATTCTTTATTGTCTCAGAGCCCTCTAAACATATACAAACTTTTATCCTAATCATACATTAAGTCTAAAACTTTAACAATTCTTTTTATGAAAGCCTTCCCTTGACTTTCCAGACTAGGCTAAATATTCTTGATATATGTTTTCATAGCATGTATAATATTTGTAATTAGTTATTTGTGTAATTATTTTTTTTACTTAAATTAACATATGTCAGACTGTCTCATGAAGGCAAGGTTCTGTATATTGTTTTCAAGTCTATGTCTCCAGAGCCTATCCTACTGCTTGGCTCATAGCAGGCTCTCAAAAATTCTTGTTGAATTAATTTTTAATAAACATTTGTATTCTATAGTTTAAAAAAATGGTTTAAGTTTACTCAGTGATGACATTTGCCTTCAAAAATATTCAATTATCTTTTTTTTTTCCTGAACCTAGAACAGCTTGCTTGTAGTTTCTCTAATCACTACTTTATTGGCCACAGATTCTTTCCTCCTTCCATGTCCCCACATGTGTCCCAACCAAATACAGGGCTTTTAATTCTAACTATACCTTAAAATTCCCTGAAGAGCTTAGCAAAGTGTACCAGGTTCCCCCTCTGACCAACTGAATGAAAATTTCTACATTTTAAAACAGAATTTCTGCCCTAGCTGGTTTTGTTCAGTGATTAGAGCATCAGCCCACGGACCAGAGAGTTCCGGGTTCTGTTCCCGCTAGGGGCACGTACCTCTGTTGCAGTTTTTCCCTGGCCCCGGTTGGGGTCGTGCGGGTGGCAGCCACTCTGTTCTGTTCCATTGATCTATATGTCTGTTCTTGTGCCAGTATCAGGCTATTTTGATTACAGTGGGTTTGTAGTATAACCTGATATCCAGTATTGTGATCCCTCCAGTGAATGAACTCAAGGTATGTTTTAGAGATAAAATTGGTATATAGAAATATTTCCCCCCTTTATCCTTTTATACATTTTAAGGTAACTCTGGCTGCTGTTTGAAGAATGGATTGAAAGCGGGGGCGTGGAAGCAGGGAGACCACTTACAAACCAAGAATGGGGAGTTAGTAGTGTGCGATATAGAAAAGTCATAGGAAATGTGTCCAGAGAGATAGTCTGGGGATAAATTACATAAGCTCTTGAAGGCCATGATACAAAATGTGGTTTGTATTCTAAATTCAAGTAGAAGCCATTGGAAGGTTTTAAATAGGTAATGAACACAATCTAATTCATCTTTTTTAAAAGATCACCTTAGAAGCTGTGAGTAGAATTGATGGAGGAAAAGAAAGATGAAAAGGGGAAGACAAATTAGAAGGCTAGTGTGCCCTAGGCAAGATATGAAGGAAGAATGGTAATAGTGTGGATGGAGGGATGGGAGTATATATAAGAGATCATAGAACAAATAGGATTTTGTGATGGAAGTTTCTGGAATAAGCTTCTGAGTGACATTGACTGAAATAAGGATGGTGAGGAAAATGAAAAATAAAGCCAGTTTGAGGTGGCAAGTATGTGTGTTGGGGGGCAGGTTATAAATTCAATTTTCATAATCCTCACAACAAAACCTATTGAGGATTGTAGAGATGAATACAGTAACTTGTTCAATCTCATACATTTGGGAAGTAGCAGAGGTGGATTCAAACCTAGGTCTGTCTGTTCATTTTTTCCTTTGTTTCTGTAGCCTTAGGTGTTGTATCAGTGAAAATTCTTCTGCGTATGATGTCTGAAATTTTGTTGCCTATATTTTCTTCTAGAATTTTTATGGATTCACAAGTTACATTTAAGTCTTTTATCCATTTTGAGTTTATTCTCATGTATGGTGTAAGTTGGTGGTATAGCTTCGTTTTTTTTTTTTGCAAGTAGCTGTCCAATTTTCCCAACACCATTTATTGAAGAGACTGTCTTGACTCCCCTGTATGCTCTTGCAACCTTTGTCAAATATTAATTGAGCATATTGTCTTGAGTCAATTTCTGAGTTCTCTATTCTGTTCTATTGATCTATCTGCCTGTTCTTGTGCCAGTACCAGGCTGTTTTGATTACAGTGGCCTTGTAGTATAACCTGATGTCTGGTAAAGTGATCCCTCCTACTTTGTTCTTCTTTTTCAAGATTGCTGTGGCTATTCAGGGCCTTTTTTGGTTCCATATAAACTTTTGGAGTGTTTGTTCTAGTTCTGTGAAATATGTCGTTGGTATTTTGATGGGGATTGCTTTGAATCTATAGATTGCTTTGGCTAGTAAGGACATGTAATGATGTTAATTCTTCCAATCCATGAACAAGGTATATGTTTCTACTTTTTTATATCTTCCTCTATTTCTTTTTTCAATGACTTGTAGTTTTCTGTGAAGAAGTCCTTTACTTCTTTGGTTAAGTTTATCCCTAGGTATCTTAGTTTTTTTGCTGCAATGGTAAATGGGATTTTTTTTAGTTTCTCTTTCTGTGATCTCATCATTGGTGTATAAGAATGCCGTTGATTTCTTGATGTTAATTTTGTATCCTGCTACTTTGCCAAATTCATTTATTAAGTCTAGTAGATTTTTGTTGGAGCCATTGTGGAAAACACTATGGTGTTACCTCAAAAAGTTAAAAATTGAACTGCCATTTGACCCAGTGATCCCACTTCTAGGAATATACCCTAAGAAACCTGAAACAACAACCAGAAAGAATATATGTACCCATATGTTCATAGCAGCACTTTTTACAATAGCTAAGTTCTGGAAACAACTTAAGTGTCCATCAATAGATGAATGGATAAAAAAGCTGTGGTACATGTACACAATGGAATACTATGCAGCTGTAAGAAAGAAAGATCTCTTATCCTTTGAGAGGACATGCAGGGACCTGGAGAGTATTATGCTAAGCAAAACAAGCCAAACAGAGAAAGACAAATATCACATGATCTCACTTATTTGTGGAATATAATAAACTAAACAAACCAATGAACAGAATTGACCCAGAGACATAGAGATGGAGTACAGATTGACGGGCCTCAGAGGAGGGGGGTCGGGGGGGTGAGGAGATAAACCACAGAACTTATATGCATGTGTGAATGACCAATGGACATGGACCACGGTGCTGGGGATGGGGCGGGGGGGATGAGGGGGAGGGTGTCAATGGCGGGAAAAGGAGAAACATCTGTAATAAAAAGAAATTAATAATAAAAAATCCTAGGTCTGTCTGATTTCACAAACTATGTTCATTTAGTTTATTATACATGGCATTTTCATGGTGGTATGATATGGCAGAAAGGAAGTAAATAGGACTCTTAAGTGAGTTTCTCCTGGCCTGATAGACAATATGCAGATAGCAGGAAAAAAAAAAAAAAAAAAAAACTAGTTTTAGGGAAAGGAGGCCACAGTGAAGAACTGAATGAGAATGTTCAGAAAAATAAGAGTCAGAAAGTCATGGAGTATAGACTTTTTGTGCTGAGTCTAAAAGTTCACCGACAAACAGGGTTATTATTTGGATTTGACATGCTGTAGGGGTGATATACAACATGCTTAAGAATAGGGGATTTACATAATCCAAATATCACATAGGAAATATATTTGTACATTACCACAGGGAACAGGGTTTGATGGCATTAAAAACGCAGGCAGTCTTCCAGTTGGTTCAAATTTGACTTGCGGGTATAGAGAGTAAGGGACACATTTGAGAGTCCTAAATTTTAGGATGTCCTTGAAATTTTTCAGTGTTATGTCTTGAGATCTTTGCAGATTTTGAAATCTATGAATACCACTATAGCATATAATATCCCCATAATAGTGAAGTGTGGCTGAAAATTTCAGGGGAAACCTTTGGATCTTTTACAATCCTATAAATACAAGTCTAAACTAATTCATGAAGCTCTTAAATTCTACCAATAACATAATCCACAATACTTAGGGTATAATCAGTACAAGAATTAAGTTTTTATAAATATAAACCATTGAATTAGGAGGTTTGGGGTGACAATTGTATCCTGATGTCTAGCTTCAGTATCTAATTTATTTTTTCTATAAGGTTTTGGTTATACATTATAGAGACATTCCTACTTCACACAGATAAATGGCAAATACAAAGAGTGTTTTAGGATAGCTCAATTTGCAAGCTCAGGGGACTCTTGAATTCAATAGAAATGATAGGAATAGCTATCAATCAAGGTCTACATCAAAAAATAGTAATTCAGTTGGTAGCACAAATTAATAGTGTAGTAGTTTCTAATGTACTACAATTTAGTACTTATTCCATTTGAGTGTGTTATTATTCTACTATGTTTTGAAATAATTAAAATATATAATTATTGTAGTTCAAATGAATGTTTTCAGAAAAACCATGACATCTTTGAGGAATGTTGGAAGTTTTTGGCACGTAATTGTGAACCCCTGACCTAGGAGGTGTCTGCTGTGAGAAGAGCATTTTAAGAGGTGAGTCAGAGAATTGAATAAGAGGAAAACTGTCATTTCTACCTAAGATAAGATAAATGAAATGGAGTTAAGGAAGACAACAGAGCTAGAAATCAGAACCATGATGTTGAGAAAGCTCAACAGCATGAGTAAGGACATCAAAACCATGAGCAAAGACATAGAAACATTGAAAATCAACCAGTTGGAAATGAAGAAGCACCAAGAAGAAATGAAGAATGACATAGCAGAAATGAAGAACATATTGGGAGGACTAAACAGCAGAATAGAGGAAGCTGAGGACTGGATCAGTGAATTAGAAGACAGGGTAGAAAAAAACAACCAATCAGAAAACCAAAAGGAAAAAAACAATGAAAAAACAGGAAGACAGCTTAAGAGAACTGTGGGACAACTGGAAACGTAATAATATTCACATCATAAGAGTCCCCGAAGAAGAAAAAATGAGGAAGGGTTAGAGAATATATTTGAAGAAATAGTGACAGAAAACTTCCCTAATTTGGTGAAGAAAGAAGGCATTCAAGTTCAAGCAGCACAGAGAGCCCCAAGTAAGAAGAACACAAATAGGCCCACACCAAGACACATAGTAATTAAAATGCCCAAAATTAAAGACAAAGAGACAATCCTAAGGGCAGCAAGAGATAAGCAACAGGTTACTTACAAAGGAACCCCAATAAGGCTATCAGCTGACTTCTCCACAGAAACATACAAGCCAGAAGGGAATGGCATGAAGTAATCAAGGTCATGAAAAACAAGGATCTGAATCCAAGACTACTCTACCCAGCAAGACTATCATTCAAAATACAAGGTCAAATAAAGAGCTTCCCAGACAGAAAAAAAGGCTAAGGGAATACAAGAACATCAAACTAGCATTGCAAGAAATGTTAAAAGAACTGCTGTAATTAGTAGAAGAAATAAGAAGGAAAATAGAACCACACTAAACAAAAAGGGCAATAAATAAGTACATATCAATAATCACCTTAAATGTAAATGGATTGAGTGCTCCGATAAAAAGACACAGCATAGCGATTGGATAAGAAAGCATGACCCATATATATGTTGTTTAAAAGAGACCCACCTCACAACAAAAGACTCACAAAAGTTGAAAGGAAAGGGATGGAAAAAAATCTTCCAAGAAAATGGAAAGGAAAAAAAAAAAAGCTGGGGTAGCAATAATCATATCTGATAAATTAGATTTCAAAATGAAGGCCATAACTAGAAACAAAGAAGGACACTACATAATATTGAAAGAATCTATCCAACAGGAAGATATAACCTTAGTAAACATACATGCACCCAATATAGGAGCACCAAAATATATCAAAATCTTCTGGAGGACTTCAAAGGAGAAATCGACAGCAATACAATAATAGCAGGGGACTTCAACACCCTGGTGACATCACTGGATAGATCCTCTAGACAAAAAATTAACAAGGAAACAGAGACTCTAAATGAAGCTCTAGACCAAATGGATTTAATAGATATTTACAGAGAATTACACCCCAAAACTATAGAATTCACATTCTTCTCAAGTGCAAATGGGACATTTTCAAAGATAGACCATATGTTAGGATACAAACTAAGTCTCTACAAGTTCAAGAAGATTGAAATCATATCAAGCATCTTCTCAGATCACAATGGCATAAACCTAGAAATCAATTGCAACAAGAACATGCAAAGACATTTAAACACATGGAGGGTAAATAGCATGTTATTAAACAATGAATGGGGTACAAAGGAGATCAAGGAAGAAATGAAAAACTTGCCGGAAACTAATGAAAATGAACACACAACAACACAAAATCTATGGGATGCAGTGAAAGAAGTTCTGAGAGGGAAGTTCATAGCACTCCAGGCCTACCTCAAGAAACAAGAAAAATTTCCAATTGACTATCTAACCTCACAATTTAAAGAACTAGAAAGCAAACAAAAAGAAAACCCTTGAGCAAGTAGAAGGAAGGAAATAGTAAAGATCAGAGGAGAAATAAATGACATAGAGACCAGAAAAACAATTCAAAGGATCAATGAAACAAAGAGCTGGTTTTTTGAAAAGATAAACAAGATTGATGGACCCTTAGCTAGACTCACCAAGAAACAAAGAGAGAGAACCCAAATACACAAAATCAGAAATGAAAGAGGAGAAGTAACAACTGACACCACAAAAATACAAAGGATCGTTAACAACTACTGTGAACATTTATATGGCAACAAATTCAACAATCTAAGCAAAATGGACACATTTCTAGAAACACACAGTCTCCCAAAACTGGACCGGGAAGAGATAGAGAACTTGAACAGACCAACAACAACTAAAGAAATTGAAGATGTAATCAAAACCCTCCCAGCAAACAAAAGCTCAGGCCCGGATGGTTTCACAGGGGAGTTTTACTGAACATTCAAAGAAAAACTAACACCCATTCTCCTCAAACTATTCCAAAAAATTCAAGAAGAAGGAAGACTTCCAAACTCGTTTTATGAGGCTAGCATAATTCTAATTCCAAAACCAGAAAAAGACACTACAAAGAAAGAAAACTATAGGCCAATATCCCTGATGAACATAGATGCCAAAATCCTTAACAAAATATTAGCAAATCGGATCCAGCAATACATCAAAAAAATTATTCACCATGACCAAGTGGGATTCATCCCAGGGATGCAAGGCTGGTACAATATTCGCAAATCAATAAATGTGATACATCATATAAACAAAATGAAAGATAAAAACCATATGATCATATCAATAGACGCTGAAAAAGCATTTGACAAAATCCAGCACCCATTTCTGATAAAAAACGCTCAGCAATTTAGGAATAGAGGGATCAAATCTCAACATTATAAAGGCCATATGTGAAAGACCTACAGCCAACATCATACTCAATGGACAAAAACTAAAAGTATTTCCCTTAGAAACAGGAACAAGACAAGGATGCCCACTTTCACCACTCTCATTTAACATAGTACTGGAAGTCTTAGCCTCAGCAATCAGACATGAAGAAAAAATAAAAGGGATCCAAATTGGAAAGGAGGAAGTGAAACTGTCATTATTCGCAGATGACATGATATTATACATAGAAAACCCTAAAGACTCCATCAAAAATCTACTAGGCTTAATAAATGAATTTGGCAAAGTAGCAGGATACAAAATTAACATCAAGAAATTGACGGCATTCTTATACACCAATGATGAACTCACCGAAAGAGAAACTAAAAAAAAATCCCATTTACCATCGCAGCAAAAAAATTAAGATACCAAAAAAAAAAAAAAAAAAAAAAAAAAAAAAAAAAAAAATTAAGATACATAGGAATAAACTTAACCAAAGAAGTAAAGGACCTATTTGCAGAAAACTACAGGACATTGAAAAAAGAAGTAGAGGAAGATATAAAAAAGTGGAAGCACATACCTTTTCATGGATTGGAAGAATTAATATCATTAAAATGTCCATACTACCTGAAGCAATCCATAGATTAAATGCAATCCCCATCAAAATACCAACGACATATTTCACAGAACTAGCACAAATACTTCAGAAGTTCATATGTAACCAAAAAAGACCCCGAAAAGCTACAGCAATCTTGAAAAAGAAGGACAAAGTAGGCGGGATCACAATACCGGACATCAGGGTATACTACAAAGCTACTGTAATCAAAACAGCCTGGTACTGGCACAAGAACAGGCACATAGATCAATGGAATAGAACAGAGAACCCAGAAATTGAAGCAAAACATTATGCTCAATTAATATTCGACAAAGGTGGCAAGAGCATACAATGGAGTAAAGACAGCCTCTTTAATAGATGGTGTTGGGAAAATTGCACAGCTACATGCAAGAAAATGAAACTAGACCATCATCTTACACCATACACAAGAATAAACTCAAAATGGATAAAAGACTTAAATGTGACTCATGATTCCATAAAAATCCTAGAAGAAAATGTAGGCAACAAAATTTCAGACATCATACACAGCAGAATTTTCACTGATATATCACCTAAGGCAACAGAAACAAAGGGAAAAATGAACACATGGGACTACAAACTCAAAAGCTTCTGCACAGCTAAAGAAACAACCATCAAAGCAGAAAGGCAACCCACTGTATGGGAGAGCATAATTGCCAATGATATATCAGATAAGGGATTAATTTCCAAAATATATAGAGTGCTCATACATCTCAACAAAAGGAAGACAAAGAACCCAAATAAAAAATGGGCAGAGGAACTAAATAGACATTCTCCAAACAGGACATACAAATGTCCAAGAGACATATGAAGAAATGCTCAGCATCAGTAATCCTCAGAGACATGCAAATTAAAACAACAATGAAGTATCACCTCACACCTGTCAGAATGGCCACCATCAACAAATCATCAAACAACAAGTGTTGGTGAGGGTGTAGAGAAAAGGGGACTCAAGTACACTGCTGGTGGGAATGCAGACTGGTACAGCCTCTATGGAAAACACTATGGTGTTACCTCAAAAAATTAAAAATTGAATTGCCATTTGACCCAGTGATCCTACTTCTAGGAATATACCCTAAGAAGCCTGAAACACCAATCAGAAAGAATACATGTACTCCCATGTTCATAGCAGCACTATTTACAATAGCTAAGATCTGGAAACAGCCCAATTGTTTATCAGTGGACGAATGGATAAAAGAAATGTGGTACATATACACAATGGATTACTATGCAGCTGTAAGACAGAAAGTTCTCTTATCCTTTGAGGCGATATGGAGGGACCTGGAGAGTATTATCCTAAGCGAAACAAGCCAAGCAGCGAAAGTGAAATACCACATGATCTCAATTATTTGTGGAATATAATAAACATAACAGTCTGAGGAACAGGATAGAACCAGAGATGTGGAAGTAGGGTACTGACTGACAACCCTCAGAAGAGTGGGTGGGGAGGGAGGAAAGAGATAAACCACAGAACTTATACGCATGTATAAATAACTGATGGACATGGAGAACAAAGCTGGGGATGGGGTGTGGGGATGGGGAGGAAGGTGTCAATGGGGGAAAAAAGAGAAATATCTGTAACAAAAATAAGTTTTAAAAAAAGTCAAAAAAACAACAACAACAAAACAAAATATACTTGCTTCCTTTCCTGGATTGTCTAATACTGTCTTCCCCCAAACCTGTATGAAAGTTGACATGAGTGGAACCATTTGAAAATGGAGATGGAGCATCCATTCCAGAGGAACTGCCTTGTTCATCTTTTTGACCTGAATCAAACCTTTGAACTCTGCCACACCACATCTGTTTTACAAACAATTATATGTACAGTCAGCAGGAAGGCGGGCATCCTGATCACAAGGACTGATGATTATGCACTTTCTATTTTTCTTCTTTTCACAAAATATTCCTTTCATTTTTTCTCGTAAAAACCCCTTGCTTTAACCCTGTAATCAGGTCACTATTTTGGTGTCTACCTGAATCTGTGCTCCCCAAATTGCAATCCTTTGATCTCAAATACATGCTTTGCATCTTGAACTCATTTCTTTTTTTTTTTTAGATTGATTATACATATTAAGAATTACTATTATTTACAGGAATATGAGATATCCCCTTTGTAGAAAGGGAAACAAAAATAATTAACATCAATTGAATACCTACTATGGGTCAGGAACATGCTGTTAAGGTATATTAATTTATATAATCTACATATAGACTTTATAAAGTAGGTGTTATTATTATTATCATCTCTATTTTTCATTTGGGAAAGCTGAGGCACAAAAAGTGTTGGAAGTTTGGCCAGGCTCACATGGCTTGTAAGTGGTAAAGGTGGGGTTTAAATTAAGGCACTCTAACTCCAGAGCCCACCTCTTTCCCTAGTCTACTACACTGCATCTCAGAAACGTGGTCACTCAGATGTCATATAACAGAAAAAGGGGAAAGATATGTGTAGTGCATCTATCCTGTGTCTGTCTTACTAAACTACTTTAAAATTTTTTGGAGAGATTCAAGTGCAGATAATGCAAAAATAATTCTAGGGACACAGGTAGTTACTGAGACATCTGCAAGAAATGGCATGGAGACCATCTGCAAAGAGTTGAGGTTAAAGGAGTAATGCTGTAACAACCCAAAGAGATCTCTGTTAATTGTTGCTCCAACATTTCCTAGAGTTCTTCTGGTGAGTTCAAAAATCACTAATGCAATTGGCCTTTTATGTACTTTATTTAATCCTCACAACAGCCCAGTTATGTAGGTAGGTGTTACTTTTGTTCTTTACCTTTCAAAAGAAGGAACTGAAATCCTAAGAGGACAGATATCTGGTCCAAGGTCACAGAGCTGGTAAGTTGCAGAGCAGCCTGTATTTAAACTCAGGCAGTTTGTTTTTAGAGCCCACATGTTTAAAAGCTGCAAATGATGTAGGAAATCTGGCATCCAAATACCCATACAAATCAAAGGTCAGAGCAGCCAGTCATCAACCTGGGGGAAAGCAAGAACCTGGAGGACCAACTTACTGAAAAACAAAACCAACAGCTGGCCAAAAGACCAATTTCAGAAGAGCCTCAAACAATGAAGGCGCAAAACAGGACAAAGTGTATTGGAAAACAACCTTGAGGATTAGCACAAAGGAGATTTGAATTTCATGTGAACACCTGTCCGAGCCAGGGAAGTTCATGTGTGCTTCATGTTAGTGCAGGGACCAGTCCCAGGGCTCATCTAGCCTAAGAACTGTAGGGAAAAGTTGGTTAAGTAGGAATACCTGGATGGAGTGGCAACAGCATAAAAGAACATGTTCGGATAAACAGGTGCTATAGACCATTTAGAAAACTGATAAAATTGCAGACTATTAGGGGTCAGAAAAAATACTAGACTCCTCCCCACCACATTTATTCTTAAGTCTTTTGATGACATTCCTTGCAAGAGGTCACCTAGCTTCTGCTTAAACACTACCTCCTGAGGAAGCCTGTTTGATTTCTAGGCAATTTTCACAGTTCAAAACTTACTCTTCATGTTGACCTGAAATGCTTCCCTGTACTTTCCTCCTTTTGGCCCCTAGCCATTTTCTCCAGGAACACAAATAAGTCAAATCCCATCCACAGGACAACAGAATTTTGGGCACATTTTGGAAGGGTAAATTGTGCTATTAGCCTAACCTGAGTGGAAAAGTAGGCACAAACTGACTTTTCTCATGGAAAGACAGGTTTCTTTGACAATGGAAACTTGAGTTTCTTAAGCCATGACTTCTCCAAGGAGGGTCTTATTTTGAACTTGATATTGTCTGAGCTCATTCTTGTGGATCTTTCAAAATACCCTCAGAGAGGTTTGTTTCCATGGTAAACTCAATTGTAGCTTGACACTGTTTACTTATTTTTGACCTTGAGGTCTTTGCCCAATTCAGTGAAGAGTGTGAGGAAGGAATTCATTTTCCAAATGGAGCCAAATTTCAGCAACTCTCTTTCTCAGTATTCCTGCAGTTGTTAACTACATCTCCAAATAAATACTTTCCTTAGAACTAACCTGGTCATTTAAGATAAACACTCAGTATTTATAAGGATACTTTGAAAGTGTAATAAGGACAGAAAGAACAGGCTTTGTTTTATTTTGTTGGTGATTTTAATAGTTAAATTAGTAAAATATACAGTTGAGATAGGTTAAGGAGACACAAAAAATTATGCATTCTTTGTTGAGAGAGAGAGAGACTGTATCAGACAGAAGGAGAAATGTGCCATATAGGATAGTCTGGAAAGATCATCCAAAATATACAGCTTCTTGGCCTCTGTATGATGAGAAAGGAAGGAAAGATGGAAATAATGGCAGATGTAGATGAAAAATGAAGCTTCTGAATCAAAATTTAGAAGGATCTGTGAACCACATAAAGAAAGAAATTCCATACTGGATATTTGTGAATTTTTTTCTAACCAGAAGTCCTAAAAATTAAGAAAAGATGTATTAAGAAGTTGAAGCAGTATAAATTTAAGAATAAAAAAAAAGAATGATCGGGTTTAAATTGAAACTCAAAGAAGCGGAAAAATGAGTTTAACAGAAGCTTGGAATAGTGTTTCATGAGGTTTCTTTCTTTCTCATGGGTGAGTGTTACAGAGACAGAGGCTCTGACTTGGCAAAGATCTAATTCCGAAAAGGTGCTGGTGTAGCCTCTGTAAGGTAGTGCCAGGAGAAGAGTGGGGGTGGGGTAGAGTGCAGAGCAGGACAAGCCTGGTTTAGGCAAAAGGGGGGAGCACAGAAGGCTATTCAAAACAAAGAGGAAAAAGCCCTCAAGTAAGCCAGAAATTATATTGGATCTCATAAGAACTCTTTTTCAGTTTTGCTGCTGTCAAAGCCAGATTGTAAAGTGCAAAAATGGACCACAAGGCAGTTTTGGAAAATAAATAGATACCCAGGATGCTGGGGAAGTAGACTATCACACACACACACACACACACACACACACACACACACACACACAAATGACATCATTCTGGAATAGCCTATAACCTAAACCCAACAGCAATTCAGGCCAAGAATGAAGTCCCATAAGCAGCACAAATACTGGTGTGAGCTGGACACTGAAAAACTTCCCCTAGTCTTGACTCACAGAAGGTGAACCCAGGACTCAGGCAGGCTAAATTGTTGTGAGTAGCTCCTGTAAATATTTGAAAGCCTTGGATAAGAGATATTTTAGGGTCTTTCTCAGAGTGAGGGAGAAAGAAAGTTTACACTGAGTGGCCAAAGCAAAGGAACTAAGCAGAATCTAACTTCTCCTGTCTTTGCTGTTGTCAAGTATACCAAGAAGTCAGAAAGTCTTGAGTGTATATTGTGTGGGACATGAGGCAAACTTCTCTGACCTCATAATTTTGCTGAAGATGATGAAAAGGATGAGTGGGTCTTTTTATTTTCAGCAGCAACAGTTGGATAATAGGAATGGAAATTATGCTGCCTGTAAAATATAAGGTGGGGAAAATAGGTTTACATTTGTTTGTATGGTAAATAATACAATAATTAATAAATAATAATATAAGAATAAACTCTGTGTTTTGCATACTCACACTGTAAACCTACTTCACCCCACCCTGTACAGGATGGGAGGACAAAAGTTTAAGGACCTAATCCTTTATCAATAAGTAATTGATCTCCCTACACCAAGGAACTCTTTCCAGATTTTAACATGTGATCATTTAATTCCTTCATAGTACCATGTTGTTTATAATTTATCCCAGATAAGAAGTCCATTTTCTTGTTAATGCTTAAAATTCAGAGATATTCAACCATGAACAAATTAAAAGTAACGTAAACTAAATGACCTTTATTCATTATGATGCTCTCAGCTCTAACTGAATAAAGAACTTTTTTTTTCATCTAAATTTTAAATGACAAAGTGCCCTAGATCAAAATCATAATGCCATTTATCCTGTTACCTGATGCCTCAAAGAGGTTGAAGGGATTCATAAATATAATTGTCTTAATGTTTCAGACACATTTTTCATGATTTTTTTGACAGTTATTAAATACATTAATTTTCTGATGGTAATTTCAATGTAATGGCCATATAAAAAATGCAAGTCTTGTTTTCCCATCAGAATAGAAGAAATCGAGAAGTATCTTGAAAGCCATAAATCAGAGTACGAAAGAGCTTTAAGATGCCTTTCGGGGAGTGGGGTGGAATTCTGTGTGTCAGAATTGAATTAGGTAATAAATATAATGTAATTACAGTTAAAGGGACTTTTCCATGCAGTAATTTCCTAACCTATATAGAGAGATATGATAGCTTTACCAGAATGATAAGTAAGCAAGAAACACATAGGTACAAGACAATGAATTCTTGATTGACTTTATCAAAATAAACCCAGAAATAATGTAGGGTGAAAAGTTTATTGAAGCAGTTAACTTGAAAATCAAATAACTTGAGAGTAAACATTGGTACTGGACTCTGAAAAAATGGACTTGAATGTATTTCCCTGAGGTGAGGCTACTTGGCTCAGCATTGTTCCATGCCTCTAGGCAGCATCCCCTAACCTTAGCTAGGTCTGTTGCAAATGCATACTGTTGACCCCAAGGGAACTAGCCCATACATCAGGTAAATGGCCTACATCTATTATACCTGTGACAATGGAAGAACAATCCAAAATACATTCCTTCTCCATAAATTACAACGATAGCACATTACTACTAATGAAACACCTCTTTTATTCAGAAACATCTATTGTAGGAAATGGACGGTACTTTTTTAAATTTTTTAAAAATACATTTTTATTGATTTCTTAGAGAGAGTGGAAGGGAGTAAGAGATAGAAACATCAATGAGAGAGACACATAAATCAGCTGCCTGCTGCACACCCACAGTGAGGATTGAGGTTGAAACCTGGGCATATGCCATGACCAGAATCAAACCAGCAACCTCTTGGTCCATGGGTTGACACTCAACCACTGAGCCATACTGGCTGGGCGGATATGGATGGTTCTTAACCTCATTGCTAAAAATCTCTAAACAAGCCCCAGAGAATAGTGTATACCAAGTGTGCTAGAGCATATTTTAAAAAGGTTGGCTCATAGTATTATCCCTATCATTGCTTTTGTGGAAAATAAAGACTTTTCTTTTAGACATACCCAGACTGTTATATCCACATCCTGTTTCTTTGGGAATTTGTGTCATTTTGCTTTATTATGTAAAAAAAAAAAAAAAAAAAAAAGTTAATGCAACAAAATAATATATGTACATAGTTTAAAAATAAAGTTTAAATTGAAAAAAGCAGAACCCAATGTGTGAGGCATTGGACAGCAGAGCACATTGGAATGGTGGGCAGCTGGAGATGCTGCGCACTCACCTGCTCCTCTCTCCTGAGAAGGAGCCCAGGCACAGAGGAACTAAGTAATTTGCTCTTGGTCACATTGTTACTGAGTTGCACATTTATGATTTGAAACCAGACCTTTGATTTTCAACCACATACTGTTTCCACTACATGATTCTTCATTTCCTCTACCTATTTTAGAACATGGTATTATGAAGACATTGAAAAAAGAGATTTGGCTGGAGATTTAAAATGGCAGTGGAGTGAATGGAAGCTACACAGACCATCTCCCAGGACCAAACTAGAATTACAACTAAAATAAAGACAAGTCATCAGGAAAAACCAACAGAAGAACAGCTGGAGGTAACCCTTATAACCAGGGACATAAAGACGACCCCAAATTGAGCC
Source organism: Tadarida brasiliensis (assembly GCA_030848825.1). Taxonomy (NCBI): domain Eukaryota; kingdom Metazoa; phylum Chordata; class Mammalia; order Chiroptera; family Molossidae; genus Tadarida; species Tadarida brasiliensis. The sequence goes on from CM061280.1 coordinate 42,371,879, forward strand.
TGATAGGAGCTGCAGAGGTGCAGGAAGGCTGGCTGGGTGCTAACAGACAACAGCTTAAGGCTGTCTTAGCTGTGAGAAGTTCTCTCTGAGAAGTCAGGGGTTATAACCCCAAGCCAGCTCCCAAGCATAGTGTAGTGGCTTTCCCAGCACAGAGTGGTGGAGCAGGGAAAGGCTCCCACATATCATCTGGCTGAGAAAATCACCAGCACAGAGGAGTTGCCTAGAATTACTCCCTCATAGGACAGTAGCCATCTTTCAACAAGGGCCACTTCCCAGAATCATGGAGTGAAGCAACTACCCCTCTATAAGGAATTTAACACCACCTGGCCTGAGAAGTGGAACCTGAAGCTCATTAACAGCTAGAGACTACCAGCCAGCAAGTAGGCAGAGAAAAGCTTATGAAAGCTTTAGCTTTGAAGGCTGAGCTATGAAGGCTGAGCCTGAGTTTCTATGCTGAGTCCTTCCCCCATGACTTCAGTAACCATCTCTGTCAAGTAGCCCCATCAGAGCAATTTTAGCCTGAGGGAGAAGCAATTGCCTCTCAGTTGGGAATTTAACACCACCCTACCAGAGAAGTGCAACCTGAAGATCATTATAAGCCAGAGGCTACCTGCCAGATAGTAGGCACAGAAAAGCCTCTGAAAGCTTTGAGCTTTGGTCCGGGGTCTCAGTGTTGGGAGACATAGATCTGGGGACTGAGGTGTGAAAGCTGAAACCTGAGTTCCTATGCTGAGCCCCTCCCCCATGGCTTCAGCAGCCACTTCTGTCAAATAGTCCCTCCCTCAAGAATTAAATACCACTCTGTAGCTCTGGGGAATGAGCTGTGAAGGCAGAGGCCTGACCCCCTGCTACTGAGCCAATAATCCACATTGTAGAAACCACTTTCTTATCAAAGCAACTTTAACCCAGGAGAAAGCAATTGCCACACCTGCTAGAAATCCTCTCACCCTCTCCACCTGAGGGATTTGTCATTCATCTGAGGGCTACAACCCGGGGCTCATTAAGTAACTGAGACTAATAGCCTGAAGGTAAAAGCTATAGGATAACTGAATCTTTGCTTGGTCTGTGAATCTACCCAGGAAACTAAGACTAGACAATGATGTTTAACATGAGCCCTCCCACACTCACCCAAAACAAGTAGAGGGAGCCACAATCAGCAAAACAGTGACACCCACAGGGAAAATTTGGCAAGATCCAAAACCCACTGAGACAGCCAAAATGATGAAACAAAGAAACAAATCCCAAATGAAAGAACAATACAATTCTACAGAAGAATGGGTAAATGAAATGGAATTAAGCAAGTTATCAGAGGCAGAGTTCAGAGTAATGATTATGAGGAAGCTCAACAATATGAGTAAAGAGCTGAACAGCATGAGTAAAGGTATAGAAACAATAAAAATCAACCAACTGGAAATGAAAAACCACCAAGCAGAAATGAAGAATGACATAGCAGAAATAAAAAAGACATTGGAAGGAATAACCAGCACATGAGAGGAAGCTGAGGATCAAATCAGTGAATTAGAAGACAGGGTAAAAGAAAAAAATCACCAAATCAGAGAAACAAAAATAATAAAAAAATAAAAACAGGAGGACAGTTTAAGAGAACTGTGGGACACCATGATAATAACAACATCTGCATCATAGGAGTTACAAAAGAAGAAGAAAATGAGCAAAGGTTAGAGAATATATTTGAAGATATAGTGACAGAAAACTTCACTAACTTGGTAAAGGAAAAAGACATACAAGTTCAGGAAGTACAGAGAGCCCCAAGTAAGAAGAACACAAAGAGGCCCACACCAAGACACATCATAATTATAATGCCAAAAATTAAAGACAAAGAGATAATCTTAAAGGCAGCAAGAGATAAGCAACAGTATATCTAGAAAGAAGCCCCCATAAGGCTATCAGCTGATTTCTCAACAGAAACACAACAGGCCAGAAGGGAATGGTATGAAGTACTCAAGGTAATGAAAAACAAGGATCTGAACCCAAGACTACTTTATCCAGCGATGGTATCAATCAAAATACAAGGTGAAATAAAGAGCTTCCCAGACAAAACAAGGCTAAGGGAATATATTAGCACCCAACCAGCACTGCAAGAGATGTTAGAAGGAATGTTGTAATATGCAGAAGAAATAGGGAGAGAAACAAAACCATAATAAATAAAGATGGCAATAAATAAGTACATATCAATAATAACCATATATATATATACTGTTTGCAAGAGACCCACCTCATGACAAAAGACTCACATAGGTTGAAAATGAAGGGATGGAAAAAAAAAATTTATCAAGCAAAAGGAAAGGAATAAAAAGCTGGGGTAGCAATACTCATATCTGATCAAATAGACTTAAAATGAAGGCCATATCTAGAGACAAAGAAGGCCACTACATAATATCGAAAGGATCTACCCAACAGAAGGATATAACCTTGGTAAACATATATGCACCCAATATAAGAGCACCAAAATATATTACAGAACTTCTAGAGGACTGCAAAGGAGAAATAGACACCAATACAATCATAGCAGGGGACTTCAACACCCTGCTGACATTACTGGATAGATCTTCTAGCCAAAAAATTAACAAGGAAACAGAGACTCTAAAGAATGCACTAGAACAAATGGATTTAATAGATATCTACAGAGAATTATACCCCAAAACTGAAAAATTCACATTCTTCTCAATTGAACATGTAACATTCTCAAAGGTAGACCACAAGTTAGAATACAAAGTAAGTCTCTACAAGTTCAAGAAGATAGAAATCATATCAAGCATCTTCTCAGATCACAAAGGTAGGAAACTAGAAATTAATTACAATAAAACACTGAAAATTATTCAAACACATGGAGGCTAAATAGCATGTTATTAAACAAAGAATAAGTTACCAAGGAGATAAAGGAAGAAATTAAAAACTTTCTGGAAACCAATGAAAACAAACACACAACAAAACAAAATCTATGGGACATAGCGAAAGCAGTCCTGAGAGGGAATTTCATAGCATCTCATGCCTACCTGAAGAAACAAGAAAATTTTATAATTGACTATCTAACCCTACAATTTAAAGAACTAGAAAGTAAAAAAAAAAAGAAAGAAAAGAAAAGAAAAACACAGAGAGAGTAGAAGGAAAGAAATTGTAAAGGTTAGAGCAGAAATAAATGACATAAAAACTAAAAATAAAAAAAATTCAAAAGATCAATGAAACAATGAACTAGTGCTTTGAAAAATTAAACAAGATTTCTGGACTCTTAACCAGACTCACCAAGAAACAGAGAGAGAGGACCCAAATAAACAATATCAGAAACAAAAGAGGAGAAATAACAACTGACACCACAGAAATATACAGGATTGTTAAAAAATACTATGAACAATTATACGCCAACAAATTGGACAATCTAGGCGAACTGGACAAATTTTTTTTTTTTTAGTCTCTATGTAATTTATTTCTGCTCTGACCTTTACTATTTTTTTCCTTCTACTTGTTCTGGGTTTTTCTTTTTGTTTACTCTCTAGGTCTTTAAATTGTAGGGTTAGAAAGTCAATTAGAAATTTTTCTTGTTTCTTGAGGTAGGCACGTATTGCTATGAACTTCCCTCTCAGAACTGCTTTCGAAGCGTCCCATAAATTTTGTTTTGTCTTGAGTGCCTGAGACTTGCTGCTACTTGCGCTGGGGCACTGCTCCTGATCAACTTCTGCTAATGCTGCTGGGGATGGGGCTCAGGGCCGATCTGCGCTGCTGCTGCCTGGGGTGTGTGGGTCCCGCTGGTGCATTTCTTGGGTATGTGGGTCCCACTGGAACGCTTCTGGGGTGTGTGGGTCTCACTGATAAGCTTCTGGGTGCATAGGTCCAGCTGGTGTTCTGCTGGGGTATGCTTCTGCCTGTTGGGGCTCAACTACTGATCAGTCGCTACTGGGGGCAAGTGTCAGCTCCCAGTTTGCGCTGCTACTGCTGCTGCTGTTGCCAGGGGGTACTCTCAGCTCCCAAGCCTCTGCTGCTGTTGGGGGCTGAGGATGCTCCGCTCCTACCCAGTCACTGCTGCTGTGGGGGAAGTTGCTGGGCTCCCAGGCTGGCACTAGTGCTGTTGGGGGTGTGTCTCTGCTCTGAGCCTCAGCTGCTGTTGGGGCTGGGGCTCCACTCCTGACCAGTCACTGCTGCTGTGGAGGAAGGTGCTGGGCTCTGATCAGGCTTCTGCTGTAGGGGATGGTGCTTGGCTCCTGGCCTGTTGCGGCTACTTCAGCAGGCACCACTACTGTGCGCTGGTCCATGTTGACACAGTGGGGTCCACTTGTCCGATGGTGCAACTGCTCTGTTGGCCTCAGGTTGCTCAGCCCTAGCCACTCCCCAATTCTTCCTCCCATAGAAGATCAAGGATCTTCCAAAATGGCAGGGACTCCCAGCCACACAGGGACAATCTCCCTGATGAGTCACTTAACGCGGTAGCCGGCTGCATTCCGTCCACAGCGCAAGAACCCCACGTTTCTGCACTGCTCGAGGTTGCTTGTCTGCACTCACGTTCACTCACACTCTCTCTCACACTGGCTCACACTCTCACACACTCACCCTCGCCTTGGTCCTACCTGCTGCCATCCAGATTTCTTGTTTTTCTAAGCATCACAGTTTTTCCAAGAATAGTTGCATTATCCTGAGAAAAATAGTCATGGTTGTGTCTAGGAAATGGGTACAGGAAAGGAGTGAGAGACTCCCACTGCTCCTTATGGGATTTTCTCTTAATGTTGTTTTCAGCTCCATGTTTTATCTCCAACCTGCATTATCATCTGTCCTTGGGTCTGGAGCCTCCCCAGTTCAATTTTTCTAGAGACCAACTTTCTTGTCTCCTTTTAGAGGAGAAATAGTCACCACCTGCATGGATCAAAAGAGGGGAACTGTTGAGTCTGAACACTGTATATTATCTTTCAGCCAATTTTTTTTCCACTTATTTTTTATTTTTCAGTTATAGTTTACATTCAATACAACCATTGTGGCTTTTTAATTTTTTTTCTTTATTGATTTTAGAGAGAGAGGAAGGGAGAAGAAGAGAGAGATAGAAACATTGATGAGAGAGAACATTGATAGGCCACCTCCTGCATGCTTTCCACTGGGGATTTGGCCCACAACCTGGGTATGTGCCCTGACTGGGAATTGAACCGGCGACCTCTTGGTGCATGGGTCAATGCTCAACCACTGAGCCATACCGGCCGGGCACAACTATTGTGTTATAACTACATGCCATTTTCCCTACTTTCTGCAGTACCTGGTACCTCTAAGCACTGATCCTTGGGTTTTGCTAGGCTATGGGGGTCACTTCTCACTGCTATGTAGGCACTTAAGTTGTAAATTCCTTTACTCTGCAGAATCCAGTTTTACTTTTCCTTCTAGTTTTATTTTCTAAAAATCTATTGAAATCTTTTGTCTTTGATATTTTCTTAGTCTCTGTCAGTTAATACCTTTTATTATTCATATTCTTGACATTTTGAGAAATGTTCAAGAGGGAAACAAGATACAGTGGGGTCCAAGTGGTTAATTTGCTCTATTTAGATAGATGTTTCTTTCCATGTTGACCTTAGACGAACAGACAGCCAGATAGTTCTCCAGCAAAAAGGGGTAAATGGGAACAAAAAATAATTGCAAATCAGGCCAGGCAGGCTAATGGCAAACCATAAGAATGGAGAACAAAGGAGGAAAATCTTTTTATGGACTTGGGAGGAGCTGTTGTAAATGAAGTCACCAGAGGAAATTGAGTGTTCAAAGTACAGTGACTTTCATTGTCTGAGTTATGGCAGTCCTCCATTTACTGAGCCAGGAGAAATATTTTCTTCCTCTAGCTGAGGTAGTAATGTAGTATTACTTACTGTTGGAGATGCAGGGTATATCTCTTCCATTTGGGATCAGTAGTCTGTGTTGAGTGATATGTGCACGAGACTTCTCTATTCTAGCCTCTTGGCACCATTTTATTTATTTATTTTTTATTCTTTATCTGTTTAGTTTTGTTACAGATGTTTCTCCTTTCCACCCCATTGACACCTTACTCCCAATCCCGCCCTGCCAGCATTATTGTCTTTTTCCTTGTTTATGCATACATGCATATACGTTATGTGGTTTATCTCTTCCCTCCTGCCAAATCCACCTCTTCTGAAGTTTGTCAGTCTGCATCACACTTCCATGTCTCTGGATCTATTTTGTTCCTCAAATTGTTTGTTCATTATATTCCACAAATAAGTGAGATCATGTGATATTTGTCTTTCTCTGATTGGCTTGTTTCACTTAGGATGATACTCTCCAGGTCCCTCCATGTTGTCTCAAAGGATAAGAGATCTTTCTTACAGCTGCATAGTATTCCATTGTGTACATATTCCACAGGTTTTTTTAACCACTCATCTATTGATGGACACTTGGGCTATTTCCAAATCTTAGCAATTGTAAATAGTGCTGCTATGACATAGGGGTACATATATTCTTTCTGATTGGTGTTTCAGGCTTCTTGGGGTATATTCCTAGAAATGGGATCACTGGGTCAAATGGCAGATTAATTTTTAATTTTTTGAGGAAACACCGTATTGTTTTCCACAGTGGCTGTACCAGTCTGCATTCCCACCAGCAGTGTACTAGAGTCCCCTTTTCTCCACATTCTCACAAGCACTTGTTTGATGATTTGTTGATGACAGCCATCCCGGAAAGTGTGAGGTGATACCTCATAGTTGTTTTAATTTGCATCTCTCTGATGATTAGTGATGTTCAGCTTTTTTCATATGTCTCTTGGCCCTTTGCATGTCCTGTTTGGAGAGGTGTCTATTTAGGTCCTCTGCCCATTTTTTAATTGGGTTCTTTGTCTCCCTTTAGTTGAGTTGTATGTGTACTCTATATATTTTGGAAATTAGCCCCTTATCTGACATATCATTGGCAATTATGCTCTCCCATATCGTGGGTTCCATTTCCATTTTGATGCTTGTTTCTTTTGCTTTGCAGAAGTTTTTAGGTTTTATATAGTCCCATATGTTTATTTTTTCTTTTATTTCTATTGCCCTAGGCATTGTATCAATGAAAATTTTGCTGAGTGTGATGTCTGAAATTTTGTTGCCTGCATTTTCTTCTACAATTTTTATGGATTCATGAGTCACATTTAAGTCTTTTATCCATTTCGAGTTTATTCTGTGTATGGTGTAAGTTGGTGGTCTAGCTTCATTTTTTGCATGTAGCTGTACAGTTTTCCCAACACTACTTATTGAAGGGGCCGTCTTTACTCCATGGCATGCTCTTGCCACCTTTGTCAAATATTAATTGAACATAATGACTTCAGTCAATTTCTAGGTTCTCTGTTCTGTTCCATTGATCTATATGCCTGTTATTTTGCTATTTGTATTACTATGGCTTTGTAGTATAACCTGATATCTGGTATTGTGATCCCTCCTATTTTGTTCTTCTTTTTCAAGATTGCTGTGGCTATTTAGGGTCTTATTTGGTTCCATATAAACTTTTGGAGTGTTTTTTTTTTAGTTCTGTGAAGTATGTCATTGCTATTTTGATGGGGATTGCATTGAATCTACAGATTGCTTTGGGTAGTATGGACATTTTAATGATGTTAATTCTTCCAATCCATGAACAAGGTATATGCTTCCGCTTTTTTATATCTTCCTCTATTTCTTTTTTTCAGTGACCTGTAGTTTTCTGCGAATATGTCCTTTACTGCTTTGGTTAAGTTTATTTCTAGGTATCTTAATTTTTTTTACCACAATGGTAAATGGGATTGCTTTTTTAGTTCTCTTTCTGTGAGTTCATCCTTGGTGTATAAGAATGCCATGGATTTCTTGACATTAATTTTGTATCCTGTCTGGCTGGTGTGGCTCAGTAGTTGAGCGTCAACCCATGTACCAGGAAGTTGCCAGTTAGATTCCCGGTCAGGGCACGTGCCCAGATTGTGGGCCACATCCCAAATGGGAGCTGTGCAGGAGGAGACGAATCAATGTTCTCTCTCATCTATGTTTCTATCTCTCTCCCCTTCTCCTTCCTCTCTCTCTAAATCAATAAAGAATGTTTTTTTAAAATTTATATCCTGCTACTTTGCCAAATTCATTTACTAAATCTAGGAGATTTTTGATGGAATCTTTAGGGTTTTATATGTACAGTATCATGTCATCTGCAAATAATGACAGTTTCACTTCCTCCTTCCCCATTTGGATTTATTTTATGTTCTCTTCATGTCTAATTGCTGTGGCTAAGACTTCCAGTGCTACGTTGACTAAGAGTGGTGAGAGTGGGCCTCCCTGTCTGGTTCCTGTTCTTAAGGGAAATGCTTGTAGTTTTTGCCATTGGGTATGATGTTGGCTGTAGGTTTTCATATATGGCCTTTATTATGTCGAGACATGATCCCTCTATTCCCACATTGCTGAGTGTTTTTATCAGAAATGGGTGCTGGAATTTGTCGAATGCTTTTTCAGCATCTATTGATATGATCATATGGTTTTTATCTTTCATTTTGTTTATGTGGTGTATCACATTTATTGATTTGCAAATATTGTACCATCCTTCCATCCCTGGGATGCATCCCACTTGGTCATGATGAATAATTTTTTATATATTGCTGGATCTGATTTGTTAATATTTTGTTAAGGATTTTGGCATGTGTGTTCATCAGGGATATTGGCCTGTAGTTTTATTTCTTTGTAGTGTCTTTATCTGGTTTTGGAATTAGAATTATATTGGCCTCATAAAATGAGTTCAGAAGTCTTCCATCTTCTTGGATTTTGTCGAATAGTTTGAGGACAATGTGTTAGATCTTCTTTGAGTGTTCGGTAAATCTCCCCTGTGAAGCTATCCGGGCCTGGGCTTTTGTTTGCTGGGAGTTTCTTGATTAGATCTTCAATTTCCTTAGTTGTTATTGGTCTATTCAAGTTTTCTATCTCTTCCTGGTTCAGTTTTGAGAGACTGTGTGTTTCTAGAAATTTGTCCATTTTGCCTACATTGTCCAATTTGTTGGCGTATAATTTTTTGTAGTATGTTTTAATGATCCTTTGTATTTCTGTGGTGTCAGTTGTTACTTCTTCTCTTTCATTTGTGATTTTGTTTATTTGGGTCCTCTATGTTTCTTGGTGAGTCTGACTAAGAGCCCATCGATCTTCTTTATCTTTTCAAAGAACTGGCTCTTTATTTCATTGATCTTTTGAATTGTTGTTTTGTTTTGTTTTTTTAGTTTCTGTGTCATTTATTTCTGCTCTGACCTTTACTATTTCTTTCCTTCTAGTTTCTCTGAGTTTTCCTTTTTGTTTACTTTCTAGTTCTATAAGTTGTAGGTTTAGAAAGTCAATTAGGAATTTTTCTTGTTTCTTGAGGTAGTCCTGTAGTGCTGTGAACTTCCCTCTCAGGACTGCTTTCGCTGCGTCCCATATATTTTATGTTGTTCTGTGTTCATTTTCATTGGTTTCCAGGAATATTTAAATTTCTTCCTTGATCTCCTTAGTAACCCATTCGTTGTTTAATAACATGCTATTTAGCCTCCATGTGTTTGAAAGTTTTTGTTGTAATTGATTTCTATTTTCATGGCATTGTGATCTGAGAAGATGGTTGATATTATTTCAATCTTCTTGAATTTGTAGAGACTTGCTTTGTGTCCTAACATGTGGTCTATCTTGAGAATGTTCCATGTGCGCTTGAGAAGAATGTATGTTCTGGAGCTTTGGGGTGAAATGTTCTGTAAATATCAATTAAGTCCAGCTGATCTAGTTAATCATTTAAGGACTCTGTGTCTTTGTTAATTTTTTGTCTGGAAGATCTATCCAGTGGTGTCAGTGGGGTGTTAAAATCACCCGCTATGATTGTATTACTATTGATCTCTCCCTTGAAGTCCTCCAGAAGTTTTTAAATATATTTTGGTGTTCCTGTATCTGGTTCATATGTGTGTTTACCAGGGTTATATCCTCTTGTTGCATTGATCATTTTAATATTATATAGTGACCTTCTTTGTCTCTTGTTATAGCCCTCGTTTTGAAGTCTATCTTATCAGATATGAGTATTGTTACACCAGCTTTTTTTTCATTTCCATTTGCCTTGAAAAAATTTTTCCATCCTTTCTCTTTCATCCTTGTGAGTCTGTTGTTGTGAGGTGGATCTCTTGTAGACAGCATATATTTGGACTGTGTTTTCTTAACCAATCAGCTACCCTATGTCTTTTGATTGGGCATTTAAGCCATTTACATTTAAGATTATTATTGATAGATACTGACTAGTTGCCGGTTTTGTTTTATGCCTGTGTTCCTCTCTCTATATATATTTCTTCTTCTTACAGCAGTCCTTTTAGCATTTCTTGCTGTGCTGCTTTGGTGGTGATAAATTCCTTTAGTTTTTTGTTTGTTTGTTTGTTTGTTTTTGTTTTTGTCTGTGAAGCTCTTTATTTCTCCTTCAGTTTTGAATGACAGCTTTGCTGGATAGAGTAGTTTTGAATTCAGACCCTTGCCTTTCACTACTTTGTACATTTCATGCCACTCCTTTCTGGCCTGCAGTATTTCTGTTGAGAAGTCAGCTGACAGCCTAATGGGAGCTTCCTTGTAGGTAACTTTCTGTCTCTCTTTTGTTTCCTTTAAGATTCTTTCTTTGTCTTTAATATTAGCCATTGTAATTATGATGTGTCTAGCTGTGGGTCTTTTTGGATACATCTTGCTTGGGACTTTCTGTGTTTTCTGAACTTGTATGACTTTTTCTTTCACCAGATTAGGGAAGTTTTCTGTCATTATTTCTTCAAACATGTTCTCTATTCCTTTCTCTAGTTCTTCTCCTTCATGATGTGAATGTTGTTACTCTTTGTGTTGTCCCAAAGCTCCCTTAATCTCTCCTCCTGGTTTTTTTTTTTTTTTTTCCCCATTTACTGCTCTATTAGGGCATTTTTTTCTACCTACTATTGAATCCTTCTAAGGTATTTTTTATAACAACTATGTCATTCTTTATTTCATCTTGATTTTTATTAATAGTTTATACCTTTTTTTAAAGCTGATGTAGTTTCCACTGAGCTTTTTATAATGCTCATTAAGTTGCTTGTAGTTCTCACTGAATTGTTTGAGTACCCCTAAAATCATTGCTTTGAATTCTTTTTCTGACAAATTGCTTTCTTCCATTTCATGTAGTTCTTTTTCTGGTGATTCCTCCTTTTCTTTCATTTGGGTGTTGTTTCTTTGTCTCACCATTTAGCCATCTGGTAGTTCTAGGCCGAGTGAGGGATGTTGAGATGTATAGGTGCCATGGGTTCCTGGGTGCTGTGGGGCTGCTGGGTCGTGAGGGCACCTGAGCCTTGGGCCCCACTGGTGCCATGGGCTGCTTTATTGCATGGGTCCTGGGTCATGGCTGGACTGCGCTGCTGCCTGATGGAGCTCAGCTCCTGATCAGGCTCTGCTGATGACTTTGGAGATGGGTCTCAGCTGCCAATCTGTGCTGCTGCTGCTGGGGATGGATGTCTGCTACTGAGCCTCTGTTGCTAGGGGATGTGTCTCTTCTCTGATCAGGCTGCTGCTGTGGGCGATGTTGTTAGCTCCCAACCACTTGTGACTTTCACGGCAAGCACCTTGACAACACTGCTACTGTGTGCTTGTCCGTGTTGACACAGCAGGGGCCCTTGGTCTGATGGTGCAAGGTGCACTGGTGGAAGCAGATCATTCGGCCCTAGCCACTCTCGCTGCCCCCTCTGAGAAAAGCCCAAGGATCTTCCAAAATGGTGGGGCCTCCCAGCCACACAGGGAGAAGCACCCTGATGAGCTTCTTACTGTGATAGCTGTCTGCTCCCCATCCACAGCACAGGAACACTGTGCCCCATGGTTCTGCACTGCTCATGGTTGCTCGTCCACACTCACATCCACTCACACTCTCTCTCACACTCACTCACACTCTCACACACTTACCCTCACTCGGGTCCTGCCCGGAGCCATCTTTGATTTTGTCTTGGAACTATTTTAAATGAATTTTCTGTTTATTAATTTTCAAATGTATTACTTTTCTAGGAGCAAGGTGGTTTGTACATTATTCTCTGTTTATGATTATGGTTGATTTAGAGGGTCTTCAACTGAAAGGACAAAAATACTAAATTAAAGTAGCTTGTATACGAAGATTAGTATTGAGTCTCACTCAACAATACTTCTTAGGTTCCTCTTAAAAGTAGTTTTATTTTTCCATAATTTAGGGGACATTATCCATACCATCTTGGGCTTATTACTAATTAGCAAAAATAATATGTGTACCCTTAATAGGTTTTCTTTCAAACAGTTTGTGTCCTAAGCATTCTGGTGAGAGAATTATTAGGAGATAGTAGGTAGAAATTCCACAAAGGCCAATGCAGGCATTTGTATGGGATTTTTTTTTTTTTACTTAACTTTTATTTATTATGAAAATTCAAATGGAAAATAGTCATATATATATATATATATATATATATATATATATATATATATGGCTTCAAGTTATACTAAACATTAAAATGTTCTTGTGATTCTGTGGTCTACTAATACATTAGTCTTTTATTTAGAAATATCTCTGTCAGTAATGATATAGTCTCCATTTTTTCCCTACTTGTTTCGATGACAAAGATCTGTGGTCAGAGGTTAGAATTCTCAACAAGAGTAGAAGAGATACACTGTATATTTCCTCTTTCAGGAATTTCTTATATTGTTAAGTGTTTTAAAGCAGTGTAAAATTAAAAAGAAAAGTCTTTTAAAATTAAGCTGTTGTTGGCAGAATAATGCCCCCCACAAAGATATCTATGCCCTAATTCCTGGAACCTGTGCAGATGTCATATTACTTGGAAATGGTAAATTAACAGTGCAGATGGAATTAAAGTTGCTAATCATCTGACCTTGAAATGGAAAGATTATCCTGAATTATCCAGGTGGGCCCAATACAAGGGTACTTTGAAGTGGAAGAGGGAGGCATATGAGTGTCAGAGTGATGCAACATGACAAAGTCTTGACCAGTTATTTCTGGCTTTGAAAATGGAGGGAGGGGTCCTGGAACCAAGGAATGCAGGCAACCTGTAGAAACTGGAAAAGGCAAGGAAATGGCTTCTTCCCTGGAACCTCCAGAAAGGAATGCAGCCCTCTGACACCTTCATTTTAATCCAATGAGACCTGTGTCAGACTTCTGACTTCTAGAACTATAAGATAATGAATTTGTGTTGTTTTTAATGCATTAATTTAGTGGTGACTGGTTGCAGCAGCCACAGGAAACTAACATAGAAGCCATATGCTGAAACTTCACTTTATTCTTTTTTGTGTAAAGAACATTGTTATTTTTAATGATGGCTCTAAGGGTCGACACTTGGTAGGCAAACAAAGAGTTGTCCATTGACTAAATACAGCACATCATATTGTTGCTTTTCCTCCAACATAATATTAATACTCAGTATATGATATTATCTTCCATCAAACTATACATCACTCTTAAATAGAACTAACCTTGTTAGATGAAAGATGTTGGGGGGAAAATCTTTCTTTGCTCCTGGTGTTCCTTTCTGTGGGTAAGAATTACAACCATGCTAACAATTCTGTCCTCTCTCCCCCATCACTCATTTCTCCCCAGAGAAAGAGGGCTTGATATGATTTGTGAGTTTGTAAGGAAAAGCCAGTCACATGAACCTGGCTCCTTCTGTCTCATCCTCACTGCCCAGAACTGGTCTGTTCACAGAGCACACATGGTTGCCATTGTTCTCAGCCATACAGGGAATTTTATGAAACAGTTGCAGCTGAAATCTGGGGTATTCGAGTATTGCCTATACCTGGTGGGTGCATCTGTCCACATACCTGCAGGTATAAGCCCATTATCCAAAGTGGCCTTTTCTATAATGAAGGTGATATTTTTATTTTACCTTTGTCAGAGGCAGAAATACATTGTGGGTGAGTGCATAAGTGATCGCGTCAAACAGCTAAGATTCAAATCCTTACTCTGCTACCTGCTCAATCGGAATTATAAGGATCCAATCTTACCCTTTTTGACAGCATGGATAGACCTGCAGAGTATTATGCTAAGTGAATAAGCCAGTCAGATAAAGGCAAATACCATATGATTTCACTTATATGTGGAATCTAATGAACAAAATAAACTAACAAAGTAGAAACAGACTCATAGAGACAGAGAAACTATTTTATCCATTCAATATGTTTACTGATTACTAACTAGTACAAATCACTATGCAGATAATATGAGGTTCACAAGGATGAAACAGAGATCTTGATCTTTAGAAACTTAAAGTCTAGTAGAGTAGATGAGATATTGCATTGTTTTAGGTATGCTACAATTGGTAAGGAGACAGGGAGAGAGAGAGAGTTTGGATACTCAAATTTAGCAGAGGTGAGATGCCTACCAGAGCAGGAGCAAAACAGCATTATTCCTTTAACTCTTGAATAACTAAGGTGATAAGGTGGAGTCTTTCTGGGTGCAAGAAATCTGATGTTGTGCTGCACTTATCCCTTTTTGATGTGTATATTATATCACTGTTTTGGAAAATGTAAATGACTTTTGCACTTAATGAACATCAGATTTTCCTGTTTCTTCAACTGAATTCAGCATCATGAGGCTACATGTCACCCAGGGTGAAAAAGGAGAGTGACCAAGTACCCAGATACCCCCAAGAAGTATTTCTTTCTTGAGCTCTGCTGTGTTACAGAAAACTCATTTCCCCATTTGTATTTATGTAAGAGAATTTAATCATTTTACATAGAAGGTAGGAATTGATAGGAGAACTATATGTGCCTACACAGAAACACACACATGGGCATGTGCCTTTAGATACTTGTAAATAAATGTTGCTAAGGTGATTAATGTTTTTCCTTAAGCTAACAGATGCAAGGCAACTTTTAGGATAACTCTGGGCTTCAAAGGGTCAGGGAGGATAAATTAATCAGTTAGAAAAGAAAATGTCTTTTTTTTTTTTCCTCACCCGAGGACATTTTTTTCATTTTTTGTTCAGATAGAGTGGGAGGGAGAGAGAGGAAGAGAGAGAGAGAGAAGAACATCGACGTGAGAGTGACACATCGAGTGGCTGCCACCCGCACGACCAACCAGGGCCGGGGACAAACTGCAACCGAAGTACGTGCCCTTAGCGGGAACTGAACCCGGGTCTCTCTGGACCGCAGGCCGACGCTCTAACCGCCGAGCCAAACCGGCCAGGGCAAAAGAAAATGTCTTGATTAGGAAAAAAAGATAGTGATAGAAACTGCAAGTATTAGGTCATATTTATAATTTTTTTTTATTTTTCTCCTTTCTGGACTTGAAACAAGAGACAGATATAGTGACAGGGTAAGGCTAGAGAACTATCAAGGCATGGAAAATCTAGAATAGAGGAAGTCAGGCTTAGATTAAATAGTGGTTAATGGCTGAGTTTACTGTTATGACCACAATCATTAAATTCAACAGTGATCTATTGTAAATAACACTGCAATGAACATAGGGATACATATATTCTTTTTAATTAGTATTTTGGGTTTCTTTGGATATATTCCAGAAGGAAAAGGGGATGGGGTAGGAGGAGGTTGGCAAGGGGGGGGGGGCTTTGCTTAGGGCGATGGGTGTATGATGCACTGTGCAGATGATGTTTTGTTGAGTTGTACACTTGAACCCTGTATGGTTTTGTGATCCTATGTCATCCCAGTAAATTCAATTTAAAAATTTATCAGTGATCTATTTGGCACCTACTATGTGCTCAACAGGTTCTGTGAGAATGCAAAGATGAATGAGATCAGTTCTTGCCATGAAGTAATTTTCAATCTAGTGTTTTACATAGAAGTACAAGGCCTTATTATTCAAAGAGGGAGAGATTAGAACACTTATGGGATAGAGAGATAGAGAAAAAGAGAAAAGTCTCAATGAACGAGGAGGTATTCAAATGGAACTAGAAAGATGAGTACAGGTTCAGTAACAAAATGGGACTGAGGGGCAACATGAACAGCATAGCACTGGCAAAGTGTGGACTTTTTGAAAATCAACACTTATATGGTCTTTCATTCATTATCTGGGTCTCTGCTTTATGAAATTGTTTCTACCCTGACTGAGGTTACCATGGAAGAAAGGAGTACAGTTGACCTTTGAACAACATGGGGTAGGTGCACTGACAGTAAAAAAATCCGCATATAACTTTTGACTCCACCAAAACTTAGTTGTCCCTCAGTATCCACAGATGCTCAAGCTCCTCATATAAATTGACATAGAACAAGGCATTCAGTCCAATCTCCACATGTGCAGATGATGAACCCAGGAATACAGAGGGCTGACTGTATTTTTTTTTAATCCACATATAAGTTGGACTGGTGCAGTTCAAACCCATGTTGTTCAAGGGTCAACTATATTTTATTTAAACATGTCTCTAGTTTTGATAGCAGAGATGGCAGTTCTTTATCTTGTCAGACACAACCTTCTGAACTGAAGAGAGCAAAGACATGAATTAGAAGAGTGCACTGAAATAATTCTGATATAATGGTATCGTTACTGCTTCTCTAATGAATAATATCCTGCTTTCTGGGTGACAGTGAGCAAAGCTCATTTATATAAGAAAGGCATTGTCTACTACACTGTGACCAACACGTTGGTGGCACAGCAGTGAAATAAGACTGTTTCTATGCCCTCAGAAAGCTCAGAGTCTTTTGGGGACTATGATGATGTTATATACAGAGTGAAGGCCATTTAACCTTTTGTCATTTTCACTATCCTCATGTCTGAAAATGGAGCTTGTAATGGTTTTCCTGCATGGAGATGTGGTGGGACTGAAATTACCATATGTGAAAAAAACAGTTAAAAAGTATGAAGGGCATTGTAAATGTTCAGTGATATAATCATGTGAATCTAGCTATTATCCCCAACTCTTAGTTCTTCCTAGTTGCATAGAGGAGTCTCCTGGGCCAGACTGAACCAGGGTAAGTGCCTTCCTTGTTATCAGCTACAGTGGTGAGTCAGATGAGTGCCCTGAATCCAACACACTTGCCTGGCTCTCTGACACTCTCTGTCACTGTTACTAGAATAAACATATTTCTACTTGATTGACCCACTAGGAAAATTAATTCCTAGCTGGGAGTACTCAGGTGTCTGAATACTGGGTCTGCGTTCTTTTTGCTGGGGCTCTAGAACTGCCTGTGTTTCACTAGACTGTAGCCGTTGCCCCAAGTGAACATTGTAAGCTCTCCAATTGAGGTGTTTTCTTCCAAGTGGGCTGTGCAGCAGCAAAACTGAAAGCTTTCAGAAATCTCTGTGTGGATAACTTTTACTGAAAATATTGCTATTAATGCAAAGGCATTCATTTAAGAATAATGAAACAAAGACCAGTTGACAGCTTGCTGCTTTTAGAATAGGGGAGAGAGGACTTTTGAAATTGATTGATTAGGTGAACACAATTTGTACTAACTTTGCCTCTCAATTGGACTTGTGACAGCTTTCAGCTATGTTTGTAACAGAAGAGAAATTTCTCTTTTGTCCCTTGAAGGGGAAGTGGCTAAATTGATTTGGGTTATTTGTCTGGAAAACTGCCTTGCTATCTGGAAAACTGTCTCTGTGGATGCATAAAACAGCCTCTTTTATAAAGATGGGGCCCTGAGCCATGGCTACCTTCTATAATTACAAAGTGCAGAACACTTATCAGCAATAAAAATGTATAGTTTCTCTTTGGAAATGTTCTGGCTGAATTGCAGTTATTTATCATTATTTCTAAATAAAAAGCACTGAATGGGTTGTGACAACAGCCGACAGGTGTTATTTAAATGAATGAATGAATAAATAAATAAATAAATAAATAAATAAATAAATAAATAAACAAACCATTGGAAGAACTGTGATTACATTTTTCAAAGAAGTGTCATCTCAGGGAGTTAGCATAACAATCATGAGCACTGATCTCCCAAACAGCCTGCACCTGGGGAAGTTGAGTGACAGCTCTGGGGAGAAAAGGGTGGGCCTGCTAAAAGTATGCTCCTCCAGGATTATATGGAGATGGAAGGAACACAAAGGTTGGATGGCCCCCTGATAATTTGCTTATTTTCCTTTGGCACCTAATGAGTAAATCTGGAATAAATAACCCATAGATGATGGCCAATTCCACAGACAGCCATGGGGGTTGGGGTTGGTTGATTTACTCAAATGCTTGCTCTTGCTCGTTTACAAGGGTCAAATGAGCTAATCTTTCGAAACACCAGGCTCAAGATATAGAAACATTTTTCTGGTTCCAAATTTACTTTTGTTTTTCATCCAGTGCTTTAGGGAGATACATTTTATTACACTATTTTTATGTTTTAAATGTATTAACTTGGTGATGTGACTTACATTTTTTATATAATGAGAAAAGCATTCTTTTTGATTTTTCAATAAATTATTCTCATCTAAAATGCTAAATTAGTATTGATTCTGAAATAATTATTGATATTATTCCTGAGAACAATCTTTAAATCTCAGGGTTAAGAATCTTGGCTACATATCCTTTGAGTATACACTTAAGATGATATTTAGCCTTTGGGAAAAATGAGGCAGGTAACTGATAAAAATATGACTAGAAAGGATAAAGAAATTTGATCTGTAATCTCAGAATAGTGTATGTGTATATATATGGCAGGATATATAAGTTAAGTATTCAGATCTAAAATCTCTTTAGTATGTATGACTTGGAAACTACATAGTGAGGGGAAATCCATAGCACCTTCCTCAGGTATAGTGATGTTACATATCAAACAAACTCCAAGGAAAACAGTACTTTTTTTCAATTCAATTATCATTATCATAATGTACAAAGTTACTTTTTATCTTTCATGAATTTCTCTAGTGCTTATAACTATGGCATCTAGATGCTTAATGAATCAATTAACAATGAAATCCATATACCATCCACCTTTCTATCAGCAACCAGAGATCACTTGCAGGGCCATGTCTATATTAGTTCTCTAGAGTACTTAGAACAATAGAAATAAGTCTGTATATTACAGATGATTGGATTATAACTTTGGATCAGTTTTTAAAAGTGTTTTCACTTGAAAAAACTTGAAATCGATTCAAGGGAACAACAGTGAACTATAAATATAGATAATATACTTTTTCAAGTAAAATATAACAAAATGTGTATTTAATTATAACTATTGCCTTGTTACACTCATGGTGTCTAAGCCTCATCAGTATTTTACCTAGATACTTTCCTGAAGTTTCTGCCTTTGGACCTGTAGCAGATGAAGTTGTACTAATTTTCATACAAAATATCTTTGAATGATTTATGGGCACTTGAATCAGCCTCAGGGATCTCCTTCATGGACTTGTTCTCAGTTCTGGTTTTTGATAGGACAAACCTTCTAAACACCAGAACTCAAGTCTTCCTTACTTAAACTGATTGTTGACTCCTGTCTTTTTTATTCCAAAGAAGGAAACTTAGAGTTCCTGGTACTTGAACTTGACCTGAACAGATATTGTTTTGACCATTGATTATTCCAGATGGGGTCCTATAGACTAGTATTTGTTATCTTATTTGGTTCATTAACTCTTTAAAAATCTTATGAAACCTGTGAACCATTGCCCCAGAAAAACTTTTATAACAATCCTAGATTATTTACAGATATCCAGAAACTCATCTATGGTTCTCAGTTTAAGAATCACTGTTTAAGACTCATATATACAGAGAATAATAGACTAATGGTTCCCAGAAGGGAGGAGGATTGGGTGGCTGGGTGCAAAAGGTGAAAGGAGTAAGAAGTACAAATTGGAAGTAACAAAATAGCCATGGGATGTAAAGCATAGGGAACATAGTCACTCATATTGTAATAACTATGTATGATGCCAGGTGGGAACTGGAAATATTGGGTGGAACATTTTGTAGAGTATATGATTGTCTAACCACTATGCTGTACACCTGAAACTAATACAAAATAATATTCAATGTAAACTTTAATTGAAAAAAAAATTTAAATAATCACTGTTTAAACAGTCACAGGAGCTTGATGATACTCTGGAGCTAGATCCAAAGGTTACAGGAAAGTGGTCAATTCTAAGTTTTTTCTGAAAAAGATAATTTCCACTCTAAGCAAATTTATATAATTTATCCCCTAGTTTGACATTGTCCAGAGACTCAAATTGCATTAAAATTGGCATGAGATAAAAATTTAATATAAAACTGTAAGTGGAAACTAATATAGTACTTTTATTTATGTTACCAAGATTTAGGTTAGAGTATTTTCTTTTGGAACTGTTCATCTTCTGGGTTGGCAAGAATATTAAAGTGCATCTTGTCCAACATCATTTTTGATGCTTGAATCTCCTCTATGTTGATCAGTTTTATTGTTGCTTCAGAGTTAGTCATCACATTTTTAATGTGTGAAGAGGGAGCAATTATTTTTTTCATCAATTAGTTTGAAAAATAAATGTTCCCTTTATATAAGGCAATGTTAGACTATTGTGACCTCAGGTCTTTTTCTCAAATTTGTAAAGAATAAAGCAAATTAATTCATGCTGTAAAAGAATATAAAATATAGTTCCTTCTTTCTGACTTGTTTTTACCTAGATTCTAAGGTTTGGCTTCTGTAGTTGTTGACATGGCATTCTTTTTTTATGATAAGAGATGCTATAAGTTTCTGAATGAGAAATAGAAGATCATTGTTGGAGCAGATAGAGAAAAATTGAGTCACTTATTTAAAAATGCTTTTCTCTCTCTGACAACCAATATTCACTACCTAAATTAATAGCATATTTTATAAAGCAGACTTTATACTCTAGATTTTCTAACTCAAAAACTTGGATAGAAATATAGTGAAGAGAACAAAATATTTCTGAATGTCAGTTCCAGGAATTTTAGTTATATTTTCCATCTGTTTTCATCAAATTCCTGGATTCCAAATGTCTTTCATAAATTATTCTTCCCTCATCTCCTTTCATGTGGAGGGGTATAGAAACCCTTATTTTAAGTATGAGAAATGATTGAAAAATAACGAGACCAACTTCATCAACAATGTATATGCTAATGAATATTGACCTTCAAAGTAGTCAACTTGGGAGTCTGCACAATTATCCTAATGTTATCATTGTTTAAAATATTTTAAACTTTGTTTCAGAACGAGTATATGAGTCACATATGCTGTTCCACTGGCCAATGGGGCTAGATCTGTGGTTATCAACCTTGTTTCACATTGAAATCACCCACAAAGCTTAAAAAACATGGTGTCCAGGCCCATCTCTAGAGAGTCTGATTAACTAATGTGGAGTATGGCCTGGACTAGGGTTTTATGGATTTCCCCAGTTGGTTTTAATGTGCAGCCAAGGTTGAGAACTACTGGACTAAAGATTTAACAAGGTTCTGAAGGTACCTAACAGTTTATCTACCACCTAAGAATTCTTTAAAACCAAATTTCACAGCTTAAAGCCATTCAAAGTGAAGTAATAGAGTAGAATGTTGGGAAATCTACCCTGGCTCTCTAATTCATTATGATTTCTCCAACACTGTGTTCTATAAGCACATTGCCTCAAAAAAAGCCACCAAACTATCTTTAATAAAGGAAATCTAAAGGAAAAGCAAATTTATAAATGGGGAATTCTTATTAATTTGACTTTCAATTGACTAGGTTTAGATTTATATCAACTTAGTTGAAGAAGATTGCTTTTGTTTTGGACTATTTTAAATAAACAGGTACTGAATTAATATATTTTTACCCTATAACATCAATAAAGGATTTTTTGTTTACTTTTTTTGGCAGAAGAAGAACAGCTAAAACTACTTTTTTATACCATGGTTTCAGCTTATGTAGATTTTAAATTTTGTTCCAGCTTCATGGTACTTGCTCTTTCTATAAACAATTTCTCCATAATGTCTATTTCTCATTAAATATGTCTTACAAAATGAGATACTAACATATCCAAAGTTACAAATGATTTTACAGAAATGCTTAATGTGGTAGAAACACTTTTAGCTTGCCCTCAAATTAATCAGGTTTGACTTTTACTACGTGGATAAACATATTCATTTGATCAATATATTTGATGGAATTAGACTGAGGAGCAGAACTCATTCAATTAGTGATAATAAAACACTAAACAAAAGCACAATGACTTACAGATAAGATGGATAATAAAAATGTAGTTATAGAAAGAACAAGGGGAAAATTGAAATTTTAGCCTATGTGTTTTCCATGGGAAGAGAAACTTTTAAGTTACAAAGAAACAGACAAAACCCATCAGTGTGAAAAAATCTATTAATGATGAACCAAAGAGTCCTGGAGTCCGATGGTGAGGCTCATACATTAATGCTCTTGATGCTGCTGCTGACCTTATCTTCTATATTAATGCAAATTGGAAAGTTAAAGGGGTGTTAATGAATTTCATTACAGCTATTAAGAATTACCTGTGAGAAACTGGTACAATCCCAATTAATGAGTAAGGTTAGGGGGATCAGAAAGTGCTGGAATACAGGCATCTTCCAATTTTTAGAAAACCTAGCCTTTTAAAAATTTTATGTAATTCCACTGTCCATGTAAAATTTCAGAAATGACTTTCATATAAGATGAAGAACAATTCTGATTTACTACGGTGGTAAAGAACGTTAAAAAAATTAGATGTTTTATGCATGTGCCACTCCACGAACTATGTCTTGTCCCTTCTCATTCTTTAAAAATATCATAATACCAGTTTATTGAGCTTATTCTAGAAGCCAGGCACTGTGCTGCACATATTACACTGAAATATAAAATTGCCATATTTGACCACTGTTGGTCTACATAAACAACAATTAAAAATGGTTTAACCTAATACATTATTTCAGTTTATTTTTAAAACCACACTACGAGGTAGTTAGTATAATCCTCATTTCATAGACGAGGAAGTTGAGGTTCAGAGAATTACTTTATCTTGAGTCCAGACAAAAGATAATGGCAGAGGAATGATTCAAAGCCAAAATGGCCTGACTCCAAAGTGAGTGATTTTCTAGTATGGTACTGTTTCTGGCATTTTCCAATTTATTTAAATTATGTAAGCATAAGGCACACCTATGATAATGGTTCAACTTTCAATTGTGTGAGAATAGAACAGTATTTATGGACATGTTATTTTAATTACACTAAATTAAAAGTTACAAATTAAGAAGGAATGACAAAATATAAAAATATGAATGCCAAAGAGAAATATAAATTTTACACTAGCTGGAGTAGATCTAAATGTTATCTTTGGTGGTTGCTAAAAATTATCAACTTTACATATTTAGCTATATGGGTGTGAAACCATCCACTAATTTACTATGTGACTTGGAGAAATTAACTTTCCACTCTGAGTCTCAGCTTAGTCCTATGTAAGAATTTGGCTTAACTTATCTTTATCATAACTTCCACATGGAATATTCTGTGATTGCTAGGATTCTATGGATTTTAGCACTTAGATTTGTTCATGTAGTAGTCCTATAGAATACACGGATTTTTAAAATCACCAAAATAAAAGGCAGAAATTTCCATGTTTTTAGCTTAATTCAAACAAGTTTTTGAGCATCTATGTATTTACCGTTTTGCCACCTTGCCTAGGATTGGTTGTGTGTGTGTGTGGGCAGAGGGTAGGTGGTGTTAAGGGTCCATGGGGAGATCATGAAGGGATATCGTCAGAGCAATGAAAAGATTAGGTATGCATATTAGAATATACAAAATATAAACTATAAATGGATTGTATAACCATGTTCTGAGATAGAAAACGTTGAATGAAAGATTGAATTGAGGACAAGATTAGTTCAGTTTTAGATATGGTAGATTTATCCTACTGATTATGAGACATTCAAAATGAAGGTGTCCTATTGGACTCTTGGGGCTTAAACTCAGGAGGGAGAAGTTGCCTGGAGATCCATGCTTAAGAGTACTTATTTGTTAATAAATAAATCTTCTTTCATTCTCTGTTCTGTATAAGGTTTGACTACAAACCAAGAGCCATTTATAGAAGACAGACACAATGCATATACTGAGAAGCAATGTCAAAGGGAAGGAGAAAAGGAATTTTGAGATAAAATACATAGAATCTAGTAAGGACATTCCAAAACCATAATGTGGAGAGAAAGCTGAGATTGGAAGCTGGGGTGCAAAATTATGAGATGGGTCATAGGAATATGAATTGGTTTTTTGGGAGGTTTTACAAGCTCTTCAAAATACCTATTTTTCATTTAATGCAGCTTCTATTAGGCTACCTATACACATGTAGTAGCTTTTGCCATTTAAAGGTACTGCTTAACTGCAGGCATCACTGCAGCAGCTTTCGTAAAGGAAGCTTGGGGTTGAGAAAAAAGAGTGACAGACCAACCCGCAGAAAATCAAGTAACTAGTAATAAAGGACAATGATGAGATGTTTTGTACAAGGAGAGGAATATATTATCAGTACTAATTACAACTAAACCTTTAGTGTTTTCTTCTGGATAATAGAATGAGAAATGAGAGTACAAGAGAATAAAATCAACAAACCCTTTTCTCTCTTTACTTTCAATCTTGTTTGTCTTGTACTTGCATTCAAGTTTCTGTTTAGGTCATTTCTTGTGGAAATTTCATTTCTCTTAAGTCCATTAGACAGTGACAAGTGAGCTACAGATTGGACAATCAAACTGGAGAAGTCACTGCAGTGGAAAGGCCATAAATGGTGAACATGGAGAGGATGCTCTATCTTTACTTTAATTGGTATTCATTATGAACATGATGGTAGAGGATTTTTATCATATAATTTATCATAGACATACACTAGAAAGCTGGAAGTATATAAACCAAATTGCTTGTTTTCCTTGAAGTGTTTTTATTTTATTGTCCATGGTTATTACTTTGGAGCATTTATTTAGAGAGTTCTCATTTTTGTCCAGAAGGGCATATCTATAGATTTAGACATAATTTTGAAGTTCTGATTTTTTCTATTGGACTTAACTGTTATCCCAGGAAATGTGTAGAAAGCAAGAAGTCAGTGAATCTTAGGCAGTGAATGTTGTTATCACTAATTTTTAGAACAGGAACAAAAATAATGCAAGGCAAGGTGATGTTTTATAGAAGATTTAATTTTCAGGGACAGAGTCAGGCTAGCCTGAGCCACATATGAGTTTAAATAGAGTACAGAACAAACAGATGAGTAAATATTAATACTATGTCTTTGCCAATATTCTGAGAAAAATCAGGGCAAAGAGTTTATACTCTGTTAAAGCAAAAACTGTGTGGTTTTTGTGCTGTCATAGACAAAGGCTTTTCCTAGGCCTTGATTGGAGAAAATGGAAATGTCAATGCAAAGAGATAAGGGCAGACACTAAGGAAAACCCACAGAGGCAACATCGCACATTGAGTTGTCAGAGAAGGGAAAACGAAGTGAAAGAAATTTAGTTTCTCTCTTAAGCTCCTGATAGAATAACTATTACAAATACCAGATGGAGAATAAAAATATTTAGATGGTTCTATTTTAAAATGTCATGTCCTTTTAACATCCATCTCTTCTATTGTTTTATCCATGTTTCCTGTCTTACAGGAACAACCTGTCAATTCCTTTTACATGGTTAGTCATGAAAACCCAATAAACTTGAACTGTTCATGTGTTGCAGTTGTCACTATGATTATGGTTATTATTTGATTGTTGTTGATTCTTTCACAGGTATTGCATGATCATGAAAATTACTTTAGATATGTGTAAATGGGTTTGTTTAAAACAACATTCTGGTGTTCAGATCAGAATTAGCCCTACATGCTTGTAATGTTGTATGCATCTATTAATTAATTAATTTATGTATTCATTCATACAGAATCATTTATTGGGTTTCTTCTATTTTCAGGCCCTCTGCAGGTATTGAGAAATCAATGCTACACAAACCCTGCCCTCAAAATTATAATAATCTGTTCAGAATAATTTTGCTTCTAAGAATCTATGGAAGTACCATACAATAGTCTTAATCTCTCATATTATTCCTCTATTACAGTTAATTTTCTTTTTGAAATGTGAGGACTTTAAAGAGAGTTCACCTTGGAATTGCAAGTGATAGATATCAAATGAACTCTAAAATCTAATAGTAAACAATATCAATGTTCAGAGATTAGTGTTGGGTTCTGGTTTACCCCCTTCTGTTTTAAAATAATAATGAGTTCATGTCATAAAAAACCTTTTCTAGATCCCACACTTGAAAACCCTGAGAATCATATACTTGGCTCAACTCATTTATCAAGGAAGTTCTGTTCTTTCAAAATTTAGGATGAAGAACCACCAAATATTTACAAAAAGACTTCTTTATGAAAAAGTACCCTAACTACAGTCTAAACTGCAATGGTTCCCAGAGCTTGTCCTGAAGTTAATTCAAATTTTAAAAATATTGCCTCAATCACTATTCAGAGGCTAGAGACTTTTAACTAGAAATTTCATTCAGGTGAGCTCAATGTTTGTGATTGTCTAACTAGTGGCCCTAAATATTACAGTGATTTGTGTCCAAGCCACTTATCTCAGCAGTCTCCTATCAGAAGTCAAGGTTTGGTCATCTGACCAGAGAAATCTGAAGTCATATAAACTGTTTTAGGATGGCTGGTAGTAGACAAGAAAGGGTCCTTTTCAGCTCCTTTATAATATAATTAATTGATGTAGTTAATATAGTTAGTCAACATGTTCTTTCCATTAAAAATACTAACTTTTTATATTTTTACCCACTTGTTTTATTCTCTTCTCCTTGGCAAATCTTGAATTTCATCGTTGGCAGGGAGCTGACATCATTAGTTATCATTTTATTTCTAAGCCAGGACATGGGTGCACAGCAGGTGGAGTCAATAATCAGAAAATACTCTTACTGTAGAAAGCCATTTACATCTTTGTACGATGGATTCCTGCTGGAGGTTAACCGTTCATTGCTATTTCATCAATGCTGTTTGGGTTAAGTCCTCCATCTCACCAATGTCTCTGGGGCTACTTTGATGCTGCATTAAGGAACTAACTCAACCAATTTATCAATGCACTTCTCCCACAGAGAATTGAAGCCAAGACTCTGAAGCAAAAATCAGAACTTTTCTTCTTCTCTTTTATTCTGTGGTAAAAAGAAAGACACATAATTTTTCATTGGCTAATGGGTTTTCATATCATGGTCCTTGCCAACCGATGTAAACCAGCAAGATTTTACAAATCTCATCCATACCATACCTAATTCAGTTATACTATTTAACATGAAGTAGCTTTACTGAACAGCTTACTATTTAGTGATATGCAATTGGTTTCCTTTCACTCTGTCAAATGGAGAAACAGATCCCCTACTCTAATGAGCAGACATCTTTTCCTCTTATCAACCTTGTAGTTACCTTGGCATGACTTTTCTCTATTTGGAAATAATGATACCTGGGTCCCATTAATCTTTTTAGTGATGTTGTCTGGCCTCGTGCAGTAGTTACCAACTCTTGATTTGCTCTAAAGAAATGAAACATTATGCAAATTTGCACTCATTCCACTGAGGTTAGCCTTTAAAGAACTTCCTTCAAAGAATAATGCTTCATTCATGTTACCCCTGCTTTATGAATGGAGCCTCTTAGGAGCTGTGCTGCCCTTACTCACTTGCTCTGTTGCCCCTATGACCTTCCCCGAGAGAAGGACTCCTTTGCAGTTTATGTCTTACAGCATCATTGGCATTTAGGGTACTGATAAGTTTAAGGCAGACAAAGGAAGAAGGAGAAGGAGAAGAAGAAAGTACCTTATTTTTCCCAAAGTATTTAGGGTATTTATCTGGTTCTTAGCTCTCTGAAATGCGAGCTCTCACTCAGCCACAAGAGACTAAACCATTAAAAGAGAGAAGCAGTTTTTTTCACACTTCTCACTTCCAGAATGGTTACATGTTGTAAACTGTTAAAGGATGAGTGGAAAGTGCATTTCTGAGAGGCTTTTCCATCATTCTGATGTGCCAGGATGAGCAAAATTAATTTGTTCCAGAATATTGTTTTTCAACCTTTTATAATTAGTCAAAAAATGTTATAACGTCAAGCCCAGCTTTAGGAACAACAGATATTTGACAAGAGATCATTATTTGCATTTCAAAAGTCTTCTTCACTTGACTAAGGAATTACAGAAAGCTTTTTGAACTCCATTGTGCATCTCTGCATTTATTTACAGATTATTAAATGTTTGACAAAAAAGCTGATGGATAGAAAAATTTAAAGCACAAGTGTTAGGAACCACTATTAACTGACGAATAGAAAATATAACAAATAGAAAAGTTATAATGAAGTCAACAGAAGATTATACTCAATTTAAAAGTACTGGTTTAGCTTTTTTCTTTTCAGCTGGAACCACCGTCTTCCAGTAATTTGCCAAAATGACTGACACAAAGGGAAAGAGAGGCACCCACTATATGTTTTCTAGGCCTTTTAGAAAACATGAAGTTGTTCCTTTGGCCACATATATGCAGATCTACAAGTATGGTGACATTGTATACATCAAAGGAATGGGTATTACTCTAACAGGAATGCCCCACAAAAATTACCATGGCAGCACTGGAAAAGTCTACTATGTCACCCAGCATGACGTGGGCATTGTGAACAAGAAAATTAAGGGCAAGATTCTTGGCAAGAGAATTAATGTATTAAGCATATTAAACACTCTAAGAGCTGAGACAGCTTCCTGAAATATGTGAAAGAGAATGATCAGAAAAAGAAGGAAGCCAAAGAAAAAGGTACCTGGGTTCAACTGAAGCATCAGCCTGCTCCTCCCAGAGAGGCACACTTTGTGAGAACCAATGGAAAGGAGACTGAGCTGTGGAAACCCATTCATGGCATGATAAGTGTAAAAAAAATAAAAGACCTCTGTACTGATAAAAATGTTCCTCTTAATTGAGTAGAAGTGTCCTCTTCTCCCAAAAATAATTAAAGAAAATTTTGTGTCCAAACAAAATAAAAAATAAAATTTTACAAAAGTACTGGTTTATATACGACTTTTGAGAAACGCAACTCCTGTATTATAGAGAATCCATATCTCAGTTAAATGCTTTGACACTGCCAAGCCATGATGACAGATGCCAATTTGGAATAAGGACTAAATATATTTAGGAGTTACACAGACCAACCTCATGGTTGTTTAGAAGAATGGACTTAAAGGGCACATGTGGTTTTAGAACCCAGATTTCCACTTACTAGCTATCTGAACTTGGACAAATTATGTCATTTCTAAATGTCTTCATCTGTAATGTGGGATAATAATAATAATAATAATAATAATAATAATAATAATACATCTGGCTGCTGTGATGATGAAATGACCTAATCTACTTAGCATGGTACCTGGCCCATAGTTACTAATTATAAGTATAAGATATTATTATTTTTATCATCAGCAGCATCATTACTGTTAGATACATTGCCTTATCTTCACAGTACTTTCTAAAGCAATAATTTTCAAACTTTAGTCTGCCTCAGAATTTCTGGGAGACTTTGCTAAACCACAACTTGCTAGGTCCCACTTCCAGGGTTTCTGATTTAGAAGGTGTGTGGTGAGGCCTAAGAATTTACATTTCTACAAATTTACACATGCATCTGATGTTGCTGGTCCAGGAATCACACTTGGAGGACCACTGTTCTCAGTTATTCAGGGCACATTTTAATACACTTCTTTAAAAAATGAAATAAATCAATATAAGTGGTACATTGAATAATCAGAATTCATGGCATAAAATCTGAAAGCATTTTTATTTTTCCTCCCACTGCTGCTTTAATATTTATTCAGTGGTGAAAGATCTTCCCTTTCTTGCAGATAAAAACTTGAGCAGATGTAAACTTTAAAAACACTCTCAATGGGGCAATTTGTCAAATATTAAGGCTTATCCAAGCCAAAGCTTGGCACTGATAAGAGAATTGCCTATACAGGAAAATTTTAAGTAGGCCTGTCATCCATTCCAGGTAAAAATACAAATAACAGAAACTTCAAAGGTTCTATACAAAAAAAACAAACAAAAAAAAGAATGGCTGAAGAACTTTTTCACTTATGAAATGATGTACATTTGGTAGCTTCCTTTCTCTTCCCTCTGCCTTGTAAAAAGGAAAATATCTCTGAAAGAAGAAAGCTGTATTGTGTGGGTGATGGCTTTAGGAACACTTTGTAAACAAGGGCAGTTACAGGAATGATTTCTGAAACTTAAGTACTTATGCCTGGTGGCTGAGAGAAACTTCAAGGCCTTTTGCAGGCAAACCAATCTGAAATGTTAGATAGATATACCCACTGTAGTCTATAGTCAGTGTTTAACTATATGATAATAATCTAAGCCAATTAGGAAATAAATTTCTACCCAAAGACTGTAGATAAAGCCAGGGTTAGATAAAGCTGTGATTGATAATGTTTAAGAGGCCCTGGGAAAGGTACCTGATCTGACCTACAGTTAGTTGAAATTCATCTGGAGTTCAGGCAATAGATAAGCTTCTATCTTCCAAAGTATTCCCCAAATTTTAGGGAATAAAATAAGTGTAAGAAACTAGGGAATGTCATTTCATGTCCCTGCTCAACAAACAAATACATTTTGAGCTAACTTTTATTTCCCTGTAGGTCTACATTTTAGGTCAGATTATACTTATAACACTTCAACAAATGTTAAACCCCTACTATGTGCCAGGCACTATACTAGGTGCTTTACCAATATATCTTTTTGAGTAATAGAAACAAGTATGTATGTATTTTTTCAGTGCTTTTGATTCTTCCTCTTTGTTATTGCACTGTCACTGGATGGATATACAACAATACTTTAGCAAATGCCAAAGCATCTCTGCTGGGCGCAAATCAAAGTTGCCAAAGTACCACAGGTAGATATATAGCTTAATGTCTACTGGTCAGTACCATATGCTTTTTCCAAAAGTCAGGTATTTGTTGCCAGTTCACTTTGATCTGGGTTATCACAGAGATGGACGTTTCAGAATTGCCAGGCTATGAGTGAGACACAATCAAATTTATACATTAGTCAAAGCAAGAAGGAGACATAATTTGTTTTCTGCCTTTCTGTAACCTTTCCTATATTACTTTCCATGGGTTTTCTTCAACCAAAACCCCTTCATTTCAGTTTCTACTGCTATCCATTATTCCTTCCAATATAGCTTCTAATTAGTTACTGACACCTTAGAGTAAATCAGATTAGTGCTTTTATATCTCATGGAAGCATTTACATTGTTAAAATTGTTCAATTTTGTTTCTTAAAAGTCTACAGGTCATCAATTCTGAAACTATTTGATGTGTATACTAGGGATGAGCAAATAAGAAAATATATTATACATGATGAAACCCAAATTTCTCATTGTTGGTAAAAGAAGTTACAAATAAGCAAAGGGGGGAACCCTGTAGTTCTAGATTGGAAATTATATGTACATGTAAAATCTCTTAGCTATATCCACAGAGAGGGCCTAGAAAGAGGGATATCCAGTAGCAATAAGTATACTGAGCATGAAGATCATGGTTTCTAAATACCACTCTCTAAAAAAAGGAACCAGGGATCCTTGTAGAAATGGTTGATTCTAGAGTTAGATTAGGAAAAAACAAGATGATCTCAGTGCTAGGAAGTTAGAGGGTGCTCTTTAAAAAAATGGAGGTGGTATGTTAAAAAGACATGGTAGTCAACCCAAAAGAGTGTCCAATAACCAGAGTTTGACAATTTAAGCAAAAATACATGACAGTATTATATCCAAAAATTATCTACAGATCCATAGGGATATTAATAAATGAAATGTTTGTATCCTGATTGTGATGGTAGTTACACATATATGTGATAAAATATCAAATATCATGAAACCACACACACACACACACACAGACAAAATCCACTGGTGCAATCTCATATTAGTAGGCAAAAGTTTAAGGAGAAACTATCTCCTTAAAAACATATGTTGATTAAAAATTAAAATTAGTAAATTTATAGCTGACATACCTGGCAGACATCACCTTAACCAAGTGATCAAGGTTAACATTAAGTACCTCCTGATATTATGCACTGAGAAGAGTACAACAGCACTGTGGTATTCTTTTAAAAAAACTCGTAAACTTAGTCTAATCATAAGAAAACATCATATAAACCTAAATTGAGGGCTTTCATGCCCATAATACTTAACCAGTACTCTTCAAAATATTAAGGTCATGAAAGAAAAGACCAAGTAATTATCAAAGATTGTAGGAGGCTAAGGAGATATGATGACTAAATGGAATGTGGTATCCTGAGTTGGATCCTGATATAGAAAAATGACATTAGTGGAAAAAGTGGTGAAATTTGAATAAAGTCTATAATTTAGTTAATAGTACTGCATCAATGTTAATTTCTTAGTTTTGATAAATATGCCATGGTTATGCAAGATGTAATTTAGGTGAAGAGTGTATAGAGATTCTTGGTACCATTTTTGCAATTAAAAAAATTCTTTATTGATTTTTAGAGAGAGAGGAAGGGAGAGGATGAGAGAGATAGAATCATCGATGAGAGAGAACATCAATTAGCCACCTCTTGCATGCCCCTGACTGGGGATTGGGCCCACGACCTCTTGGTGCATGGGTCGATGCTCAACCACTGAGCCACACTGACCGGGCCCATTTTTGCAATTTTTATGCAAGTGATGTAGAAGAATATTTAATGATATGTAAAAATGAACTGTACCCAATGCTGGAAATTGTTTTCAACCTCTTCTTTACCAATCCTTTCTTCATTAGTGATATGATGTCTATGATCTTTGATCCAGGAAGCAGCAGAAGAAAACATTACTGAGTAAGGGGACTATGAAATCTGTGTAGGTAAGTTTCTAGTTCTGTAGAGTGAATCAGATATTGTCAGGATATATATTTCTTTTGAGAATAAGTGTTTTTTTTTTCTTCTGCTATTTAATAATACAATAGTTAATATCTGAAAACAGCCCAAGTGTCCATCAATAGATGAGTGGATAAAAAAGCTGTGGTACATATACACAATGGAATACCATGCAGCTGTAAGAAAGAAAGATCTCTTATCCTTTGAGATGACATGGAGGGACCTGGAGAGTATTATGCTAAGCCAAGTAAGCCAGTCAGAGAAAGACATGTATCATATGATCTCACTTATTTGTGAAATATAATGAACAAAATAAGCTGATGATCAAAATAGATCTAGAGACATGGAAGTAGGGAACAGATTTACAAACCTCAGAGGTAAGGGGGTAGGGGGGTCGAGAAGAGATAAACCAAAGAACTTATATGCATATATACATAACCAATGGATAAGGACAACAATATGGCAAAGGCAGGGGGTGCAGGAGCAGGGAAGAGGGAGTCAAAAGGGGGGAAAAGAGGGACATCTGTAATACTTTCAATAATAAAGATAGATTTTAAAAAAGAATTATTGTTTTTCTACTTCAAAGAGAATATATATTAATTAGAGAATATCAAAAGCACAAATAACATTATGTGAAACACTTGTAATCCCATCCCCTAGAGATTACAATTAATAATCTTTTCTATGTGATACATACACAGTCATGTACACACACATATACACATGCATCCCTTACAGCCTAGCATAATACTTAGCTTAGCATAATACTTTGATGAGTTTAAAAATGGGTATACAGAATCTTTTTAAAATTTACTTTACATCATAGGACACCATATAGCAGGGACTTTGATATCAGAGAGACTTGGGTTTCAGGCCTAGTTCTCACCCTCCCTTCCTCTTTTCCTTCCTCCTTTAATTTTCAATCCTTTATCTTTCCTTTTTTCCTTCCTCAAATCCTTATTGAGAATTTATATCATATCAGGCACTGTGCTAAGCCCTGGTGATATAGTGATAAATGAAAAAACACATGTCCTCCTT
Source organism: Tadarida brasiliensis (assembly GCA_030848825.1). Lineage (NCBI taxonomy): Eukaryota > Metazoa > Chordata > Mammalia > Chiroptera > Molossidae > Tadarida > Tadarida brasiliensis. The sequence continues at coordinate 42,405,588 of CM061280.1, forward strand.
TACAGTAGTATAAAGACATAAATAACATAAGTACACAAATAAAATGTAAACTTGAAGTTGTGCTAAGTTCTATGAAGGAGAGATTTACAGTGAGTTGAAAGTCTATAACAGAGAGGCCAGGGATAACTTCTTTTTGAGTCAGTAATACTTGAACTGAGATATGAAATATGAATTAAAATTAACTGGCTGAAGCCGTACCCAGTTGGGGTCAGTAGTTAGAGCATCAGCCTGAGAACCAAAGAGTTTCGGGTTCAATTCACAGACAAGGGCATATACCTGGGTTGCATGTTCAATCCACAGCCCCAGTCAGGGTCGTGTGGGAGGCAACCAATTGATGTATCTCTCTCACATCCATGTTTTTCTCTCTCTCCCTCTCTTCCTTCCATTCTATCTAAAAATCAATGGAAAAATATCCTCAGGTAAGGATTTTTAAAAATTAATTGGCTGAAGAGAGGAGGCAAGACAAATAGCAGGTGTGAAGATGCTGGCATTGGTTGGGGGACAGTGCAATTATTAAACTATTATGGATAGACTATAGAGTGATGAAGAGAGTGGGATATTATGCTGGAGAGATAAGTAGGGAGCAGAATATACAAGACTTTGTGGTCATGATAAAAAATATTATATTTTTTCTTAGTTTACCAAGAAATAGTAAGTCACTGAAAAAATTTTTAGTAGTGAAATTAAAGGCATACCACAGAGATATTGCAGGTTTGATTCCAGACTAAAGCAATAAAGCAAATATCGCAATAAAGCAAGTCACACACATTTCTTGGTTTCCCAGTGCATATAAAAGTTATCTTTATACTATAGCGTAGTCTAATAAGTGTGCAATATTGTTGTATCTAGAAAGCAATTTACTTACCTTACTTTAAAAATACTTTGCTGTTAAAAAAATGCTAACCATCATCTTAACCTTCAGCAATTTATAATATTTTTGCTGATAAAGGTTCTTGCTTGGATGATGGCTAGTTACTGAAGGCTGAGGTTCCTGTGGAAATTTCTTAAAATAAGACAACAATGAAGTTTGTTACATAGATTGACACTTCATGTCATAAACAGTTCCTCTATAGCATGCAATGCTGTTTGATAGCATTTTACCTGCAGTAAACCTTCTTTCAAAATCAGAGATAGTCCTCTCAAACCCTGCTACTGTTTTTTCAACTAAGTTAATGTAATTTTCTAAATCCTTTGTTATTATTTCAACAACCTTAACATCATCTTCACCAAGACTAGATTCCATCTCAAAAAAAAAAAAAAACACTTTGCTCATTCATAAGAAGCAACTTTTCATCCATTAAAATTTTATCATGAGAGTACTACAATTCAATCACAGCTTCAGGCTCCACTTCTAATTTTAGTTCTCTTGATATTTCCACCACATCAGTTACTTCACCCACTGAAGTCTGGAACCCTTACAAATCATTCATGACTGTTGGAATCAACTTCCTCCAAACTCCTGTCACTCTTGATGTTTTTACCTCTCCCATGAATCGGGAATATTCTTAATGGCATCTAGCAAGGTGAATTCTTTTCAGAAGGTTGTCAATTTACTTTGCCCAGATCCATCAGAGAAATCACTACCTATAACATTATGAAATGCATTTTTTAAAATAATAAGACTTGAAATTCAAAATTACTCCTTGATACAAGGGTTAAGGAATTGATGTGGTGTTAACAGACATGAAAACAATATTAATCTCATTGTACATCTCCAGCAGAGCTCTTGGGTGACTAGATGCATTATCAATGTACAGAGATATTTTGAAAGAAATTTTGTTTTCTGAGCAGTTTGTCTCAACAGTGGGCTTAAAATATCAATAAACCATTTGTAAACAGATATACTCTCATCTAGGCTTTGCTGTTTCATTTATAGAGCACAGGCAGTGTAGAGTTAGCATCATTCTTGAGAGCCCCAGGATTTTCGGAATGGTAAATAAGTATTGACTTCGATTTAAAGTCACTAGCTGCGTTAGCCCCTAACTAGAGAGTCGACCTATCCTTTAAAGTTTTGAAGTCAGGCATTGACATTTCCTCTCTAGCCATGAAAGTCCTATATGGCATCTTTTCCCAATATAAGGCTGTTTCTTCTACACTGATAATCTGTTGTTTTAGTGTAGCCACCATCATTAATTATCTTGAATAGATCTGGATAACTTGATGTAGCTTCTACATCAGCACTTGCTGCTGCTTCACCTTATACTTTTATGGTATGGAAATGGCATCTTTCCTTAAACCTCATGAACCAGCATCTACTAACTTCTAACTTTTCTTTTACCACTACTACCTCACCTGTCCCAACCTTCAAAGAATTGAAGAGAATTAGGTCCTTGATCTCAATTAGGCTTTGGTTTAAGGAAATATTGTAGCTGATTTGACCTTCTATCCAGACCATTGAAACTTTCTCCATAAAAAAACAAAAAAACAACACACAAAAAAAACACAAAACTTTCTCCATATCATTAATAAGGCTGTTTCTCTTTCTTATCATTTGCATGCTCAATGGAGTAGAACTTTTTTTTAAAGAATTTTTAAAATATGTTTTTATTGATTTTTTTTTTTTTGAGAGAGAAAAACATTAATTCACTGCATCTTGCATTGCCCCTACCAGAGATTGAGCCCACAACCTGGGCATGTGCTCTGACTGTGAATCGAACTGGGACCTCTCAGTCCATGGGATGACGCTCAATCCACTGAGCCACACTGACCGAGCTGGAGTAGCACTTTTAATTTTCTTCAAGAACTTCTGCGTTACATCCACAAGTTGGCTAACTCTTTGGCAGAAGAAGCATAGCTTTCGACCTGTCTCAGCTTTTGACATTCCTTCCTCACTAAGCTTAATTATTTCTAGCTTTAGATTTAAAGTGAGAAATGTACAACTCTTTCTTTCACTTGAAGACTAGGAGGACATTGTAGAGTTATTTACTGGCCTAGTTTCAACATCGTTGTGTCTCAAACAGTAGGAAGGCTTGAGAAGAAGGAGAAAAGTGGAGGAACAGCAGGTCAGTGGAGTAGTCAAAACACACACATTTATCAATTAAGTTCCCTATCTTATGTGGGCATGGTTTGTGGTACCCCAAACAATTACAATAGTAACATCAAAGATTGTTGATCACATAGCACCATAACAAACATAATAATAATGAAAACGTTTGAAATATTGCAAGAATTATGAGAATGGAACACAGACATGAAGTGAGCAAATGATGTTGGAAAAAGAGTGCCAACAGACTTGTTCAATGCAGGGTTGCCACAAACATTCAATTAAAAAAAAAAGCAGTATCTGTGAAGTATAATGAAATGAAGCACAATACAATGTCATGCCTGTATGTGATCCAATTTACATTTTCAAAAGGTTACCCTGGTGGCAAAATAGAGAAATATTAAAGATAGGCTAAGCATATACTCTAGAATTAGTCTGCCTGAGATTACACCCCAGCTCTGACACTTACTAGTTGTGCATACTTGAGCTAGCTACTTAATCTTTCTGTGTCTTGGTTTCCTCATATGTAAAATAGAGATAATAATAATTCCTACTTCATAGGATTGTTATGAAGAATAAATTAGTTCAGATTTGTAAAGCATTTAGGGGAGTGCATGTCTAATGGCAAATGCTATTTAAGAGCTGTTAATACAAACAATGAGTGCAGAGAAATCAGTTTGGAGGCCACTGTTATGAAAAATATGGAGATACATTTTGTGATGCACTGGACATATTTAAAAAAGTGACTTCTAGATTTCTGAATTATGTGACTAGGTAGATGGTAGTGACATTAACAGACAGGGAAAAATTAAGTAGCTATGTGATGTCGGACATTTGAAGTTTTCTCTTCCTCATCTGTAAAATGGGAATATAATGTAGTCTTTCTGAACTCTTATTAATTCTATGTACATAATCCTATCAGATAAAATTGATGAGTGTTTGCTTCCCAGTCCTCATATCTTTCATTTCTTTTTCTTCTCTTACTGTGCTGGCTCGTGCCTCTAGTGATATGTTCAATAGAACAGTGGTAACAGGCATCCTTCTCTTGTTTCTGATTTTAGAAGGTATGCTTTTAAACTTTCATGTGAAATTTGTTGTAAGTTTTTGGTTGATGCTCTCTATCAGTATATAAGAAAGCCTTTCTGTTTATGGAATTAAACTAAGTCCATTAATCATAAATGGTTTTTAAATGCTATTCTTTTCAGCATTCATTGACATGATTATATGAATGTCCTCTCTTAATCCCTGAATCTGTAAATTAATAAACTTTTTAATACAAAACCAACCTTGACATCATGCCAAAAAACAAACAAACAAATAAACAAAATAAACTTGTTAGAAATCCTCTAGAAGCATTTGAGTCTGGTGTCTTTTATGGGAAAATATTTTAAATTAATGATTTGATGTTTTTAATGATTTTGGATCTATTTGAGTTTTCTGTTTCTTATTGAATAAGTTTTGATACAGGAAAGTGTTCAGATTATTTAAATATTTATTTATTTTTATTTTGAATATTTTTTATTAATTTTTTAGAGAGAGAGAGAGGAAGGGAAAGAGGGAGAGAAACATCTATGTGAGAGAGAAACATCTACCAGCTGCCTCTTGCATGCCCCCTACTGGGGATCGAGCCCACAATCCAGGCATGTGCCCTGACCAGGAATTGAACCTGGACCTCTCAGTCCATGGGACAATACTCAATCCACTGAGCCACACCAGCTGGGCTATATTATTTAAATATTTAAATTTATTGGCACAAGATTTCCTTAGAATTATCTTGGGAGATTAAAAAATTCATCATCACTGTATGTATAGCTATGCTCCTTTTATTGTTTCTGAAAACAAGTTTTATTTAAATAAGGGTTTAAATATATCACATAACATAAAAACTGAAGGGAAAAAATACCCAAAATCAGTTTGTTACATCACATGACCTTGGGCAGCTGTTGCTAATAAGTTGCAAGCTCCACACTTAGCTACATTATTGACATATCAGTTTGAATTTTGTTCACTTGTCAAAAGTTTAACTCTAATAGAAGGTTGGACTCACATTCTGGTGTTTGGACATCAATTAGCTAGGATATGTCTGGTGAAAAAGATCTTGGTGACAAGCCAGAAGTCCTTATCACCTCATTAGTGGGAATGTGCTGCTCTAAGCTTCACCTGCCTGGCCAGGTTGGAGGTTTTTGATTACTGAAGGCTCCTTCTAGTGGCACAGATGCTGTTGCTGCCTTACCCCATCCTGTCTTAGCTTCACCTAAGGCTGTTCAGGTGTTGAGAATCTCTTAGGCCAGAGAACTCTGCAGAGGAGCTTCTGGCCAGACATAGCCCTCTGTGATCTTGGGGCTCTGGGACTGGCTGAAACATCACCCTATTGCTTTGTTTCAGGCTGGACACTGCCAGGCACCTACTGCTTAACCTCTGTTTAAATGAAGGACTTTAAGACTAGACAGCATGGCTCTTCAGTTTATTGCATGAAGGGGTTACACTAGTTCAAGTTAAAAGTAGACCCCTAATGGTTATATTATACAAGCTGTGAGGTTTTTAAACTTGTGACAAGAGACAAAAGGGGAATTCTACTCATTGCAAGGAATTCCCCACTTAAGCTTCAGTGAGCCAAAAGCACTTAAAACACACGAACCTTCAGCTGGTGTCCTTAGTCGGTCCAATCTCTATGAAGGACTGGTGTTATGTTCTTATGCCAGCCACCCTGTAGCTGAATTACTTCCCCATATTCTGGATGCTCAATTTACCAGTGCAGGCAAATTTCTCCTTAAATGCCTTCACTAGTTTCTTTTTATCATAATCATCAGTGATCTCTTGGGCAGCCGTAAAAGTCTTCTTGCTCTTTCACAGTTGAAATCCTATATGAATATATGTAATCCTCAGTGCCAGCAGGAGGCAGATCATCACACTTACTTGCATCAGCAAAGTGGTCAAAAGAGTGAATGTTCTGGATAGTGGACATACTGTACAATAATACAAGTTCTTTTTCTCAGTGGAAATGGCCTGTGGAGGGCTGCAGGGGGAGAAGGTCAGGGAGGAGCCTCAGGAAGCCAGGGAGCTCAGAAAGGGGGCTCCTTGTGGCTGCTCAGTGATTGTATGCTCCTTTTATTTCTGAATATTGTTTATTTGTGCCTTCTCTGTTATTCAGCCTAAACAAAAGTGTGTTTGTTTCCTATCAAAAAGTAAAAGTCCAGGACCACATGGCTTCACAAGTAAATTTTACCAAACAGTCAAAGATTTCATGCCTGTATTTCTCAAACTCTTCCAAAAAATTGAAGAAGAGGGCAATACTTTATAACACATTTTATGAGGCCAACATAACCCTGATATCAAAACCTGGTAGGGATAACACACAAAAAGAAAACTACAGACCAATAAATCTGATGAATACAAATACAAAAGTCCTAAACAAAGTACTAGCAAATCAAATACAACAATGCATTTAAAAAACAACACATCACAATCAAGTAGGGTTCGTTCTAGGGACACAAAGATGGTTTAACATACACAAATTGATCAATGCAATACACCACATTAAAAAAATAAGGATAGAAATTATATGATTATATCAATAAAAGGAGATAAAGGATTTGATAAGATACAACATCAATTTATGATTAAAACGTTTAATAAAATAGGTATAGAAGAAAAGTACCTCAACATAATAAAGGCCATACATGACAAACCGTTAGCTAATATCATACTCAATAGTGAAACATTGAAAGATTTTTCACTAAAATCATGAACAAGACAAGGATGTCCACTCTCACCACTCTTATCCAATATATCATTGGAAGACCTAGCCAGAGCAATAAGGCAAGGGTCAGAAATAAGAAGCATCCAAATGGGTACTGAAGAAGTAAAATTATTACTTTTTGCAGATGATATGGTTCTTTATCTAGAAAATCCTAAAGACTCTACAAAGAAAGTATTAGAAACAATAAATAAATAAAGTTACAGTAAAGTGAAAAACCAATGTATAAAAATCCATTGCATTCCTATATACTAATAGCGAAATTTCAGCACAAGAAATGAAAAAAAAAAAAATCAACAATTATATTTGCAATTGCAACAAAAATAATAAAATACCTACAAATGAACTTAACAAAGAATGTCAAGGACCTACATACTGAAACTACAAAGCATTACTAAAACAAATGGAAAAAATATTTTGTGGATTCCAAAATGGTGGCATAGTGAAAGAAAGTGACACAGACCATCTCCCAGAACCAAACTGGAATTATAACTAAAATAAAGACAAATAATCGGGGAAAAGCAATAGAAAAGCAGCTTGAGAGGACCATATAACCAGGGACATTGAATCAAGCCTGGTAGGTCTGCGGAGGCACAAGAGGGGGGCTGGGAGCCCATGGACAGCAGCGGTCTTAGCTGTGAGCAGCACCCTTGGGGTTAAAACCCCAAGCTGGCTCCACAGTGCAGAAGGCCAGGACAGAGCACTGACTGATCTACAGCCACTCACCTTGGGCTCCGGCAGAGGGATGGCGTACTGGACTGGAACTGTGTGGGGACACTTGGGATTTGGAGGGTGCTCAGAGTTTTTGCTGAGTTGTGGCCATGCAGGACGGTGGCCATCGTGCTCCTACCCGGAGCTCGGGGGAGAAGCAGCAGCCCCTCCCTTGGAGATACAACTCCACCCAGCAAGGCCAAAGAAATGAAAATTGAGGCTCAATAACAACCAGCATGTGCCCCACCATCAGGAAAACCTCTTACACTGCACACCTGAGGGAGTTTTTCATTCAACCGATAACCCAAGGCTCTTCAAGTAACTGAGACTAATAGCCTCCAGGCAAAAAGCTAGAGGATAACAACGTTTCCTGGGCTTCCAAATCTACCCAGGAAAGTAAGACTTCACAGTGTTGTTTAATGAGGGTCCTCCCATGCTCATCCAAACCCAGTAGAGGAAGCCACAAACAGCAGAACACCAACACCCACAGGGAAAATCTGGCAGACTCCAAACCCACTGAGATAGCCAAAATGGTGAAACAAAGAAACAAATCCCGAATGAAAGAACAAGAGACCTCTACCGAAGATGAGATAAATGAAATGCAGTTAAGCAAGTTATCAGAGGTAGAGCTCAGAGCCATGATCTTGAGGAAGCTCAATAGCATGAGCAAGGACATCAACACCATAACTAAAGATATATAAACATTGAAAATCAACGAATTGGAAATGAAAAACCACCAAGAAGAAATGAAGAATGACATAGCAGAAATAAAGAACATATTGGAAGGAATGATCAGCAGAGTAGAGGAAGCTGAGGACTGGATCAGTGAATTAGAAGACAGAGTAGAAAAAAATCAATCAATCAGAACATCAAAGGATAAAACAATTAAAAAACAAGAAGACAGCTTAAGAGAAATGTGGGACAAAAGGAAACGTAATAAAATTCGCATCACAGAAGTCCCTGAAGACGAAGAAAATGAGCAAGGGTTAGAGAATAAATGTGAAGAAATAGTGACAGAAAACTTTCCTAACTTGGTGAAGGAAGAAGGCATTCAAGTCCCAGAAGCACAGAGAGCCCTAAGTAAGAAGAACCCAGACAGGCCCACACCAAGACACATAGTAATTAAAATGCCAAAGAATAGCCCTGGCTGGTTTGGATCAGTGGTTAGAGCGTCGGCCTGCGGTCCACAGGGACCTGGGATAGGTTCCCGCTAAGAGCACGTACCTCGGTTGCAGTTTGTCCCCGGCCCTGGTTGGTTGTGCGGAAGGCAGCCACTCGATGTGTCCCTTTCATGTTGATGTTTCTCTCTCTCTCTCTCTCTTCCTCTCTCTCCCTCGCACTCTATCTGAACAAAGAATGGAAAAATGTACTCGGGTGAGGATAAAAAAAAAAAATGCCAAAGATTAAACACAAAGAGAGAATCCTAAAGGCAGCAAGAGATAAACAACAGGTTACCTATAAAGGAACACCCATAACGCTATCAGCTGACTTCTCAACAGAAACAATACAGGCCAGAAGGGAATAATAGCATGAAGTAATCAAGATCATGACAAACAAGGATCTGAATCCAAGACTACTCTATTCAGCAACACTATCATTCAAAATAGAGGTCAAATAAAGAGTTTCCCAGACCAAAAAAAAAAAAAAAAAAAAAAAAAAAAAAAAAAAAAGCTAAGGGAATATATTAGCACCAAACCAGCACTGCAAGACATGTTAAAAGGACTACTGTAAATAGTAGGAGAAATAGGAAGAAAAATATAACCACAGTGAACAAAAATGTCAATAAATAAGTACATATCAATAATCACCTTAAATGTAAATGGATTGAATGCTCCTATAAAAAGACACATAGTAGCTGATTGGATAAGAAAGCATGACTCACATATATGTTGTTTATAAGAGACCCACCTCACAACAAAAGACTCACATAGGTAGAAAGTGAAGGGATGGAAAAAAATCTTCCAAACAAACCAAAAGGAAAAAAAAAAACTGGGGTAACAATACTCATATCTGATAAAGTAGATTTCAAAATGAAGGCCATAACTAGAGACAAAGAAAGCCACTGCATAATACTGAAAAGGTCTATCCAACAGGAAAAGATAACCTTGGTAAACATATATGCACCCAATATAGGAGCACCAAAATATAATAAAAATCTTCTGGAGGACTTCAAAGGAGAAATCGACAGCAATACAATCATAGCAAGGGACTTCAACACCCCACTAACATTACTGGATAGATCTTCTAGACAAAAAATTAACAAGGAAACAGAGACTCTAAATGAAGCACTAGATCAAGTGGATTTAATAGATATCTACAGAGATTTACACCACAAAACTGCAGAATTCACATTCTTCTCAAGTGCAAATGGAACATTCTCAAAGATAGACCACATGTTAGGACACAAACTAAGTCTCTACAGGAAAAAGGTTGAAATCATATCAAGCATCTTCTCAGATCACAATGACATGAAACTAGAAATCAATTGCAACAAGAACATGCAAAGACATTTGAACACGTGGAGGCTAAATAGCATGTTATTATACAATGAATAGGTTACCAAGGAGATCAAGGAAGAAATTAAAAACTTCCGGGAAGTCAATAAAAATGAACACACAACAACACAAAATCTATGGGATGCAGCGAAAGCAGTTCTGAGAGAAAAGTTCATAGCACTACAGGCCTACCTCAAGAAAGAAGAAAAATTTCTAATTAACTATCCAACCTCACAACATAAAGAACTAGAAAGCAAACAAACAAAAAAAACCCAGAGCAAGTAGAAGGAAGGAACTAGTAACGATCAGAACAGAAATAAATGACATAGAAACCAAAAAAACAATTCAAAGGATCAATGAAACAAAGAGCTGTTTATTTAAAAAGATAAACAAGATTGATGGACCCTTAGCTGGACTCACCAAAAAACAATAAGAGAGAACCCAAATACACAAAATCAGAAATGAAAGACGAGAAGTAACAACTGACACCACAGAAATTCAAAGGATCATTAACAAATACTATGAACATTTATATGGCAACAAATTAGACAACCTAAGTGAAATGGACAAATTTCTAGAAACATATAGTGTCTCAAAACTGAACCGGAGAGAAATAGAAAACTTGAACACACCAATAACAACTAAGGAAATTGAAGATGTAATCAAGACTGTCCCAGCAAACAAAAGCCCAGGCCTGGACGGCTTCACAGGGGAATTTTACTGAACATTTAAAGGAGAACTAACACCCATTCTCCTCAAACTATTCCAAAAAAAGGCAAGAAGAAGGAAGACCTCCAAACCCGTTTTATGAGGCCAGCATAATTCTAATTCCAAAACCAGAAAAAGACACTACAAAGAAAGAAAACTACAGGCCAATATCCCTGATGAACATAGATGCCAAATTCCTTAACAAAAGACTAGCACATCGGCTCCAGCAATACATCAAAAAAATTATTCACCATGACTAGTAGGATTCATCCCAGGGATGCAAGGCTGGTACAATATTCGCAAACCAATAAATATGATACATTACACAAACAAAATGAAAGATAAAAACCATATTATCACATTAATAGATGCTGAAAAACATTTGACAAAATCCGGCACCCATTTCCGATAAAAATGTTCAGCAATGTGGAAAAAAACGGATCATATCTTGATATAATAAAGGCCATATATGAAAGACTTACAGCCAGCTTCATACTCAGTGGGTGAAAACTAAAAGCATTTCCCTTAAGCACAAGAACAAGACAGGGATGCCCAAATTTATCATTCTTATTTAACACAATACTGGAAGTCTTAGTCACAGCAATCAGACATGAAGAAAAAATAAAGCGGATCCAAATTGGAAAGGAGGAAGTGAAACTGTCATTATTCACAGATGATATGATATTATACATAGGAAACCCTAAAGATTCCATCAAAAATCTACTAGAATTAATAAATGAGTTTGGCAAAGTGGCAGGATACAAAATTAACATCAGGAAATCAACGGCATTCTTATACACCAATGATGAACTCATAGAAAGAGAAACTAGAAAATCAGTCTCATTTACCATTGCGGCAAAAAAATTAAGAAACCTAGGAACAAACTTAACCAAAGAATTAAAGGGCTTATTTGCAGAAAACTACAGGACATGTAAAAAAGATATAGAGGAAGATATAAAAAAGTGGAAGCACATGTCTTGTTCATGGATTGGAAGAATTAACATCATTAAAATGTCCATACTACCCAAAGCAATCCATAGATTAAATGCAATCCCCATCAAAATACCAACGACATATTTCACAGAACTAGAATAAATACTTCAAAAGGTCATATGGTACCAAGAAAGAGTTTGAATAGGCACAGCAATCTTGAAAAAGAATAACTAAGTAGGTGGGATCACGATACCAAATATCAGGTTATACTACAAAGCTAATGTAATCTAAACAGCCTGGTACTGGCACAAGAACAGGCATATAGATCAGTGGAACAGAACAGAGAAACCAGAAATTCACCATTACATTATGCCCAATTAATATTTGACAAAGGTGACAAGAGCATACAATGGAGTAAAGACAGCCTCTTTAATAAATGGTGTTGGGAAAATTGGACAGCTACATGCGAAAAAATGAAAATAGACCATCAACTTACACCATAAACAAGAATAAACTCAAAATGGATAAAAGACTTAAATGTGACTCGTGAGTCCATAAAAATCCTAGAAGAAAATGTAGGCAATAAAATTTCAGACATCATACGCAGCAGAATTTTCACTGATACATCACCTAAGGTAACAGAAACAAAGGAAAAAATGAGCACATGGGACTGCATCAAACTAAAAAGCTTCTGCAGAGCAAAAGAAACAACCATCAAAATGGAAAGGGAACCCACTGTATGGCAGAGCATAATTGCCAATGATACATCAGATAAGGGGTTAATTTCCAAAATATATAGAGTGCTCATACAACTCAACAAAAAGAAGACAAAGAACCCAATTAAAAAATGCGCAGAGGAGCTAAATAGACACCTCTCCAAACAGGACATACAGATGGCCAAGAGACATATGAAGAAATGCTCAATGTCACTAATCATCAGAGAGATGCAAATTAAAACAACAATGAGGTATCACCTCACATCTGTCAGAATGGCCGCCATCAACAAATCATCAAACAACAAGTGTTGGCCAGGGTGTGGAGGAAAGGGGACCCTAGTACACTGCTGGTGGGAATGCAGACTGGTGCAGCCACTGTGGAAAACACTATGGTGTTACCTCAAAAAATTAAAAATTGAATTGCCATTTGACCCAGTGATCCCACTTCTAGGAATATACCCTAAAAAGCCTGAAACACCAGTCAGAAAGAATATATGTACCCTCATGTTCATAGCAGCAGTATTTACAATAGTTAAGATCTGCAAACAGCCCAAATGTCCATCAGTAGACAGATGGATAAAAAAGTGGTGGTACATATACACAATGGAGTACTATGCAGCTGTAAGAAAGAACGATCTCTTATCTTTTGTGACAACATAGAGGGACCTGGAGAGTATTATCCTAAGCAAAACAAGCCAAGCAGAGAATGACAAATATCACATGATCTCACTTATTTGTGGAATATAATGAACATAACAGTCTGAGGAACAGGGTAGACATAGTGATGTGGAACTAGGGTAGAGACTGACAATCCTCAGAAGGGGGGGGAAGAGATAAACCACAGAACTTAAATGCATGTACCCATAATTGATGGACATGGACAACAAAGCTGGGGACGGGGTTGGGGGGATGGGGAGGAGGGTGTCAATGGGAAAAAAGGAGAAACATCTGTAACAAAAATAAATTAATAAAAAAAATACTTTGTGTTCATGGATTGGAAGAATCAACATAGTTAAAATGTTACCCACAGCAATATACAGATTTAATGCAATCGCCATCAAAATACCAATGACATTTTTAAAATTTTTCTTAAATTTTATTAATTTATTTTTGTTACAGATGTTTCTCCATTTTTCCCCATTGACACCCTCCTCCTGACACCACCGCCCCCCCCCCAGCATTGTTGTCTATGTCAATTGGTTACACATACATGCATATAAGTTCTTTGGTTTATCTCTAACCTTGCCCATGTCCCCATCTCTGAGATTTGTCAGTCTGTACTCTACTTCTCTGTCGGGGTTTATTTTGTTTATCAGTTTATTTTGTTTATTATATTCCACAAATAGGTGAGATCATGTGGTATTTGTCTTTCTATGATTGGCTTATTTCACTTAGCATAATACTCTCGAGGTCCCTCCATGTCATCTCAAAGGATAAGAGATCTTTCTTTCTTACAGCTGCATAGTATTCCATTGTATGTATGTACCACAGCTTTTTAATCCACTCATCTATTGATGGACACTTGGGCTGTTTCCAGATCTTAGCTATTGTAAATAGTGCTGCTATGAACATAGAGGTACATATATTCTTTCTGACTGGTGTTTCAGGCTTCTTGGGATATATGCTTAGAAGTGGGATCACTGGGTCAAGTGGCAGATCAATTTTTAATTTTTTGAAGTAACACCATATTGTTTTCCATAGTGGCTGCACCAGTCTGCATTCCCACCAGCAGTGTACTAGAGTCCCCTTTTCTCCATACTCTCACCAGCACTTGAGTGATGATTTGTTAATGGTAGCCATTCTGATAGGTGTGAAGTGATACCTCATAGTCCTTTGATTTTGCATCTCTCTGATGATTAGTGCTGTTGAGTATTTTTTCATATGTCTCTTGGCTATTTTTATGTCCTGCTTGGAGAGGTGTCTCTTTATATCTTCTGCCCATTTTTTAATTGGGTTCTTTGTCTTCTTTTGTTCAGTTGTATGAGTACTCTATATATTTTGGAAATTAACCCCTTATGTGATGTAACTTTTTAAATCATGCTCTCCCATATAGTGGGTTCCCTTTCCATTTTGATGCTTGTTTCTTCTGCTGTCCAGAAGCTTTTTAATTTGATGTGGGTCCACGAATTAATTTTTCCTTTGTTTCTATTGCCTTAGGTGTTGTATCAGTGAAAATTCTGCTGTGTGTGATGTCTGAAATCTTGTTGCCTGCATTTCCTTCTAGGATTCTTCTGAGTTCACAAATCACATTTAAGTCTTTTATCCATTTTGAGTTTATTCTTTTCTATGGTGTAAGTTGATGGTCTAACTTCATTTTTTTTTTTTTTACATGTAGCTGTCCAATTTTTCCAACACTATTTATTTATTTATTTATTTATTTATTTATTTATTTTTATCCTCACAAGAGGACATTTTTCCATTTTTTGTTCAGATAGAATGGGAGGGAGAGAGAGGAAGAGAGAGAGAGAGAAACATCGACGTGAAAGGGACACATCGAGTGGTTGCCTCCCACACGACCAACCAGGGCTGGGGACAAACTGGAACCGAGGTACGCGTCCTTAGCGGGAACCAAACCCGGGTCTCTCTGGGCCACAGGCCGACGCTCTAATCGCTGAGCCAAACCAGCCAGGGCCCAACACCATTTATTAAAGAGGCTATCTTTATTCCATTTTATGCTCTTGCCACCTTTGTCAAATATTAATTGAGCATAATGTCTTGGGTCAATTTCTGTGTTCTCTGTTCTCTTCCATTTATCTATATGCCTGTTCTTGTGCCAGTACCAGGATGTTGTGATTACTATAGCTTTGTAGTATAACCTGATATCTGGTATTGTAATCCCTCCTACTTTGTTCTTTTTCAACATTGCTATGGCAATTGGAGGTCTTTTTGGTTCCATGTGAACTTTTGAAGTATTTTTTTCTAGTTCTGTGAAATATTTCATTGGTATTTTAATGGGGATTGCATTTAATCTATGGATTGCTTTGTGTAGTATGGACATTTTAATGATGTTAATTCTTCTAATCCATGAACAAGATATATGCTTCCAGGTTTTTATATATTCCTCTATTTTTTTTTTCAATGTCTTGTAGTTTTCTGAAAACAGGTCCTTTACTTCTTTGGTTACGCTTATTCTTAGGTATCTTTGTTTCTTGTGCTGCAATGGTAAATGGGATTGTTTTTTTTGTTTCTCTTTCTGTGAGTTCATTATTGGTGCATAAGAATGCCATTGAGGCCCTGGCTGGTTTGGCTCAGCGGTTAGAGCGTCGGCCTGTGGACCAGAGAGTCCCGGGTTCGGTTCCCACTAAGGGCACGTACCTTGGTTGCAGTTTGTCCCCGGCCCAGGTTGTGGTTGTGTGGGTGGCGACCAGTCGATGTGTCTCTCTTGCATCTATGTTTCTCTCTCTCACTTCCCTCCTCTCTCCCTCCCGCTCTATCTGAAAATAAATGCGAAAATGTCCTCAGGTGAGGATAAAAAAAGAAAAAAAAGAATGCCATAGATCAGATACATAGAAATAAGGTACAGACTGGCAAACCTCTCAAGAGGGGGTGGGGGAGGGAGGCTAGATATAAACTACAGAACTTATATGCATGTATGCATAACCAATGGACATAGACAATAATAGTGGGGACAAGGTGGCAGGGGAATGAGGAGGAGGGTGTCTATGGGGGAAAACAGAGAAACACCTGTAACAAAAATAAATTAATTAATTTTAAAAAAAGAGGGGAATGCTGTCGATTTCTTTTTTTTTTAAATTTTCTATTATTATTTTTTTTCAATTTTTTTTTATTAATTTATTTTTGTTACAGATGTTTCTCCTTTTTTCCCCATTGACACCCTCCTCCCCATCCCCCCACCCTGTCCCCAGCTTTGTTGTCCATGTCCATCACTTATGCATACATGTGCATAAGTTCTGTGGTTTATCTCTTCCCTCCCCCCCCACCCCCTCTTCTGAGGGGTGTCAGTTTATACCTTACTTCCACATCTCTGAGTCTTCCCTGTTCCTCAGACTGTTATGTTCATTATATTCCACAAATAAGTGAGATCATGTGATATTTGCCTTTCTCTGCTTTGCTTGTTTCCCTTAGGATAATACTCTCGAGGTCCCTCCACGTTGTCTCAAAGGATAAGAGATCTTTCATTCTCACAGCTGCATAGTAGTCCATTGTGTATATGTAGCACAGCTTTTTTATCCATTCATCCACTGATGCACACTTGGGCTGTTTCCAGATCTTAGCTATTGTAAATAGTGCTGCTATGAACATGGGGGTACATGTATTTTTTCTGATTGGTGTTTCAGGCTTCTTAGGGTATATTCCTAGAAGTGGGATCACTGGGTCAAATGGCAATTCAATTTTTAATTTTTTGAGGTAACACCATAGTGTTTTCCACAGTGGCTGCACCAGTCTGCATTCCCACCAGCAGTGTACTTGAGTCCCCTTTTCTCCACACCCTCGCCAACACGTGTTGTTTGATGATTTGTTGATGGCGGCCATTCTGACAGGTGTGAGGTGATAACTCATTGTTGTTTTAATTTGCATCACTCTGATGATTAATGATGTTGAGCATTTCTTCATGTGTCTCTTAGCCATTTGTATGTCCTTTTTGGAGAGGTGTCTATTTAGTTCCTCTGCCCATTTTTTAATTGGGTTCTTTGTCTTCCTTTTGTTGAGTTGCATGAACACTCTCTATATTTTGGAAATTAAACCCTTATCTGATGTGTCATTGGCAATTATGCTCTCCCATAGAGTGGGTTCCCTATCTGTTTTGATGGTTGTTTCTTTTGCTGTGAAGAAGCTTTTAAGTTTGATGGTCCCATGTGTTCATTTTTCCCTTTGTTTCTGTTGCCTTAGGTGATGTATCAGTGAAGATTCTACTGTGTATGATGTTCGAAATTTTGTTGCCTACATTTTCTTCTAGGATTTTTATGGATTCACGAGTCACATTTAAGTCTTTTATCCATTTTAAGTTTATTCTTGTGTGTGGTGTAAGTTGATGGTCTATTTTCATCCCTGGGATGAATCCAGCAATACATCAAAAAAATTATTCACCATGACCAAGTGGGATTCATCCCAGGGATGCAAGGCTGGTTCAACATTCGCAAATCAATAAATGTGATACACCACATAAACAAAATGAAAGATAAAAACCACATGATCATATCAATAGACGCTGAAAAAGCATTCGACAAAATCCAGCACCCATTTCTGATAAAAACGCTCAGCAATTTGGGAGTAGAGGGATCATATCTTGATATAATAAAGGCCATATATGAAAGACCTACAGCCAACATCATACTCAATGGGCAAAAACTAAAAATATTTCCCTTAAGAACAGGAACAAGACAGGGATGCCCACTTTTGCCACTCTTATTTAACATAGTACTGGAAGTCTTAGCGACAGCAATCAGATGTGAAGAAAAAATAAAAGGAATCCAAATTGGAAAGGAGGAAGTGAAACTGTCATTATTCGCAGACGATATGATATTATATATAGATATAGCCTCTTTAATAAATGGTGTTTGGAAAATTGGACACCTACATGCAAAAAAATGAACAGACCAATAACAGCTAAGGAAATTGAAGATGTAATCAAGACTCTCCCAGCAAACAAAAGCCCAGGACCGGATGGCTTCACGGGGGAGTTTTACCGAACATTCAAAGAAGAACTAACACCCATTCTCCTCAAACTATTTCAAGAAATTCAAGAAGAAGGAAGACTTCCAAACTCGTTTTATGAGGCCAGCATAATCCTAATTCCAAAACCAGAAAAAGACACTACAAAGAAAGAAAACTACAGGCCAATATCCCTGATGAACACAGATGCCAAAATCCTAAGCAAAATACTAGTGGGATCTGCTCTGATCTTTACTATTTCCTTCCATCTACTTGCTCTGGGGTTTTCTTTTTGTTTGCTTTCTAGTTCTTTAAGTTGTGAGGTTAGATAGTCTATTAGAAATTTTTGTTGTTTCTTGAGGTAGGCCTGTAGTGCTATGAACTTCCCTCTCAGAACAGCTTTCGCTGCATCCCATAGATTTTGTGTTGTTGTGTGTTCATTTTCATTGGTTTCCAGGAAGTTTTTAATTTCTTCCTTGATCTCCTCGGTAACCCATTCATTGTTTAATAACATGCTATTTAGCCTCCATGTATTCAAATGTCTTTGCATGTTCTTGTTGCAGTTCATTTCTAGTTTCATGCCATTGTGATCTGAGAAGATGCTTGATATGATTTCAATCTTCTTGAACTTGTAGAGACTTCGTTTTTGTCCTAACATGTGGTCTGTCTTTGAGAATGTCCCATGTGCACTTGAGAAGAATGTGAATTCTATAGTTTTGGGGTGTAATTCTCTGTAAATATCTATTAAATCCATTTGGTCTAGTGCTTCGTTTAGAGTCTCTGTGTCCTTGTTAATTTTTTGTCTAGAGGATCTATCCAGTGATGTCACCGGGGTGTTGAAGTCTCCTGCTATGATTGTATTCCTGTCAATTTCTCCTTTGAAGTCCTCCAGAAGATTTTTAATATATTTTGGTGCTCCTATATTGGGTGCATATATGTTTACCAAGGTTATATCTTCCTGTTGGATAGATCCTTTCAATATTATGTAGTGACCTTTTTTGTCTCTAGTAATGGCTTTCATTTTGAAATCTATTTTATCAGATATAAGTATTGCTACCCCAGCTTTTTTTTCCTTTCCATTTGCTTGGAAGATTTTTTTCCATCCCTTCACTTTCAGCCTACGTGAGTCTTTTGTTGTGAGGTGGGTCTCTTGTAAACAGCATATATATGGGTTATGCTTTCTTATCCAATCCGCTACTCTGTGTCTTTTTATGGGAACATTCAATCCATTTACATTTAAGGTGATTATTGATATGTACTTATTTATTGCCATTTTTGTTCAGTGTGGTTCTACTTTCCTTCCTATTTCTTCTACTAATTACAGCAGTCCTTTTAACATTTCTTGCAGTGCTGGTTTGGAGCTAATGTATTCCCTTAGCCTTTTTTTGTCTGAGAAGCTCTTTATTTGACCTTCTATTTTGAATGACAGCCTTGCTGGGTAGAGTAGTCTTGGATTCAGATCCTTGTTTTTCATGACCTTGATTACTTCATGCCATTCCCTTCTGGCCTGTAGTGTTTCTGTGGAGAAGTCAGATGATAGCCTGATGGGGGTTCCTTTGTAGGTAACCTGTTGCTTATCTCTTGCTGCCTTGAGGATTCTCTCTTTGTTTTTAATTTTTGGCATTTTAATTACTATGTGTCTTGGTGTGGGCCTGTTTGGGTTCTTCTTACTTGGGACTTTCTGTGCTTCTTCAACTTGAATGCCTTCTTCCTTCACCAAGTTAGGAAAGTTTTCTGTCACTATTTCTTCAAATATATTCTCTAACCCTTGCTCATTTTCTTCTTCTTCGGGGACTCCTATGATGCGAATGTTATTACGTTTCCAGTTGTCCCACAGTTCTCTTAAGCTGTCTTCCTGTTTTTTCATTGTTTTTTCCTTTTGGTTTTCTGATTGGTTGATTTTTTCTACCCTGTCTTCTAATTCACTGATCCAGTCCTCAGCTTCCTCTACTCTGCTGTTTAGTCCTTCCAATGTGTTCTTCATTTCTGCTATGTCATTCTTCATTTCTTCTTGCTGCTTCTTCATTTCCACTTGGTTGGTTTTCAGTGTTTCTATGTCTTTGCTCATGGTGTGGATGTCTTTACTCAATGTGTTGATGTCCTTACTCATGCTGTTGAGCTTCCTCAAGATCATGGCTCTGAATTCTAGCTCTGTTAATTTGCTTAACTCCGTTTCATTTATCTCATCTTCAGTAGAGGTCTCTTGTTCTTTCATTTGGGCTCTGTTTCTTTGTTTCCCCATTTTGGCTATCTCAGTGGTTTTTGGAGCCTGCCAAATTTTCCTGTGGATGTTGGTGTTCTGTTGTTTGTGGCTCCCTCTACTGGGTTTGGATGAGCGTGGGAGCACCCAGGTTAAACACAACCTGGAGTCTTACTTTCCAGGGTATATTTGCAAGCCCAGCAAAGGTTAAGTTATCCTCTAGCTTTTTGCCTAGAGGCTATTAGTTGTGGTTGCTTGAAGAGCTTTGGGTTTTCAGTTGAATGAAAACCTCCCTCAGGTGTTCAGCGTGAGAGGATTTCCAGGGGGTAGGGCAGATGCTAGTAGTTAATGAACCTCAGTTTGCATTTCAATGGCCCACTAGGGTGTGGCTGGATCTCTGAGGGAGGGGCTGCCGCCTCTCCCCAGAGCCCTGGGATGGAGTAAGAGGACCAGGCCACAGTCCTGCATGGCTGCAACTCAGCAAAAGCGCTGAGCGACCTCCAAATCACAGGTGTCCCCACACAGTTCCAGTCCAGTCCGCCCTCCCTCTGCCGGAGCCCAGGTGAGTGGCTGCAACTATTTTAGCACTCTGTCCCGGCCCTCTGAGCTGTGGAGCCGGCTCGGGCTTTAACCCCGAGGGCGGTGCTCACAGCTAAGGCCGTTGCTGTCCATGGGCTCCCAGCCCCCCTCTCGTGCCTCAGCAATCCTACCAGGATTGAGTCAGTGTCCCTGGTTGTATCGTCCTCGCAAGCTGCCTTTCTGTTGCTTTTTCTGACGATTTGTCTTTATTTTAGTTGTAATTCCAGTTTGGTCCTGGGAGATGGTCTGTGTAGCTTCCATTCACTCCACTGCCATTTTGGAATCCCTGTCGATTTCTTGATGTTAATTTTGTATCCTGCTACCTTGCCAAATTCATTTATTAAATCTAGTAGATTTTTTTTTATCCTCTCCTGAGGAAATTTTTTCATTTTTTTGTTCAGATAGAGTGGGAGGGAGAGAGAGAGAGAGAAACATCGACGTGAAAGGGACACATCAAGTGGCTGCCACCCACACGACCAACCAGGGCCGGGGACAAACTGCAACTGAGGTACATGCCCTCAGCGGGAACCGAACCCAGGTCTCTCTGTACCACAGGCTGATGCTCTAACAGCTGAGCCAAACCGGCCAAGGCATAGTAGATTTTTTTTTATCCTCATCTGAGGTCACTTTTACATTCATTTTCAGATAGAGTGGGAGGGACAGAGGGAGGAAGAGAGAGAGAGAAACATAGACATGAGAGAGATATATCTACTGGTCACCACCTACATGACCCAGCCGGGGTGGGGACGAACCGAGACCGAGGTAAGTGTCCTTCATGGTAACCCAACCCGGGACTCTCTGGTCCGCGGGTCAAAGCTCTAATTGCTGAACCAAACTGGCCAGGGCTCTAGTAGATTTTTGATGGAGTCTTTAGGTTTTTCTATGTACAATATCATGTCATCCGCAAATAGTGGCAGTTTCACTTTCTCCTTCCCAGTTTGGATCCCTTCTATTTTTTCTTCTTATCTAATTGCTGTGGCTAAGCTTCCAGTACTATGGTAAATAACAGTGGTGAAAGTGGGCATCTCTGTCTTGTTTCTGTTCTTAAGAGAAATTATTTTAGTTTTTGCACATTGAGTATGAAGTTGGCTGTAGGTTTTCATATATGGCCTTTATTATGTCAAAATATGGTCCCTCTATACCCATACTGCTGAGTGTTTTTATCAGAAATGGGTGCTGGAAAAAAGCATTTGTCAATGCTTTTTCATCATTTGTTGATATTGTCACATGGTTTTTATCTTTCATTTTGTTTATGTGGCGTATCACATTTATTGATTTGTGAATATTGTACCATCCTTGCATCCCTGGGATGAATCCCACTTGGTCATGGAGAATAATTTTTTTAATGTATTGCTGGATTCTATATGCTAATATTTTCTTAATGATTTTAATATCTTTGTTTATCAAGGATATTGGCCTGTAGTTTTCTTTTTTTGTTGTGTCTTTATCTGGTTTTGGAATTAGAATTATGCTGGCCTCACAAAATGGGTTTGGATGTTTTCTTTCTTCTTGGATTTTTGGAATAGTTTGAGGAGAATGGGTGTTAAGTCTTCTTTGAATGTTCAGTAAAACTCCCCCATGAAGCTATCCAGGCCTGGGGTTTTGTTTGCTCAGAGTTTCTTGACTACGTCTTCAATTTCCTTAGTTGTTATTGGTCTGTTCAAGTTTCCTATCTCTTCCCGGTTCAATTTTGGGAGACTGTGTGTTTCTAGAAATTTGCGAAGTTCACCTAGATTGTCCAATTTGTTGGCATATAATTGCTTATAATACTTTTTTTTTTTTATCCTCACCCGAGGACATTTTTCCATTTTTTGTTCAGATAGAGTGGGAGGGAGAGAGAGGAAGAGAGAGAGAGAGAGAGAGAGAGAGAGAGAGAGAGAGAGAGAGAGAGAGAGAAACATCGACGTGAAAGGGACACATCGAGTGGCTGCCTCCCGCACGACCAACCAAGGCCAGGGACAAATTGCAACCGAGGTACGTGCCCCTAGCGGGAACTAAACCCTGGTCTCTCTGGACCGCAGGCCAACGCTCTAACCGCTGAGCAAAACCGGCCAGGGCTGCTTATAATACTTTTTAACGATCCTTTGTATTTCAGTGGTGTCAATTGTTACTTCTCCTGTCTCGTTTCTGATTTGGTTTATTTGGGTCTTCTCTTTTTGTTTCTTGATGAATCTGTCTTGTTTATCTTTTGAAAGAACCAGCTCTTTGTTTCTTTGATCTTATGAATTGTTTTTTAAGTTTCTATGTCATTTATTTCTGCTCTTACCTTTACGATTCCTTTCTTGCTACTTGCTCAGGGTTTTTCTTTTTGTTGACTTTTTAGTTCTTTAAGTTGTAGGGTTAGAAAGTCATTTATAAATTATTATTGATTCTTGAGGTAGGCCTGTAGTGCTATGAACTTCCCTCTCAGGACTGCTTCCGCTGCATCCCATAGATTTTGTGTTGTTGTATGTTCATTTTCATTGGTTTCCAGGAAGTTTTAAATTTCTTCCTTGATCTCCTTGGTAACAAACTCATTGTTTAATAACATGTTATTTAGGCTCCATGTGTTCAAATGTCTTTGCATGTTCTTGTTGCAATTGATTTCTAATTTCATGCCATTGTGATCTGAGGAGATGCTTGATATGATTTCAATTTTATTGAACTTGTAGAAATTTAGTTTGTGTCCTAACATGTGGTGTATCTTTGAGAATGTCCCATGTGCACTTGAGAAGAATGTGAATTCTGAAATTTTGGGGTGTAATTCTCTGTAGATATCTATTAAATCTATTTGATCTAGTGCTTCATTTAGAGTCTTTGTTTCCTTGTTAATTTTTTGTCTAGAGGATCTATCCAGTGATGTCAGTGGGGTTTTGAAGTCTCCTGCTATGATTGCATTGCTGTCGATTTCTCCCTTGCAGTCCTCCAGAAGATTTTTGATATATTTTGGTGCTCCTATATTGGGTGCATATATGTTTACCAAGATTATATCTTCCTGTTGGATAGATCCTTTCAATATTATGCAGTGACCTTCATTGTCTTTAGTTATGGCCTTCATTTTGAAATCTATTTTATCAGATATGAGTATTGCTACCCCAGCTTTTTTTTCCTTTCCATTTGCTTGGAAGATTTTTTTTCATCCCTTCACTTTATACCTATGTGAGTCTTTTGTTGTGAGGTGGGTCTCTTGTAAACAACATATTTATGAGTCATGCTTTATTATCTAATCAGCTACTCTGTGTCTTTTGATCGGAGTGTTCAATCCATTTACATTTAAGGTTATTATTCATTGTACTTATTTTTTGCCATTTTTGTTTAGTGTGGTTATATTTTTCTTCCTATTTTTTCTATAATTACAGTAGTCCTTTTAACATTTCTTGCAGTGCTGGTTTGGTGCTAATATATTCCCTTAGCCTTTTTTTTTTTTTTTTTTTTTTCGTCTGGGAAATTCTTTATTTGACCTTCTATTTTGAATGATATCTTTGCTGGATAGAGTAGTCTTGGATTCAGATCCTTGGTTTTCATGACCTTGATTACTTCATACCATTCCCTTCTGGCCTGTAGTATTTCTGTTGAGAAGTCAGCTGATAGCCTTATGGGGTTCCTTTGTAGGTAACCTGTTACTTATCTCTTGCTGCCTTTAGGATTTTCTCTTTGTCTTTAATTTTTGGCATTTTAATTACTATGTGTCTCAGTGTGGGCCTGTTCGGGTTCTTCTTCTTTGGGGCTCTCTGTGCTTCTTGAACTTGAATGTCTTCTTCCTTTACCTAGTTAGGGAAGTTTTCTGTCACTATTTCTTTAATTAATTTCTCTAACCTTTGCTCCTTTTCTTCTTCTGGAACTCCTATGATACAAATATTGCTACATTTTCAGTTCTCCCACAGTTCTCTTAAGCTGCCTTCCTGTTTTTTTTTTTGTTTGTTTTGTTTTGTTTTTTTTATAGAGCAGGAGGGAGAGATGGGGGAAGAGAGAGACACATCGAGTGGTCGCCGCCCACACGACCCCAACCGGGGCCAGGGACAAACTGCAACTGAGGTACGTGCCCTTAGTGGGAACCAAATCCTGGACTCTCTGGTCCGCGGATGACGCTTTAACTGCTGAGCCAAATCGGCCAGGGCTGTGTTCCTGTTTTTTAATTGTTTTTTCCTTTTGGTTTTCTGATTGGTTGATTTTTTTCTACCCTGTCTTCTAATTCATTGATCCAGTCCTCAGCTTCCTCTACTCTGCTGGTTATTCCTTCCAATGTGTTCTTTATTTCTGCTATGTCGTTCTTCATTTCTTCTTGGTGGTTTTTCATTTCCAATTGGTTGATTTTCAATGTTTCCATATCTTTAGTTATGGTGTTGATGTCCTTACTCATGCTTTTGTGCTGCCTCAAGATCATGGCTCTGAACTCTACCTCTGATAACTTACTTAACTGCATTTCATTTATTTCATCTTTGGTAGAGTTCTCTTGTACTTTCATTTGGAATTTGTTTCTTTGTTTCACCATTTTGGCTATCTCAGTGAGTTTTAGAGCCTGCCAAGTTTTCCCTGTGGGTGTTGGTGTTCTGCTGTTTGTGGCTTCCTATCTTGGGTTTGGATGAGTGTGGTAGGAGCCATGTTAAACATCATTGTCATGTCTTACTTTCCTGGGTAGATTTGCAAGCCCAGGAAAGTTGTTATCCTCTAGCTTTTTGCCTGGAGTCTATTAGTCTCAGTTACTTGATGAGCCTTGGGTTGTATCCCTCAGCTGAATTAAAAACTTCCTCAGGTGTTCAGTGTAGGAGGATTTCCAGAGGGTGGGGCAGATGCTCACTGTTAATAAGCCTCAATTTACATTTCTATGGCCCAGTTGTGTGGGGTTAAATTCCTGAGGGAAGGGCTGTTGCTTCTCCTTGGTGCTTTGGGAAGGGGCAAGATGGCCACTGTCCTATGAGGAAGTGATTCAGCACAAAACTCCCTGTGCCCTCCCAGCTCTCCATGCTCCCGAGTGTCCACACATTCCTAGTCCATCCTTCCTACCTCTGCCAGAGCCCAAGGTGAGTGGCTGTAGATAATTTAGTGCTCTGTCCTGGCCCTCTGTGCTGTGGAACCAGCTTGGGATTTTAACCCGGAGGGAGCTGCTCACAGCTAAAACAGCTGTTGTCCGTGGGCTCCCAACCCACCCCCTCCCACCTCCACAAACCTACCAGGGTTGATTCAGTATCATTTTTCCTGTTCGTGGTTATAATGGTCCTCTCCAGTTGCTTTTCTGTTGCTTTTTCCCAATGATTTGTCTTTATTTTAGTTGTTATTCCAGTTTGGTCCTGGGAGATGATCTGTGTAGCTTCCATTCACTCTGCAGCCATTTTGGAATTCTCCCGATTTTTCTTTAGTGCTTAAAATCTAAGATGCCTTGCTGTCAATTTCCTGGTTTGTGGTTTCTTAGCCCTGTAATTCTCCAGAATAATCATTCTTAGGGGAGAGGTTTTTGTTTGTTTGTGTTTCTTCTATTAAAGACCAAGCTAAAATGAACACAATTATTATTTTGGTGTCCCTTTGCCAGCAGGTAGATTATTTTCTAAACTGATCATTTATTCAAGAAATGGCCTTAAAGGATCTCAGCTTAATCCTGGGGTTTCATTTCCAACTTCCATTTTCCCAGGACCAAATTCTTGTATTCTGTCCTTTCACAGAGGTTAAAATTCAAGCTTTTTAATTACAGTGGTCTTCAAATATTTCCAGGAGAGCCATAGAGACTTTATCAGCGTATCATTATGGTTTTTGGCTCTCTTTTTTTGATCCTGGAGATTCTTTTTTTTTAATCCTCACTCGAGGACATTTTTGCATTTATCTTCAGATAGAGCGGGAAGGAGAGAGCGAGGAACAGAGAGAGAGAAACATCGATGTGAGAGAGACATACCAAGTGGTTGCCACCCACATGACCCCAACCAAGGCCGGGGACAAACTGCAACCAAGGTACGTGCCCTTAGTGGGAACCCATCCCGGGACTCTCTGGTCCACAGGACAATGCTCTAACCACTGAACCATACTGGCCAGGACTGACCCTGAAGATTCTTTATACTTTCTAGTGAGATCAGCCTCACATCTAAAAAATAATGTTGGTTATATTTTATCAAACATTTCTCAATCTTTTGTATACAGAAGTTTTTAAGATATCAACTCTGTCATATTGCTGTAAATGGAAGTCTCTGATAGTTCTTTAGATTTTCTGGGGGAGGAGAAAATTTAACCTTTTCCTTCTTAGTTCTTCTGGCTGGTCTAATAATTAAATTGACCTGAAGCAGATTAACAGGAGATAATCAAATAAAAGTTAATAACATGTATGCCTCCTATACACATAGGAGAGATCCATATATACAGGAAAACTGAGTAACTCATCAAAATGACTGAAGCCACACCTTAAATACCATCTTTATCTAAAGAAAATAAATGATGGGGGTGAAGGAGTCAGTTATGGGAAGTTACCAGGAAAATCACAGTAAAAAAGAATAAGGTTTTTGTACATATATAAGTGATTGCTTTCTGCATTAATAGGAGTTTCTAGAGATAAGATTACCCCCCTCTTCTAAGAACAGCCAGGAAGACGCACTTACAAATGTGTATTTCCCTTACAGATGTAAATGTCCTTGACAAAGTTAATTTCTACTTCATTTTCAGAGCTCCTCCCATGTCGGCTGTTTCTTAAAAGTAACCAACCTAAAATAACTGTTATGTAAAAGATGCATATTTGGGGGGTAACACATTATGCTCCCTTATAATTTATATTAGTTAATGCTATGTGTACTTACTATAATTTAACTAGATATATTTGCAATATTTTTCTATTATAATTATATGTTGAAGAGGTTCAGAACAGGCTTCCTCAAGATGAGCTACTTTGTCATGTGGATTGTTTTGAGCTGAAGTCAATCAAGACTTTGTGAAACTTTCACCTCTCCCTTAAAGAATTTAAGTTGAGGGTCTTGCCCATAATAACAGTTATCACCAGAAATAACTTTTTATGACCTATCTACAGGGAAGGGCAAACTTCTAATTACTGAACATCTGCTCTTCTTGTCATCCTAAGAATGACCTTCTTCCCTATGAAGCCCCAACTTGCCTTATCCTTAGCTCAGAATGTCATATATATCTCATTTTACCCTTCTGTCTCTGAACCTTTCATGTGAGAGCGGTGACAAGAAAAAATTCTGAGATGTTGTGTATTAAATAACAGCAGGCAGGAGAATGAGAAAAAGAGAAAAGTTTATTTAACCAGTTAATAACTCTGGGCCAACTAACAATAGACTGCTCACATTCCTGAATGTATGTTGACGCTTTGAGTCAACCTCTGTAACAACCACCAGATGCTACAGCATCCCAAATATGCATGAACTTTCAAGACTGTAGCCCTCAATAACCAATCAAATGTAGTAAATATTTCTTGCTTACTTACAGATTATGCACCACTTCACTTTTTCCTGCTCTGCTTATTTGTAACCAATGTAAAATATTTCAAAACAACTTACATCTTTCTTCCTCCAACCATAATGTATAAAAACCCCTATCCACTGCAGAAAGGTGGACACATTTGTCTTTTCTACCTAGCCCTGTTACTGGTGGTTTAGACTTCATACTTCGGGACCCGGTCCTTTTCTGGCTAGCATTTGGCTCAATAAACCTTTCTTTTGCAAAAGCTTTTGGCAGCGAAAATTTTTTTTTAACAGGGGTCTCTGACTCTTTCATACATCATATATATTTAATTAAATTTGGTCATATTCTCTTGTTAATCTGTCTCATGTCTATTTGATTATTAGTCCAGCCAAAAGAACCTACCAGGATAGAAAAGAGTTTCTTTCTCTTCCACAATGTGACTAATTTATGTCCAGAGTCTAGAACTTTTTTACCTCTTATTCTTCCATAGCCCATAGAAATTTTTTAAATTTCTCATTAAAAAAAAATTTAATGTTTTTATTGATTTTTAGAGATAGAGGAAGGGAGAGGGAGAGATAGATAGAAACATCAATGAGAGAGAAACATTGATCTGTGGCCTCTTGCATACCCCCTATCAGGGATCGAGCCTGCAACCTCAGCATGTGCCCTGACAGTGAATCAAACCAGCTCTTGGTGCACAGGTTGATGCTCAACCACTGAGCCATACTAGACAGACCCATTCCTCATTTTCATCGTAGATTCAGATTCAAGTAACATTTATTGAATGACTAGTACATGTCTGACTCTTTTACATTAGTGTTCACAGTTAAAACTTTTCAAGACCCTATGAAATAGTACTGCTAACCTTAGTGTTAACTCTCTCTAGTTCCAAGAAGACTATCACTGACTTTAAATAAACTGAGCCGAAAATGGAGGCTCAGAGAGGTTACATTTCTTGATAAGAGTCACACATACACCAAATGAAATTATTAAATGAATAATTTTGTGGTATGCATTTGAAAGGACCAGAGTTTGCTACCCTACATATGCCTTTTAGCATATTGATTATATTAAACTGGTTATTTTTAAGAAACAAGACTCAGAAAAAACCTTTGACCCTTCTCCTTTACCTACCTAAAGGAATTCAGAGTAGAAAAATATGCTCCAGGATAGGAAACTTAGCATATTCACTTTAGCATACAAAAAAGTAAGTGTGGCAGACACGGAGAAATCTAGCAAAGACTGTTGGATTCTTCTCTGTGTCCCATTGTTTCTGGGTGGCCCAACAGGCATTTGTTCACCACATGTATGCTTTTTCTCATATACCTGTGAATTTCCCTTTGAAGTCCCTGACCCCTGCCTCCCTCTTCCTAGCTCAAGATGGTATATAAGACTTAACTGCCCTATCTGTCCTTGGATCACATATTGTTATGGAACCCTCATATTGCATATGTAATAAATTTGGCCATTTTCTTCTGTTAATCTGTCTCATGTTAATTTGATTATTAATCCAGCCAGTAGAATTTAGAAGGGTAGAAGGAGAATTAATTTTTTGCTCCCACACATTCCCACTGAGAAATAAAAGAATGATATGCCTGTGTTTCAATTAAATTGACACTGACTAATGTTGTCTCTTATCTTTCTTCAATGGGCATGGGGATCTTAACAATTAATGGCTTAATCTAGTATGAATAGCTAAAAAAAAAAAAATACATGAAAGATAGCCAAAAAAATAGCAAAGCCTCATATACCCTACAAGGCTCACACACAGACATGCAGCTGAGTACATTTAAACTCCTTTATTGAGATCTTATGCTTTACAAATGCTGAAAGAACATACTAAATCTCAGTTCAAGACACATTTTATCCCCAAATCTTAAAAATAAGTGTGTTAAAGTTTTAATGCAAATTATTTCAATTAGAATGGAGGTTTATCTGGTTGAGTTTTTTCAATGTTTTAACTTTATTCTTAGTTTACTAAGAATCAATTTGAGATGACTTAGGACATTTGTAACTACAGGTTTTTTTTATCTTCCATGACTCTTGGAATCTTGGATGTGATTAATTGCAGATGCAATCATTTAATAAAAGAGGCAATATTGATCATTTTCTTTTAAAAATAGAGCTACACTTCTGTTATTTTTAATAGAATACACTATGAATATATTTCTAATTATTTAACAAACTATAATTTTGAGAAACCTCGAATGATGATATAGAAATCAAGGTGTCATTTAGAGCTATAACCTCCTTCAGTATTATCTGCTTCAGGACTTGATGAAACACAAGTACTGTGTCTATATACATATGCATATACATTTGCATATACATCTATATCTAGCTATAGATAAGTATATAGATAGATATATAGATATAGATTTAGATAGATATAGATATCTCAGAACCCCTTTTTAACATCCAAACAACTTGAATCTACCCCTCCTATTTCTTTCTATAAATTGCAATTCTGAGAAAAATTGGTTGCACATCAGTTTTAATAGAGTGCCTACAGTAACTGTGACCCCTGAAGGATCTGCTGCTCATAATTTGGGACCATTGCCATACTTGACTTCATATATGTTTTATATATGACATCTGAATATGCATTTCAGTGTTGCTAAGAGAGGAAAGTACAGTTATTTGGTAGTGATTCTGGGTCATAAATTGTTAAGCAGAAGTAAAAATAATAATAACTAACATTTATTCAATGCTTGTTATGTGCTAGGTATTTTACATGTATTAGCTCTTTTAACCCTCACAACAACATCATGAGGTAAATACTCTTATTATTATAACTACTTTTTCCAGATAGAGAAATTGAAGCACAAAGAACTTAACTGTCCCATAGCTAGTAAGTGGGAAAAATTAAAATTGGGACTCAGGCAATTTGTCCCACCTCTTCATCACTATGTAATACTGCTTCTCAGAAGCAGGGGTAGTCAGATGCCAAGTGACAGGGAAAAGACAAAAAGGTGTTATAGTTCCATCTAAGTCACTTCAAATCCACTTTGAACGGAGGCAGTAAGTAAGATTCTTGGAACCCCAGATAGTGTTTGAGACATTTGCAAAGCAGTATTAGGAACTAAAGTTGAAGAAACATTGCAAGATAGCATATAAGAGTCTTTGATTGTAGCAATCCAAAGAGATCGTTAATTGTAGCAAATCCAAAGACATTATTAACAGTTGTTAATTGTTGTTCCAACATTTGCTAGAGGGCTTCTGATACCTTCAAAAATCAGATACTAACTATATGCCTGATTCTTTACAAAGTTTACTTAATCCTCATAACTGCCCATAGAGGCTGATACTATTTTGATCTACTTTACAGGTGACAAAACTGAGACCATAAGAAAGCACTAACTTGCCCAAGCTTTAACTTAATTTTTTGAGGCTTGAAAACCTATGCTTTTTTGGTGGAAACACTTCAGATCTACCTTCTTTGTGCGTCTGTATTTGAAAGGCCCTCACTAGAATTTGACAGTTCATTCTCTTTCAGTAGTCTATTATGGAAATAAATTCTTGAAAAAACTGAGGAAATCCTAAGGGAATATTAACTTTAGGGACTTGGATAAAAAGTTCCCAGGCCCAACCACTGTTATTCTGCGGGTAACAAGAAGGATCTAGTTCCCAAGAGTAGGAACCCTCATACTTTCAGCATCTGGTCTTTTATTGTGCCAGAGAAGAGCATATCCCCCAAATTGTCTTGATTTTCCTTAATATCTCATTAACCAAACACATTCTGAGCCCATGCATGTGTCTATTTTCAGCCTCTACTACCTTTATAAGCCATTACTTCCAAAGTTCACTCTCTGTTGTGTGATGATAACAGTAGTAACTCATTAATTTGGCAATATTAGGGGGAAGTCTGTTTTGATTTGCTGAAAACAAACCCTTTACTATCTGTCTTCATTTAAGTGAGGTCAGAGATTGTTTTTGTTTTTCAAACTCCCAATTTTATAAGACTCTAATATCTTATTTTAAATAAGTCAAGTAAAGGTCCAGTAGTATTTTCAAATTCAGAGAACCTTTGTCTAGTGCTATTATTCTTCATCCTGATCTGACTATAACCAGGCCCTTAATCGAAAGGCTTGGCGTTTTTAAATACCTATGCTCCATTTGTTCATAATATGGGCAGTAAAATAGATTTTTGATGCTTGTTACTGTAGGTTACTTTGTGCTCCAGTAAATATTAATGAAATATATAACCACATATTTGAGTCAAATACAAACTGTTACTAATTTGCCAGACTAGCATTATGTCCATTAAAGAAATTAGAAGATTCAATCTGCACTTTAAGTTGGAAATAAACATTGCAAAACCATGTTGTATCGGATGGCCTTCCTCTTGGTGAGATGAAAGACTAGGTTAAATAGTAAACACTTGATGGAAAAACCCATAACCCTCCCCTATTTCCTTTCCTTCACTGAAGTTTAGGGATCTTATACTCTTAGGTTTGTGCATTATTTCCACAGGATGATGAAATAAGAGAACATCCTTTCTCAGGTTGATAATGGTCAGGAATTTCTATAATCTGTTGAATTTTTTTTTTTTTTTTTTGGTACATGCCCCTAGCGGGAACTGAACCCAGGACTCTCTGGTCCGCAGGCCGACGCTCCAACCGCTGAGCCAAACCGGCCAGGGCTAATCTGTTGAAATTTTTGAGGCAGAGGCAATAAAAGTGAATGTAATGATGTAAGCAGAGAGGAAGAAAAATAATTCTCTTCTTTATATCTTCTCACTGTGCACTGCTACTAAGACTGGATCTGAATATACATCACTGTGAGGCAAAACAGTACTTGTGAAAAACATGGGCTGTAGCATTAAATGATCAAATCACAGCTCTACTTCTTCCTAGGTTTGATATCTATGACAAATTATGAAACTCCTTTCAAAGGCATAGTTTTATAAACTAAAATGAAAAAATAATAGTATTTATATCATAGGAATATTAACAATTGTTAATTGTTAATTTGAACATTAAATAAGATAACCCATACAAAATACTTGGCACAATGTCTGACATATAGTATGAGATCAATAAATATTAATTACCATAAATGTTAAATATTGTTATCCTTGAAGGAGGAAGAGAGGGGGAAGGGACTATTAAGCCAAGGGCGCCATCTCCCTGCCCCTCTATTCCCGTATTTTCCCCCGTGAAAGGGTGGGGTAAAGGTACCCATCTCACATAGTAGCATAACAGAAGCATTGTTGAATGTTAAAAGTGGGCTTTCTTGATAGTGTGTGGCCATATCCCAAGGACCTCTAAGACAGTGTGTAAAATAATATTATGTAGGCACTGGCACACACACAGTCACACACACACACTGCAATCAGATTCTTCTTTCTAAAAAGTAGTCCCGACCCCCAATCAAACCATGCAATGGCTTCCCATTACTCTTAGGATGGAGCTGAAACCCTTTCATGAGGATCATAGGTGCTCTGTCCTCTGCCTCTTCAGCTTCATATCATTCTTCTCTTTTTTCGCTCTGCTCCACCTGCTTTAAAGTTATTTAATTTCTTTGAATGTGTCATATTTTGTAACCTTTGTATAAATTGTTGCTGCTTCTTTGTTCTCACCCTATTCTTGGCCAAGCTAACTATTATTCATGCTTCAAGATCAGCTTCAATGAGTTCTTCAGGGAAGTCTTTTTTGACCCACTAGACTAAAGTATCACACTCATAGGTATGCTCTGATAGTGTAATGTATAATATACACCTCTATTTTTTGTATCAAAATTTGTTACCCACTGGATTGAGTCTTTTCTAAAATTCCTATGTTGAAGTCCTAACCTATATTATGTTTGGAGATAAGGCATTTGAGAAGGTAATTAAGATTAAATAAGGTAATAAGGCTCAGGCCCTAATCGGATAGGACTGGTCTCCTTGTAAGAGAAAGAAATACCAGAGTGTGTTCTATATCTCTACGTCTTTCTTTCTCTCTCTCCCTATCCCTTTCTTCCTCTGTCTCTATCTCTATCTCTCTTGACATACACAGAAGAAAGGCCATGTGAGGATATAGCAAGAAGGCAGATATCTACAAGCCAAGGAGAGAGATCTCACCAAAATCCAACCCATCGGGCATCTTGATCTTGGATTTCAACTCTCCTACTCTCCAGAACTGCAAAAAATAGTTTTGGTTGTTAAAGCCACCCAAATCTGTGGTATTTTGTTATGGCATCCCAAGCTAATTAATATAAAACTATAGTATTCTCATTGTTTAATTATTTAAGGTCTGCTTTCTCTGGTTGCTTTAAGTTCCTTATGACCTAGGGACAGTGTCTGCTTCATGTATTTTTTATACCTCCAGGGCCTATCAGAGTACTTGGCACATAGTAGGTTTTCAATAAATATTTATTCCATAAATGAGATGCTAGTCCCCCCTTTTTTTTCCCTTTAAAAACTATGAGATCATGCCCAGCTGGTGTGGCTCAGTGGTTGAGGGTCAACCATGCACCAAGAGGTCGCCGGTTCGATTGTTAATCAGGGCATATGCCCAGGTTGTGGGCCCAATCCCCAGTGGAGGGCATGTAGGAGGCAGCCAATTGATGTTCTCTCTCATCAATGTTTCTCTCTCTCTCTCTCCCTCTCCCTTCCTCTCTCTCTCTCTCTAAAAAATCAATAAAGAAAAAAAATGTTTTTAAACTATGAGGTCATTAGAGTATGTCTCTCTTGTTCACTGCTATGTCAGGTATACTTAACAAAGGACAATTCATTCATTGGCACATTTATCCAATGCATATTAAGAGCAAAGTGCAAAACTGTGATAACCAGAAAAGAAAATCAGAGAGTAAGTTTTGGATCACAACCTTTTGTTATAATCTTTTCTGACAAAACACAAAGGAGACACAAAAAAGACGTTTTATTATTCTTTTACATGATGTTCACGTAGGTTCCCAGAGGTTAAATAGTGTGGAAATATTCTATTCCTAAATTGCTTGCATTAATTGTAATTTTGAAAAGCCTTTTCATATGGGTGAATAATATTTCCTTATAAACATCTTTAACAGTCTAGGAATTAAATTGAAATTTAAATAGTTTGACTGGAGAATCATCTACTTATCATGTGATGTCTTTTCCTCTACTACTCCTAATTTAAACATATAACGTAATGTCTTTCTTGCAAATAGTGTATGGATACTTGGTAATGATGTCCTTTCTCCCCTGTCCTTCTTATATTAGCTCTTGTTACCATCAAGAAGAAAATAAATAGATAACTTTATTAAGAGTAATGATATCTTCAATGGTTTCCCAGCTCTGTTAGTAATGAGGAGATGCTTTCTGTAGCAGAGAATAAAATGCAACCCATGGATTTGTGATGACCTGCTGCATTTTACATGATTTAGTGATGCATTTAATGAACATTTTCACTATGGTGTCTTCCAAAATTCCTTTTGTGTGTATTTTAAATTTAAAAACAAATCTACTTTTGGGTGATTTCAATTTCAGCATTTTCAAATCTTTTCATACCATTTATCAGGAAAGATAGAATGTTTGCACCATGACTTCCCCTAGATGATTTGGAACCCTCTTTGTCTCTTTCAGGTAATGCAAATTTTAAAGATAAAGTGCACCCAAAGGGCAAGTGTCTACTCAAAGTACCTACACCTTTATTAATGAAGATGCATTTTAACGATTGTGTTGTCAGAAACATTGTTACCGGAGGTCACAATACTTATCAAACCTAGTAAACAGCATTTTAGCTCCATCTTTCCACGGTGGTGCTGATTTGTATCTCTTGGAGCTCAGTGATCTACCCTGAGGATAATATACCTATTCCTACTGACATACAATCACTCTTCTTCACTCTGGGCCCAGGTACATAGCCCTCTGTTGTGTTGGGTTCAGGTCATGTACTTCAGAGAGAGCGTCCTCCTTCCTCATAAGTTATTGTCGCCTCTAACTCTTTGCTGGAGAGACTGGGATTTATCCCAGTCCTTCTAATACCAGGGCAATTTTATTTTTACAATAAAATTTGGCCTTTGAGAATTTAAGTGAAGTATCATGGTATATAGCTAGAATCTGTAAACTTGGAAAATATTATCAGACATTGTCTTTCCTTAGAAAAATATTTCATAAGAAACATTCTGTTTCATTATTTACATGGTCTAGTACAGGAAGCAGCAAGCTCAACCATGGCAGGAGATCACAGAGCATTTCATATTCCTTTCATTTTTTAATATAAGAAAAAAGAGGAACATAAAAAAAGTTCCCAGGTTTCCGACATAGGGAAGGGTACTTCTTAGCAGTCATTTTGAGAATTAAGCCAATCTTTCTTGGGTAATAATTCCATCATCCTTTTAGCACACTGATGGTTTGAATGTGATGATAGTAATTGAGATGAAGCCATGATTTAAGACTCTTACTTAGCAGGGGAGTTTTCTATTGAGTAAAATTGCTGAGTGTGTCTTCAGCTAGTAGTAAAATATCACCAAGGTGGAAACTATAGGGTAACAATATGGATAAGAAATGGGGCCATGAGTATGGGTTCTGAAGTCAGACAGAACTGGCATTAAATTCTAACTTCTCTTACCAGTTGTGTGATGTTTAACAAAATACTTAATTTCTCTGAACCTCTGTTTCCTTAAAGGTTATTTGCCTTTCCCCACTTTGAAGGTCTCTTTATGCTTGGATAAAGGTTCATTACCATTCCTGGCCTCATCCTTATTATTTTTCATGGAAGTACAGTGACTTTTCTAAGTGCTGTGTGAGGAAGAGCAGCAGATTATTTGTAACCCAATTTATCCTATTTTATTTATCTTGAGAGACAGTCTGGCTGCAAGGAACACACATTCTGATCTGCTCCTCCAAGCTGTAGGGGTCCAATAGCAGGGAAAGCCTGCAGTGATACAGGGATGCCTGGAACCGGTTGCACTTCTCAAATGCCCAGTTTTGGGTGTTGAGTCTGTCCAATTTTGTTATTCAGTATTATGAAGCCTGTTTGTCCACAGGTATAAGCTACATTCTATAATGTATCATTCTATTAATCTTGGCTCTATTTTAGTCTATAAATGTTTTGTGAAAACCATATGACAAGGCTTGGAGGGAAAACATGGATATTTTATTAAGAGGACTTGATCTTTATATTCTAATACCTTAAAATTATAACATTTCTTCAACTACAAAAAGTTGAATCATCTGGTTCAATATCTCATTTTACAGAAGCAGAAACTGAGACCAAGGTAGTATAAAAGATTTCCTCAAAGTTGTATGGATACTAGCAAACAAGAACTAAAATTCAGATCTTTTTATTGCACTGTGCAGAAAAGAAAGGGACCATTAATCATCTTCTATTAATATTTAGACTAATTAAAACTTCCTGGCACTGGTTGCCTTAGAACAAGTTCAAAAGGGTTGGAGCCCAAGACGGGCCACTCCAAAATATCCCACAATGTATATTGATTACTTTGAATTAAGGTTACTTGACAAGCAGTCAGTGCCAGAGAGCACTTTAACCCTCCCTTGTCTCCTTGAATCCAGAAAATAAATCTCCCCTGTGATAAGTAACTTCCTTGCTCCATGATGGCTGAGAGATCCTAAGCCAAAGACCTCTATAAACACTTTGTTAATTTATTACCCAAGCCCAAACTTTGTTTAGATTCCTCACTAATGAATACCCAAACCTTGCTTAGGTTTATTTCTAATGAGCACTAACTTTTCTGTCCTTTAATTCTGCCCAAATGTATTGTTTTTTTGTCTAAAAAGTGTCTGGTTCAATAATTTATTTGAGCCTCATTTTATTCTCTGAGTATCATTTTGTGATTCTCCCGTGTACACATATCAAATTGGATCCTCTCTTGTTAAACTACTCATGTGTCAATTTTATTATTTTATCACTTATCCAGCCATAAGAACTAGAGAAGATTGGTGGGGATTAGGGGGAGTCCTCCCTCTCCCCAACAAAAGTATTGATCTAAATGACCATTTATTTATGGGATGAAATCTACCACCATACTGGATTAGGGAATCTATGGTAGTGGATATCATTTGAGCACATTATAGTAATGGTGATCATTCATATTTATAGTCATGGGATCTGAATAGCCTGAGTGTTGACACATCATCTCCCTTAACACATAGGACATTCATAATTACTAAAAGTCATACTGTGAGAATTATGCCTTTTAGTTTTCATCAGGATCTTGACCCAGCTTCCCTGCTGACTTTGCTGACTACAGCCTCATGACCTTTAATCATGTATATAAAAACCCCAGAAAATGCTAACATTGTTCAACTAAACTACTTATCAGCTAAAAAACAAGAAACAAAAAACAAACAAACAACAAAAAGTAAAAACAACTCTGTACTCCCCATGGCTATTAGCATCACTGGTCTCATGTACTTGACACTCAGGGAGATTATGCTGAAGATTACCTCCATAGGCCTAAATCTATCATTGCTCAAGAGGCAAACCAAAATGACAATGAAAGGTGACAAAACTCATATATAAAAACTCTGATATTTTTTGAAAACTGTTCTTCTGACATTTACTCTTCAGCAGACAGAAGCACAGAGCCATCATTGTGCCTTTAAATACATATTTGAGGGAATGTAGCTGCTTATTATATATTAATATTTAGGTTGTTTTTCTTCAATTTGGGGACCAGAAATGTTTTTCTTTTCAAATTGATTATTTGTGGTACAAATCTATCTAAATCTGTAGGCATTAATACCCACCATGCATTACAAATTATACTGTTTCACTGAGTGGGAGAAGACAATGTTAACACTGTGTTCTTTGTTCATTATGGCTTAGAACCGGAAATAGTGAACTAATAAGCTATGAAACTTGGCAAAATTTACTGTATGTCAGAAACAAAATACTTAAATATTTGAACAGTTTCAGACTGACAAGACCTTAGAAAGGGAGAAAAATATATTCCTTATAAAAACTTATTCCTAGAGGGGAGCAGTAAGAAAAATAAAAATATTAAATGTCATGCTTATTACTTGTGTGTAATTGTTACATCTATCTTCAGCAGAAAGCCAAGGGATGGGATCCTATTCTAATGACCCTCATGCTAACATCTTGTTTTATATTATAGGGCTATTTCTGCATCCAAGCACATAACTCAGAGCAATACTGCTTTGCTGAATCAGAAACAGAATTTTATTTGAAAAAGTAATTCTTTTCTTTATTAATTAATTTATTTTTGTTACAGATGTTTCTCTTTTTCCCCCCATTGACACCCTCCTCCCGATCCTGCACTCCTCTCCCCACAGCATTGTTGTCTATGACCATGGGTAATGCATATATGCATATAAGTTCTTTGGTTTATGTATTCCCTCCCCCACACCCACCTCCTCTGAGGTTTGTCAGTCTAAACCCTACTTCCATTTCTCTGGGTCTATTTTGTTCATTCGCTTATTTTGTTCATTATATTTCACAAATAAGTGAGATCATGTGATATTTGTCTTTCTCTGATTGGCTTATTTCGCTGAGCATAATACTCTCCAGGTCCGTCCATGTCGTCTCAAAGGATAAGAGATCTTTCTTTCTGACAGCTGCATAGTGTTACATTGTGTATATGTATCACAGCTTTTTTATCCACTCATCTATTG
Source organism: Tadarida brasiliensis (assembly GCA_030848825.1). Lineage (NCBI taxonomy): Eukaryota > Metazoa > Chordata > Mammalia > Chiroptera > Molossidae > Tadarida > Tadarida brasiliensis. The sequence continues at coordinate 42,445,220 of CM061280.1, forward strand.
ATGGACTCTTGGACTGTTTCCAGATCTTAGCAATCGTAAATAGTGCTGCTATGAACATATGGGTACATATATTATTTCTGATTGGTGTTTTAGGCTTCTTAGGATATATTCCTAGAAGTGGAATCACTGGGTCAAATGGCAGTTTAATTTTCATTTTTTGAGGAAACACCACATTGTTTTCCATAGTGGCTGCATCAGTCTGCATTCCCACCAGCAGTGTACTAGAGTCCCTTTTTCTCCACACCTTCGCTAGCACTTGTTTGATGATTTCTTGATGACAGCCATTCTGGCAGGTGTGAGGTGATACCTTATAGCCATTTTAATTAGCATCTCTCTGATGGTTAGTTATATTGAGTATTTTTTCATATGTCTCTTGGCCATTTGTATGTCCTGTTTGGAGAGGTGTCTATTTAGGTCCTCTGCCCATTGTTTAGATTTTTTTCTTCCTTTGTTGAGTTGTATGAGTACTCTATATACTTTGGAAATTAACCCCTTATCTGATGTATCCTTGTCAATTATGGTCTCCCATATAGTGGGTTCCCTTTCCATTTTGATGCTTGTTTCTTTTGCTGTGCAGAAGTTTTTAGTTTGATGTAGTCCCATGTATTAATTTTTTCCTTTGTTTTTCTTGCTTTAGGCATTGTATCAGTGAAAATTCTGCTGCGTGTGATGTCTAAAATTGTATTGCCTGCATTTTCTTCTAGGATTTTTATGAATTCATGTGTCACATTTAAGTCTTTAATCCATTATGAATTTATTGTTGTGTATGGTGTAAGTTGGTGGTCCAGTTTCATTTTTTTTAATGTAGCTGTCCAATTTACTCAACACAATTTATTAAAGAGGCTCTCTTTACTCCAAAGTATGCTCTTGCAAACTTTGTCAAATATTAATTGAGGATAATGTCTTGAGTCAATTTCTGGGTTCTCTGTTCTGTTCCATTGATCTATATGCCTGTTCTTGTGCCATTACCAGGCTCTTTTGATTACTATGGCTTTGTAGTATAACCTGATATCTGGAATTGTGATCCCTCCTACTTCATCTTTTTCAAGATTGCTGTCGCTATTTGGGACCTTTTTTGGTTCCACATAAACTTTTAGAATATTCTAGTTCCGTGAAATATGTCATTGCTATTTTAATCGGGATTACTTCGATTCTATAGATTGCTTTGTGTAGTATGGACATTTTAAGGAAGTTAATTCTTCCAGTCCATGAACAATGTATATGCTTCCACTTTTTTATATCTTCCTCTATTTCTTTTTTCAGTGTCCTGTAGTTTTCTGCGAACAGGTCCTTTACTTCTTTGGTTAAGTTTATTCCTAAGTATCTTAGTTTTTTTGCCGCAATGGTAAATGGGATTGTTTCTTTAGTTTCTCTTTCTGTGAGGTCATTATTGGTGTATAAGAATGCCATCAATTTCTTGACATTAATTTTGTATCCTGCTACTTTTCAAAATTCATTGATTAAATCTAGTACATTTTTGATGGAGTCTTTAGGGATTTCTATGTACAGTTTCATATCGTCTGCAAGTAATGACTGTTTCACTTCCTCCTTTCCAATTTGGATCCCTTTTATTTTTCCTTCTTGTCTAATTGCTGTGGCTAAGACTTCCAGTATTATGTTAACTAAGAGTGGTGAAACAAGGCATCCCTATATTGTTCCTGTTCTTAAGGGAAATGCTTTTACTTTTTGCCCATTGAGTATGATGTTGGCTGTAGGTTTTTCATATATGGCCTTTATTATGTCGAGATATGATCCTTCTATTCCCACATTGCTGAGCATTTTTATCAGAAATGGGTGCTGGATTTTGTCGAATGCTTTCTCAGCATTTATTGAAACGATTGCATGGTTTTTATCTTTCATTTTGTTTATGTGGTATATCAGATTTATTGATTGGTGAATATTGTACCAGCCTTGCATCCTTGGTATGAATCCCACTTGGTCATGGTGAATACTTTTTTAATGAATTGCAGGATCTGATTTTTTAATATTTTGATAAGGATTTTTGGCATCTATGTTTATCAGGGATATTGGCCTGTAGTTTTCTTTCTTCACCAAAATTATATTCTCCTGTTGGATAGATACTTTTAATATTATGTAGTGGCCTTCTTTGTCTCTAGTTATGGACTTCATTTTGAAGTCTATTTATTAGATATGAGTATTGCTATCCAAGCTTTATTTTCCTTTCCATTTGCTTGGAGGATTTTTTTTTCCATCTCTTAACTTTCAACCTATGTGAGTCTTTTGTTGTGAGGTAGGTCTCTTGTAAACAACATATATATGAGTCATGCTTTCTTATTCATTCAACTACTCTGTGTCTTTTGATTGGAGCACTTAATTCATTTAAATGTAAGGTTATTATTGAAATGTACTTATTTATTGCCATTTTGGTTTATTGTGATTATGTTTTTCTTCATATTTCTACTAATTACAGCAGTCGTTTTAACATTTCTTGCAGTGGTGGTTTGGTGCTAATATATTCCCTTAGCCTTTTTTTTGTCTGGGAAGCTCTTTATTTCACCTTCTATTTTGAATGACAGCCTTGCTGGATAGAGTAGTTTTGGATTCTTATCCTTGTTTTTCATGACCTTGATTACTTCATTCCATTCTCTTCTGGCCTGTAGTGTTTCTGTTGAGAAGTCAGCTGATAGCCTTAAGGGGGTTTCTTTGTAGGACATCTTTTGCTTATCTCTTTCTGCCTTTAGGATTCTCTCTTTGTCTTTAATTTTTGGCATTTTAATTATTATGTGTCTCAGTGTGGGCCTGTTTGGGTTCTTCTTACTTGGGGCTCTCTCTGCTTCTTGGACTTGTATGCCTTTTTCCTTCACCTAGCTAGGGAAGTTTTCTTCAATTATATTCTGTAACCCTTGCTCATTTTCCTCTTCTTCTGGCACACCTATGATGCAGACGTTGTTATGTTTCATATTGTCTAACAGTACTCTTAAGTTGTTTTCCAGTTTTTAAATTGTTTTTTTTCTTTTTGGTTCTCTGGGTGATTTTTTTTTTTTTTTACCTTGTCTTCTAATTCAGTGATCTGATCCTAGGCTTCCTCTACTCTGCTGGTTATTCCTTCCAATGTGTTCTGTATTTCTGCTATGTCCTTCTTCATTTCTGCTAGGTGGTTTTTCATTTCCAAATGGTTGATTTTCAGTGTTTCTATGTCTTTACTCATGCTGTTGAGCTTCCTCATTATCATTACTCTGAACTCTACCTCTGATAAGTTACTTAATTGCATTACATTTATCTCTTCTGTAGAATTATCTTGTTCTTTTATTTGGGATTTGTTTATTTGTTTCACTGTTTTGGCTCTCTCAGTGATTTTTGGAGCTTTCCAAATTTTCCCTGTGAGTGTTGATGCTCCAGTGCATGTGGCTCCCTCTACTGGGTGTGGATTAGTGTGGGAGGTTTCATATTAAACACCACTGTCAAGTCATACTTTTCTGAGTAGATATGCAGGCCATCAAAGGTTCAGTTATTGTCTAGCATTTGCCTTCAGGCTATTAGTCTCAGTTACTTAATGAGCTTTGGGTTGCAGCCCTTCGCTAAATGAAAAATTCCTCAGGTATGAGATTATTTCCATCAGGTGGGGCACTTACTTGCTGATAGGCCTCAATTTACATTTTTCTTGCCTAGCCTGGTGGTTTTAAATTCCTGAGGGAGGGGCTTTTGCTTCTCCCATGGGCTCTGGGAAGGGGCTCTTTGAGTAAGATGGCTACTATTCTATGAGAGAGTGATTCATCATAAAACTCCCAGTGTCCTTTCCCACTCTCTCCTGAGCCAGGAGCCCAAGACTCTCTTCACACAGTTCCAGCTCAGTCCACCCTCCCTCTGCAGGAACCCAAGATGAGTGGCTGTAGCTGATTTAGTGCTCTGGCCATTCAGAGACCTGACTTTTCACAGCTAAAATAGCCCTCAGCTGCTGTCTGTGGGCTCCCAGTCCACCCTCTTGTGCCTCTGCAGTTCCTACCAGGCTCAGTTTGTTGTCCTCTTTCCATCCCTGGTTGTCAGGGTTCTCTCCAGCTTCTTTTCAGTTGGTGTTTCCTGATGAATTGTCTTTATTCTAGTTGTAAATTCTGTTTGGTCTTGGGACATGGTTTGTTTAGCTTCCATTCTCTGTGCTTCCATTTTTCTCTCCTGTCCTGAGTCTGGAAACTTGACTCTGCTTTGCCCGTGACTGCAAGAGGGAGAAAGCAGTGGCTCCAGGGATGCTTGGTTTGGCTGGGAATCTGTCCCACCAGCCTGGCCTCCACACAGACTGCTGCACAAGGAATTCTCTACAAAAGATGCATTCATAAGTCTGCTTTTAGTAAGAAATTTATACTTACTGACTCATAAAACCTTAAAATTGAAAAGAATCTGAGAAAACATCTAATCCACCTTGGTCATTTCTCTAGGTTAGGAAATTGAAGTGCAAATAGGGAAAGGGATTTTCCTAGAGTTATGTGGCTAGTCAGTGGCAGGACTGGAATGAAAATCCAGGTCTTTTGATTCTTAGTCCTGGAGTCTCATCACTAAATATAAATTGCTTCTCTTCCTCTTAGAAAAGAAATGCAATGTGATTGTTAGAATATAGGCTCAAGTGCTAAAATACTTGGATGAGTTGGGCTCCTTATTCTGTCCCCTTGCTAATGTGTGATTTAGGAAAAATTACTTAAACTTTAATACCCATTTTTCTCATTATCAAATGAGGATAATAATAGTGATTTTAATGGGATTATTATAAAGATTAAATTACTAAACAATGTAAAGCACTTAGGAAAGTGACTGACATAGTAAAGTGTCAAAAATGTTTGATAATATTTTCTTATCACACTATTAAAGTAATTGATTTGATTAAGATAGCTCTTTTGACAAGATATTTCAGAAAAATATGTGATATTTTGGAACAGCTGACAAATAACAATCAAAGGCAAGTCAACAGAATAGCAAAAAAAAAAAAAAAAAAAAAAAAGCACCAGTATATTATTAACAAAACTTATTTATGTAAATGTAAAATGTAAAATCTTCTTTATGGCTACATCTAGTCTCTCTAGCCATACCTGATAGTCAGGAAAGGGACAATTACTGCTTCTACAGTGTTCTCAAACTAATTTTGCCCTTTTAATACTTTTCTTTTGTTCTCATTTATTTATATTTTTAAATACATATAGGTATTTAAAATATGTTTTCATTTTTAATATTTTTATTTTTTATTGTTGAAAGTATTACAGATGTCCATCTTTTTTCCACATTGACCCCTTCCTTCTCACTCCCACCTTCCTCCTTCCTTCCCCAGCCAAAATCCTGTAACTTAGTTGTACATATATGCAAATAAGTTATTTAGTTTATCTCTTTCCTCCCCTCCCACACCCCATCACTCTGAGGTTCATCAGTTTGTTCCCTACTTCCATGATTTTGGATCTCTTTTGGTCCACAGATTATTTTGTTCATTATGTTCCACAAATAAGAGAGATAATGTGGTACTTGTCTTTCTATAACTGGCTTATTTTCTTTAGCATAATACACTCCAGGTCTCTCCAAGTCATCTCAAAGGGTAAGGGATCTCTCTTTCTTATAGCTGTATAATATTCCATTGTATAAATGTACCACAGTTTTTAATTTTTTAAATTGATTTTAGAGAGATAAGAAGGGAGAGAGAGAGAGAGATAGAAACATTGATGAGAGAGAGCATCTATTGGCCACCTCCTGCATACCCCCACTGGGGATTTGGCCCACAACCTGGGCTTGTGCCCTGACCAGGAATCAAACTGGTGACCTCTGGGTGCATGGGTTGACACTCGACCACTGAGCCACACCAGCCAGGCTGTACTACAGCATTTTTATTCACTCAACTACTGATGGGCACTTGGGCTGTTTCCAGATCATAGCTATTATAAATAGGACTGCTAGGAACATAGGAGTACATATATTCTTCCTGATTGGTGTTTCAGGAATCTTAGGATATATTCCAAGAAGTGAGATCACTGGGTCAAATGGCAGTTTCATTTTTCTTTTCTTTTTTTTTTTTTTTTAAATCCTCACCCAAGGACATTTTTGCATTTATCTTCAGATAGAGCGGGAGGGAGAGAGTGGGGAAAAGAGAGAGAGAAACATCGATGTGAGAGAGACACATTGACTGGTTGCCACCCACACAACCCCAACCAGGGCTGGGGACAAACTGCAAATGAGGTACGTGCCCTTAGTGGGAACCAAACCCAGGACTCTCTGGTCCGCAGGATGACACTCTAACCGCTGAGCCAAACCGGCCAGGACTCACTTTTCATTTTTTGAGGAAACACTATATTTTGTTCCACAGTGGCTGCACCAGTCTGCATTGCTACCAACAGTGTGCTAAAGTACCATTTTCTTCACATCCTCACCAGCACTTCTTGTTTGAGGATTTGTTGATGGCCATCATTCTAGCAGGTATGAGGGAATATCTCATAGTCATTTTAATTTGCTTCTCTCTGATGATTGGATATGTTGACCATTTTTTCATATGTCTACTGGCCATTTGTATGCTCTGTTTGGAGAAGTGTCTGTTCAGCTCCTCTGCCCATTTTTTGATTGGATTGTTTGTCTTTCTTTTGTTGAGTTGTATGAGTACTCTATATATTTTGGAAATTAACCCCTTATCCAATGTATTGTTGGCAAATATGTTCTCCCAGAGTGGGTTCCCCTTTCATTTTGATGCTGGTTTCTTTTGCCGTGCAGAAGCTTTTTGGATTGACATAATCCCATTATTATTTTCCTTTTTTTCTCTTGCCCTAGGCAATGTATCAGTGAAATTTCTGCTACGTATGATGTCTGAGATTTTTCTGCCTACATTTTCTTTTAGGATTTTTATGATTCCATGGGTTACATTTAACTCGTTTATTCATTTTGAGTTTATTCTTGTGCATGGTGTAAGTTGGTGGTCTAGTTTCTTTTTTTTTTTTTTTTTTTGCAAAAAAATTATTGAAGAGACTGTCTTTTCTTCATTGTATGCTCTTGCCTCCTTTGTTGAATATTAATTGTACACACTGTCTCTGGTCAATATCTGGGTTCTTCCTTCTGCTCCATTGAACTATATGCCTGTTCCTGTGTCAGTACCAGGCTGTTTTGATTATGATGGTTTTGTAGTATAACTTGATAACTGTTATTGTGATCTATTCCACTTTGTCCTTCTTTTTCAAGATTGCTGTGGCTATTCAGGGTCTTTTTTGGTTCCATATATGCTTTTGGAGTATTTATTCTAGATCTGTGAAGTATGCTGTTGAAACTTTAATAAGGATTACATTGAATCTGTAGATTGCTTTGGTTAGTATGGACTTTTAATAATGTTGATTTATCCAATCCATGAACATGGTATATGTTTGCACATTTTAATATCGTATTCTATTTCTTTTTTCAATGTCCTGTAGCTTTTCTGAAAACAGATTTTGACCTCCTTGATTACGTTTATTCCTAGGTATTTTATATTATTTTTTGTTGCAATGGTAAATGGGATTTTTTTTTAGTTTCCTTTTCTGAGTGTTCATTATTGGTGTATAAGAATGCCATCGATTTCTGGATGTTAATTTTGTATCCTGCTACTTTGCCAAATTTATTTACTATCTGTAGTAGATTTTTGATGGAGTCTTTAGGGTTTTCTATGTACAATATCATGTCATTGCAAATAATGAGTTTCATTTCCTCCTTTCTGATTTGTACCCCTTTCATTTTATCTTCTTGTCTAATTGCTGTGGCTAAGACATCCAGTACTATGTTAAATAAGACTGATGAAAGTGGGCATCCCTGTCTTGTCCTGTTCTTAAGGGAAATGCTTTTAGTTTTTGCTCATTGAGTATGGTGTTGGCTGTAGGTTTTTCATATGTGACCTATATTGTGTTTAGATATGACCCCTCTATTCCCACTTTGCTAACTATTTTTTTTTTTTATCAGAAATGGGTGCTGGATTTTGTCAAATGCTTTTTAAGTGTCTATTGGTATGATCATATGGTTTATATCTTTCACTTTGTTTATGTGGTGCATCACATTTATTGATTTGTGAATATTGTATCAGCCTAGCATCCATGAGATGAATCCCACTTGGTCATGATGAATAAGTTTTTAATGTATTGCTGGATCTGATTTGCTAATATTTTGTTAAAAATTTTGGCCTCTATGTTCATTGGGTATATTGGCCTGTAGTTTTCTTTTTGTAGTGCCTTTGTCTGGTTTTGGAATTAAGATTATGCTGGCCTCATACAAGTTTGGAAGTCTTCTTTCTTCTTGAATTTTTTACAATAGTTTGAGGAGAATGGGTGTTAGTTCTTCTTTGAATGTTTGGTAAATTCCCCAGTGAAGCCATCCAAGCCCAGGATTTTGTTTGCTGGGGGTTTCTTGATTACATCTTCAATTTCCTTAGCTGTTATTGGTCTGTTCAAGTTTTCTGTGTCTTCCAAGTTCAGTTTGGGGAGACTATGTGTTTGTAGAAATTTTTTTTTTATTTCACCTTATTTGCCCAATTTGTTTGCATATAATTGTTCATAGAATTTTTTAACAATCATTTGTATTTCTGTAATGTCAGTTGTTACTTCACCTCTTTCATATCTGATTTTGTTTATTTGGGTCCTCTCTCTTTGTTTCTTCGTGAGTCTGGCTGAGGGTTCATCAACCTTGTTTATCTTTTCAAAGAACCACCTCTTTGTTTCATTGATCTTTATATTTGTTTTTGTTTGTTTGTTTGTTTAGTCTCTATGTCATTTATTTCCGCTCTGGCTTTTACTATTTATTTCCTCTACTTGCTCTGGGTTTTTCTTTTTGTTTACTTTCTAGTTCTTTAAGTTATAGGGTTAGATAGTCAATGAGAAATTATTTTTTGTTCCTAGAGGTAGGCCTGTAATGTTATCAACTTCCTACTCAAGACTGTTTTCGCTATGCCCCATAGATTTTGCTTTGGTGTGTGTTCATTCCATTGATTTCCAGGAAGTTTTTAATCTCTTCCTTGATCTCGTTCATAGCCCATTCATTGTTTAATAACATGCTATTTAGCCTCCATGTGTTTCAATGTCTTTGAGTGTTTTTATTGTAATTAAATTTTAGTTTCATGCCATTTTGGTCTGAGAAGAAATTTGATACGATTTCAATCCTCTTGAAATTGTAGCGACTTAGTTTGTGTCCAAACACGTGGTCTATCTTTGAGAATGTCCCATGTGCACTTGAGAAGAATGTGAGTTCTGCAGTTTTGGAGTGTAATTGTCTGTAAATATCTATTAAATCCATTTGATCTAGTGCATCATTTAGAATCTCTGTTTCCTTGTTAATTTTTTGTCTAGGGGATCTATCCAGTGATGTCAGTGTGGTGTTGATGTCCCCTGCTATGATTGTATTGCTGTCTATTTCTCCTTTGAAGTCCTCCAGAAGTTTTAAAATATATGTTGGTGATACTATATTGGCTGCATATATTTACCTCCTGTTGGATAGATTCTTTCATTATGTAGTGGCCTTCATTGTCTCTAGTTATGACCTTCATTTTGAAGTCTATTTTTATCAGACATTAGTATTTCTACCCTAGCTTTTTTTTCCTTTTCATTTGCTTGGAAAAATTTTTTCCATCCCTTCATTTTCAACCTGTAGGAGTCTTTTGTTCTGAGATAGGTCTCTTGTAGTCAACATATATATGAGCCATTCTTTCTTATCCATTCAGCTACTCTGTGTCTTTTGACTGGAGCATTTAATCCATTTATATTTAAGGCTACTATTGATATGTAATTATTTATTGCCATTTTTATTTATTAGGGCTATGTTTCTCTCCCTATTTCTTCTGCTTAATACAGCAGTCCTAACATTTCTTGCAGTGCTGGTTTGGTGTTAATATATCTCCTTAACATTTTTTTTAATCTGGTAAGAACTTTAATTTTCCTAGTATTTTGAATGATAGCCTTGCTGGATAGAATAGTCTTGGCTTTAGATCCTTGTTTTTCATTACCTTGAATACTTCATGTCATTCTCTTCTAGCCTGTAGTGTTTCTGTTGAGATATCAGCTGATAGCCTTATGCGGGCTCCTTTGTAGGTAACCTGTTGCTTTTCTCTTGTTTAAGATTCTCTCTTTGCCTTAGTGTTTAGCATTTTAATTATAATATGTTTTGTTGTGGGCCTCTTTGGGTTCTTCTTACTTGGGGCCCTCTGTGCTTCTTGAACTTCAATGCCTTTTTCCTTCATCAAGTTAGGGAAGCTTTCTGCCACTATTTCTTAAAATATGTTATCTAGCCCTTACTCATTTTCTTCTTCTGGAACTTCTACGATGCAGATGTTGTTATATTCCATGTTGCCCCACTGCTCTCTTTAACTGTCCTTTTTTTTAGTTGTTTTTTTTTTTTTTTTTTCTTTTTGGTTCTCTGATTGGGTGATTATTTTCTGCCCTGTCTTCTAATTCACTGATCTGATCCTAGGCTTCCTCTAATCTGCTGGTTATTTCTTCCAATGTGTTCTTTATTTCTGCTATGTCATTCTTCATTTCTGCTTGGTAGTTTTTCATTTCCAATTGGTTGATTTTCAGTGTTTTTTTTTTAAATTTTTTATTAATTTATTTTTGTTACAGATGTTTCTCCTTTTCTCCCCATTGTCACCCTCCTCCCCCTCCCTCCCTGCCCCGTCCCCAGTTTTGTTGTCCATGTCCGTTGGTTATGAGTACATGCATACAAGTTCTGTGGTTCGTTGCTCCCCTCCCCCACCCCCTCTTCTGGCAATTGTCAGCCTGTACCCTACTTCCACATCTCTGGGACTACCCTGTTCTTCAGATTGTTATGTTTATTATATTCCAGAAATAAGTGAGATCATATGATATTTGTCTTTCTCTGCTTGGCTGGTTTCACTTAGGATAATAGTTTCCAGGTCCTCCCATGTCGACACAAAGGATAAGAGATCTTTCTTTCTTACAACTGCATAGTACTCCATTGTGTATATGTACCACAGCTTTTTTATCCATTCGTCTACTGATGGACACTTGGGCTGTTTCCAGATCTTAGCTATTGTAAATAGCGCTGCTATGAACATGGGGGTACATATATTCTTTCTGTTTGGTGTTTCAGACTTCTTAGGGTATATTCCTAGGAGTGGGATCACTGGGTCAAATGGCAATTCAATTTTTAATTTTTTGAGGTAATACCATAGTGTTTTCCAAAGTGGCTGCACCAGTCTGCATTCCCACCAGCAGTGTACTAGAGTCCCCTTTTCTCCACACCCTCGCCAACACTTGTTGTTTGATGCTTTGTTGATGGCGGCTATTCTGCCAGGTGTGAGGTGATACCTTATTGTTGTTTTAATTTGCATCTCTCTGATGATTAGTGATGTTGAGCATTTCTTCATATGTCTCTTGGCCATTTGCATGTCCTGTTTGGAGAGGTGTCTATTTAGTTCCTCTGCCCATTTTTTAATTGGGTTTTTTGTCTTCCTTTTGTTGAGATGTATGAGCACTCTATATATTTTGGAAATTAATCCTTTATCTGATATATCATTGGCAATTATGCTCTCCCATACAGTGGGTTGCCTTTCCACTTTGATGGTTGTTAGCTTCTGAACACATGGGACTATATCAAATTCAGTGTTTCTATGTATTTACTCATGCTGTTGAGCTTCCTCATAACCATTACTCTGAACTTTACATCTGATAACTTGTTTAATTCCATTTCGTTATCCCTTCTTCAGTAGAATTCTCTTGTTCTTTCATTTCAGATTTGTTTTTTTTTGTTTCACCATTTTGGCTGTCTCAGTGGGTTTTTGAGCCTGCCAAATTTTTCCTGTGAGTGTCGGTGTTCCACTGATTTTGGCTTCCTCTACTGGGTTTGGATGAGTATGGAAAGGATCTCATTAAACACCAATGTCTAGTCTTACTTTCCAGGGTAGAGTCACAGGCCAAGCAAGGATTCAATTATCCTAGCGCTTTTGCTTGCAGGCTATTAGTCTCAGATACTTAATTAGCCTCAGGTTGTAGTCCTCAGCTGAATGAAAAATCCTTCAGGTGAGCAGGGTAGGAGGGTTTCCAGCAGATGTGGCAATTGCTTTCTTCTTGGTTGCTTTGATAAAAAAGTGGTTTCTGAAGTGTGGGTTATTGGCGCAGAGAATGGGTCCAGGTCTCATCCTTCACAACTCTGTCCCTAGAGTCAAGACCCCCAACACTGAGAGCCAAGTCCAAAGCTCAAAGCCTCCAGAGGCTTTTCTCTGCCTACTAGCTGTCACATAGTCTCTAGCTGTTAATGAGCCTGAGGTTGCTCTTTTATGGCCAGGTGGTGATAAATTCTTGAAGGAAGGTCCCTTACTTCTCCCCCAGGCTAAATCATGAGACTGCTAGTGAGACCTGCCAAACTCAGTAGGGACCATCTCCAGGAATTTCCCACCATTGTGTCAGGGGGTCTTCCTGGAGAGCCTGTTTTGCTGAAACTTCAGCGTCCATTTTTTTCAAGGCTTCCTGTATCTGCTGCTGGTGGTCTCGGATATAAACACAATATTCACCACCCAAAAGGGCACAATTTTCTCCTTGGACCGCAGTCAGAAGGTGTAAAGACATCCTGTTCTGCAAAACTACTTTACGCATTTGCGTAGTTTCATCTATCAGCAAAGCTAGGGACTTATGATTAACATTCAAGGCTTGGGCCATGTGTTGGGCCAAAGCTTCTATTACAATTCTACAGCCATTGTTCCACTCCCAGGTATAAACAAAGACAGGGGATAGAACCACCAGGCAGCTCTTTTTTCTTGGTGCCATCTGATAAACAGGGTCCCAGTTAGTGGGTTTCTGGGTTAAGGTAGGTGTGAGGCAGCCCTGTACGAAGGGGCGCCCCCATGTACACCATCCTGTCCAGTGGGTGGGAAGGTAGGGCCATCCATAGCGTCCACAGATCCAGAGAGCATTGCCTGGCAAAAAGTCAGTAGGCTTAGTACCCACTAATTTCCTTCCATCCCTCCAGTAATTGATATTCTCACTATGGGAGATATTCTGACACAGTTCCTTGGGGAGCCAATCTACTGTACAGTTAGGGACAGTGTAATTCACTTGCTCTATATAAGAAAGAGCTACTTATAATAATTCTACATGGCTCCCCATCATCTACTCCCAACTATTATATACAGCTTTACTGAGTAAGGGGGGTTCATTGTGATAAGAGGGTGCAAAAATGTCTCAATAACCTGATGGCAGACATTCCAATGAGCACCAGTGCAGTTCCACTTGTGGAGGGCTGTCTAATTCTCGATCATAGCAGGAGCTACTTGCCAGAGAAAGCTGTCCAAAGTGTCAGATATAGGCTCAGTACAGACTCAGCAATGTGACACGCTGTGCACCTTGGTGAAAGTATGTGCCCAGGACAGCAGACTGTTCCCAGTGGTCAGCCTGGGCAGTAAGACAAAGCAGATAATGAAACCATCATTGGCAGATCACAACTTCTGGCAAGATACATGCTACCTGCTCATCTTGCGATAGGATGGTAGCTTGTAGAGGGGCCCCTCCCGGATGGTGAAACTACACCTGTAGTCTGGGCATAGAGGGCATGGGTTCCTCTTCTATATTTACTAAATATAAAGGTACGTACCATAGGCAAATGGCTGGTGCACCATGCAAGAGGGAAACTTTTGCCTTAGGAAGCAACGTGGTCTGTATTGTCAGAGGCCAGCGTCCTAACCAGGGAGTGAGTGAGAGCCCTTTTCCCAAATGTTGACCCCAGGGTTCTGTCAGAGCTATCCAAGGGACCTCACAGGTTTTCACTTCCCAAGGCCACATCTATTGTTCTGTGCATCTGGGAGCCACTGCTGTGGGAGCAGGCAAAAGATTGGCACCTCCACTCAGGGAGGGCTTTAAGTCAGTTTCCTTTCCAGGTGACACTCGTAGTATGCAGGTAGTAACCTCAGTGACTCGTTCCAGTGGGGCTTTACATGTTTTCCATGACTGTTCATTCAATAGCCTCACCGCTATGGGCAGGCGTCTTTTCAAGTGCCTCCAATGTGGTGTTAGGGCTCGTAACTCTTCCTGCAAGAGCCCATTGACTCTCTCTATCATACCTGCAACTTGGGAATCTATAAAGGACATGTAACTGCCAATCGATGTCATTGTCCTGTGCCCAGGCTTGGGCCAAGTGGCCTGTAAAATGAGTTCTTCTATTACTGGCTATAACAAGGGCCTCCCATAGGTGGCCGCCAACCACTCCAGAGCTTGGAGGGTGTGAGGCTGATATGCTTTGGCCACAAGGAAGGCAAATCCAAGTCCTTAGCAGTGTCAATAGCAGTTAACACATACCACGCTCCTTGGTCCTCAGGCAATGGTCCAATATAATCTACCTGCCAATTTTATAAAGGTTGGGCTCCTCCAGGAATTTGCCCCCATTTCAGTGGTAACCGTCTCCATTTTGGGTGGTGTTCAGCATACCATGGACACTCACGCACAGCTTTCTGGGCTTTAGCTCTAGTTACAGACAAGCTCCAGCGCTGGACCACCAAGCCCATGGTTTGGGCACCAACATTACCCAATTTATTATGTAGCCAGGCAGCTACTGCACTCAGTTCCAGAGAATCTAGAAGGGCTTGCACACATACCAACGCATCGGCTGCATCATTTCCAGGGGCCTATGCCCTGATACATGGTAAATCACCACTCCTTCTTTCAGGCCCTGTTCCCACAGGTCCTGCCACATATCCTTCCCCCACAAGGGTTGATGGCCTATAAGCCATTCTTGGGCTGCCCAACTAGGCAGCCATAGAGTTAGGCCTCTATATACTGCCCAACTATCAGTTCACATATGCACATGGCCAGACTTTCATTAACAATATCCACATAGCTCTCAGTTTGGCCCACTGGCTCAAACATCTGGCTCCTGTACCATACCAAAAGTTATCTGTTGCTGGTTGCAGGGCCACCGCTGCCCACTTTGGTGGTTGGCCTCGGCAAGAACCATTAATATACCAACCATCTGCTGGAGGGGGAGGCTTTCCCTCCTCAAAAGAGCTGGAGCTTTCCTCTGCTTCTGCAGAGGGCTCCTCCAGTTCTGCCCTAAACTGTATATGTCCCAGCAAGGAGCACAGCTCCTGCATCAAGGGGCTGGTAGAGAACCGAGCTTTCTGTTCCAAGTAAGCTCCCCACTTTGTCAAAGTGGGAGTCTCAGCCACCCCTGTGCATGGTCAAGTAGCCCAAGACTGAGGGAGTAATGACTCTCAGCTCCCTTCTACAATTGGGACCAAAACCCAATAGGACTCTTCCGAGCCCCTTGTTTCTGCCAAAGACCCCAGCCAAACCCCGAGTCATCCATCTGTACAATCAGGAGGAATGGCAAAGCTAGATCCACGACTTGCAGTCTGTGCCTGGGCCACCACCCATCTTGTAGCCAGAAATGCTTGCTTCTGGCTTCCCCCTTCCAGACCATGTGGTGGAGGGATTTCATCAGCACGGCTAAATGGGGTATAAAGTTTCACCAGAACCTTAGCAGTCCCCTCAAGAAAGTCTGCAACTGTTTCACTGTTTCTAGTCGGGAATAGGCCTGTATCTTATCTATAATTGCCTCAGGCATAACCTTAATCTTCTCAGGGAACTGCTCACAACTAAGACAACCTTCAGCTGCTGGCCATTGGCACCCAGCCAGCACTTTCATGCCTCCACAGCTCCTACCAGTCTTGGTTTGGGGTCCTCTTTATGTCTCTGGTTATAAAGGTTCTCTCCAGCTGCTCTTCAGTTGTTTTTTTCCCAATAACTTTTCTTTATTTTAGTTATAATTCCAGCCCTGGCCAGTTCTTCTCAGTGGTTAGAGCATCAGCACGCAGACCAGAGAGACTCAGTTCAGTTCCTGCTAAGGGCACGTACCTCAGTTGCAGTTGGTCCCTGCGGTTGGGGTCATGTGGGTGGCAACCAGTCGATACATCAACATTTTTCTCTCTCTCTTCCTCCCTCTCTCCCTCCCACTCTATCTGAAGATGAATGCAAAAATGTAATTCCAGTTTGGTCCTGGGAGACGTCTGTGTAGCTTCCATTTACTTCATTGCCATTTTTCTCTCCTTCCTTAAATGTTTTTATTGATTTTTTTAAGAAAGAGAAGAAGGGAGAGAGAGATAGAAACATTGATGTGAGAGAACTACATCAATTGGCTCAATATTTTTCATATAGTCTGAAATAATGCATTAAATTTTTTTATTGTTTGATTTTTAGAGACAGTCAGGGAGAGGGAGAGAAACATTGATTGGCTGCCTACTGCACACGCCCCAACTGAGGATCGAACTCACAACCCAGGCACATGCTGTAACCGGAAATTCAACCAGCAACCTTTTAGTGCACACAATTGGGCCCAACAAACTGAGCCACACCAGCCAGGTCTGAAATCATGAATTTTTATTGCTACAGAGTTAACCACATTTGTGGATATACCAATGTCACTTGTAACTGAGAAACCTAGACCACTGCTACTGGTCTGTGAGTTGTTTGTTACTGGTCTGCAATGAGATATGGAGCTTGTACTATATATAAATCAGCTGTGTCACTAAACACACACTATATATAGCACTGGGAAAAGTAGATTTACAGTTGTGAGTTCGCAAAACAGAGTTAATAAAGCCATTGTAATAATCATAACCTGCATGTCTTTTCCCACATGAACAACTGTAAAACTTCTTTGCTCAGCCCTATATAAAATGATATATATGATATATATAAAGGAATATATATAAAAATGTATATATATAACATAATGTATATACATATTACATATTAATATAAACATGTGTGTGTGTATATATATATATATATATATATGTATGTATACATTATACATTTGCAGGAAGACCTTGATGATAGAAATAGTGCATTGATTCATATTCTGGTGTAACTTCAAATGTATTCCAAATCTCTAGGTGGACCAGTAAAGACACTGGCACTGATCTGTTGACTAGCATTGGCCCTCAGACTGTACTTTGATTAACACTCACCCTAGACCATAATCTTTGGGCAACTCTAGCAACAAAGTCCTTCTTTAATTTTATTGGCTCTATTTAAAGGACACGGCTCTGATCTAGCCTTCCAAATTGCATTGGTGAGTAAACAGTGTGTTCTAATATAGAAAAGTTGGTGACTCGCCTGACAGATCCATTTCTACCTGATTTGTAGGACACTGCCCATATAATTCAGTCTTTCTGGAAAATTCCATTGGTTTGCTTTCTTATCTAATAATTTCAGCATAGTTCTTCTAGCAAAGGAGTCTATAAAATTTTACTAGTGACTGTATTAAACTGCAAGTATTAATCATTAGCACTTGTATTTTAATATCTACCCAATATTAAATGGCATTTTAAAATGAAATAGCAATAAATGCATGTGAAATGGAGAGCATGTGACAAGGAGAAAAGAGATGGCCTTATTTCTAATTCTGCGTAGGTTTGTGTGACATCTAGTTTTATCTTATGTCTTTTTCCCAAGGAACTGTGGTAGATGCTTTCTTTAATACTGAATGTCTGAATTACTATTTCATAAGGATGTTTTAAACACTGAGAAGAATACCTGTATTTTTTACCAGCACCAGATTAATGGGGTTATCTGCCTTTTTTCTTCACTCCCTCTTTCTCTGGGAGGAGCATACATTTCATCTTAAAATCCTGATTTCACAGTCTCCCTTAGGAAGAGTCAACATTCTAAGCAACCTACAACTACATGGGTAGTTTGGTTGCCACTGCCTTCCCTTTCCCTCAGACAATCTCCTTGACTTTATTTCAAATATTTACCTACAAATTCCTTATCATTGGATGAAACTGACCTGTCCCAGTATTAAACCAATAGAATCTACTCCTGGGTGTACCCCTCAGACTCAAACAGTTTTGTGAACAGAAATCCATTCTAGCTTAAGCATTTCAAAATCTACTGGAAAGTATTATTACCAACTGTCAGCACCTAGCCATGTTATTCCCAACAACTAATAGCATTCCCCAAACCATCTATCATTACTTTATAATTATTTTTCCTTTTCTAAGGAGTATTTATTTTAATGTTAAACCCATTGAAAGCAGAAAGACTAAACAGCATTAAGCCTTCAGGAGCTAAGACTTTGGAACCAGCAAAAAATATATCCTGCAGTAATCGTTAATGATGTTTGCCAAATATTACAATGCTCTTCTCTTTTTGGGTTCATTGTAGAGTTGTACTTTCTGGATCCTTACAGTTAGATAGGGCTGTGTGACCAATTCTTGCCAATAAATTGCAGGCAGCTGTGGCATGTGTCATTTCTGGCTGAGGACTTAATTAATATATCAGTTAGAGTTCTCTTTCTTTCTGTCATAAAAACAAGCAATGCTCCAGAGAGCGGCTGTTCCATCATCCTAGGTCCTAAGAAAAGACAACATGGAGCATATTTCCAGCTTACCCTTGATGAACAAGGAACATGAGCAAAAATTAAACCTTAGTTGTTTCAAGCTACTGAGATTTAGGGGTTTGTTACTACAACATAATTGAAACCATCCTGTTTGATGCAGCCTAATTGATGCAACCTTTCTAGAAGCATTCTTACTATCTATTTTTGCTTACATATTTAAGTGGAATAAACAACTGTTTTCTATAAACAATATAGATTGGCCCATGGGTAAAAGATAGCCCTGGGGTTTTGATTTTTTGAAAGTTTAGATGTGATGTGGAAATGCTCTGTAGCTTGTTAAATGACATTATCCTTAAATAGCTTTCACTTAGAAATATATTTGATAAATTAAGGGTTTATATTGTAAGCTCTGGAGCAACCAACACACACACACACACACACACACACACACACAAAC
This sequence comes from Tadarida brasiliensis, assembly GCA_030848825.1. Taxonomy (NCBI): domain Eukaryota; kingdom Metazoa; phylum Chordata; class Mammalia; order Chiroptera; family Molossidae; genus Tadarida; species Tadarida brasiliensis. The sequence goes on from CM061280.1 coordinate 42,463,947, forward strand.
ACATACACACACTAAAAATTATGATAGATTTGAAATCAACCATATCAATAATTAATTTAAATATAAATTAACTAAACCTGCCACATAAAAGGCAGAGATTTTTCAGACTGGATTTAAAAAGGTATACAGAACTAGATGCTATCTACAAGATGTATACTTTAAATGTAAAGACAGAGATGAGCTGAAAATAAAAGGATAGGAAAAAATACACCATGCAAAAAAAATAAGCTTGATAAGTGTGTCTGAGAAAGAACCATAAATTTACACTGGCAATATTCTAAGATGCTAAATGATAGAGAGAGAGACACAAAGAGAGATAAAGATATTCAAGTAAAGCACAGGATTTATTCATTTTCAAATATTAAAACATTTTCTTATATATTTGTTATTTAAATACGGGTGTTTTGCATCTTGAAAGAAGAAAATGTTGGGAGTCTTGAGATAAAATGATCATATAGAAGAACTTAATTAAATAATATTTAGAGCTCAAAGAGGACTTGAAAATAATATAATCTAAGGTTTCCAAATGAAAAAGGAATACCACCTATGGTATGTGGAATGATTTTGGATGGTACTTAAAAACATTTTAATAGTTATTAATTTAATAGGTTTTATTAGTAAATACTATAATTAGTACATCACAGTCATGATTTCATATTATTTGCTACTAAAGACAAAGCTTACACAAAAGAGTCGTATTTTTATTTAAAGGAAGTTGCTGGCTGGATAACATAGGTGACTGATATACAAATATGGTAAAAATCATGGAGGTGATAAGAAAATTGTTGAAGTTTTAGAAACACTAATTGAACCCAATTCTTTCATGGGAAGAACTGACACCCGAGGTGGGGGGGTGGCGGGGGGAGATAATTGCTTAAGGTCACATAGTAAATCAATGGCAAACCTGAGTCTAGAACTTAATTTTTCCAATGTTCATTGTGATGCTTTTTTCCCCTACTGTACTATTTAAGAAGTATCAATTACCTGGGTATTGTATAACATCTTGCTTCAATGACATTAGGGTTTTATTAAACAATATAACATACTAGGACTGAATGAGCTTAATACAAATTCAGCCCAATTTCTTTGCCCGTCTCCACCATCTTACTTAGAGAAGTTTGATGCTAACTCTGAAGCTCTAAAGTCCTGTACCATCAAAAACCAATTCTTTTACTGATAATAAAGGTTTTTCACTAGCAAACATTTCTAGATATTTATTACCTCCTACCTACATTAGAATGTAAGAAATATAAGGCAGGGACTTTGTTCATTTTCTTTATTGTATCCTAGCACTTATAATGGTGCCTGATCTATAGTGAGCGCCAATTTCTTATTTGTTGGTTGAATGAATTTGAAAGATCAAGATGATACTGTAATGCCAGAAATTCAGGTTATATATTTGGGCTTATGCTCATGTGTCATTAATTCAACAGAAGTAATGATGCATTAATTTATTAATTTAACAAACATTTGTGCAGAATCTACTGTGTGGCAGACACTGTCTTGACATGAGAGATATAATAATGAGACAAAAATTATATCTCCCCTCACAGAGCTCATTTTCTATGAGGAACAAGTACTGATAGACTGGCAAACATGATCAAGTGTGTTAAGTGCTACATTATGTATAAGTATTAAGATGCTATGGGAGGCATATAGGGAACATTTTACCCATACTTGAGGGTAAGAAAAATCTAAGCTGAATCTAAAAGATGAATGGCAGTTCATTAGTAGAAAACATTAGTTTATGCCTCATCACTACTGCAGTAAAACGTCAAAGCCAGCTCTAGGAATAAAGATGATATAAATCTAATGCCTTCCCCATGCCCATCTTTCTCCTGTAGTGTCTCTGACAGACTTCTATCTTATGTGCTATTTCCAAAAGACCTTGCTCTCAACTGAGCCCCACTGTGGTAGTAGCTGATAAAATTTCAAGGCATATCTCCTTCCAGAGGTATTCTAAACAAGTCTATAATTATCCAATTTTTGTATCCTTCCCTCAACTATAAAAGAAATCTTAGCATGTTTAAAGAACTTATTTTATTTATTTAACTTATTTAACTTATATTAAATAACTATATCATTATTTAAAGAAGAGGTCGACAAATTACAACTTGCTGACCAGTCATATGTTGTTATGAATAAAGTTTTATTGGCACACAGCCATGCTCATTTACATTGTCTATGGCTCCATCTTTGTTCTACAATAGCAGAGCTGAGTAGCTGCAACAGAAACTGTATGCCCCTGGAACCTAAAATATTTTCCATCTGGCCTTTTACTGAAAAAGTTTGTCAACCCCTAATTTAGAAATCGTGGTTTTACCTTTAAAAATGATCATTCTTTTTTTACAGTGGAAAATTAAATTTACTGGTAAATTTAATCACTTTCTATACTGTTCTGTACAATATCTGAAGTTTTCAAAAAATAACATCTTCCCACTTTATTTTTCTTCTTTTTATAATACTTATTTCAATAATTCTTTTAGTGAGAATCTGAGATAAACTTTCTTAGTGTTAGATGTCTGAAAATGCCTTTGCTATTGTTTATAAATGATAATTTAATTGATTATAAAACTCCATGTTTACTGTCTCCTCCCACCCTCAGTGCTTTGAAGGTATTATTTTACTTTCTGTAGACTTATTTTTTTAGCTGAGAAATCAGCTCAATAATTTTGTGAGTCATTGGTCTTTTTTTTTTTTTGGTATCTTTTAAAAAATTTAATTAATTTATTTTTGTTACAGGTGTTTCTCCTTTCCCCCCCATTGACACCCCCCAGCATTGTTGTCTATGTCCATTGGTTATGCTTATATGCATAAGTTTTTTGGTTTATCTCACCCCTGCCCCCTCCTCTGAGGTTTGTCAGTCTGTACCCTACTTCTATGTCTCCGGGTCTATTTTGTTCATCACCTTATTTTGTTCATTATATTCCACAAATAAGTGAGATCATGTGATACTTGTCTTTCTCTGACTGGCTTATTTCACTTAACATAATATTCTCCAGGTCCCTCCATGCTGTCTCAAAGGATAAGAGATCATTTTTTTTTACAGCTGCATAGTATTCAATTGTGCATATGTACCATAGCTTTTTTATCCACTTATCTATTGATGGAAACTTGGGCTGTTTCCAGATCTTAGCAATTGTAAATAGTGCTGCTATGAACATAGGGGTACTACATCAAGCTAAAAAGCTTCTGCACAGCAAAAGAAACAAGCATCAAAATGGAAAGGGAACCCACTATATGGTAGAGCATAATTGCCAATGATACATCAGATAAGGGGTTAATTTCCAAAATATATGGAGTACTCATACAACTCAACAAAAGGAAGACAAAGAATCCAATTAAAAAAAATGGGCAGAGAACCTAAATAGACACCTCTCCAAACAGGACATACAAATGGTCAAGAGACATATGAAAAATGCTCAATGTCACTAAGCATCAGAGAGATGCAAATTAAAAGGACTATGAGGTATCACCTCATACCTGCCAGAATGGCTTCCACCAACAAATCATCAAACAACAAGTGCTGGCAAGGGTGTGAAGAAAAAGGGACTCTAGTACACTGCCGGTGGGAACGCAGACTGGTGCAGCCACTATGGAAAACAATATGGTGTTTCCTCAAAAAATTGAAAATTGAACTGCCATTTGACCCAGTGATTTCACTTCTAGGAATATATCCTAAGAAGCCTGAAACACCAATCAGAAAGAATATATTTTTGTTTCTTTTAAGATTGTCTGTTTAAATTTGATGCTCTGCAGCCTTACAAGATGTGCCTAAATATAAATTTATGTTTACTTGTTTGGTATTTGGAGTGCACTTTCAATTATGTCTTTGGTTCTGGAAAAATTTTCAGCCATTATATCCTCAAAGAGCTCATGTTTCCTATTCCATACATTTCATTTTCCTGGACTTTTAAAAGACATATGTTGGAAACTCTTAGTCTATCTATATCTCCTTAATTTATCTTTTACATATTTTAAAAATCTATCCCTTGGTGCCATGTCCTGGGTTGGTTTTCTCAGAAATATTTTCTAATTCATTAATTTGTTATTCAGCTCTGTCAGGTGGAGTGAATGTTTTATTTAATGAGTAGTGAAATGAGTGAGATTCGTCCAAGCCCCTAGACTCAAACATGGCTACACATTTTGTATAAAATACATTTAGTTTCTTTACTCCACAGCAGCTGGACTTCCAGCTGCCTCTGCTTGCTTCTAAACAAAGAACCTAGAGGGGGCTTCAGGATCACATACCATTTTATGCTTTTGCTCTTATATTATTATTTTCCCATCAATATCTTTGTGATTTCCTCTATTTATATTTTATAAATCATGACTTTCTGTTTGGAACAAAGAAGTAATTAAAACATGAACTCATTATACATCTCAGACATCTCTTTCCAGAAGTATACACACTTAATATGTATGATTTAAGAATAAAACTTTTAGAATATAAATGAATTAATTCATAAAAGTGGCTTTTGAGGCACTATGGCTTGTGATTAGGGACTTAGGGGAAGGACCTCTGTAGGGTCCCTTAAAGTGTATCACATAAACAAGGACCTTCTTCAAGGTTGTACACTGCAATGACATATGTAAACCGTATTTTTTAATTGTTGACAGTATTACAGATGTCCCCAATTTCCTCATTTTTGCACCCCTTTTAACCAAACCTTGCCTAAACCCACACTATTGTCTGTGTCCATGGGTTATGCATATATGTATATATATTCTTTGGTGTAGCCCCCTATTAAGTGGGTTCTTCTATCTATATAAGATTCACTTGAACTCCATTGCATACCATTTCGAAGTTTAAATACTTTCTGAAGATTTCTATGAATTTTAGATGAATTACATTCTCATTGTTCCTTTTACTTCTGGACTCTTATTTCTGTGTATGCTATCTCCTATACTGTTCAGATTCAGAGTAGAAAAATTATTTGGCTTTATTTCCTCAAACAATAAAAAACAAAACATCACCTCACAACAAAAGACTCACACAGGATGAAAGTGAAGGGATGGAAACAAATTTACCAAGCAAATGGAAATAAATAAAAAAAAGCTGGTGTAGCAATACTCATATCTGACAAGATAGACTTCAAAACGAGGGTCATAATAAGAGACAAAGAAGGTCACTACATAATATTAAAAGGATCAATCCAACAAGAGGATATAACCCTGGTAAACATATATGTACCAAATATGGGAGCTCCAAAATATATTTTAAAACTTCTGGAGGACTACAAGGGAGAGATCTTAGTGGGTGATTTTAACACCTCACTTGCACCACTGGATAGATCTTCCACACAAAAACTTAACAAGGATATAGAGTCCTTAAATGACGACCTAGATCAGTTGGACTTAATTGATATTTACAGAAAATTTCACCCCAAAGTTGAAGAATATACATTCTTCTCAAGTGCACATGGGACATTCTCCAAGATAGATCACATATAAGGACACAAAAGTAACTCTCTAGAAATTCAAAAAGATTGAAATCATATCAAGCATCTTCTTGGGCCACAATAGCATGAAAGTAGAACTCAATTACAATAAAAACACATAAAAACTTTCAAACACTTGGAGGCTAAATAGCATGTTATTAAACAACGAGTGGGTTAACAATGAGATCAAGGAAAAAATTAAAAACTTCCTGGAAAACAATGAAAATGAACACACAACAACACAAAATCTATGGGACGCAGTGAAAGTCATGAGAGGGAAGTTCATAGCACTACAGGCCTACCTCAAGAAACAAGAAAAATTTGTAATTGACTCTCTAACTCTACAACTTAAAGATCTAGAAAGAAAACAAAAGGAAAAACCCAGAGCAAGTAGAAGGAAAGAAATAGTAAGGTCAGAGAAGAAATGACATAGAGACTAAAAAAACAGTTCAGACTTCTGGTCAAGATGGCGGCATAGGTAAACACGGTATTGTATCCTCCCACAACCACATCAAACTTACAACCAAACTGCAGAACAACCATCATTCAAAACCACCTGAAATCAAGCTGAATGGAAGTCCTACAACTAAAAAATTAAAGAAGAAGCCGCATCAAGACTGGTAGGAGAGGCAGAGGCGCGATGGGCTGGTCCCACACCTACGTGTAGCAAATAAAAATTAGGAGTATACCTCGGCTGAGAAGTTCCTCCCTGACGACTGAGGGGTCCCCATCCCACACCAGGTGCCCAGCTCAGGGTTCCAGTGCCAGGAAGAGAAGTCCTCATAACTCCTGTCTGAAAAAACCAATAGGAACTGAGGCTGAGGCGGCTGGAGCCCTCGGCAGCTCCTCTTAAAGGGCCCACTGCACAGACTTACTCGAACTACACCTTCCAGGCTCCAGTGGGGGGAGGAAGCTTGAAAGGAACCAGAGTCATATGGGGAAGAACTGAGTTGTTTGGCATTGGAGCGAGGGCTGGAGAGGCAGCTTTCTCCTGGACAGATGTGCTATCAGAGGTTTTTGTTCATTTGGTGAGCCCTTCCCTGGGATGGCAGACAGCTACAATATCTGGGACTCCAGAAACCTGGCTCACTCTGTTTGCCCCGCCCTGGTGATTCCCTGAGGCTCCACCCCACCCAACTTTCAGGCCCACCCAAGCTGTTGCCAGTTGCTTTACCATAAGATTAGCCTGTCTTGGATCCTGCTTCAGCTTTTCCTAAATTTTTCAATCAAGCAGCATCTGGTCTCAGCTAGCCCCATACCTCTCGCTAAGTAATACATAGAAACAAACACAGGGAGGCAGCCAAAATGAGGAGACAAAGAAACAGGTCCCAAATGAAAGAACAGAATAAAACTCCAGGAAAAGAACTAAGTAAAATGGAGTTAAGCAACCTAACAGATGCAGAGTTCAAAATACTGCTTATAAGCATGCTCAATGGACTTAGTGAGAACCTCAGTGAACTTCTTGAGGGCCTCAAGAGCATAAAAAAGGACCAGTCAGAAATGAAGGATGCACAGTCAGAAATGAAGGAGGCACTAACTGAAATAAAGAATAGTTTACACAGATTCAATAGTAGAGTAGGTAAAGCCAAGAAGCAAATTATTGATTTGGAATATAAGGAAGCAAAAAACACCCAATAAGAACAGCAAAAAGAAAAAAGAATCCAAAAAAATGAGGATAGTGTAAGGAGCCTCTGGGACAACATCAAGCATGCCAACATTCGCATCTTGGGGGTGCCAGAAGGAGAAGAGAGAACAAGAAATCGAAAACCTATTTGAAACAATAATGGCAGAAAACTTCCCTAACTTGGTGAAGGAAACAGACATACAAGTCCAGGAAGCACAGAGAGTCCCAAACAAAATGAACCCCAAGAGGCCCACACCAAGACACATCATCATCAAAATGCAAAAGGTTCAAGACAAAGAGAGAATCTTAAAAGCAGCAAGAGAAAAGCAGTTAGTTACCTACAAGGGAGTTCCCATCAGACTGTCAGCTGATTTCTCAAAAGAAACTTTGCAGGCCAGAAGGGAGTGGCAAGAAATATTCAGTGATGAAAAGCAAGAACCTACAACCAAGATTACTCTGTCCTGAAAAGCTGTCATTTAGAATCGATGGCCATACAAAGAGTTTCCCAGACAAGGAAAAGCTAAAGGAGTTCATCACCCCCGTGGTGGGGGGGTCGCCCGGCACCCCCGCTCCGCCTGGGTTCCTCCATGGTGGGGGGGTCGCTCAGCTTCCACAGGCGCCCCTGGCTGCAGGATCTCGTTTCCTTTCAGGTGACAAGGAGGGTCCTGGAGGGCAGTATGCCGTCTCCATTCTGCTGCTTCTTTAATTTCGTAGTTGCAGGGCTTCCATTCAGCTTGATTTCATGCGGTCTTTAAGTGATAGTTATTCTGTGATTTAGTTGTAACTTTGATGTGGTTGTGGGAGGACGCGATTCTGCGTCCACCTAGGCCGCCATCTTGACCGGAAGTCCTAAACTATTCTTTATTTCAGTTAGTGCCTCCTTCATTTCTAACTGTGTATCCATCATTTCTGGCTGGTCCCTTTTTATGCTCTTGAGGCCCTCACTAAGTTCACTGAGGTTCTCACTAAGTCCATTGAGCATCCTTATAAGCAGTATTTTGAACTCTGCATCTGTTAGGTTGCTTAACTCCATTTCACTTAGTTCTTTTCCTGGAGTTTTGTTCTGTTCTTTCATTTGGGACCTGTTTCTTTGTCTCCTCATTTTGGCTGCCTCCCTGTGTTTGTTTCTATGTATTACTTAGCAAGAGATATGGGGCTAGCTGAGACCAGATGCTGCTTGTTTGAAAGAATTTAGGAAAAGCTGCAGCAGGATCCAAGACAGGCCAATCCTATGGTAAAGCAACTGGAAACAGCTTGGGTGGGCCTGAAAGTTGGGTGGGGCGGGGCCTCAGGGAATCACCAGGGCGGGGCAAACAGTGTGAGCCAGGTAGCTGAAGTCCCAGATATGGCGGCTTCTGCCGGCCCAGGGAAGGGCTCACCAAAGGAACAAAAGCCTCTGATAGCACATCTGTCCAGGAGAAAGCTGCCTCTCCAGCCCTCGCTCCAATGCCAAACAGCTCAGTTCTTCCTCATATGATTCTGGTGCCTTTCAAGCTGCCTCCCCCACGCTGGAGCCTGGAGGGAGCAAGTCCGAGTAAGTCCGTGCGCGGGCCCTTTAAGAGGAGCTGCCGAGGGCTCCAGCCGCCTCAGCCTCAGTTCCCGCTGTTTTTTTCAGCCAGAAGTTATGAGGACTTCTCTTCCTGGCACTGGAACCCTGAGCTGGGCGCCTGGTATGGGACGGGGACCCCTCAGTCCTCAGGGAGGACCTTCCCAGCCGAGGTATCCTCCTAATCTTTATCCGCCACACATGGGTGTGGGACCAGCCCGTCGCGCCTCCACGCCTCCTACCAGTCTCGAAAAGGCTTAATTTTTTAGTTGTAGGACTTCCATTCAGCTTGATTTCAGGTGGTTTTGAATGATGGTTGTTCTGTAGTTTAGTTGTAAGTTTGATGTGGGAGGACGCAATACCACGTTTACCTACGCCGCCATCTTGACCGGAAGTCCTCAATTTTTTTTAAGTAAGGAAAAAAAGTCAGACAAATTTGCCATTGAGGAATTTTCATTGTGGTCCTTCACCCCATGTAGTGTACCCAATCATCTACTGTTTGGTGGCATGTCACGCCTTCCTTTTCTTCCTTTCTCTTTCTCTCCTTTTCAGAACAAGGAGGAGGAGGAGCAGGAGCAGGAGGAGAAGAAAGAAAAAAATCAAATATTTTTTTGTATCATATAGAAAAAACAACTGGCCATTATCTTTAGTTGTCTTGCTTCTGTGTCTCACCCTGTAGTCCTAGGGCCTTGCAAATTATTTTTACTAGAAAGTTTTATCGCTAAGAATTCTGATGCAAGTTGCTGATATAAGACTGGTTTTGCCTGCCAAAATGAGAATATTTACTACTTCCCTAGATGGTCTTAGTGAATAACTTAAGTTATGATCAGAATATGAATTGGGTTATACTTAATTGATTTCACTGTTCTAATCTGCTTCTGAGTGATAGTATTAGGGTTTCTGTCTTCATGGTGCTTGCATGACTGTAATGGCAAGTAGTCCTACTGAGGAAAGTTCAAATTACTCCTTGGCATTGCTAGGTCCAAGGAAAGTTTCCCTTTACCCTCTTAGTTCTTCTGGCTGTTCAAATAATTCAAATAACCTACAAATGGATTAACAGGAGAAAATAAAATCTTAATATATATGCATGGGTAGTTCACATGAACATGAAAATTCTACAGACAGTGAGGCAAAATGAGGTATATTTGTCATTTTGGACTAAGGAGAAAGAGGTAAGAAATTCACAGATAGATGAGAAAGAGTAAACATTTGGTAAACAAATTCTTGCAAGGACACCCAGCAACAAATTGGACAAAAGGGGATCTAGTGGAACAAGATTTTGCTCGGATCCTCCCTGTCTGCCACACTTAATTCATATATAGTAAAGTGAACATACTAAGGTGAATATGTGAAGGGTCCCTTCCTCAAGCAGGTTTTTCTACCTGAATTCCTTTAGGCAGGTAAAGGGGAGGTTAAAAAACAAAACAAACAAAAAAAAACCTTGAGTTTGTTGGACTTTATTTTCAGCTCAAAATATACTGCATGCCAGAGTGTCACATTCTGGGGAGATTTTCTCCTGACACCCAGAGCATCTTATCTGATTATGAGTATACTTAGAGACAGTTTGGGTTTGGTAGAAAGAATAAAACAAGGGTTGAGAAATAAAGGTAGAGAAGTGTTTTTTGGGCCCAGGGACAAGAGCCATACACAGATTATAGGAAGATGGTAAAATGGTTAAGTGAAGATTGCTTTAACTATAGCAGAGAATTCAAGTAGTATTAAAATGGGGGGTAAGAAAAGCCAGTGCTCTGGAATATTTCTTTGGAAGACATGGGCTCTGGATCATAATGGGTAATGCTTTCAGGATAGTTACTGTATACCAGACAGAGAATCTTCTAAGCCTTTTACAAATCTCAACTAGTTTAATCCTCATAACAATCACATAGGGTGAGCACTATCCTTATCCCAATATCCCTATTAGGAAACAAAGGTTAGGCAAGTTAACTATGGTCATACAGCCCAGTAAATCTTAGATAATCAGTCTCTCAAGTATATATTTTTAATGCTTTCTTCTTCTTCTGGTTCTGCTACTTAATAGTTATGAAACATTAGGCAAGTTGATTAACTTCTTTTTGAATCAGAGTTTACTCAATAGCAAAATATATGATTACAAGAATTAAATAAAATACTCAATGCATGCTAGAAGCTAGTAGTAGTTGTAGTGTTGGTTTTGTTGATATTATTATTCGTTTTGTTTCTCCCATTCTTGTCCTTTCCATCACTGACAGTTAAAGGGAGAGTATTATATATAACCCAAAACTTACCTCTGAGAGAGAAGTGGCCAGAGGTCTTTTAAAATAAAGCCTGTCTGAAAATTGGGAGGAAGGAGTTAAATCCCAAAGGAGGATATGCCAAGGTGAATCACAGAAGTGCTCTTGTCAGTTTGATTAGTGGCCTCTTATTAAATTAGGCTTAGAATAAATTGATGAAAATTACCATTTTATGTTAGATTTAGTTTTATTTAAAACTTTCTTTATAAGATGCTTTAAAATATTAAAGATATATTTTTCAAGACCAATATAAATATGCAAAGGATAATTTTTAATCATTAGTTACAAAATGCAAAATAAAGCAACAACCAGCTACCATTTCCTCCAGTCAAATTGAAGCAGATTAATTCCTTGTGAGCACACTCATACAGTACACACCCTCATTGGTGAACAACTTAATAGTATCTATTATTTTTTATGAGCATCCCCTTTAACCCAGCCATCCCATTCCTAGAAATGTATCTTACAGCAGTGCTTACCCAGTTGAGCAAAGATGCATGTACAAGGCTGTTTGCCCCATTGTTTGTATTTGCAAAAAACTGAAAACAGCATAAATGTCCATTGAGCCCTCAATACTGCTCTGAATATGTGCAGTGTTTTACTAACAGGCATCCGGACAACTGAATGTCTCTGCTTTAGTAGCTAAAACACCACCACCACCAGAAAAAACAAAAACAACAAAAAACTGTGCTTTCTATTCAGTATATTTGTCTATTGCTTTTTGAATAAATTGCTGAGTAATTTTGGTGGCTCTATTGTTGTTTTCATAAACCCAAGAAGAGTTACCAGAGATGTTATGACACAATATAAATGTCAAGAGGTGATTGAAAGGAACCATTTTTAGTGTTTAATCATTGCTCACTCTCATTTCTAGGCTATTTTCCCTACCCTAAGGGTTTAACAGAATCATGTCTTCTTTTCCAAATACATTTTTCTCTCTAAAGTTGCTTGTGTTTCTCTCAAACTCAGACTGTTCTTCTCATACCTAAAGGGCTTAGTCATTGTCAAGCTCCTCCAATTTAAAAAAAAAAAAAAAAGAAGAAATAAAAAGAACCAGAGGAGCTTTGGAGTGGTAGAATGGTGATACCTCACCAAACACCACCCAGGCAATTAACATATAAGAAGAAAGAGAGATGGCCAATGAAAAAGTGGATGATATTTTTTTTTGTTCTTTTTTTCAATTTTTATTAATTTATTTTTGTTACAGATGTTTCTCCTCCCCCACCCCTGTAGCTACCCTGCTTCCCATCCCCCCCTCAGCATTGTTGTCTATGTCCATTGGTTACACATACATGCATATAACAAGAGTGGATGATATTTTGAAATAAAAATTAAGAATGGTCATTTAGGGAAGAAATAAAAAGAAATATTTTATATAGCCCTCTAAATGCTCAATTAAGTTCATTTAGCACCTTTTCCCTAATTATGGTATAACTATTCAGAGTAGGCATAATGTTGTTTTATCCTGGATATTTACCACTGTGTCTGAGAGCCCAGTTGTCCTTGAGAGACTAGCAATCAGTAAAACAGATGATGAAGCTATAAATCTGTGGAATCACTTTGCAAATACCAGTGTCTCATCGGTATGGTGGTGAAATGAGTTATTTTATAGAACACTACTGAATATGTATCATAATTGCCATTTTTCAGTGGCTTAATCTGCATTGTGAGTTGACTTCAAAAATTTTTCCCTGAGGCTTTGCTGTGAGTAACACATCACAAAAGGACAAAGCTGAAGAATGAAAATGGTTGAAATAGATTTAACTTTAAATATTTCAATTTGTGTACTTCTAAAACAAGCTTATATATTTGCGATCTTTTCTAGCTACACAATTTATGCACATGTGTTCAAGAGAGAGAGAGAGAAAAAGATTATAATCACATTTAACTCAGAAAAGCAATAAAAATCAGCTGTTCGTTCTAACATCAGTTCTTTTTCTTTTAGGTATTAGAACATAAATATGTCCTGTATTGCTACCATGCCTGAGAACAGGATCCCAACAATTAACTCAAGAAATTCAATGGATTTGTAAATTTTTGGATAAGACATCAGGATGCAAATTTTAAAAGCCTTTAAAACTAGGCCCTTTCCTTCTGTCTAATCAAAATGAAGCAATCCTGTCCCCCATCACCAAATACACACACCCGTTAAAAGATAAACTGAGGCATATTAAAATTTTTAAGAGTTCATTTGAGCAAAAATCCATTAGAATGGGGCAGTGCCCAACCAGAAGTGGTTAGGAGGGCTCTGCTGACAGGAGACAGGAGAAAGGCTTATACAGAAAAAGTGTGGAAGCAAAAAAAAAAAAGAACTTATTTGATTGGTTGTAGCTAAAAACTAGTTGGCTGTTTGTGATCGGTTATCCATAGCTGTTTGATTTCAAAACCTTGAGGCATTTACTACAGGCTTAGATTTTGGTTAAAGGCCACTATAGCATTCGAGCTACCTCAATCTAATGGCCTCTCTGTTTAATTAATTTGAAACACATTTTGTTACAGGTAGGGAGAGATCCTCCTCTCCACAACTTGCTAGTGGGAGTGGGCTTCTTGTGATATCCTGAGAAAAGGAATTTTCTGAGACTCGCACAGGAGGATGAGATATTGTAAAAAGCTTTATTTCTGTGGGATTACACCTTGAATTTTCAAGGCCCCATTTCCCTTTTTCCCACCAAGGAATAAGTCCCATTTTACCTTCAGCAAGGCTAAAATCAAAGTCAGTGTCCAGAACTTCCATTCCAAGTTAGAGCATACACCAATCCAGCATCAGGAGAGCTTAGTTTGTGTTTCCTGCTGCAATCCATCAGTCCATTGCATGTGGAATCTGCATGGCTGTGGGCTACACAGGTGAATGCAAGGAAGCAGGAGTAAAACCAAAGGAACCAGAGAACCAAGAGAGAGAGAGTTAACTTCTCTTTTGCAAGATTCTGTATTCTCAATTTTTTTCAGGCTTTCAATGGCCCTGACTAGTCTAGCCAATCCTTGGTTCCCCAGGCTTCACTGACAGGCAAGTACCTTCTCTATGTCACCTCAACTTTGCATGTGTCTATTTCCCCTTTGTTGGACTACTTCCCCCAGAGATTTTTCAGGGAATGGCCTGGTGATTCCCTGGGGAGTGTAAAGCTGCAGCTTCCTGGTGAAGCTGCCCAAATGACATGCCTATAATGTCTGGCTGCCTCTTTACTTCTTTCCTATTATTAATAACTAGCTAATTACAATGGTATCACTTTATTTTATTATGTTTTAATTTTTTAATGAATTTATTTTTGTTACAGATGTTTCTCCTTTTTTCCCCATTGACACCCTCCTCCCCAACCCCCCACCCCGTCCCCAGCTTTGTTGTTCATGTCCATCAGTTATGCATACATGCGTATAAGTTTTGTGGTTTATCTCTTCCCTCCTCCCTCAACCCCTCTTCTGAGGGTTGTCAGTCTGTACCCTACTTTCACATCTCTGGGTCTACCCTGTTCCCCAGACTGTTATGTTTATTATATTCCACAAATGAGTGAGATCATGTGGTATTTGTCTTTCTCTGCTTGGCTTGTTTCACTTAGGATAATACTCTCGAGGTCCCTCCACATCGTCTCAAAGGATAAGAGATCTTTCTTTCTTACAGCTGCATAGTACTCCATTGTGTATATGTACCACAGCTTTTTTATCCATTCATCTACTGATGGACACTTGAGCTGTTTCCAGATCTTAGCGATTGTAAATAGTGCTGCTATGAACATGGGAGTACATGTATTCTTTTTGATTGGTGTTTCAAGTTTCTTAGGGTATATTCCTAGAAGTGGGATCACTGGGTCAAATGGTAATTCAATTTTTAATTTTTTGAGGTAACACCATAGTGTTTTCCATAGTGGCTGCACCAGTCTGCATTTCCACCAGCAGTGTACTAGAGTCCCCTTTTCTCCACACCCTCGCCAACACTTGTTGTTTGATGCTTTGTTGATGGTGGCCATTCTGACAGGTGTGAGGTGATACTTCATCGTTGTTTTAATTTGCATCTCTCTGATGATTAGTGATGTTGAGCATTTCTTCATACGTCTCTTGGCCATTTGTATGTCCTGTTTGGAGAGGTGTCTATTTAGAGCCTCTGCCCATTTTTTAATTGGGTTCTTTGTCTTCTTTTTGTTGAGTTGTATGAGCACTCTATATATTTTGGAGATTAACCCCTTATCTGATGTATCTTTGGCAATTATGCTCTCCCATGCAGTGGGTTCCCTTTCCGTTTTGATGGTTGTTTCTTTTGCTCTGCAGAAGCTTTTTAGTTTGATGTAGTCCCATGTGTTCATTTTTCCCTTTGTTTCTGTTCCCTTTGATTTAAGGTTTCATTTTCCATTAACTGAAACCCGTGCTAATGTATCCAAATATCCTGAATTGCTTGAAGCTAGACCAGAATTCACCTTTGACCCAGATAGCCAGCTGTTCTATATCTTGCTGGAAGTCACAAATGTTTGAGGTGACTAGTTTCAAAATGATAGAAAATTTGGAATTTAGTGAGTCATTTGACATCACACCCCATCTCCTTACTAAGTAGACATAGAGGAAGTACAGATTTTTGTCTATACATCAGATATCCCATGTGCCTTTTATTGTGTGTGTTTTATTATGGGCTGCCTCTAGAGCAGGAACTTGGTATTGAATTTGAATTGCAATTAATAAAGAAAGTCTGAAGTTCTAGAAATTCCTATTTGGCTACCTTTCTGGTTACCATGTAAATCCTATAAAATGACTTATTTTGAGCTTGGAAAATGAAATTTTATTTTTATATTCTTATTGAGGGAAACATTTCTTAATTCCATTAACAATAATTATGCTGGACTTGAATTTCTTATTTTCCTGCAAAGCTCATTATAAATTACAGTCTATTAATTTGAAAAAAAAAATGGACTGGATACTTGTAGGCATTAATCCTCAGCACCACAGCATTGTTTTAAAAAATAAAAGAGCTGAATAAACAATTGAAGGAACTATAGGTTTATGATGAGGGTAAGTAAAAGCAATTTTACCTGAATACTGTATTCTTTTTTTTTTTTAATTTTCTTTTGTTTTAATCAGTGACAATATTGTTTACTGTTCTTCCCCTCTCCCCAACACACTATTTTGTCTTTGAATGGAGATGAATTTAAGATGATTCTTGGGACATTTGAGTGAGTTACTCAGTTTTCCTAGGTCACCCATGTATACAGGAGGCATACATGTTATTAAACTTATGTTTGTTTTTCTCTTGTTAATCTGTCTTTTATTACAGCAGGGTCTTAGCCAAGAACCTAGAAGGGTAAAGGGAAAATTATTTTTCCTCCCCCATATGCCATAGAACCAAAATCAGGAAAGAAGGAGGTAAATTCAGAGTAATGTATGTAGAGATTCAGGATACTCTAGTTAAAATAACAAAAAGTTTTATCAATGCTCTAGTAAGGAAGGTGTACATGTCCTAGTTACACCTTGATGGGGAAATTAAAAAATCCTGCCAGCAATAGAATCATCTGCTCAAATAGAGAAGAGAGAGAAAACAAAATTTAATATACATGAGCATTATCACATTGACATGCGTGCAAGGTAGCACAACAGTCTGGGCAGAATTATAAAATCTGGACAAGTTCACCTAAATGTATACCTTAATATAGCAGAAAGAACAATGGAAACTTCTCTTATCTCTTTGGGAAACAAATAGATTCACCTATGGGTTGTCTCTTGCAATCTCCTGAGAGACTTAATTTCAGAAGTATTTGTTTATAGTTCCAAGCTTCAGAGATATGTGAATTGAATTATCAAATAAAAAGTGTTGGCTTCTTTTTGAGATAATTAGACTTTTAAGAGACCGCCTAGGAAAATAATATTTTATTATTTTACCTTTGCAATTGTTTTTACTGTTTCAGTGAATATATTTATATTTGTTTACAAGTCAAATAATTTATCTATATTAAAGTATATGTAGTTCTGGTGAGGATTAAATTCTTCTCAACTAATATTTGTTCACTTTACTCAGATGCTCTTATTCCTGAGTTCCCCTTTCAAACATTCATTCACAAGTACATATCAAGGGGATGAGGATGAAGGCAGGAAAACCTACACAAATATTTCTTTTGTTGAAAGGAAATATCTTCTCAAAGCATCAACACAGTTCACCATGGCATAGACTTCAAACCATATTTGCTCCATAAGAGAATATAAGACAGGATAAAGGCAACTTCTTGCTAGAATCTCTCAAGACAAATATTAGAAACTAGAAAAACCATGGACAAATGGATGGTATTGATTGTGAAAGTAACATTCCAATCATTACACTGAATCAGCCCTGAAACCTGAGAGAAAAAAATGGTTAAACTATTCTGAATAACAAAGAGATATGGCAGGTAGTTTGTGAATATCAGTATTCTGTATGGTTATTTTGGCACATATTATTTCAACCATCAATTCCTTCTTCCTTGAAAGAAAGAAAAAGGATGAGAGACAGAGACCTATCCTATGCTCTTTTCTTTCATTTAGAGTTGATAGAGTAGGCAATTAGACAGATATGAGCAGAGCAGGAAGAGTAGGCCAAGTACAGAATGTCACCAAGGCAGAAAATTCAAGCTGTCTAGCAATGGGCAAAACTAGAGAAAACAGCTATTATAGGCTATAATCTAGAATCTCGCCCCCAGGGTGAACTTTCCTCCTCTGGCATGTTGTTAGTCATGCAGTTTAGACCCCCTTAGGGGAGGAACAAGTGGGGCAGAGAATAACCTCATATGATTCCCATACAAACCTTTGCACAACCACCCCCTTAAGCATTAAGCCTTCAGGACAGTGAGGTTCTGACCCACATCAAATAATCATAGAAACAAAGTCTTGGGTCTGTTGACCACAGAGACAGAGTTTCAGTCAAACTAAAGATAATATCTAAGCCTCAGTTGTTTCAGCTCCAATCCCAGAAAAGCAACAAAACCGCATGAAGCAATGCCAGGGCTAACATCAGGACCAGATGCAATGATTAATGATCCACAACCCTAGCACTCACCAATCAGTAGAGACCAAAACTTTGAAAGGACACACCTAGAAAGCTGATGAATATTCTATTGAGATACTCCCTGAAACACCCCCTAAAAATCCTGCTTTCAGAAAACAGATAAATACCCTTTAGTAAAGGGACTCAGTGCATGCCCTCTCTGGAGCGTGTCTCTGCCTTTCCCCTTCTTCTTCCCTCAGGAATGTTATCTTTGCTTTCTTTCTCTGAAGCTCCGGGGCCCTTCTTTTGCCTCTATAATTTGTTTCCTAAGTACATGTAGCCCAGCTGGCTCACTTCTTCTACCTCTGTGACATTCTAAATAAACTTGTTGCACCAGAGTCCTTGATTCTGAATTCTTTCCTAGCCAGACTCAAGAACCAAGGTCTAACCCTGTTGTTAACAGAATTATAGAAGATTTTGAGTCTCTTTAGAAAAATAGATTTAAAAAAAACTGTTAGATCAAGGGATATACAGACATAATATATCTGTATTATAACAGGATATATATCAAACAATATATTTGACAGTGTGCCTTATGGTCTCTTTGTAAAAAATACAAATGTGAGCTGGGTAACAACATTGTTGGATGCATCAAGAGGCAGTTGGGTCACTGTCACCTAAGAGGCTTAATAATGGTTCATTGTCAAATTGAAGGGCAATATCCTGCTGAAGGGCTCTGACCTTGATAATTCTATTTAACACTTTTATCAGCAATTTGATGGAAGATATAAAAGGAACATATTACATTTGCAGATGACATAAAATTTAAGATGGTAGATAAAAGAATAAAAGTTCATCAAGTTCATTATTCACCATAATGATAGGCTAAAATTAACACAGTAAAATTCAGTAAGAATGTGCATAATTACAAATAAAAACAAATCCTGACTTATTGAGGAGAGACTTTATTCAAAAAGAGTGTTGCAAGGCTGGTAGGAGGAACTATTGCAATAGAACAAGTGGAATTAGCATAACAGGGAGACTACAATGACCATAAGACCTGTAAAGCATCTAAAGAGTTAGACAAAAAGGAGTTTTCTTTTACAAAAAAGTAAAAAAGGTATGAGGAAGTGGGTTGAAAGAGTTGAATGAAAGAAGGCATGTAGGACTGCCGGTCAAGATAGTGGCATAGGTAAATGCGGTATTGCCTCCTCCCACAACCCCATCAAACTTACAACTAAACTATAGCACAACCATCATTCAGAATAGCCTGAAATTGAGCTGAATGGAAGTCCTACAACAATAAAATTAAAAAAGAAACCACATCAAGACTGATAGGAGGGGCAGAGGCATGGATGGGCTGGTCCCATACCCACATTTGGTGGATAAAAATCAGGAGGGATACATTGGCTATGAAGGTCCTCCCTAAGGAGTAAGGGGTCCCTGTCCCATACCAGGTGCCCAGCTCAGGTTTCCAGTGCCAGGAAGAGAAATCCCCATACCTTCTGGCTGTAAAAACCAGCGGGAAATGAGGCTGAGGGAGGCTGAGGCTTCTGGAGCCCCAGGCAGCTCCTCTTAAAGGGCCTGTGCATGGAATTACTCAGACTTACTCCCTCTAAGCTCTAAGGGGAGGCAGCTTGAAAGGCACCAGAGACATACAGGGAAGAACTGAGTTGTTTGGCCTCGGAACAAGGGCTGGAGAGTCAGCTTTCTCTCAGACAGATGTGCTGTGGGAGGCTTTTGTTCCTTTGGTGAGCTCTTCCCACACGAGGCCTGCAGACGGGGGGACCATATCTGGGACTCCAGCAAACTGGCTCACACTGTTTGCCCTGCCCTGGTGATTCCCTGAGGCCCTACCCCACCCAACTTTCAGGCCCACCCAAGCTGTTTCCAAAGGCTTTACCATAGGATTGGCCTGTCCTGGATCCTGCCTCAGATTTTTCTGAAATCTCTCAAACAAGCAGCATCTGGTCTCAGAGAGTCCCATACATCTTGTTAAGTGGCCCCAGGCCTGGTACTAGAAACAGCCAGCCTTGGTTCACAACTTGGCTTTTCCTGGGCATCTCCAAGCCCAGCACAAGAAGTAGCCATTGGCAGATCACTTTATAGCTTATGCCAGGTAGCCCCAGGTAGAACACAGGCAGTGGCTGACCTTGCCCCAAAGCCAGCACACCCAGTGGACAGCTTCAGACCAAGTATAAATACCACCACTCAACCACCTCCACAAGTGACACACTCAATGAGTAGACTTAGTGGCTACCAGAGCCCTGCTGAAGTAAATCTTGCTCTGTGTGGTGGGCCCTTACACAGCTGATCCTCCAACGTAGTCAGAGGCCAGTGGTCAGTGGGCATAGCCAGTCCTTGCAGCTGATAAGCCTGAGTAAATCCCTCCCATTGACATGCCAACAGCAATCAAGACTCAATTACAACAGAAGGGTGTACAGTCCACACTAAGGGTGCACCTCGAGGACCCAGCTGGCATGATCAGGGAGGCTGTGCCACTGGATACTACAAGACACATACAACAATAGGCCATCCTACAAAGCCTAGGAGACAGAGCAACTCTACCTAATACATAGAAACAATCACAGGGAAGCAGCCAAAATTAGGAGACAAAGAAACATGTCCCAAATGAAAGAAAAGAACAAAACCCCAGGGAAAAAAACTAAACAAAATGGAGATAAGCTATTAATCAGATGCAGAGTTCAAAACACTGGTGATAAGGATGTTCAAGGAACTTAGTGAGACATTCGAAGAACTTAAGGAGACTTCCAAGGAACTTAGTGAGAACATCAACAACATAAAAAAGAACCAGTCAGAAGTGAAGGATGCACTAACTCTAATAAAGAATAATTTATAGGGAATCAATAGTAGAGTAGGTAAAGCCAAGAAGCAAATCATCGATTTGGAATATAAGAATTAAAAAAACACCCAATCAGCTCTAGTCCATGGGGAGAAGAAAAGGCGGTGGAGTGAATGGAAGCTACACAGACGATCTCCCAGGATCAAATGGGAATTACAACTAAAATAAAGACAAATCGTCGCGAAAAAGCAACAGAAAAGTAGCGGGAGAGGACCATACAACCAGGGACACTGAATGAGCCTGGTAGGATCTGCGGAGGCGAGTGAGGGTGGCGGGCTGGGAGCCCACGGACAGCAGCAGCCTTGGCTGTGAGCAGTGGCCTTAGATGGGAGCAGCGGCGGCGCCCGCCCTCGGGGTTAGGAGCCCCAGCTGCTCCACAGCGCAGAGGGCCGGCACAGAGCACTAAATAGCCACAGCCACTCACCTGGGGCTCTGGCAGAGGGAGGGCGGACTGGACTGGAAATCTGTGGGGACACCTGGGATTTGGAGGGCGCTCAGAGTTTGTGCTGAGCTGTGGCAACAAAGGACAGTGGTGGCCAGCCCCTCCTTCCCGGTTGCACAGACCAGCAGCCAAGTTTGCTCCTTCCTGGAGCTGTGGAAGCCCCTCCCTCAGAGATTCCCAGGTGAGGTAAAGAGGTAAAGAAATGCAAATCGAGGCTCATTAACAACCAGCATTGGCCCCACCCTCGGGAAATCCTCTTACACTGTAAACATCTGAGGGACTTTCTCATTCAACTGAGATCCTAAGGCTTTTCAAGTAACTGAGGCTAATAGCCTCCAGGCAAAAAGCTAGAACATAACTAAACCTTTCCTGAGCTTGCAAATCTACCCAGGAAAGTGAGACTTGACAGTGGTGTTGAAGGAGGGCCCTCCACACTCATCCAAACCCAGTAGAGGGAGCCACAAATAGCAGAACACCAACACCCACAGGGAAAATTTGGCAGGCTCCAAAACCCACTGAGATAGCCAAAATGGTGAAACAAAGAAACACATCCCAAATGAAAGAACAAGAGAACACCACCGAAGATGAGATAAATGAAATGCAGCTAAGCAAATTATCAGAGGTAGAGTTCCGAGCCATGATCTTGAGGAAACTAAACAGCATGAGTAAGGACATCAACACCATGAGTAAAGATATAGAAACACTGAAAACCAACCAAGTGGAAATGAAGAATGACATAGAAGAAATAAGGAACATATTGGAAGGGTTGACCAGCAGAGTAGAGGAAGCAGAGGACCGGATCAGTGAATTAGAAGATAGAGTAGAAAAATCAATCAATCAGAAAACCAAAAAGAAAAAACAATGAAAAAACAGGAAGATAGCTTAAGAGAACTGTGAGACAACTGGAAACGTAATAACATTCGCATTATTGGAGTCCCCGAAGAAGAAGAAAATGAGCAAGGGTTAGAGAATATATTTGAAGAAACAGTGACAGAAAACTTTCCTAACCTGGTGAAGGAAGAAAGCATTCAAGTTCAAGAAGCACAGAGAGCCCCAAGTAAGAAGAACCCAAACAGGTCCACACCAAGACACATAATAATTAAAATGTCAAAAATTAAAGACAAAGAGAGAATCCTAAAGGCAGCAAGAGATAAGCAACAGGTTACCTACAAAGGAAACCCCATTAGGCTATCATCTGACTTCTCAACAGAAACACTACAGGCCAGAAGGGAATGGCATGAAGTAATCAAGGTCATGAAAAACAAGGATCTGAATCCAAGACTACTCTATCCAGCAAGGCTATCATTCAAAATAGAAGGTCAAATAAAGAGCTTCCCAGACAAAAAAAGGCTAAGGGAATATATTAGCACCAAACCAGCACTGCAAGACATGTTAAAAGGACTGCTATAATTATTAGAAGAAATAGAAAGATAATTAAAACCACACTGTACAAAAATGGCAATAAATAAGTACATATCAATAATCGCCTTAAATGTAAATGGACTGAATGCTCCAATAAAAAGACACAGAGTAGCTGACTGGATAAGAAAGCATGATTCACACATATGTTGTTTACAAGAGACCCACCTCACAACAAAAGACTCACATAGGTTGAAAGTAAAGGGATGGAAAAAAATCTTCCAAGCAAACGGAAAGGAAAAAAAAGGTGGGGTAGCAATACTCATATCTGATAAATTAGATTTCAAATTGAAGACCATAACTAGAGACAAAGAAGGTCACTACATAATATTGAAAGGGTCTATCCAAAAGGAAGCTATAACCTTGGTAAACATATATGCACCCAATATAGGAGCACCAAAATATATTAAAAATCTTCTGGAGGACTTCAAAGGAGAAATCGACCGCAATACAATCATAGCAGGAGACTTCAACACCCCACTGACATCACTGGATAGATCAACTAGACAAAAAATTAACAAGGAAACAGAGACTCTAAATGAAGCACTAGATCAAATGGATTAAAAATATATATACAGAGAATTACACCCCAAAACTGCAGAATTCACATTCTTCTCAAGTGCACATGAGACATTCTCAAAGATAGACCCCATGTTAGGGCACAAACTAAGTCTCTACAAGTTCAAGAAGATTGAAATCATATCAAGCATCTTCTCAGACCACAATGGCATGAAACTAGAAATCAATTGCAACAAGAACATGCAAAAACATATGAACACATGGAGGCTAAATAGCATGTAACTGAACAATAAATGGGTTACCATGGGGATCAAGGAAGAATTGTAAAAATTTCTGGAAACCAATGAAAATGAACACAGAACAATGCAAAATCTATGGGATACTGCGAAAGCAGTTCTGAAAGGGAAGTTCATAGCACTACAGGCCCACCTTAAGAAAGAAGAAAAATTTCTAGTTGACTACCTAACCTCACAACTTAAAGAACTGGAAAGCAAACAAAAATAAAACCCTAGAGCAAGTAGAAGGAAGGAAATAGTAAAGATCAGAGAAGAAATAAACTACATGGAGACCAAAAAAACAATTAAAAGGATCAATGAAACAAAGAGCTGGTTTTTTGAAAAGATAAACAAGATTGATGGACCCTTAGCTAGACTCACCAAGAAACAAAGAGAGAGAACCCAAATACACAAAATCAGAAATGAAAGAGGAGAAGTAACAACTGAACCACAGAAATACAAAGGATCATTAGCAAAGACTATGAACATTTATATGGCAACAAATTCGACAATCTAAGCGAAATGGACACATTTCTAGAAACACATAGTCTCCCAAAACTGAATCGGAAAGAGATAGAAAACTTGAACAGGCCAATAACAACGAAGGAAATTGAAGATGTAATCAAGACTCTCCCAGCAAACAAAAGCCCAGGCCCGGACGGCTTCACGGGTGAGTTTTACCGAACATTCAAAGAAGAACTAACATCCATGCTCCTCAAACTATTCCAAAAAATTCAAGAAGAAGGAAGACTGCCAAACTCGTTTTATGAGGCCAGCTTAATTCTAATCCCAAAACCAGAAAAAGACACTACAAAGAAAGAAAACTACAGGCCAATATCCCTGATGAACATAGATGCCAAAATCCTCAACAAATTACTAGCAAATCGGATCCAGAAATACATTAAAAAAATTATTCACCATGACCAAGTGGGATTCATCGCAGGGTTGCAAGGCTGGTACAATATTTGCAAATCAATAAATGTGATACATCACATAAACAAATGAAAGATGAAAACCATATCATCATATCAATAGATGCTGAAAAAGCATTTGACAAAATCCAGCACCCATTTCTGATAAAAACGCTCAGCAATTTGGGAATAGAGGGATCATATCACAACATTATAAAGGCCATATATGAAAGACCTACAGCCAACATCATACTCAATGGACAAAAACTAAAAGTTTTTCCCTTAAGAACAGGAACAAGACAAGGATGCCCACTTTCACCACTCTTATTTAACATAGTACTGGAGGTCTTAGCCACAGCAATGAAACGTGAAGAAAAAATAAAAGGGACCCAAATTGGAAAGGAGGAAGTGAAACTGTCATTATTCGCAGATGACATGATATTATACATAGAAAACCCTAAAGACTCCATCAAAAATCCACTAGACTTAATAAATGAATTTGGCAAAGTAGCAGGATACAAAATTAACATCAAGAAATCGACGATATTCTTATACACTAATGATGAACTCACAGAAAGAGAAACTAAAAAAAAATCCCATTTACCATCGCAGCAAAAAAATTAAGATACCTAAGAATAAACTTAACCAAAGAAGTAAAGGACCTATTTGCAGAAAACTACAAGACATTGAAAAAAGAAATAGAGGAAGATATAAAAAAGTGGAAGCACATATCTTGTTCATGGATTGGAAGAATTAACATCATTAAAATGTCCATACTACCCAAAGCAATCTACAGGTTTAATGCAATTCCCATCAAAATACCAACGACATATTTCACAGAACTAGAACAAATACTTCAGAAGTTCATATGGAACCAAAAAAGACCCCGAATAGCCACAGCAATCTTGAAAAAGAGGGACAAAGTAGGAGGGATCACAATACCGGACATCAGGTTATACTACAAAGCTACTGTAATCAAAACAGCCTGGTACTGGCACAAGAACAGGCACATACACCAGTGGAATAGAACAGAGAATCCGGAAATTGACCCAAGACATTATGCTCAATTAATATATGACAAAGGTGGTAAGAGCATACAATGGAGTAAAGACAGCCTCTTCAATAAATGGTGTTGGGAAAATTGGAGAGCTACATGCAAAAAAATGAAACTAGATCATCAACTTACACCATACACAAGAATAAACTCAAAATGGATAAAAGACTTAAATGTGACTCATGAATCCATAAAAATCCTAGAAGAAAATATAGGCAACAAAATTTCAGACATCATACGCACCAAAATTTTCACTGATATATCACCTAAGGCAACAGAAACAAAGGAAAAAATGAACACATGGGACTACATCAAACTCACAAGCTTCTGCACAGCAAAAGAAACAACCATCAAAGTGGAAAGGCAACCCACTGTATGGGAGAGCATAATTGCCTATGATATATCAGATAAGGGACTAATTTCCAAAATATATCGAGTGCTCATACATCTCAACAAAAGGAAGACAAAGAACCCAATTAAAAAATGGGCAGAGGAACTAAATAGACACCTCTCCAAACAGGACATACAAACGGCCAAGAGACATATGAAGAAATGCTCAACTTCACTAATCATCAGAGAGATGCAAATTAAAACAAGGATGAGGTATCACCTCACACCTGTCAGAATAGCCGCCATCAACAAAGCATCAAACAACAAGTGTTGGTGAGGGTGTGGAGAAAAGGGGACTCTAGTACACTGCTGGTGGGAATGCAGACTGGTGCAGCCACTATGCAAAACACTATTGTGTTACCTCAGAAAATTAAAAATTGAATTACCATTTGACCCAGTGATCCCACTCCTAGGAATATACCCTAAGAATCCTGAAACACCAATCAGAAAGAATACATGTACCCCCATATTCATAGCAGCCCTATTTACAATAGCTAAGATCTGGAAACAGCCCAAGTGTCCATCAGTAGATGAATGGATCAAAAAGCTGTGGTACATATACACAATGGAGTACTATGCAGCTGTAAGAAAGAAAGATCTCTTATCCTTTGCGTCGACATTGGAGTACCTGGAAACTATTATCCTAAGTGAAACAAGCCAAGCAGAGAAAGACAAATATCATATGATCTCACTTATTTCTGGAATATAATGAACATAACAGTGTGAGGAGCAGGGTAGTCCCAGGGATGTGGAAGTGGGGTACAGACTGACATTTTCCAGAAGAGGGGGTGGGGGAGGGGAGCGATGAACACAGAACTTGTACACATGTACTCATAACCAATTGACATGGACAACAAAACTGGGGACGGGGCAGGGAGGGAGGGGGAGGAGGGTGTCAATGGGGGAAAAAAGGAGAAACATCTGTAACAAAAGTAAATTAATAATAATAATAATAATAATAAAATAACACCCAATCGGAACAGCGAAAAGAAAAAAGCATCCAAGAAAATGAGTATAGTATACAGAGTCTCTGGGACAACTTCAAGCATGCCAGTATTCACATAATTGGGGTGCCAGAAGGAGAAGAGAGAGGGAAAGAAATTGAAAACTTATTTGAAACAATAATGACAGAAAACTTCCCTAACTTGGTGAAGGAAACAGACATACAAGTCCAGGAAGCACAGAGAGTCCCAAACAAGAGGAACCCACAGAGGTCCACACCAAGACATATCATCATCAAAATGCCAAAGGATAAAAACAATGAGCGAATCTTTCTTTTTCTTCTCTTTTTTTTATTTATTTTTGTTACAGATGTTTCTCCTTTTTTCCCCATTGACACCCTCCTCCCCATTCCCCCACCCCGTCCCCAGCTTTGGTGTCCATGTCCTTCAGTTATGCATACATGCATATAAGTTCTGTGGTTTATCTCTTCCCTCCTCCCCACCCCCTCTTCTGAGGGTTGTCAGTCTGTACCCTACTTCCACATCTCTGGGTCTACCCTGTTCCTCAGACTGTTATGTTCATTATATTCCACAAATAAGTGAGATCATGTGATATTTGTCTTTCTCTGCTTGGCTTGTTTTGCTTAGGATAATACTCTCCAGGTCCCTCTATGTTGTCACAAAAGATAAGAGATCGTTCCTTCTTACAGCTGCATAGTACTCCATTGTGTATATGTACCACAGCTTTTTTATCCATTCATCTACTGATGGACACTTGGGCTGTTTCCAGATCTTAGCTATTGTAAATAGTGCTGCTATGAACATGGGGGTACATATATTCTGTCTGATTGGTGTTGCAGGCTTCTTAGGGTATATTCCTAGAAGTGGGATCACTAGGTCAAATGGCAATTCAATTTTTAATTTTTTGAGGTAACACCATAGTGTTTTCCATAGTGGCTGCACCAGTCTGCATTCCCACCAGCAGTTTACTAGAGTCCTCTTTTCTCCACACCCTGGCCAACACTTGTTGTTTCATGATTTGTTGATGGCGGCCATTCTGACAGGTGTGAGGTGATACCTCATTGTTGTTTTAATTTGCATGTCTCTGATGATTAGTGATGTTGAGCATTTCTTCATATGTCTCTTAGTCATTTGTATGTCCTGTTTGGAGAGGTGTCTATTTAGTTCCTCTGCCCATTTTTTAATTGGTTTCTTTGTCTTCCTTTTGTTGAGTTGTATGAGCACTCTATATATTTTGGAAATTAACCTCTTATCTGATGTATAAGTGGTAATTATGCTCTGCCATACAGTGAGTTCCCTTTCAACTTTGATGGTTGTTTCTTTTGCTCTGCAGAAGCTTTTTAGTTTGATGTAGTCCCATGTGTTCATTTTTTCCTTTGTTTCTTTTGCATTAGGTGATGTATCAGTGATGATTCTGCTGCATATGATGTCTGAAATTATGTTGCCTACATTTTCTTCTAGGATTTTTATGGATTCACGAGTCACATTTAAGTCTTTTATCAATTTTGAGTTTATTCTTACATGAAGAAAAAATAAAACAGATCCAAATTGGAAAGGAGGAAGTGAAACTCATTATTCGCAGATGATATCATATTATACATAGAAAACCTTAAAGACTCCATCAAAAATCTGCTAGACTTAAAAAATGAATTTGGCAAAGTAGCAGGATACAAAGTTAACGTCAAGAAATCAACGGCATTCTTATACACCAATGATGAACTCACAGAAAGAGACACTAAAAAGCAATTCTATTTACCATCGTGGCAAAAAAATTAAGATACTTAGGAATAAACTTAACCAAAGAAGTAAAGGGCCTATTTGCAGAAAACTACAGAACATTGAAAAAAGGAATAGAGGAAGATATAAAAAAGTAGAAGCACATAACTTGTTCATGGATTGGAAGAATTAACATCATTAAAATGTCCATATTACCCAAAGCAATCTATAGATTCAATGCAATCCCCATCAAAATACCAATGACATGTTTCACTGAACTAGAACAAATACTTCAAAAGTTCATATGGAACCAAAAAAGCCCGAATAGCCACAGTAATCTTGAAAAAGAAGGACAAAGTAGGCGGGATCACAATACCAGATATCCGGTTATACTGCAAAGGTACTGTAATCAAAACAGCCTGGTATTGGCACAAGAACAGGCATATAGACCAGTAGAACAGAACAGGGAACCCAGAAATTGACCCAAGACATTATGCTCAATTAATATTTGACAAAGGTGGCAGAAGCATACAATGGAGTAAAGACAGCCGCTTTAATAAACGGTGTTGGGAAAATTGGACAGCTAAACATGCAAAAAAAATGAAACTAGACCATCAACTTACACCATACATAATAAGCGAATCTTAAAAGCAGTAAGAGAAAAGCAGTTCATTACCTACAAAGGAGTTCCCTTAAGACTGTCAGATGATTTCTCAAAAGAAACTTTGCAGGCCAGAAAGGAGTGGTAAGAGATATTCAAGGTGATGAAAAGCAATGACCTACAACCAAGACTACTCTGTCCTTCAAAGCTATCATTTAGAATCATTGGACATATCAAGTGTTTCCCAGACAAGAAAAAGCTAAAGGAGTTCATCACCACCAAACCAGTATTATATGAAATGTTGAAGGGTCTTCTTGAAGGAGAAGAAGAACAAAAATATGAACAATAAAATGGCAATTAATACATATATATCAACAATTGAATCTACAAACAAAATGAGCAAGCAGAACAGAAACAGACTCCTAGATACAGAGAACTTTTTGTTGCTTGCCAGATGGGCGAGGCCTGGGAGGATGGGTGAAAAAGATGAAGGAATTAAGAAGTACAAATTGGTTGTTAGACTGATGAACCTCAAAAGGCAGGGAGGAGGGAGGGTGGGATAAGATAAACCAAAGAACTTCTATGCATATATGCATAACCAATGGACACTGACAATAGTGTGGGGAGGCAGGAGGGGGTCGGGTTTGTGGAGGAGGAGGTCAATAGGGAAAAAGTGGGGGGACATCTGTAATACATTCAACAATAAAAATAAGTTAAAAAAAAAGAAACATTTGAATGATCAGTTAGTAAACTTGAGATTATGTTACCCTCAGGCCAGTCTATTTTCCAGGAGGGGCCCTGAAGGAATTACTGTATATTGTCTCAGACTGAAGGTGAGCCAAATTTCCGGGGCCTAGGGGGAGCACAGAATCTTAACCAAAGTTTGTTTAATAAGGATTTTATACCAAATATCAGTGTGGACTAGCAGTTTGCCTAATCATTTCTAAGGCTGTTGGGGAGAAAAAAAAAATTAATTCTACACTTCTAGGTTGTTTGGCTGGTCTAATAATCAAATTAACAGGAGAAAAAAAGACAAATTTAATAACATATATATGGGGGCTCCATAAGTATTAATATATGAGACCCACAAGCAGTCAGGCAATTGAGCATTGTATGCCACCCTGAGCTAAGGAGTAGGGGGTAGAGGTCTGGGACTTCAAGGGGGAGAAAGACAATTTACAGAAATATGGGAAGAGTAAATGCTTAGTAAACAAATGTTTGCCATGCCATCCTGAGAGAGTGGGACACACAGAGGAATTTGAACAAACAGGCCTCATCAGCTCCCTTCAGCCTACCCACCTGGCCCTTACTCTATAGTTATCTTTGGTGATAGCTCTCTTCCTGGACTAGGCTCTCTATCTAAATTGTTACAGGAAGTTAACAAAGAGGTAAAAGCCTTTCTTAAATCTGCTGGGTCTTGATTGCTTTAATCCCAAAGTAGTCCACATGCTACAGTGGCACATTTGGGGAGGCTCCTTCTGAAAGCCTTCAAGGCAAAGAATAAGATTTTGAAGGATTTTTGTCTGACCTTGCCATAGATGAACTAGGAAGCCATATGTGACTCTTATATAAGTCATATAGGGAAGGAATGTTCTTTGCAATAATCTGTTTTCTGGACCCATAAGAGTAGGAGATTTCTTTAAATATCTCTGTGTTCCAAGAGCATAGAGCTCAGGTAAAATTCAGTATTATCTATGTGGACACAAATAAGAGCTTCTATGGAAAATAACCTCACAGGATGATCTGATCATAAATTCTTAAGAGGGCAGGTTGTGATGGGTAGTCATGCCTCAAGCACATAACTTCTTTAGTGAAAAGTTTACCTTTGCCTTAAGCAAGTCCTGTGTATTGTTTCTATGCATTTATGTTAACACACCTTTAAAATGCCCACTTTCAGACCTCTCCGTCTAATGTGTGAACACCTTTTCAGACCCCTCCTTCTAAACATGGCCACCCTCAAGAGAGCACATAATTTTAGCTATCTGTAATCTGATTCCTGCTTTGCTTTCTACCACTTTCATATCATCTTCCTTACATTTCCTCCTTAATTTCAAATGCATAAAAGAAACTTCAGAACTGTCATTCTCTGGAGCATTTGAAATCTTGCTTCCCATATATGTCATCAGGTTGGCTCCAATAAATGTTTATAACATTTTCTTTAGGTTTGGGTGTTTCTTATGTTTACATCTATAATATATTTACTTGAAGGTCAAGAAATTAAGGTATCAAAGATAAATGGGGGCCCTTGGGCTTAACCGTAATTTTACATAGAAAACACTAGGGAATTTGAGTTGGTATATGCCATCAGTATGATGTATACCCTAAGGAAGTCAATTTTAGGCTATATTAATAAAAGTATATTAAGGGACAGGGTTAATTATAGACTGTACTCATCAAAATATATTTGGAGCAACATGCTCAGCTCTGTATATGCATGTTGTAATTTTTACATAGATAATAAATTTAATTATTACATTATTATTATAAGCTAAATAGGCCTAATTCAAATATTTGAAGAACTGTTTTATGAAAGGGGGGTTATGTGTATATTTTTGTAGCTTCTGTGGGCAGAAATAAAGTCAATAAGTAAAAGTCACAGAAGGCAGATTCCTGCTCAACCAAAGGAATAGTATTCTCACATTCTTCTTCTCCAAAGGACTTCCAATCAATGTAAGTA
This sequence comes from Tadarida brasiliensis, assembly GCA_030848825.1. Lineage (NCBI taxonomy): Eukaryota > Metazoa > Chordata > Mammalia > Chiroptera > Molossidae > Tadarida > Tadarida brasiliensis. Next base: position 42,495,585 of record CM061280.1, read on the forward strand.
TTCAAGCAGAAATTGAATGCTTACAAGGCCTAGGTGTTATAGCGGGGGTTCTGACTTGATAAAAGTTTTGTCTAATTTTTTATGTCCCTTCCCAACTCTGTGATCCTATGACTCTCCTAATTGACCATTTCAATCTGATTCTGATTTACCTTTTTTTTTTAAGTGACAAGGAAGACTTTATTTATGGGAGACTACTGCAGTGGGATTTTTTAGTAGGGAACAGAGAGTAGGCACAACTCCAAATAGGAAAAGAAAAAGTAGAATTTATAGTCAAAGAGCAGGGTGATTAATCTTTCTTTGAAAGACTCTGTCCCTTCAAGTTTGCAGAGAGAGTCCTCCTCAGCAATACCAAACACTTAATTACAGGGAAGTATTGAACTGGGAAAGTTTATTTTACCTGCTATAATAAATGATCAAAGAACATAGATGTCATATTGGAGGCAATGAGAATGGCACAAAGTGTTAGACCAGACCTGGGTTCAGTAACCTCAGTATGTCAGTCCTGGCTAGAAAAGAATTCAAATTCAAGACTCCAACTATAAGACAACATTTATTTTAAAAATAATAGGGATAGAAGAAGTAAGTTGTAGAAGGAAAAGGCTTAGGAAACAAGTTATAGAGGCAAAGGAAGGGCTCTTGGAGGTTGGGAGTGAGAAAGATAATGGTACTGGACTTATGGGGATTGGGGAAGGGGAAGGGGAAGGGGGATTGGAAGGGAAAGGGAAAGAGAAAGGGAAAGGCTCGGGCATGCACCTAGGAGTAAGAGAGTGCTGACTCCTCTGTTCTAAGGGTGGAGATTTTATGGGAGGTCTCAGGTGGATCTAAATAGAATCTTCAGCAGCTTTTCAGGTGTGTCCTTTCATGATCTAGGTCTCCACTGATTGATTGGTTGGTGCCAGGGCAGGGTATCATTATCCAATGCAGCTGGTCCTGATGTCAGCTGTGGGGTTGCTTGTCTGATTTCTTTGCTTTTCTGGGCCTGGAGCTAAAATACAACTGAGGCTTAAATGTTATCTCTATGGAGGAAAGGTCAGGGGGTCCAAACCTCATGACTAGTGATATGCTAGGGGAGGAAAGGTCACCCTGAGGGTGAGGTCCCCCCCTACAATTGTTCTTTGCTAGGCACCCAGGGTTTTCTACCCCAGTGACCTTCTGTACCTGGACCATCGTCCTTGCTCTGTTCATGTCTGTCTAACTCCCTACCACATTCTCCCCCTGAAGGATCTTGGCTCTGAATTCTTTCAGAGAAAAGAGGTGGAGGGTGTCTTCCGTAGCTCCTTCCTACTGAAGATGGGTGAAGTTTTCCTTCAAAGCCAAGGGATCCTTACTCTCTGTCAGAGGGATGATGAGGCCTGGGCAGGGAAGGAGAGGAGGTGGCTATGGTAGGACTTGCCACCTGATGGAGACAAACTGTTACAAATCTTAGTATTATTTGGGGAAAAAGTTAGAGTGACAAGAATTATGACAAATGGTCTGGTGGAAGCAAAAAATTCCAAGTCAAAGGATAAGAGAAAAATGAAACATTTGTTTGGAGGGTTGTAGCCAAATATTTAAGAAAATTAGATAAATTCAGGATCCAGTTAAATTCATAGGTGAAAAATAAACTTTGAAGACAATTAATTGAACACATGTCTAATATTTACAACTGTGTATTATAGTCTATTGAAACACAATTTTCCCCCTAAAATTGCCCTCATTTTATTAAAGAGCCAAATTAAGACCAATTTATTTACTACATTAAGTCTAGTTTCAATTTTGTCTGATTATTTTTATGAATACTGTAAGAATATCAATTGATTATATAGGCTTTTCAAATCTGAATTGCTGAAATCTCATGATTGAGCTTTAATTAGCCCCTCAGGGCAAAGAAGTTGAGTCACCTAGTTGCCATCAGGTTTGCCTGCAATATCTATAGGTTTGGGTAAATTCTTCAAGTTCTCTAGGTCCCCAACAATGTCTTGAGGTTTCTTCCTTGCCATCTATCAAGAAAGCAACATTTGTTCCTTACCTAGAAAGACTTCCTAAAACCATGTGACCAAGCAAGGTACCAGGCCTATCTCAAAGGGCCTTTAACTGTCTTCAAAGACAATTTTCATTCTTAAAGCTTTTTGTGACATCGAGAGTCCAGGCATGTCTCTCTCAGACATGACATTCTACTGAAAGTCTTGGGTAATACAACCACAGTTGAAAACTTTCCTTATTGAAGTCATGCAAGTAAGTATACTGCCATGAAAATCATAATACTTGAGTTTCCAAATTCTGGAGGTATCAGGTAGGGAGAAAAATATATAATTTATCTAATTGCTTTAAAAAAATGTCTCCTGCCCTGCCAGTGTGGCTCAGTGGATTGAGCATCATCCCAGTTCAATTCCTAGTCAGGGCACGTGGCCAGGTTGTAGAGTTGATCCCCAGTAGGGGGGGTGCAGAAAGCAGACAATCAATGTTTCTCTCTCACATTAATGTTTCTATGCCTCTCTCCCTTTGTCTCTCTCTTAAAAAAAATAAATAAATCATATTAAAAGAAAGAGTACCAGTGCAGAGTCTGGCATAAAGCTGGTACTAGTATTATTATTTTTTTAAATGCCTCCTTATCTGAAAAGCAAGAAGAAAATCCTTGTCTTTTTAATAAAGTGGAAAAGAACCAAACTTTGTATTAGCTTACTTTTGATCTTTAAATTCATTTATTTAATTATATTTATTACTTAACTTACTTATAAGTTCCTTTCAAAATTTCTCTTCACAAACCTTTTAATACCTTTCACAAAACTTCTTACAACTTTCACAAACTTTTCTATAATTTTCATAAAACATTTTACCCATTCAGAAATGATCAGTTATAGATCAACATTTTTCTTTTCTTTCAAAAAACAACTCTAAACTCTATGTCTTCTATTATTAAAACCATAAAATTTCATTCCACCTTAATTTAAACTTTTAACTCTTAGAAATCTCAATTTCCAGTGATAACCAGGTAAACAAATGGCATTTCTTAGATTGACTTCTTTTAACACATTTTAAATACACTCTCACTTTCAAGAAATATACCTTCAACAAAGCACAAGACATTACATCAACAGTTTCAAATCCACTTTACAGACGTTCTGCAATAAAAAGCCAAAAGCAGGCAAACTTAATATTTGTCTAGCAATCAGTGTTTTATGTTATTTCAAAACATCTAGATAATAACTTTTATCAAATTTCACTAACATAGAAAAATGGCTGAAAAAAGTTAAATTGATTTGCTCAGATGGCTAGAGTTTTCCCCTTTCTGATAAGAATTATTTTCCAAATATTTGCACTTAAAAAAAATGGCTCAGGGAGAGGAGGCAAGATGGCTAAAGCCTAAGGAAATTCTGTCTGCTTGCTCTTAGCACAGGGCTAGACTTGAGACTAAACTGCAGAACATTCAACTTGAAAAACCACAAAAAAATAGCTGATTGGAAATACTGTGTGAGGGGAGGGTGGAGAAGGGACAGGAGAAGACATGAAGTGGGTGAGTGAACTCATGCAGCTGTGCAGTGCAGATGGGAAGACAGAGGGAAGGTGTGGCAGTGCAGCTCCTGCCCCCTGGGAGTGGGGGGACTCAGTCCCACACAGAGATCCCAAACAAGAGCAACAGAGAAGGGAAAAGGAGCCCACATAGTATCAGACAGTGGGAATCAGAAGTGATTCAGCCCACCAGAGGGATGCAGCACTATCCCAGGCTAAAAGCCAGTTATTGGTTATAAAACCAGCCTGGGAAACTTGCTGATTATAAGCACTTGGAGGTCACAAAACAAAAGAGGACCTGAGGAGGGTTTGAGCAGATCAGCAGTGAATCTGGGGGGCCAATTATTTGCTAAAATAAATTTGACAGGGGCTAGTCAGAGTGCCTGGGGACAGAGGTGTGTTACTATCCAACTCAAGTGAAGAGGAGGTGTTCTTTCTCCCACCTGTGGAAAAGCTCTGAGCTAGAAATTGGCATTCAAGTGGCTGAGCCTGGTGGTGCTGGGGATTTGGACGTCTGGCTGGGTGAGAGCCTGAACAGAATTCATGCCCAGTGAGAGTTTGCCATGCTGAAAGATTAAAGAACCAAACAGGGTGTTTGTTTGTTTGTATTCTTTCTCTTTTCTTTTTGTTTTCTTTGTCCTTTTTTCCCCCTCTGTTTTCTCCTACTTGGGATGGTGACCAGGGGCTTCCAACAATCCAGGCAGATCTGAAGCATTGGAAGGAGAGGAAGAGACTGTCTGCCCTTCCTAAAAGCTATAGGCACCAGCTCCAGTGCAAATCTGTTTAAACTATCCTGACTAGACCTGATATGCCACAGAATCCAGTGCCATGGGAGAAGGGAAAACAACCAGAACAAATACACTCAATGGTGAGGCCAGAAGCAGACCCAGCTTCTAAACTAAGGAAGCCCCATCCACCAGATTACTTGGGATCTCACGCTGTAAGTCTTCATTCAGGAGGCCCAGGGCCAGGCAGGGACAGTGATTCACACTGTCCTCTACCAGAGAACTGTGCAAGAGGATAGGGACCCACACCTAAGGGGCCAGATCAAACAATATCAGAGAAAAATATAGTGAGCTCCATAAATAGCAAATCCAAGGGGTTTTTGTTGTTGTTGTTATTGTTGTTGTTGTAGTTGTTCTGGTGTGTGTGTGTTTGTTTGTTTTTAAATTCATTTTTTTTCTTCTTTTCCCATTTTTTACTTTCCTATTCTATATTTTATTCAATTTAGCATTATTACTTTCTAAAATTATTATTATTTCAGTCATTATTTTCTACTTTTTATTTTTTACACTTACCCTATTTCTTGTCTCTGTTTCTTTGCTTTCATATTTTATTTCTCCCTCTCATAACTCTTTTGGTCTCATGCCTTCTAGTATTCTGTGTGTGTGTATGTGTGTGTGTGTGTGTGTGTGTGTGTGTGTGTGTGTGTGTTTAATCCTGTTTTTGGAGGCTGGTGCTTTTATCATTGTTGATGCTGATATTTTTCTCAGGTTCTTTTTGGTTTCGTCTGGTTTTGCTTTGCCATATATATATATATATATATATATATATATATATATATATATATATCTTTCTCTTCTAATCCTTTAGTCTTGTGCTTCCTAGTATTCTTTGAGTGTTTGTGTGTGTGTGTGTGTGTGTGTGTGTTGTTTGTTTGTTTGTCTTGTAATCTTTTTGTTGAGGGGGTTGCTTTTATCATTGTTGTTGATTTGTTTTCAGGTTCTTTTTGGTCTGGTCTGGTTGTGCCTTGCTTTGTTGTGTCAGCACTTATATAACAGTTGGCATGACAGGTCAAGGTTGAGACTCACAGTCAACAACCCTGAAGGCTGAGCCCACAAATAAATGGATGACAGCAATCAAGATCCAAATTCAACAGGAGATACCACATAACCCAAACAAGGGTCATTCTAAGACCACCCAGCTTAGAAGTTCAAGGAGACCACTCCACTGGGCCCCACAAGAAGGCCACCTCACCAAGACAGGGAGGCATAGCAGTCTTATATGATACACACCAACCTGCTACATGTCCCAGTGCACCTCACCTGGTCCTGACCTACACATCTACTAAAACAGTGAGGCAAAGAAACAACCTCCAAATGAAAGAAAAGGTGAAATTATCAGAAAAGTAACTAAATGAAAAAGAGGCAAGCAGTTTGTCAGATAAAAAATTCAAAGTAATGGTTTTAAGGGTGCTCAAACAACATAGTAAGACTTATAAGTAACTTAAGAAGAACTACAAACAGCTCACTGGGTACTACATGAGCATAAATAATGAGGTAGAAGCTACAAATAAAAATTAAGTGGAAATGAATAACATAGCTGAAATAAAAAAATAGCCTGGAAGTATTTAATAATAGATGAAAAGAAGTTGAAGACTGAATCAGCAAGCTAGAAGACAAGGTAGAGAAAAACAACCAATTAGAACAGCAAACAGAAAAAAAAATTAAAAAGAAGGAGAAGAATTTAAAGTTTTGGGACAAAAAAAATGTAACAACATGCACAAACTTGGAGTATGAAAAGGAGAAGAATTGGAGAAAGGAATAAAGAACTTGTTTGAAGAAATAATGATCAGGATTCCAAAATGGTGGTAGAGTGAATGGAAGCTACAAAGACCATCTCCCAGGACCAAACTGGAATTACAACTAAAATAAAGACAAATAATCAGGAAAAAGCAACAGAAAAGCAGCTGGAGAGGACCATATAACCAGGCATAGAAAACAAGGACACTGAATCGAGCCTGTTAGGTCTGTGGAGGCATGAGAGGGTGGGCTGGGATCTCACGGACAGCAGATGTTTTAGCTGTGAGCAGCTCCATCAGGGATAAAATCCCAAGCTGGCTCCACAGCACAGAGGGCCAGGACAGAACATTAAACTAGCTGCAGCCACTCACCTTGGGCTCTGGCAGAGGGAGGGTTGACTGGACTGGAATTCTGTAAGGACACTCGGAATTTGGAGGGTGCTCAGAGTTTTTGCTGAGTTGTGGCCACAGAGGATGGGGGCCATCTTGCTCCTTCCCAAAGTTCTGGGGAGAAGCAGCAGCGCCTCCCTCGGAGATGTAACCCCACCCAGCTGGGCCAGAGAAATGCAAATTGAGGCTCATTAACAACCAGCATCTGCCCCACCCTCAGGAAATCCTCTTACCGCTGAACACCTGAGGGAGTTTTTCATTCAACTGAGGGCCACAACCCAAGGCTCATCAAGTAACTGAGACGAATAACCTCTAGGCAAAAAGCTAGAAGAAAACTGAACCTTTCCTGGGCTTGCAAATCTACCCAGGAGAGTAAGACTTGACAGTGGAGTTTAAAGTGGGTCCTGCCACACTCATCCAAACCCAGTAGAGGGAGACACAAACAGCTGAACAAAAACACCTACAGGAAAAATTTGGTAGGCTTCAAAACCCCCTGAGATAGTCAAAATGGTGAAACAAAAAAGCAAATCCTAAATGACAGAACAAGAGAACTCTACCAAAGATGAGATAAATGAAATTCAGTTAAGCAAGTTATCAGAGGTAGAGTTCAGAGCCATGATCCTGAGGAAGCTCTACAGCATGAGAAAAGACTTCAACACCATGAGTAAAGATATAGAAACACTGAAAACCAATCAAGTGGAAATGAAGAATGACATAGTAGAAATAAAGAACACATTGGAAAGATTAACCAGCAGAGTAGAGGAAGCTGAGGACCAGATCAGTGAATTAGAAGACAGGGTAGAAAAAAATCACCAAATCAGAAAACCAAACAGAAAAAAACAATTAAAAAACAGAAGATAGCTTAAGGGAACTGTGGACAACTGGAAACGTAACAACATTCACATCATAAGAGTTCCAGAAGAAGAAGAAAATGAGCAAGGGTTAGAGAATATATGTGAAGAAATAGTGACAGAAAACATTCCTAACTTGGTGAAGGAAGAAGGCATTCAAGTTCAAGAAGAACAGAGAGCCCCAAAGAAGAAGAAGCCAAACAGGCCCACACCAAGACACAGAGTAATTAAAATGCTAAAAATTAAAGACAGAGAAAATCCTAAAGGCAGCAAGAGATTAGCAACAGGTTACCTAAAAAGAACCCGCATAAGGCTATCAGCTGACTTCTCAACAGAAACACTACAGGACAGAAGGGAATGGCATGAAGTAATCAAGGTCATGAAAAATAAGGATCTGAATCAAAGACTACTCTATCCAGCAAGGCTATCATTCAAAAAAGAAGGTGAAATGAAGAGCTTCCCAGATGAAAAAAGGCTAAGGGAATATATTAGTACCAAACCAGCACTGCAAGAATTGTTAAAAGGAATGCTGTAGTTAGTAGAAATAGGAAGAAAAATATAACCACACTAAACCAAAATGGCAATAAATAAGTACATATCAATAATAACCATAAATGTAAATGGATTGAACATGCCAATCAAAAGACACAGAGTAGCTCATTGGATAATAAAGCATGACTCATATATACGCTGTTTACAAGAGACCCACCTCACAACAAAAGACTCACATAGGTTGAAACTGAAGGGATGAAAAAAAAATCTTCCAAGCTAACAGAAAGAAAAAAAAAAAAAAAGCTGGAGTAGCAATACTCACATCAGATAAAATAGATTTGAAAATGAAGGCCACTGCATAATATTGAAAGGATCTATCCAACAGGAAGATATAACCTTGGTAAACATATATGCACCCAATATAAGAGCACCAAAATATATTAAAAGTCTTCTGGAGGACTTCAAAGGAGAAATCGACAGCAATAAAATCATAGCAAAGGACTTCAAGACCCCACTGACGTCAATGGATAGATCCTCTAGACAAAAAATTAACAAGGAAACAGAGGCTCTAAATGAAGCACTAGATCAAATGGATTTAATAGATATCTACAGAGAATTAGACCCCAAAACTGCAGAATTCACATTCTTCTCAAGTGTACATGGGACATTCTCAAAAACGGACAACATGTTAGGACACAAACGAAGTCTTTAAAAGTTCAAGAAGACTGAAATCATATCAAGCATCTTCTCACATCACAGTGGCATGAAACTAAATTTCAATTAAAATAAAAACAAGCGAAGACATTTGAATACATGGAGGCTAAATAGCATGTTATTAAACATGAATGGGTTACCAAGGAGATCAAGGAAGAAATTAAAAACTTCCTGGAAACCAATGAAAATGAACACACAACAACATAAAATCTATGGGATATAACGAAAGCAGTTCTTAGAGGAAATTTTATAGCACTACAGGCCTACCTCAAGAAACAAGAAAAATTTCTAATTGACTTTATAACCACACAACTTAAAGAACTAGAAAGCAAACAAAAAGAAAATCTCAGAGCAAGTAGAAGGAAGGAAATAGTAAAGATCAGAGCATAACTAAATTACAGAGAGACCAAAAAAAAAAAACAAAAAACAAAACAAAAAAAACCAACACAAAAGATCAATCAAACAAAGAGATGGTTTTTTAAAAAGATAAACAAGATTAATAAACTCTCAGCTAGACTCACCAAAAAACAATAAGAGAGAACCCAAATACACAAAATCTGAAATGGAAGAGGAGATGTAACAACTGACACCACAGAAATACAAAGGATCGTTAACAAATACTATAAACAATTATAAGGCAACAAATTGGACAATCTAAGTGAAATGGACAAATTTCTAGAAACACATAGTCTCCCAAAACTGAAACAGAAAGAGATAGAAAACTTGAACAGACCAATAACAACTAAGGATATTGAAGATGCAACCAGGACTCTCCCAGCGAACAAAAGCCCTGGCCCAGATGGTTTCACGGGAGAGTTTTACTGAACGTTCAAAGAAGAACTAACACCCATTCTCCTCAAAGTATTCCAAAAAATTCAAGAAGAAAGACGTCCAAACTCGTTTTATGAGGCCAGCATAATTCTAATTCCAAAAATAGATAAAGACACCACAAAGAAAGAAAACTACAGGCCAATATCCCTGATGAACATAGATGCCAAAATCCTTAAGAAAATACTAGCAAATCTGATTCAGCAATACATTAAAAAAATTATTCACCATGACCAAATGGGATTCATCCCAGGAATGCATGGCTGGTACAATATTCACAAATCAATAAATGTGATACATCACATAAACAAAATGAAAGATAAACATATGGTCATATCAATAGACACTGAGAAAGTATTTGACAAAATCAGGCACCCTTTTCTGATAAAAACACTCAGCAACGTAGGAATAGAGGGATCATATCTCAACATAATAAAGGTCATATAGGAAAAACCTAAGCCAACATCATACTCAATGGGCAAAAACTAAACGTATTTCCCTTGAGAACAGGAACAAAACAAGGATGCCCACTTTCACCACTCCTATTTAACATAGTAATGGAAGTCTTAGCCACAGCAATCAGACATGAAGAAAAAATTAAAGGGATCCAAGTTGAAAAGGAGGAAGTGAAACTGTCATTATTCACAGATGACATGGTATTGTATATAGAAAACCCTATAGACTCCATCAAAAATATACTAGATTTAATAAATGAATTTGACAAGGTAGTGGGATACAAAATTAACATCAAGAAAGCAATGGCATTCTTCCACATGAATAATGAACTCACAGAAAGAGAAACTAAAAAAAAAAAAATCCCATTTACCATTGTGGCAAAAAATTAAGATATCTAGGAATAAACTTAACCAAAGCAGTAAAGGATCTATTTGCAGAAAACTACAAGACGTTGAAAAAAGAAATAGAGAAAAACATAAAAAAGTCGAAGCACATACCTTGTTCATGGATTGGAAGAATTAACATCTTTGAAATGTCCACACTACCTAAAGCAATCTATAGATTCAATGCAATCCCCATCAAAATACCAATGACATATTTCACAGAACTAGAACAAATACTTCAAAAGTTCATATGGAACCAAAAAAGACCCCGAGTAGCCACAGCAATCTTGAAAAAGAAGAACAAAGTACGAAGGATCACATTACCAGACATCGGGTTATACTACAAAGCTACTATAACCAAAACAGCCAGGTAATGGCACATTTACAGGCATATAGATCAATGGAATAGAACAGAGAACCCAGAAATTGACCAAAAACATTATGCTCAATTAATATTCGACAAAGGTTGTAAGAGCATACAATGGACTAAAGACAGCCTCTTTAATAAATGGTGTTGGAATAAATGGTGTTGGGAAAAATGGACAGCTACATGCAAAAAAATGAAACTAGACCATCAACTTACACCATACACAAGAATAAACTCAAAATGGATAAAAGACTTAAATATGACTCATGAATCCATAAAAATCCTAGAAGAAAATGTAGGCAACAAAATTTCAGACATCATATGTAGCAGAATTTTCACTGATACATCACCTAAGGCAACAGAAACAAAGGAAAAAATGAACACTTGGCACTACATCAAACTCAAAAGCTTCTACGCAGCAAAAGAAACAACCATCCAAATGGAAACAGAACCCACTGTATGGGAGAACATAATTGCCAATGATATATCAGATAAGGGATTAATTTTTAAAATATATAGAGTTCTCATACTACTCAACAAAAGGAAGACAAATAACCCATTTAAAAAATGGGCAGAGGAGCTAAATAGACACCTCTCCAAAGAGGACATACAAATGGCCAAGAGGCATATGAAGAAATGCTCAACATCACTAATCATCAGAGAGATGCAAATTAAAACAAGAATGAGGTTATCACCTCACACCTGTCAGAATAGCCGCCATCAACAAAGCATCAAACAACAAGTGTTGGCGAGGGTGTGGAGAAAAGGGGACTCTAGTACACTGCTGGTGGGAGTGTAGACTGGTGCAGCCACTCTGGAAAACACTATGGTGTTACCTCAAAAAATTAAAAATTGAATTACCATTTGACCCAGTGATCCCACTCCTAGGAATATACCCTAAGAAGCCAGAAACACCAATCAGAAAGAATATATGTACTCCCATGTTCATAGCAGCGCTATTTACAATAGCTAAGATCTGGAAACAGCCCAAGTGTCCATCAGTAGACAAATGGACAGTGAAATACTGTGCAGTTGTAAGAAAGAAAAATCTCTTATCCTTTGAGACAACATGGAGGGACCTTGAGAGTATTATGCTAAGTGATATAAACCAATCAGAGAAAGACAAATATCACATGATCTTACTTATTTGTGGAAAATAATGAACAAGGTGGTCTGATGAATGAAACAGACCCAGAGACATAGAAATGAGTATGGTTCAGACTGACAAACCTCAGAGTAGCGGGGCAGGGGGGATAAATGAGATGAACCAAAGAATTTATATGCATGTATGCATAACCAGTGGACATAGACAACAATGCTGGTGGGAGGGCTGGATTGGAGAAGGGTGTCTAGGGGGGGGAAGGAGAAACATCTGTAACTGTAACAAAAATAAATTAATAAAAATTTGAAAAATAAATAAATAAATATATTTAAAAAAAAGAATAATGACCAAAAACTTCCCTAAACTAGTGAAGGAAAATGTTACCCAAGTCCATGAAACACAGACTCTCAATCCAGATGAACCCCAAAAGATCCACACCTATACACATCATAATTAAAATGGCAAATGGTAAAGACAAAGAAAGGTTTTTAAAGGTAGCCAAAGAGAGACAGAAAGTTACCTACAAGGGAGCACCCATTAGACAACTAGATGATTTATCAACAGAAACACTGCTGGCCAGAAGGGAGTGGCAGGAAGTATACAAAGTAATGAAAAGCAAGGGACTGAATACAAGACTACTCTACTCAGCAAGACTAAATTCAAAATTGAAGGTGAAATAAAAAGCTTCACAGACAAAAAAAAAAAAAAATCTAGAGTAATCTATTACCACGATGCCAGCACTGTAATAAAATCTAAAGGGACTGTTGTAAGAAGAAAAAACTAGAGAGGAACACAGGCATAAAGAATAAATATGGGAAAAAATTAGTACTTATCAATAATAACCTTAAGCCCTGGCCGGTTTGGCTCAGCGGTTAGAGTGTCGGCCTGAGGTCCAGAGAGACCTGGGTTCGCTTCCTGCTAAGGGCACATACCTTGGTTGCAGTTTGTCCCTGGCCCTGGTTGGGTCATGTGGGAAGCAGCCACTCGATGTGTCCCTTTCACGTTGATGTTTCTCTCTCTCTCTTTCTCCCGCCCACTCTATCTGAGCAAAAAGTGGAAAAATGTTCTCAAGTGAGGATAAAAATAAAAATAAAAATAATAATAATAATAACAACTTTAAATGTGAATGGTTTAAATACTCCAACCAAAAGACACAGGGTATCTGAATGATAAGAAAATGTGACTGAAATGTATGCTGTTTATAAGAGGTCCACCTCAGAACAAAAGACTCAGGATGAAAGTGAAGGAATGGAAAAAAATGTCCCATGAAAATGAACACACACATAAAAAGCTACTGTAGCAATATTCGTATCTGATAAAATAGACTTCAAAATAAAGGCCATAATAAAAACAAAGAAGGGCACTACATAATATTAAAGGAATCAAACCAAGAAGGGTCTATAACCCTGGTATACATATATGCATCCAATATAGGAGCACCAAAATATATTTTTAAAACTTCTGGAGGACTTTAAGGGCGAGATTGACAGCAATACAATCATAGTGGAGCACTTTAACACTCCCACTGAGATCACCGGATAGATCTCTAGACAAAAAAAATTGAAAAGGAAACAGAGACCCTAAATGAAGCACTAGATCACCTGGACTTAATTGATATTTGGAGAACATTTCAACTTAAAGTTGCAGAATATACATTTTTCTCAAGTGCACACAGGACATTCTCAAAGAGAGATCACAGGTTAGGACACAAACAAAGTCTCTAAAGGTTCAAGAAGATTGAAATCATATCAAACATTTTCTCAGATCACAATGGCTTGAAACTAAAAATCAATTACAATAAAAACACTCAAATCATTAAAACACATGGAGGCTAAATAGCATGTTATTAAACAATGAATGGGTTACCAAAGAGATCAAGGAAGAAATCAAAAACTTCCTGGAAACAAATGAAAATGAACACACAATAACACAAAATCTATGGGACATAGCATTACAGGCCTACCTCAAGAAACAGGAAAAATTTCTAATAAAACTATTTAACTCTATAACTTAAAGAATTAGAAAGAGAACAAAAAGAAAAACCCAGAGTTAGTAGAAGGAAGGATATAATAAAGATCAAAGCAGAGATAAATGACATAGAGACTTAAAAAAAAGTTCAAATGATCAATGGGATCGAGTTTGTTCTTTGAAAAGATAAACAGGATTGACCAATCTTTAGCCAGACTCAATAAGAAACAATGAGAACTCAAATTAATAAACAAAAGGGTGAAGTAACAACTGATACCATAGAAATAGAAAGGATTGTAAGAAGATATGAACAATTATATGCAAACAAATTGGACAACCTAGGCTAAATAGACAAATTCCTAGAATTGAACAGTCTTCCAAAACTCAACTGGGAAGAGTCAGAAAATCGAAACAGACCAATAACAATTAAGGAAATAGAAGCAGTAATCAATAAACTCCCAGCAAACAAAAGCCCTGGTCCAGACGGCTTCACAGGGGAGTTTTACCAAATGTTCAAAGAAAAACTATCACCTATTCTCCCCAAATTATTGCAAAAATTCAGGAGGAAGGAAAGCTTCCAAGCTCTTTTTATGAGGCCAGCATAATCCTAATCCCATAACCTGATAAGACACACAAAAAAGCAAATTATAGACCAATATTCCTGATGAACATACATGCCAAAACCCTGAACAAAGTATTAGTAAATCAGATCTAGCAATATATCACAAAAATTATTCTATGTGACCAAGTGGAATTTCTCCCAGGGATGCAAAGTTGGTACAGTATTCACTAATCAATAAATGTGGTACTCCACATAAACAAAATGAAAGATAAATATCATATTATCATATCAATAGATGCTGAAAAAGCATTTGACAAAATCCAGCACTCATTTCTGATAAAGAACACTCAGCAAAGTGGGAACAGAGGGATTATATCTCAACATAATAAAGGCCATGTATGAAAAACCTACAGCCAACATCATGCTCAATGTACAACAACTGAAAGCATTTCCATTAAGAACAGGAAAAAGTCAGGGATATCTTCTTTTGCCACTCTTATTCAACATAGTACTGGAAGTCTTAACCACAGTGATTCAGCAACAAGAAAAAAATGAAAGGCATCCAAATTGGAAAAGAGGAAGTCATTATTTGCAGAAGACATGCTATTGTACATAGAAAATCCTAAGTCTCTACTAAAAAAAAAAAAAAAAAAAAAAAAAAAAAAAAAAAAAAAGATTAGGTTTGATAAATGGATTCAACAAAGTAGAAGGATAAAAAATCAACATCCAGAAATCATTGGCATTTCTATGCACCAATAATGAACACACAGAAAGAGAAACTAAAAAAATAATCCCATTTACCATTTCAACAAAACATTAAGATAACTAAGTATAAACTTAACCAAGGAAATAATAGACCTGTTCTCAGAAAACTACAGGTCATTAAAAAAAGGAATAGGGGAAGATATTAAAAAGTGGAAGCAACCCAGCTGGTGTGGTTCAGTGATTGAGTGTCAACCCATGCACCAGGAGGTCGCTGGTTCAATTCTCGGTCAGGGCATATGCCCAGGTTGTGGGCCCAATCCCCAGTGGGGGGCATGCGGAAGGTGGACAATCAATATTCTCTCTCATTGATGTTTCTATCTCTCTTTCTCTCTTCTTCTCTCTAAAAATCAATAACAAAAAATTTTATTTTAAAAGTGGAAACATATACCATATTCATGGATTGGAATAATTAACATCATTAAAATGTCCAGACTGCCCAAAGCAAACTATAGATTCAAGGCAATCCCCATTAAAATACCAATGGCATATTCAACAGATATAGAACAAACACTTTGAAAGTTTATATAGAACAAAAAATGACTGAAATAGCCACAAAATTCTTGAAAAAGAAGAACAAAGTTGGAGGGATCCCAATTCCAGATACCAGGTTATAAAGCCATTGTAATTAAAACAGCCTGGTACTGGTACAAGAACAGGCATATAAATCAATGGATCAGCACCGAGTACCTAGAAATTGACCATAGACACTATGCTCAATTAATATTTGACAAAGGAGGCAAGAGCATACATAGAACTATAGACTGTCTCTTTTGATGTTGGGAAAAGTGTACATGTACAAGCCAAAAAGTTAAACTAGACCACAAAATTATACCATACACAAGAATAAATTCAAAATAGATAAAAGACTTAAATATAATTCATGAACCCATAAAATATTAGAAGAAAACATAGGCAATAAAATTTCAGACATCTCACATAGCAGAATTTTCACTGATACATTGCCCAGGGCAAGAGAAAGAAAGGAAAATATTAACAAATGAGACTAAATCAAACTAAAAAGCTTCTGCAGAGCAAAAGAAACCAGCATCAAAATGACAGGGGAATCCACTGTATGGAGAACATATTTACCAATGATACATTGGATAAGGTCTTAATTTCCAAAATATATAAAGTACTTATACAGCTCAACAAAAGAAAGACAATTCAATTCAAAAATGGCCAGAGGAACTGAATAGACACTTCTCCAAACAGGACATACAAATGTCCAAGAGACAAATAAAAAATGCTCAACATCACTAATCATCAGAGAGATGCAAATTAAGAGGAATATGAGGTATTCCCTCACACCTGTCAGAATGTCCGCCATCAACAAATCATCAAACAACAAGTGCTGACGAGGGTGTGGAGAAAAGAGGACTCTAGTACACTGCTGGTGGGAATGCAGACTGGTTGAGCCACTGTGGAAAACAGTATGGTGTTTTCTCAAAAAATTAAAAATTGAACTGACATTTGACCCAGTGATCCCACTTTTAGGACTATATCCTAAGAAGCCTGAAACACCAATCAGAAAGAGTATATGCTCCCCTATGTTCATAGCAGATCTATTTACAATAGCTAAGATCTGGAAACAGCCCAAATGTCCACCAGTAGATGAGTGGATCAAAAAGTTGTGCTACATTTTCAGAATGGAATACTATGCATCTGTAAGAAAGAGTATCTCTTATGCTTTGAGATGACATGGAGGTACTTGGAGATTATTATGCTAAGTGAAATAAGCCAGTCAGAGAAAGACAAGTATCACATTATCTCCAATTATTTGTGGAATATAATGAACAAAATAAACTTATGATCAAAATAGATCCAGAGACGTGGAAGTAGGAAACATACTGAAAAACCTCAGAGGGAAGGGGAGCAGTGGCCAGGAAGAGATAAACCAAGGTACTTATATGCATATGTGCATAACCAGTGGACACAGACAACAGTTTGGTGAAGGTGGGGCAGAACTGGAAGGTAGCAGGGAGGAGAGTGTCAATGAGGGAATAAGGAGGGACATCTGTAATAAAAATAAATAAATAAATGATTTTTAAAAATGCCTAAGATAAAGTTTTTTGGAAGAAGACCAGGTATTTGCATTACGAAAGTCCTGGGACTTTGGTTTTATAAAGCCAATTATCTATGTCTCTTGAGATGAATATGGGAGGTTTTGGTGAAGGTAAAAGCATTTGGTGGCTTGAGTTGCTTCTGGTGCCACACTTCTGGCTCTGCAAAGACTTTATTTGTAAAATACAGATAGTCATTTTTAACAACTCAAGGATTGGCAAATGTTGGCAAATGACTCAGAAATTCATTTATACATCTTTAGAATATTTCTTCACATTTGGGTATATTTTTCTTTCAGGCTCTGTAGCAATTATGGAGATCTAGTTTACAGGTTGCACATTGCTGAGGGTCATTTCAGAGAGCCATGAAGGCTTGCATTTGTAGAAAAAACACCTTGATCTAAGGAGGCCTCATCCTCCATTCACTTCTCTTGGGAACAGCAAAGCAGGTCTAGATTCAGGATAGTATTAAACTTAATGGTGCCATAACTGGCCAAACCTCTCCATTGCCCACTTTATAGTGGGGCCAGGCTAAGTTTCAAAAGAATCTTGAGGGACTCAGGGTCAAATTTCCCCCTGTTGGCACGTATGCATCCCAAAGGGGTGTGTTGAGGCACTGTGGACTGGTTTCCCATCTACAGTGAGACAGATACATTATCATCTGAGAGTTCGAGGTGACCCTTCTAGTTTCTGGGCTGTTCTTTGCTGTCTTGTGGTCTGAGAAACACAGTAGGGCAAGTTCCCTATTGCTTGGGAACTACCCTGGGTGTGGAGTGTTACCCTGTGCTCTGAGGGGAGACTTACTAACGATCCCCATAATGGCCAGACAGGTGGACTCCACTCCACAGGGATATCCTGCCATCCAGGTGCCACCCAGATATAGAGTGTTACCCCATGTTATGAGGGCTGATTTACCAAACAGTAACAATGATGGCTGGGCACTGTAATGATGAACTCACTCCACTCAGACAGGTGGACTCCACTCTACATGAAGCCTATCCCAAGCAAGGTGTCCCTGCTTGTCTGCCTCTGTACTTAGCTAGCTTTACTGGAGGTTTCTCCTGTAGTATCTGTACATACATGGGGTGTCTAATATCTCTGTGGCCTTGGCTGGAAAACTTGTCCTGTAACTCTAGTCTTCAGTTGTTGGGCTAGCGACCTGTTGCCCTCACTTTCATGTTTCCAAAAACCCTGGTCATTTAGGAGGCCTAGGAGAGAGAGAGACCAGCCACCTCTCAAAGGGAAGGGAGAGTCCCAGTTAAGTTATCCCTGAGGCTCTTATGGAAGTTATTAATGAAGAAAAGATGATTAGCACACATTAAATTAATCTCAACATTAGTTTTCTCCTGTGGAGGTTCCTTTAGAATTATCATTTTCCCCTTTGGTTCAGGATCTGTTTCACTTAGTTCTAAATACACATTACCTTTCTGGAAAAAGCATATGTGGGCATCACTGATTTAAAAAACAAACAAAAAAGTCTTGAATTGGGGCAGATTTGATTAGCAAAGATATATATTGTCCCATAACATTCCCTGGTTGGAAGGAAACCAATTTTGATTAAAAAACAGACATTAATAAATATTCCTGCCATTTATATAGAAGCTTTACTCTGAAGGAGAAGGCAGTTAGTTGGGTGTGGCTAAGAATAGATAACGTGGGTCCAGTATCTATGAGGACCTTAGTGGCTTTCCATTTTTTATGGTATCTTTAATTTCTCTTAAACTATCAGTGAGGAAAAGGGGAAATGCCCTGGGAGAAACCCTATGTTTGCTTTGGTTTCTTTTCTCTTTCTAAATCCAGTTTCAATTTTCTACAATCCCTTTAAAGGTGACTTGTCTTTCTACAATAGAAACAGACTCCTCTGCAGTTTCCTAGCAGAATGCATATAGCAATTATGTTGCCTTGCTCCCAGAAACCAGTAGGTATATTCATTGAAATAGGTCAGAATAGCCAGCACTATATCCTTTAACAGGAAATAAAATTCCTTTGCAAACCCATCAGTATCCCAGATAAAGGAATGTATATAATCACTGTTCCCCTCTGCCTGAAACCATTTTTTTTGTTTGTTTTTAATGTAATTGACCTAGGAGCTTCCAATTTGTGATCAAGATAACCTTCCTGATCATCCAGTTTTAATTCTAAAGCTGTCTTTTTCTAATTTTTGCATGCAAAAAATAATTTAAGCATCACAAGAGCTACATTATGGCCATTTTAAGTTGATATCACTTCTAGTTAAATCTTCCCACTTCTGTAAATTGACAGTGTTAATAGGGGCTGGGGGCTGAGGGCTGGGCATTTCTGACCTTGTAGGCACAATTTCCCATGTTGATATTAGTTTTATTTTGAGATTTGCAGAGTCCAAATAAACTTCCAGATATACTATGTTCTGGGTTGAAGTGTAATGCCTATATGCCAAGCTCTAAGTCATCTCAAACCTTCCCACGTGTCTCAGCTTTTCCTCCCCACTCCGCAAAGATTCTCACCCACCTAAGAATGCCTGAGATTCAAGCCAGAGGGAGTAAGCACCCCCTCATCCTTGGAGCCAAATGAGCCTAGGTTCACATTCATGCAGTAAAAGATTTTGTTCAGTCCCCAGAAAACAACTTCAATTGAAAAGCCATAGTCTAAACCCAGCTATCCACTTTTTCTCTGCTGTCCTTAGTTATCTTATTTATAGCCTACTGTCTCTCAACCCTTAACCTTTAGCTCCACCTCAAGGATTTATAAACAGCTTAAAGAAATTAAGCCTCTTCCCTAAAAACAAAGAGATACAGAATTCCAAGAAGTCATCCAAGTCCACCCCATGCAAAGTGAGGAGCTGGTGGAGCACAATGAGTCCCTGTTGGTACCTAGCACTGGTCCAGGTCTACAAGGCGGTCCTGGGTGGGCTTCTCTGGAATCCTGCCACACAGTCCGACTCACAATCAGAGTCTCAGCACCATAATGTTGGAGGCAGTGGGAACGACACCAAGTGTTAGACACATGGGGGTCAAACCAGACCTGGGTTCAGCAACCTTGGTACTTGAGTTATGGCTAGGAAAGAATTCAGAGTCAAGACTCCAACTATAAGAGAACATTTATTTAAACAATCACAGAGGTAGAAGTAATTTGTAGAAGAAATGGGCTTAGGAAACAAGTTAATAGAAGCAAAGGAAGGACCTTTGGAGGTTGGGAGTAAGGAAGGTAATGGTATCACACCTGGGGGTAGGGGGAGGAGAAGGGCAAGGGCAAGGGCAAGGGCAAGGGCAAGGGCAAAAGCAATGGCCAAGGCAAAGGCAAAAAGAAAGGTGCAGGTGTGCTCCCAGAAGGAAGTGCTGGGTTTTCCGTCCTAAGGGTTTTAAGGTTTCATCTGCATGAAACAGATTTTATGGGAGGTCTCAGGGGAGGATCTCAATAGACTATTCAGCAGCTTTCCAGGTGTGTCCTTTCAAGGTCTGGGTCTCCACTGATTGGTTGGTTGGCATCAGGGCAGGGTGTCATTATCCAATGCAGTCCTGATGTCAGCCAGGGGGTCAGTGGTTTGATTTCTCTGCTTTTCTGGGCCTGGAGCTGAAATACAACTGAGACCTAAATGTTATCTGGAGGGAGGAAAGGTCAGGGGGTCCAAACCTCATGACTAGTGATATTCTAGGAGACAAAAGTTCACCCTGGGGGTGAGATTCCACCCTACAATTGTTCTTTGCTGGGTACCCAGTGCTTTTCACCCTTGTGACCTTCTGTACCTGGTCCACTGTCCTTGCTCTGCTCATGTCTGTCTAACTACCTACCACAGTTAGAGACTCTCTCCTAGCCACTAGTCTCTGTCTTTCTATATTTTAGGTCTTCTGGTCCTCCATGACATAAAAATTGAACTGTTCTTTCTCACCCTTGATTTCTTTCTACTCAGCCTGGTTGAAACATCTGTGTTCATTTTCATAGTGTTGAGGAAGAAAATATTTTTATTTCTGCCTTATAGGTTCTTCTAGCTGGTCTAATAACTAAACTAACAAGAGACAGAGTAACAGGAGAAAAAGAAATTTAATTACACATATACAATGACCACATAAGTATATGAGACCCACAGGCAATCATGTAATTGAGACTTATATACCATCCTGAACTAAGGAGTAAAAGGTAGGTTTCTGGGACTTCAAATGGGGAGGAAGACAATTCACAGGAAAATGGGGAAAGCAAATGTTTGATAAACAAATCTTTGCTATGCCATGTGGCCAAATCTTTCTGATATAAAAAGTTATCTCTGGTAATAGCCCTCTTCCTGGTACAGGACACCTATCTAAATTATTTTAGGCAGTTAAGAGGGAGGTAAAAAGCTGTTCTTGAGTCTATTGGACCTTAATTATCTTCAGCTTGAAATAATCCACATGTCAAAGTGTCAGATCCTGGGGCATCTTGCCCTGATCCTCATTGGCATATCCTGGCTTCCTATAATATAAATTCTCATAATCATTCCTAAGTGTTTTTACACATTTGAGGAGATTAGATGCAGTGATTTTTAAAATAATTTTTCAAAAGGGTACTTAGGAAAGTGCTGGAATCACCTTCATTACTGGATTTAATTACTAGGAGACATTCCAAAAACTAATCTCTACTGCTTAGAATTCTGGGTTTGGTTCAATTAACCCCTGAGGCTGTTCCAGTGTTAATTCTTTAGTATTGTATTGCATACACCAAGGGAGTAAATAACTTTTACATGGATTTGGATAGATCATAAATTAATAAAAATACTAATTCTCTGGGGACAAATCCAGAGATTTCTAGTGGTCAGGTTGCTTTTGGACCTCAGTGAGAACTGTTCACCCATGGAGCATGAAATAAACGTTTCCAACTGCCAATTGCCTGATTCAACAGTGCAGCTGGCTTCTAGAGAACATTTAATTTACTTATTTTCAGTAGAATCAGTTATATTCATGGCCAAGAAGGGTCATCAATTGAGACTTTTTATTGTACCTTTATTCACAAATGTTTCATACATAGAGAGTGTTCCTATTTAAAAAATAAAGCATCCAAGGAAGATTTACAATGCTTCTTCCAATATGGCTGCAATATTTGGGAAGTTGTTCTTTTCTCCCCACCTCACACCAAGCCTTAACTCCTTAAGAGCAGTTTAGAAGTTTTTTATCTTGTTCCTTTCTCAGTAGAAGTTAAAGGATAAACATGGAATATGGTGAAAGAAAAACGGAAGGATATTCCATTTTATTGGAGCAAAAATCAATTTGAATCAGACAGTGCCAAACCAGAAATGGATAGAAGCACTACTCTGATAGGAGCTGGGTAAATTTTTTATACAGAAAGGCAAAAGCAACATAAGGAACTTATTAATTGTATATATTTAATAGCTTAAAATCTAGTTGGCTATTTTTTGATTGGTTGTCCTTAGGTTTCAATTTTGTAACTTTGATGTATTTATAGGCTTAGATTTTGCTATGTGGATATAGTCACCTTTAGAGCCACCTCAGTCTAATGCCTCCTTGTTTAATTAATGTAACAAATCCAAAAATTTGTTATACAGATAATAAAACTGAGGCCCAGGGTGTTAACTCAGGGCATTATTCTGGGTCACAAGCTATCAGTGTTGAAAAAGCCAAAGTTAGAATCTTTAGTTCTGTGCTTTTTCTCCTGCTTTAAGCTTTCACTGTAGAAGTCTTTAGGCCTGTGACTTAGCCCTTCAATTTAATATGTCTATATTAGCATCCAATTCTAAACAAATTTGATATTTTTATCTGATTTTTACCTTTTCAATTTTCAAACACATTAATTTAATAGATAGGATTACACATATTTCATGGAGTACATAACAGGATGATTCAATTGTCCTTGGATGGGAGGCACCTGGCACTTGATGGAAAGTTGGAGTGGCAACGACAACAACAAAATAACCTCTCTGATTCTCATTTAACTTATTTTCTTCTATGTGCTTTTCAGATATAACCCTATTTAATCTCTCACATTTATAAAATTAGTCGTTGATAAAATAGAAATATCTGTTAAAAACTACTTGGCTTTGACATCCTACAGAGTTCTCCTTTGCCAGCTACAGGGCGGGCCTTACGTAGCTTGGAAATGCAAGACCTCTGATAATGACTGAGGTATATTTTCATAATATAAATCAGAACAACTTCAAATCAATCATTGGCATTGTCTGTTATAATCTTCCTCATTGGAGGAGGAGGATTGGTTAAATGCTAATGCTAATTATATCCTCCTGAAATGTGCCAGCACTAGACTATGGCTATTGAAAGTGGGCTCCGTCCCTGGGAATGATGCTAATGGGGGAACACTGTAGATTCCAGAGTAGGAAGACAGGTGATTCATTTCCCTCCATAAAACCATAGGTCTGCATTTTCATCCCCTCATTTCAGAGAAAAACATAGTCTTCCTCCCGGGCCAAATTTACCACTTTACTTAGCTTTTTCTTCACTTACCATTTCCCTCCTGTTGTGGAAGCTTTCTTTATCAATACTTCTGTTTTCTTGCATGCTCAATGCCCTCTTTTTGCATGTTTTTTTACTCTCAGCTTGCAAACTTTTTCACATTTCTCCATGTAGAAATAATAAAGGGGGCAAAATATACCACCCCTTTGGCATAAGAATTATGTTGAGCTGGATACTTTTAAGAAACATCAGACACAGGAAAAGCTCTGAAATCCAAGTAGACAGTTAAACTTTTGTAAGAGACATTTGCCTTTATAAGGGAAATCTATATTTGTAAGGATGTCTTCCTCTCAGTACCAGGAAGAGGATGAATTTCAATCTCTACAAACTCTAATCAATGGAGAAGGCAAGAACTTAAATCTCCATAACAAGCTTACCCTTGTTTACTGTGCTTTGCCTGATAACCTGCCATAACTCCCACCCATCCCCTACTGCCAACATCTCTTATCTTTACCGAGATGGTATTTAAGGTGGTGGTTTGGGATATTTTAGGAATTTACTTGGTTTTCCTGGGTTTCTCCCATGTATACAGGAGGTATACATGTTATTAAACTTCTATTTGTTTTTCTCTTATTAATCTGTCATTTATTACAGTGGAATATCAGCCAAGAACCTGGAAAGGTAGAGGGAAAAATAATTTTACTCCCCTACAATAGAACAGAAAGTCTACTTAATCCAGATATCTTCTGTAGGAATAAATACAATTTAAAAACAAGAGGTTTAATTCTACCAATTAAAAATAAGGAACAGACTCCCTCCTCCTCTTTTGTTTCAGAATTGTCTTAACATCTGTGGGCATCTTGCTTCAGTTTTCAAAACTGTCATTAAGATGTGAGAAGTTTGATTCCTTACCAGATATAGTTGGTCTCTTCAATTTCCATGATAAATTTAAGACAAATTATGTGTGAAAAAAGGTGCTGTTAGGTACTCTTATTTAAGGACTAGGTATTGTTTATCTTGAAAACATATCCATCATGGATTTTACAGGTTTAGACATATAAAAGGGTAAAATTTCTTTTTGTTTTTGTGATCTCGTAGCAGATTGCTTGTAATGTGCATCACAGTTTGGTTTAATGATCATTCAATAATTAAACTGTTTAATGTTTCTTCCACCTTTGTGGAGAGGCTTTCTGGGCTGGGAAAAGATTTTGTTTTAATTACAGACAAACCTCATTTTATTGTACTTTATTGCACTTTACAGCTTGAAGGTGTGTGGCAACCTTATATTGATTAAGTGATGGTTAGCATTTTTTAGCAATAAAGAATTTTTAAATTAAGTTATGCACATGTTTTTATACACAATGATATTGCACACTCAAAAGACTACAGTATAGTGTAAACATAACTTTTATATACACTGGGAAATGAAAAAATTTGTTCGACTTGCTATATTGCGATATTCACTTTACTGCGGTAGTCTGGAACCAAACCCACAATATCTCTAAGGTATGCCTCTATATTTCCCCCCAAATCCTAATGTGTCTAGCTTAATTCCCTTCTTTTTTAAAAAAAGTTAAATATGGATGTCCTTTCTTTTCAGCAGCAAATTGATTGAAGGCATAATCTACACTGCTTTCTGCTTCCTCTCGGCCTATTTACTAATTAGCCCAGCGGTTCCCAAACTTTGCTGCAACACTGGAATCATCTGAGGATTCTTCAAAAACTAATAATACCAGACATCCTGATTTAATTGGTATGTGCTATGACTTGGTCATTGAGATTTTTAAAAGGCCACACCAGTTGTTTCTAATGTGAAGCAAAGTTTGGGAACCACTGGTTTCTGAATACACTAATTTAAACTCTTTATTCTGAGATTGAAAGGTAGTTTTAATCTAGGACCAGAGAGAGCTGAGATTAAACTTTTACTGTACTATTTTCCTTCAGCAAGAAATTTAACTACTGTGCTTCACAAAAGCTGCTTTACCAGCTTTTAGATAGGTTCCTCTGAGCCTCCTTTTTGTCTAGGCCTTTTTCTTATGACTTGTGTTTGACCTGACTAATCCATTTGTAGCAAGAAGGTTGCTAAAGCAGTTTAGCAAGAACCCACACTCTTGATATCTGATTGTCCTTGATATCTGACCAAATTTCTCATTCCCCACCTTTGATATATAATTACCCTTGACATGCCTTCAGCAATAATCTGCTTTATTTAGTTTAGCAAGAATCCCCCTACCCTTGATGTTTTCTTTACTCACTCACCTCCTACACAGATCTCCTTTGCCATAATTTTTTACTTGTCCTTGTTGTATTCAGAACTGAGCTTAGTTCTATACTGAGGTCTCCCTTCCCCTATTACAATTGTTCCTGAATAAAATCTGTTTCACCACTTTATTGTCAGGCTCTGGTTTTCTTCAATAAGCCTGTTTCCTCAATCTGTAAAATAGAGGTAGTAATGCCCCTTCTTACAGAATCATAGTGAAAATAAAATGACATCATGCATGTGAAGCACATAGGGTTCAATAAATATTAACTATTATTATTAAAGTTATGTACCCCTACCGCAGAATCCAGTTTTTTTTTTTTTCATTTTCTTCAAATTCTCCAAGACCTCTCTTACTATTCATCATCCTTTCCTTGAAATTCTCTCCTCCTCTGGCTTCTGTTGAATTGAATTCTACTGCTTCTTCTATCACCTCTTTGACTTTTCCTTCTCTCACTTCCCTTCTCCCACATCCTAGTGATAAGAGTGACATAAGAATGTGACTCTTCTGAAACCTATATGATCCTATTAACCAATGTCACCCAATACATTTAATTTAAAAAGAACATGGCTCTTCTCTCTTCACAGTCACCCTTTACAGTCTCATCCAGTGTTAATGCCTACAAGTCTAATTTCTGTACAATGCATCCCACAGAAGAGAACAGAATCTGATATCTAATAGCCAGTACCTAACTAAACTTTTTTAGAAAGGATGAATTCTATATTTTTGACCATTACTTCTTCTCAATTTCACAAAGGCCTGCTAAGCCAAATATCTCTCTCTGCAAGTTCTGCCCTATCTTTATATCTTCAGCTTTTTTTTCCATTTTATTTTTTCTTTTAATAGTGCAAACACATCTTAGCCACACAGATTTAAAAACTTGAAATAATCTTTGATTTCTTGTACCACTTTGCCTACATAGCCAATCATTTGTCAGGTTGGGTTAAATCTAATACTAGGTAATGTGTAGGACATTACCTATTAACTAGTCTTTCAGCTCTTACTTTAATGGAAACCAACTATCAAAGCAATTACCTCTCCAACCTTCTCTTTTAAACCAATACTTATTATGGTTTTTAAACAGCAAAATAATTTTTAATCAGCCACAACTGTCAATTTGTACTTTAGGAGCAGATGCAGACAAGAGATGGGTTTAGCAAAACTAATTTTAATATATAAATTACACATTTTTTGATAAAACATTGGAAGTTGCAGTAAACCTGCAAGAGAAATATTATCAGGCAGAATTTAGTTTTTGTTTTGTTTTTAGCAATTAAACAAACATACGAATGACAAAAACAGCAATATCTACCAGGGACCAAAAGATGTACTACTTTTCAATGAAGTGTTTTTAGTGTCACCATGGTAACTCCTGCCTGTGAATAGATTTATTCATGTTCAAGGGAAAAAACAAGTCACAGTCAAATCATTGTTAGGTTATTGGTATACAATTTCAATGTTGAACATATTTGCTGGTATTTGGTTTTCCTATGCTGTTAAGAGTAGAAGCCACTGTGTAGCACATTTCCAAAAAGCACTTTTCTCATTGAACATTTTGGTGATCCCTGGAGTTGTGAAATGTAGCATCAGCCTTGGATGAGAGAATTGTATAGATTTCAACTCAATAGCCTAAGTACCTCCCTCAAGAAACTAGAAAAACGAGAGGAAAGTAAACTTAACATAAATTGAAGGAAAGAAATAATAAACATAGAGTATAAATCAATGTAAATAAAAACAGGAAACGATGGAGACAATTTTAGAAAAATCAAATTCTTCAATTAAAAATCAATAAAATTGGAAAACCAATTTTTTTATTGGCAAATACTGACAAAAAAAGAGACAAAAAAACATAAATCACCAATGTTAGAAATAAAATAAGAAGTTTAAGTACAGACCCTACAGACACACACAAAACTAATAATAAACAAATCATACAAACAACTCTACACACATAAATTCAATAACTTAGAAGAAACAGAAAAATCCTTTGAAAAACATATCACAACTCACAATATGAAATATAATTTCAATAGTTCTATCACTATTAAGGGAATTTATTTTGTAATTTAAAACCTGCCGAAAATGGTATCTTTAGTCCCAAATGGTTTGACTGGAGAATTCTATTAAACATTTATGGAGAATTAGCACCAACAATGCATAATATTTTCCTGATTATAATAAAAGAAGGTCCACTTTCTAACTCATTTCATGAATCCTGTATTAACACGATACCATCCAGGCAGTGCCAAAAAGGAAACTAGATATCAAGAGTGTGGGTTCTTGCAAAGTCCTTCATGAATATAGATGCAAAACTCCTTAATAAATATTAAAAATATAAATCAGCAATATACAAAAATAATTATATATTGTGACCAAGTATTGTTTATTCCAGGGATAAAATACTATATCAACATTAAAAAATTATTCAATGTAATACAGGCTAGAGAGGAAAATTTACATGATCATGTCAATCAAAGAAGAAAAAGCATGGAAAAAATTTCAATACCATTTCTTGATAAAAATACTTAGAAAAATAGGAATACAGAAAAACTTCCTAACTTGAAAAAGAGCACTTGTAAAAAACTTGCTACAACATTATATTTAATTGTGAAACACAGAGTGCTTTCCCCTAACGTGGGACACAAAGCAAGTGTGTCTGCTTTCACTGCCCTTATTCAAAATACTGTTGAAAGCTAGTGCACTAAAGCAAGAAAAGAAAATGCATACAATTCAAAGAGGAGGAAATAAAACCATCCCTCTTTTCATAGACATAATTTTCTATGTAAAAAATACCGAGGAATCTACAAAAAAATACCTCCTGGAACTAATAAGTGAGTTCAGAATGGTTGTAGGACACAGAAAACCTACAAAAATCATTTGTATTATATAGACACATAGACACCAAAATTAAAAATACAATACCATATTGTTACTCAAAAGAAGTTAATTATTTAGGTATAAACTT
Source organism: Tadarida brasiliensis (assembly GCA_030848825.1). Classification (NCBI taxonomy): domain Eukaryota; kingdom Metazoa; phylum Chordata; class Mammalia; order Chiroptera; family Molossidae; genus Tadarida; species Tadarida brasiliensis. Next base: position 42,524,130 of record CM061280.1, read on the forward strand.
AAAAAAACATGTGCAGACATTTATGATGAAAACTACAAAGTACTGATAAGAGAAATCAAAGAATAAATAAATGGAGAGACATATCATGCTCAAGAATTAGAAGAACAACATTGTAAGGATGTTAATTTTCCCAAATTTAAACAAAAGTTTAATCAATTCTTATCAAAATCCCATAAAATTTTTTTGTAGATTTAAATAAAATTATTCTAAGATATTTTTATGGAAAGGCAAAGGATCCAGAATAACTAAAACAAATGTAAGGAAAGAAGAATAAATCGAAAAGAATCAGTTTATCCAATTTCAAAACTCATTAGTAGCTACAGTAATTAAGAATATATGGTAATGGCAGAGAGATAAACTCATAGATCAACTGAACAGAATAAAAAATCCAGTGACAGACCCACACAAATATGCCCAACTTCTTTTTCCTTTATTTTATTTTTTCCATCATCATTTATCCCCTTTATGCCCTCTTCCACCTCCAACTGACAAAGATGCAAAAAAAATTGTAATGGAGGAAAGATAGACTTTTCAACAAATGATGCTAGAGTGATTAGACATTCACAGGCTAAAAATAAACCTCAACTAAGTCTCACACCTTACACAAAAATTAACTGCAAAATGGATCACCAACTTAAATGTAAAACATAAAACTTTTAGAAAAAAAAACACAGAAGATAATCTTCAGAATCTAGAGCTTGGCAAAGTGTTCTTAGGCTTGACATAATCCATAAAAGCAAAAAATCTATTAACTGAACTTGATCAAAAGTAAAAAGGTTTTCTCTACAAAAGACACTGTTAAAGGTATGAAAGAACAAACTACAGACTTGGAGAAAATATTTGCAAATCACACAGCCATCAAAGGATTAGTATCTAAAATATATAAAGAACTTTCAAAATTCAATGGCAAGAAAATAATCCAATTAGAAAATGGAAAAATGACAAGAACAGAAATTTCACTGAAGAGGATATAGAGCTAGCAAATAACCATATGAAAAGATGCTTGACATCACCAGCCATTAGAGAAATGCAAGTTAAAACCACAATGAGATATAATTATATATAAAATGGTTAAAATAAAAAAAATAATGATAACCCCAAATGCTGGGGGCGATGCAGAGAAACTGTATAATTCACACATTGTTGTTGGGCATGTGAAGTGGTACAGCTATTCTAGAGCAGTTTGACAGTTTCTTCAAAAATTACATATGCAAATATCATTTTAGCTAGTAATTGTAGACCTGGAAATTTAGCTTAGAGTAATAAAAATTTATTTTTCCACAAAACACTGAATGAATGTTTATAGACATTTTTTTTGTAATAATCAAAAACTAAAGACAAACCAGATGTTCTTTAACAGGTAAATGATTAAAGAAACTGTATGTGTGTGTGTGTTTGTGTGTGTGTGAATGTGTGTGTGTGTTTACCACAATAAGAATTTAAATTAAAATATATAATGTTTTATTAAATTTGTTTATGTTTAAATTGCATAATCATAACCTCCATATAAAATTTACAAATCATAAATAAACCTATAGTATTAATTTACAAACCCTCTGGTACATCCATACCAGGAAATACTACCTAGCAATAAAAAGGAACAAATTATTGATATATGCAACAGCCTAGATGAATCTTCATAGATGTATGCTGAGAGAAAAAAGCTAATCCTAAAAAGTTGCATTTACGTAATATTCTTGAAATAATAAATTATAGAAATGAAGAAGAGATTAATGGTTTCCAGAGGTTTAGGAGGGGCAGGAGAGAAATGGGTATGGTTATAAATGGCAACGTGAGGAATCCTTGTGGTGATGGAGATATTCTGTATCTTGAATGTATCTATGTCAGTATGTGGTTATGATATTGTACTGTAATTTTGCAAGATGTTACCAGTGACAGAACTATGTAAAGGGTATATGGGATCTATCAAGCCATGCAAAAACATGGCTGAATCTTAAATGCATATTGCTAAGTGAAAGAAGCCAGTCTGAAAGGCTACATGCTGTATGATTACATTTTTTTATCCTCACCCAAGGATATGTTTATTGATTTTAGAGAGAGAGGAAGGGAGAGAGAGAGAGAAACATCAATGTGAGAAACATCAATCAGTTACCTCCTTACATGCCCCGATAGGGATTGAACCCTAAAGCTCGGTATATGCCCTGACCAAATTGAACCAGTAAACTTTTGGTGTGTGAGGAAACACTACAACCAACTGAGACACCTGTCCAGGGCTGTATGATTACATTTACATGACATTCTGGAAAAGTAAAACTATGGAGATGATAAACAGTTAAGTGATTGCTAGGAGTTTGGGAGGAGAAGAAGAGGGGTTAATAAGTAAAGCACAGGTAATATTTAGGCCAATGTAACTATTTTGTATTATACTGTAATTTTGAATACATGACACTATGCACTTGTCAAAACCCACAGAACTTTATAGCACACAAAAATGAACATTAATGTGTGCAAATTTAAAAATTATTTAAGGGGATCTATTCCTATGATGGAATGCAGACTGTGACAAAACAATATCACTGTATTACAAATGTATGAAACAATCTCACTTGGAGGGTGTGAGGAAAGATAAGTGCTGACCTAAGTAATTTTGGAAAAGAGTAGTGACTGTAAGACTAAGGCAAAAGGAACTATCCATAAGAACTATACTCTAGTTGACAATGTTGCTCCCACAGAAGTACAGGTTAATTTTGAAACCAATATGTGAGTATGCAAAAGTTGAACAATTAAGTAAATTGATGGCATGTGGCAGAAACTAGATTTCCCATGTTTGCACTAAGAGTTTATAGAAAAGCGTGCAAGGGGAGAAAGCTAGAATGATTCATGTTGTACTGGATTAGAGTCCATACTTATATAACTAAATGACTTAATTAATAAATGAGTTAAGGAAGAGACAAATTCCCATGAAGAAATATGCCAAGTAATTTATGTAGATAATCTGTCTGCAAGAAGGTAAACTCTCCACCCATTAGGTATGCCCTGTGCAGAATGACTTTCTACCAGTATGGAAGGGTGCAAAAATAGAGTTACTTTATAGTGGAGAAATGTGATTAACACTATCTCAAGACAGATGATAAAAGTTAGTATCAACAATGATAAATTATATCAATACTATATATCCTTGATATGATATGATGAAATGGCACATGACTTCTGTGATATTCCCCTCCAAACCCACAACCCCAGTCCAATCTAGAGAAAACCATCAGGCAAATCACAATTAAGAGGTATTCTATAAAATACCTGATGATTAATTCTCAAAACTGTCAAGGTCATAAAAAGGAAAATCTGAGAAACTGTAACAGCTAAGGAGATGTGGCAACTAAGAGTAATTCGGTATGCTAGAAGGAACTCTGGAGTAGAAAAAAAATATTAGTTAAAAATGAAGGAAATCTAAAGTATGGACTTCAGTTAATAATAATGTGTCAATATTTGTTCATTAGGGAAACTGAATGTGAGGTATATTGAAACTCTGTATACTATTTTCCCATTTTTTTTTGAAATTTAAAACTATTCTGAAATTAAAAGTTAATTTAAAAAATGTTAAAGGATATGTTTAGAGTTAAATTCTAAAAGTTGTTACTATGTTTAGGGCCTAATTGCATGGTTTGTGGAGAAAGGATGATTTCTAAACAAAGGCTTTTTTGTTTAGAAATGTACTTGGTAATGTTTCAATTAAACAATGGCAGTTTCTTCCTAAAGTATGGTTATTCAGAGCCACAGAGACTAAAATAGACAAGGAGAATTGTGTATATTATGATGACAAGGGAGCCTAAGGACTGCTTTGATTCAGTTTGGGCATTCAGAATGCTCAAGAAGCAGTATAGAATGTGCTCTTCTCCTTTTATCTTAGAAAATGGTAGGCAGAAAATGTTCCCTGGAGAGGCACTATACATATTGTATCCAAAATATAATTCTGGCCCTGGCTGGTTTGGCTCAGCGGTAGAACGTCGACCCGTGGAGCAATGAGTCACGGGTTCGATTCCGGTCAAGGGCACATACCTCACATGCAGTTTGTCCCCGGCCCTGGTCGGGGTTGTGCGGGAGGCGACCAGTCAATGTGTCCTTCTCATGTGGATGTTTCTCTCTCTCTCCCTTTCTCTCTCTCTTTCTCTCCCTCCCACTCTATCTGAAGATAAACAGAAAAATATCCTCAGGTGAGGATATATATATATATATTCTGGGTATTGTTTCAGTACATGTTGTCAACAATTCCCAAGGCTCTAAATGATGAGATATGAGGTAAAAATTTGCCTCAGGTGGGGGTATGTTGGGCAGAAAGTATCCTGGGACTCATTAAATAGCAGTAATTCGAAGTTATTTTGGCTTCTGAAGGTGTATAGTGACCATTTGAAAAGGTCCAAATTCCATTTGGAAAGATACTTCTCTAATTTCAGGGACGAATGCTTCAGGCATGATGTATGGCTTTCTAGCAAATGAGATGGCTTCTCAAGGGAAGTGATACAAATACTCTGTAATTTCATCAGAGGAGCCATTTAACTTCAACCTTATCCAATTTAGATTTCTTAGGTAGCCTATAATAGCACAGAGTGCAAACAAGAAGCAAAACAGAAGAGTGGACTTCTCTCACTGGCTGCATTAAGGTCCTTCAAATGGACTTCTCTGACAAGGGCTTAATTCAAGCTTATAGTAACAAAATTAAGAGCAGTTTCGGGAGTTGGAAGGGAGATAGTAATGAGATTGAAGAAAGGAAAGCTAAGCATACAGAGAGCTCCTAAACCGACTCAGTGTTCACATAGCCTGGGAAAAACCACAGTTTAGCATAAAATCCTAGGCTATTCTTTTCTTTAAATTTATCTTTACTGTTGAAAGTATTAGAGATGTCCCCCTTCCCCCTTTTCCCCCCATTGACACCCTCCACCCCACTTCCCATCCCTTACTTTCACTGCACTGTTGTCTGTGTCCATGGATTATGTATATATACATATAAGTTCTTTGGTTGATCTCTTCCCACCCTCCCCCCTTCCCTCTGAGATCCATCAGTCTGTTCCATGCTTCATATCTCTGGATCTATTTTGTTTATCAGTTTATTCTGTTCATTAGATTCCACATATAAGTGAGTTCATATGAACTTGTCTTTCTCTGACTGGCTTATTTCTCTTAGCATAATTATTCTTAATGTAGATCTGCTTTCACGTGATCCCGCTTGAGGCTGGGCTGCTTATTCAACATTTACCTGAGATTCCTTAAGCTACATAGCAATCAAAAGATGGTATCTTTTGGCTGCTTTCTTTGCATACTAGTGGTGATCAGAGTGTGTTGGGAGAGGAGATTAGGGATCACAAAGTGAAATTTTGTGGGGTCATCATTTCAGGCCTCCTAGTCTTCCTGGAGCAATTAGGTCAGCTACTAAGAAACTAAGGTTCACATCCAAGAGAATTTTTTTAGAAGATAGCCACACTACTCCATGCAAACTATAGAAATGGTTCATACTGTACATTTAACATTTCTGTTAACATATACAGATCTGTAAAGACTATAAGTTGGTTTGGAATTTTTAAAAATTCAATAAATTCTCTAGATATGTTTGTAAATTTCAGTTTGTTTATTTCCAGGGGGTATGAGTGGGAGTGGCAAAAGAGGAAGGGCTTTATCTCCAACTGTTCCCATTACTCTATACCAAGTAATTAAAATTTTCCACTGTTCTACCTGCAATGTTTTTATTCCTACATCTGTTCTGCATAATTAAAAATTATTCCTTACAAATATGTCTAATGAGTAATGACTTTACCATCAAGTCTCCAGTTTCCCACAGAGTTAAATTATAGAGAGAAAGTTAAATTTGCCTGAAAAGCAGTGGAAATAACTTTTGGAACAGAGAAGTGAGACTGAGAAATCTAGTTCAGCAAGATCTAGTTCAACTCTTAGAATTTACATGTGTGTGTCCACAGTGCACACATGTTATGCAAGACAGGACCCTTGGCTGTCTGTACTAACTGACTATGAGATATGTTAGGGAACTGTGTTATCTTTAAGAAATGTTTCTATTTACCCTGAAAGTCCCAATCAGATGATTGCATAAGTATCCATTTTTTATGCTGTCTGTTTCTAAAAGCATTTGCAAACTTTTTTGACTTTAAGAAAACTTTTATTAAACTATAAAACATACATAGAAAATAAATAAATCATAAAAGTATAGCTCAATATATTTCTACCAGATAAACACACTCACATAATCAGCCAGATAGACAAAATATTAGTGGCATCCCAGATGCCCCCTTTTTTAATACTCAATGTATTAATATTTTTTATTACAGATGTCCCTGCTTTTTCCCCCTATGACACCCTCCTCCCCTCTCTCTCCCCCACCCCCCAACTTCGCCTTAAAATCCTAGGCTATTCTTTTCTTTAAATTTATCTTTACTGTTGAAAGTATTAAAGATGCCCCCCTCCTCCTTTTTCCCCTCATTGACCCCCTCCACCCCACTCCCCATCCCTTGCTTTCACTGCACTGTTGTCTGTGTTGATTGGTCATGCATATATGCATATAAGTTCTTTGGTTTATCTCTTCCTGCCCCCCTCCACTCCTTCCCTCTGAGGTTTGTCAGTCTGTTCCCTACTTCCATGTCTCTGTATCTATTTTGTTCATCAGCTTATTTTGTTTATTGTATTCCACAAATAAGTGAAATCATGTGATATTTATCTTTCTCTCATTGGCTTAGAACTTGGTATATCATACCACTATTTTTCCTTTCTAAAAATAATTAGCGAAGTCACATGCCTTTTTAAAATTGAGATATAATTTACATATAACATTGTATAAGTTTAAGGTGTACAAAGTGTTGATTTCATACATTTTTATATTGTAATATGATTATATTAAAGATTTAGCTAATACCTGTAGCACATCACATAGTTAAATTTGTGTGTGTGTGTGTGTGTGTGTGTGTGTGTGTGTGTGAGAAGAACATTCAAAATCTATTCTCAGCAGTTTTGAAATATATAATGTAGTATTGTTGACTATAATCCCTTTGCTGTGCATTAGATCCCCAGAACTTTTTCACCCTCTAGTTTTAAGTTTGTACCCTTTATCAACATCTTCCCAATTCCCCCACCCCTAACCCCTGGTAGCCACCATCCTACTCTAAGTTTCTATGAGTTTGGCTTTTTTAGATTACACTTATAAGTGACATCATACAATATTTGTCTTTCTCTGGCTTATTTCACGAAGCATTATGCCCTCAAGATCCATCCATTTTGTTGCAAATGGCAGGATTTCTTTCTTTTTCATGGTGAAAAATATTTCTGTGTGTGTGTGTGTGTGTGTGTGTGTGTGCATTATATTTTATTTACTCATCCATCAGTGACATTAAGATTTTTTACCATATCTTAGTTTTTGTGAATAATGCTGCAATAAATATGGGAGTGTAGATATCTTTTGATATCCTGTTTTTAGTTTATTTCTATTTTGGGATATATACCCAGATGTGAGAATGCTGGATCACATGGTAGCTGTATTTCTAATTTTTGAGGAAACTCCATACTGTTTTCCATAGTGGCTGCACCAATATACATTCCCACCAACAGTGCACAAGAGTTCCCTTAACTCCACATCCTCACCAATACTTGTGATTTCTTGTGTTCTTGATGCTAGTCATTCTGACAAGTGTGAAATGATCTATCATTATGGTTCTGATTTGCATTTCCCTGATGATAAGTGATGCTGAGCATCATTTTATGTACTTATTAGCCATTTAGATGATTTCTTTGGAAAAACGTCTATTGAGTTCCTCTATCCATTTTTTTAACTCATCTTTATTCTTGAATGTATTACAGATGTTCCCCCCTTTTTTCCCCATTGACACCCTCCTCCCCAACCCTGCCCCCCTCCAGCCTTCCCCATACTATTGTTGGTGTCCATTGTTTATGCATATATGCATAGAGTTCTTTGGTTTATCTCATCCCGCCCTCCCTCCTCCCTTCCTTTTGAGGTTCATCAGTCTAACAACCACTTTGTACTTCTTAATTCCTTCATCTTTTTCACTCACCCACCCAGCCCCTGCCCATCTGGCAAGCAACAAAAAGTTTTCTGTATCTAGGAGTCTGTTTCTGTTCTGCTTGCTCATTTTGTCTGTAGATTCAATTGTTGATATATATGTATTAATTGCTATTTTAATGTTCATATTTTTGTTCTTCTTCTCCATCAAGACCCTTCAACATTTCATATAATAATGGTTTGGTGGTGATGAACTCCTTTAGCTTTTTCTTGTCTGGGAAACTCTTGATATGTCCATCAATTCTAAATAATAGCTTTGCAGGACAGAGTAGTCTTGGTTGTAGGTCATTGCTTTTCATCACCTTAAATATCTCTTGCCACTCTTTTCTGGCCTGCAAAGTTTCTTTTGAGAAATCAGTTGACAGTCTTATGGAAGCTCCTTTGTAGGTAACGAACTGCTTTTCTCTTGCTGCTTTTAAGTTTCTCTCTTTGTCTTTAACCTTTGGCATTTTGATGATGATGCGTCTTGGTGTGGTCCTCTTTGGGTTCATTTTGTTTGGGACTCTCTGTGCTTCCTGGACTTGTATGTCTGTTTCCTTCACCAAATTAGGGAAGTTTTCTGTCATTATTGTTTCAAATAGGTTTTCAATTTCTTGTTCTCTCTCTTTCTGTCACCTCTATGATGCAAATGTTGGCACACACGAAGTTGTCCCAGAGGCTCCTTACACTATCCTAATTTTTTTGGATTTTTTTTTTTCTGTTTGCTGTCCTGATTGGGTGTTTTTTGCTTCCTTATAATTCAAATTGATGGTTTGCTTCTTGGCTTTATATACTCTACTGTTGTTTCCCTGTAAATAATTCTTTATTTCAGTTAGTGCATGCTTCATTTCTGACTGGTCCTTTTTTATGTTGTTGATGTTCTCACTAAGTTCCTTGGAGGTCTCCTTAAGTTCCTTGAAGGTCTCACTAAGTTCCTTGAATGTCTCACCAAGTTCCTTGAGCAACCTTATAACCTGTGTTTTGATCTCTGCATCTGATTGATTGCTTATCTCCATTTTGTTTAATTCTTTTCCTGGAGTTTTGTTCTTTTTTAAATAAAATATTTTTTGTTATTAAGTTGTATGAATTCTTCATAAATTTTGACTATCAGCCCCTTATTCAATATATGCCTTTCAAATATTTTCTCCCATTCTGTAAGTTGCTTTTTCATTTTGTTGATTGTTTCTTTAGCTGTGTAGAAACTTTCAGTTTTAGTCTCACTTGTTGATTTTTGCTTTAGTTACTTATGCTTTGTGTGTCATATCAAAAAAGTCATTGTCAAGGAGCTTCTTTTCTATATTTCCTTGAAGGAGTTTTACAGTATCAGGTGTTATGTTTAAGCCTTTAATTTATTTCAAGTTAATGTTTGTGAGTGGTATAATATGAGAGATTAATTTCATTTTTCTACATGTGGTTATCCAGTTTTTCCATCACTGTTTGTTGGAGAAGCTATCCTTTAACCACTGAATATTCTTGGCTCACTTTTCAAATGTTAGATGACCATATATGTGGTGGTTTATTGTATTCTGTTAATTTATGTGTCTTTTTATGCCAGTATCATACTGGTCTAATTACTATAGCTGTGTATTATAGTTTGAAATCCGTGAAGTGTAATGAATCTGACATTGTTATTCTTTCTCAGGATTGTGTTGGCTTTTCAGGGTCTTTGGGTTTCCATTCAAATTTTAGAATTGTTCTTTTTATTACTGTGAAAAATATCATTGAGATTTTGATAGAGATTGCATTGAATCTATAGTAGATGGCTTTGGGTAGTATGGACATTTTAACAATATTAACTCTCCCAATTTGTGCACATGGAATAGCTTTCCATTTTTTTTAACTTCTTCAATTTCTGTCATTAAAGTCTTGTAGTTTTCACTGTACAGATCATTCATTTCCTTGGTTAAATTTGTTCATCGGTATTTATTGTTTTTGATGTTATTGTGAATGGGATAGTTTTCTTTATTTATTTTTCTGATATTTTGTTGTTAGTGTATAGAAACACAACTAATTTCTGTATGTCCATTTTACATCTTGCAACTTTACTGCATTCATTGATTAGTTGTCCATTTTTATTAGGATTTTGTATATGTAAAATAGCATCATCTACAAATGTCAGTTTTATTTCTTCCTTTCCAGTTCAGATGTCGTTTGTTTTTTTTGTCTTGCTTAATAGCTCCAGCTAGGACTTACGTTCTATGTTGAATAAGAGTAATGCAAGTGGACAACCTGTTTTGTTCCCGATCAATCTCTCACTGTTGGGTATGATGTTAGCTGTGAGTTTGTCATATATGACCTTTATTATGTTGAGGTATGTTCCTTCTATACTAAATTTGTTGAAGGTTTTTTTTTTAAATCTTGAAATGATGTATTTTGTCAAATGCTTTTTCTGCATCTATTGAAATGATCATATAACTTTTATCTTATATTCTATTAATGTGGTGTACTATATTTATTGATTTGCATGTGTGGAATCATCCTTGCATCCCAGGGATAAATCACCCTTGGTCATGGTGTTTGATCCTTGTAATGTGCTGCTGAATTTAGTTTGCCATCTGTTTATCATCTTTCTGTATATCACTTTTGAAGAAATATCTGTTTGTATACTTTCTCCATTTTCTAAGTACATTATTTGTTTTCTTACTGTCAAGTGTTGAGAGTTCCTTATATTTTCTTTCTTTCACAGTTTTATTGATTTTTAGAGAGAGAGAAAGAGAGAGGGAGGGATACAGAGAGAGAGAGAGAAGGAGAGATCAATGTAAGAGAAACATTGATTGGTTGCCTCCTGCATGCACCCTGATGGGGACCAAACCTGCAACCTCAACATGTGCCCTGACCAGGAATAGAACTGGCAACATTTTGGTGTACAGGACAAGGTTCAACCAACTGAGCCACACCAGCCAGGGCAAGAGTTCTTTGTATATGCTTGAAACTAATCCTTTGCTAGGTATATATGTTTTGCAAATATCTGTCAGTTTGTACTTAGCTCAACTTTTCATCCTCTCTACAGTTTTTCGCAAAGCAAAACTTTAAAATTTTGATGAAGTTAAATTATCAATTTTTCCTTTTATGAATTGTACTTCTGGTGTCAAGTCTAAGAACTTTCTGCCTAGCGCTATATTCTAAATATTTTTGCTGATTTTTCTTTTTTTAAACTTATCTTTATTGTTGAATATATTACAGATGTTCCTCTTTTTCCCTTATTGACCCCTCCTACCCACCCCACCCACCTCCTGCCTTTCTCAACACTGTTGTCTGTGTCCATTGGTTATGCATATATGCATAGAAGTTCTTTAGTTTATTTCTTCCCCTCCCCCTCCCCGCTTCCCTTTGAGGTTTGTCAGTCTAACAACCAATTTCTACTTCTTTTTTTTGTTTTGTTTTGTTTTTTTGCAAGTTTTATTCTTTTATTATTTTTTAAATTATTTTTTATTAATTTACTTTTGTTACAGATGTTTCTCCTTTTCCCCCCCATTGACACCCTCCTCCTCCTCCCTCCCTGCCCCGTCCCGAGTTTTGTTGTCCATGTCCATTGGTTATGAGTACATGCGTACAAGTTTTGTGTTCATCGCTCCCCTCCCTCACCCCCTCTTCTGGCAAATGTCAGTCTGTACCCTACTTCCAAGTCTCTGGGACTACCCTGTTCCTCAGACTGTTATGTTCATTATATTCCAGAAATAAGTGAGATCATATGATATTTGTCTTTCTCGGCTTGGCTTGTTTCACTTAGGATAATAGTTTCCAGGTCCTCCCATGTCGACGAAAAGGATAAGAGATCTTTCTTTCTTACAGCTGCATAGTACTCCATTGTGTATATGTACCATCACTTTTTTATCCATTCGTCTACTGATGGACACTTGGGCTGTTTCCAGATCTTAGCTATTGTAAATAGGGATGCTATGAACATGGGGGTACATGTATTCTTTCTGATTGGTGTTTCAGGCTTCTTAGGGTATATTCCTAGGAGTGGGATCACTGGGTCAAATGGTAATTCAATTTTTAATTTTTTGAGGTAACACCATAGTGTTTTCCATAGTGGCTGCACCAGTCCACACTCCCACTAGCAGTGTACTAGAGTCCCCTTTTCTCCACACCCTCGCCAACACTTGTTGTTTGATACTTTGTTGATGGCGGCTATTCTGACAGGTGTGAGGTGATACCTCATTGTTGTTTTAATTTGCATCTCTCTGATGAATAGTGGTGTTGAGCATTTCTTCATATGTTTCTTGGCCATTTGTATTTCCTGTTGGAGAGGTGTCTATTTGGTTCCTCTGCCCATTTTTTAATTGGGTTCTTTGTCTTCCTTTTGTTGAGTTGTATGAGCACTCTATAAATTTTGGAAATTAGTACCTTATCTGATGTACCATAGGCAATTATGCTCTCCCATACAGTGGGTTGCCTTTCCACTTTGATGGTTGTTTCTTTTATGTGCAGAGCTTTTGAGTTTGGTGTAGTCCCATGTGTTCATTTTTTCCTTTGTTTCTGTTGCCTTAGGTGATATATCAGTGAAAATTCTGCTGTGTATGATGTCTGAAATTTTGTTGCCTACATTTTCTTCCAGGATTTTTATGGATTCATGAGTCACATTTAAGTCTTTTATCCATTTTGAGTTTATTCTTGTGTATGGTGTAAGCTGATGATCTAGTTTCATTTTTTTTGCACGTAGCTGTCTAATTTTCCCAACACCATTTATTAAAGAGCCTGTCTTTACTCCATTGTATGCTCTTGCCACCTTTGTTGAATATTAACTGAGCATAATGTTTTGGGTCAATTTCTGGGTTCTCTATTCTATTCCATTGATCTATGTGCATGTTCTTGTGCCAGTACCAGGCTGTTTTGATTACAGTAGTTTTGTAGTATAACCTGATGTCCGGTATTGTGATCCCGCCTACTTTGTCCTTCTTTTTCAAGATTGCTGTGGCTATTCGGGGTCTTTTTTGCTTCCATATGAACTTCTTAAGTATTTGTTCTAGTTCTGTGAAATATGTTGTTGGTATTTTGATGGGGATTGCATTAAATCTGTAGATTGCTTTGGGTAGTATGGACATTTTAATGATGTTAATTCTTCCAATCCATGAACAAGGTATGTGCTTCCACTTTTTTATATCTTCCTCTATGTCTTTTCTCAATGTCCTGTAGTTTTCTGCAAATATGTCCTTTACTTCTTTGGTTAAGTTTATTCCTAGGTATCTTAATTTCTTTGCCACGACGGTAAATGGGATTGTCTTTTTAGTTTCTCTTTCTGTGAGTTCATCATTGGTGTATAAGAATGTCGTCGATTTCTTGACGTTAATTTTGCATCCTGCTACCTTGCCAAATTCATTAATTAAGACTAGTAGATTTCTGAGGGAGTCTTTAGGGTTTTCTATGTATAATACCATGTCATCTGCGAATAATGAGAGTTTCACTTCCTCCTTTCGAATTTGGATCCCTTTTATTTTTTCTTCATGTCTGATTGCTGTGGCTAAGACTTCCAGTACTATATTAAATAAGAGTGGTGAAAGTGGGCATCTTTGTCTTGTTCCTGTTCTTAAGGGAAATGATTTTAGTTTTTGTTCATTGAGTATGATGTTGGCTGTAGGTCTTTCATATATGGCCTTTATAATGTTGAGATATGATCCCTCTATTCCCAAATTTCTGAGCGTTTTTATCAGAAATGGGTGCTGGATTTTGTCAAATGCTTTTTCAACATCTATTGATATGATCATATGGTTTTTAACTTTCATTTTGTTTATGTGATGTACCACATTTATTGATTTGCGTATATTGTACCAGCCTTGCATCCTTGGGATGAATCCCACTTGGTCATGGTGAATAATTTTTTTGATGTATTGCTGGATCCGATTTGCTAGTATTTTGTTAAGGATTTTGGCATCTATGTTCATTAGGGATATTGGCCTGTAGTTTTCTTTCTTTGTAGTGTCTTTTTCTGGTTTTGGAATAAGAATTATGCTGGCTTCATAAAACGAGTTTGGAAGTCTTCCTTCTTCTTGAATTTTTTGGAATAGTTTGAGGAGAATGGGTGTTAGTTCTTTGAATGTTCGGTAAAACTCACCCGTGAATCCGTCAGGGCCTGGGCTTTTGTTTGCTGGGAGGGTCTTGATTACATCTTCAATTTCCTTTGTTGTTATTGGCCTGTTCAAGTTTTCTATCTCTTCCCGATTCAGTTTTGGGAGACTATGTGTTTCTAGAAATTTTTCCATTTCGCTTAGATTGTCGAATTTGTTGCCATATAAATGTTCATAGTATTTGCTAACGATCCTTTGTATTTCTGTGGTGTCAGTTGTTACTTCTCCTCTTTCATTTCTTATTTTGTGTATTTGGGTTCTCTCTCTTTGTTTCTTGGTGAGTCTAGCTAAGGGTCCATCAATCTTGTTTATCTTTTCAAAAAAACAGCTCTTTGTTTTATTGATACTTTGAATTTTTTTTTTCATGTCTTTTATTTCTGCTCTGATCTTTACTATTTCCTTCCTTCTACTTGGTCTAGGGTTTTCTTTTTGTTTGCTTTCTAGTTCTTTAAGTTGTGAGGTTAAGTAGTCAATTAGAAATTTTTCTTCTTTCTTAAGGTGGGCCTGTAGTGCTATGAACTTCCATCTCAGAACTCTTTTTGATGTATCCCATAGATTTTGTGTTGTTGTGTGTTCATTTTCATTGGTTTCCAGGAATTTTTAAAATTCTTCCTTGCTCTCCATGGTAACCCATTCATTGTTCAGTAACATGCTGTTTAGCCTCCATGTGTTGATATGTTTTTGCATGTTCTTTTTGCAATTGATTTCTAGTTTCATGCCATTGTGGTCTGAGAAGATGCTTGATATGATTTCAATCTTCTTGGACTTGTAGAGACTCAGTTTGTGCCCTAACATGGGGTCTATCTTTGAGATTGTCCCATGTGCACTTGAGAAGAATGTGAATTCTGTAGTTTTGGGGTGTAATTCTCTGTATATATTTATTAAATCCATTTGATCTAGTGCTTCATTTAGAGTCTCTGTTTCCTTGTTAATTTCTTGTCTAGAGGATCTATCCAGTAATGTCAGTGTGGTGTTGACGTCTCCTGTTATGTTTGTATTGCGGTCGATTTCTCCTTGAAGTCCTCCAGAAGATTTTTAATATATTTTGGTGCTCCTATATTGGGTGCATATATGTTTACCAAGGTTATATCTTCCTGTTGGATACACCCTTTCAATATTATGTAGTGGCCTTCTTTGTCTCTAGTTATGGTCTTCAATTTGAAATCTAGTTTATCAGATATGAGTATTGCTACCCCACCTTTTTTTTTCCTTTCCGTTTGCTTGGAAGATTTTTTTCCATCCCTTTACTTTCAACCTATGTGAGTCTTTTGTTGTGAGGTGGTTCTCTTGTAAACAACATATGAGTGAATCATGCTTTCTTATCCAGTCAGCTACTCTGTGTCTTTTTATTGGAGCATTCAGTCCATTTATATTTAAGGTGATTATTGATATGTACTTATTTATTGCCATTTTTGTACAGTGTGGTTCTAATTTTCTTTCTATTTCTTCTATTAATTACAGCAGTCCTTTTAACATTTCTTGCAGTGCTGGTTTGGTGCTAATATATTCCCTTAGCCTTTTTTTTGTCTGGGAAGCTCTTGATTTGCCCTTCTATTTTGAATGATAGCCTTGCTGGATAGAGTAGTCTTGGATTCAGATCCTTGTTTTTCATGACCTTCATTACTTCATGCCATTCCCTTCTGGCCTGTAGTGTTTCTGTTGAGAAGTCAGATGATAGCCTAATGGGGTTTCCTTTGTAGGTTACCTGTTGATTATCTCTTGCTGCCTTTAAGATTCTCTCTTTGTCTTTAATTTTTGGCATTTTAATTATTATGTGTCTTGGTGTGGGCCTGTTTGGGTTCTTCTTACTTGGGGCTCTCTGTGCTTCTTGAACTTGAATGCTTTCTTTCTTCACCAGGTTAGGAAATTTTTCTGTCACTATTTCTTCAAATATATTCTCTAACCCTTGCTCATTTTATTCTTCTTCGGGGATTCCAATGATGTGAATATTATTACCTATCCAGTTGTCCCACAGTTGTCTTAAGCTATCTTTTTGTTTTTTAATTGTTTTTTCCTTTTGGTTTTCTGATTGATTGATTTTTTCTACTCTGTCTTCTAATTCACTGATCCGGTCCTTCTCTTCCTCTACTCTGCTGGTCAGTCCTTCCAATGTGTTCTTTATTTCTGCTATGTCATTCTTTATTTCCACTTGGTTGTTTTTCATGGTGTCGATGTCCTTACTCATGCTGTTTAGTTCCCTCAAGATCATGGCTCTGAACTCTACCTCTGATAAGTTGCTTAACTGCATTTCATTTATCTCATCTTCGGTAGATTTCTCTTGTTCTTTCATTTGGGATCTGTTTCTTTTTTTCACCATTTTTGCTATCTCAGTGGGTTTTGGAGCCTGCCAAATTTTCCCTGTGGGTGTTGGTGTTCTGCTATTTGTGGCTCCCTCTACTGGATTTGGATGAGCGTGGAGGGCCCTCCTTCAACACCACTGTCAAGTCTCACTTTCCTGGGTAGATTTGCAAGCTCAGGAAAGGTTCAGTTATGCTCTAGCTTTTTGCCTGGAGACTATTATCCTCAGTTACTTAAAAAGCCTTAGGATCTCAGTTGAATGAGAAAGTCCCTCAGATGTTTACAGTGTAAGAGGATTTCTCGAGGGTGGGGCCAATGCTGGTTGTTAATGAGCCTCAATTTGCATTTCTTTACCTCTTTTCCTCACCTGGGAATCTCCGAGGGAGGGGCTTCCACAGCTCCGGGAAGGAGCAAACTTGGCTGCAGTTCTGTGTAACCGGGAAGGAGGGGCTAGCCACCACTGTCCTTTGTCGCCACAGCTCAGCACAAACTCTGAGTGCCCTCCAAATCCCAGGTGTCCCCACAGAGTTCCAGTCCATTCTGCCCTCCCTCTACCAGAGCCCCAGGTGAGTGGCTGTGGCTATTTAGCGCTCTGTGCTGGCCCTCTGCACTGTGGAGCAGCTTGGGCTCTCAATCCCGAGGGCAGGCACCACCGCTGCTCCCAGCTAAGGCCGCTGCTGTCTGTGGGCTCCCAGCCTGCCACCCTCACGTGCCTCCGCAGATCCTACCAGGCTCATTCAATGTCCCTGGTTTTATGGTCCTCTCCCGCTGCTTTTCTGTTACTTTTTCCCAATGATTTGTCTTTATTTTAGTTGTAATTCCCCTTTGGTCTTGGGAGATCTTCTTTGTAGCTTCCATTCACTCCACCGCCATTTTCAACCTCCCCAATTTCTACTTCTTAATCCCTTCACCTTTTTCATGCATTCTCCCAACCGCCCTCCCATCTGGCAATCAACAAAATGTTTCCTGTGTCTATGAGTCTGTTTCTGTTCTGCTTGTTCATTTTGTTTGTAGATTTAATTGTCAACAGATATATATTTATTGACATTTTTGTTCATACTTTTGTTCTTCTCCTTCAAGAAGACCCTTCAACATTTTGTATAATACTGGTTTGGTGGAGATGAACTCCTTTAGTTTTTTTTTTTTTTTTTTTTGGTCTGGGAAACTCTGTATATGTCCATCAATTCTAAATGATAGTTTTGTAGGACAGAGTAATCTTGGTTGCATGTTCTTGCTTTTCATCACTCTGAATATTTCTTGCCACTCCCTTCTGTCCTGCAAAGTTTCTTTTGAGAAATCAGCTGACAGTCTTATGGGAGCTCCATTTTAGGTAACTAACTTCTTTTCTCTTGCTGCTTTTAAGATTCTCTCTTGGTCAACCTTTTGCATTTTGATGATGATGTGTCTTGGTGTAGGCCTCTTGGGGTTCATCTTGTTTTGGAAACCCTGTGCTTCCTGGACTTGTATGTTTGTTTCCTTCACCAAATTAGGGAAGTTTTCTGTCATTATTGTTTCAAATAGGTTTTCAATTTCTTGTTCTCTCTCTTCTCCATCTGGTGCCTCAATGATGCGAATACCCCTGTGATGCGAATGTTGGCACACTTGAAGTTGTCCCAGAGGCTCCTTACACTATCCTCATTTTTTTGAATTCTTTTCTTTTTGTTGTTCTGATTGGGTGTTTTTTGAGCGTCAGCCTGCGGTCCAGAGAGACCCGGGTTCGGTTCCCGCTAGGGGCATGTACTTCGGTTGCAGTTTGTCCCAGGCCCTTGTTGGTGGTGCGGGTAGTAGCCACTCGATGTGTCCCTTTCACTTCAATATTTCTCTCTCTCTCTCTTCCTTTCTCTCCCTCCCACTCTATCTGAACAAAAAATGAAAAAATGTCCTCGGGTGAGGATAAAAAAAAAAATCTACTAGACTTAATACATGAATTTGGCAAAGTAGCAGGACACAAAATTAATGTCAGGAAATCAAAGGCATTCTTATACACCAACCATGAACTCACAGAAACAGAAACTAAAAAACAATGCCATTTACCATCATAGCAAAAAAACTGAGATACCTAGGAATAAACTTAACTAAAGAAGTAAAAGACCTCTTCACAGAAAACTACAGGACATTGAAAAAGGAAATAGAGGAAGATATAAAAAAGTGGAAGCATATACCATTTTCATGGATTGGAAGAATTAACATCATTAAAATGTCTATACTACCCAAAGCAATCTATAGATTCAATGCAATCCCCATCAAAATATCAACAACATATTTCATAGAACTAGAACAAACACTTCAAAAGTTTATATGGAACCTAAAAAGACCCCAAATAGCAACAGCAATCTTGAAAAAGAACAACAAAGTAGGAGAAATCATATTACCAGATATCAGATTATACTACAAAGCCACTGTAATCAAGACAGCCTGGTATTGGCACAAGAACAGGCAGATAGATCAACAGAATAGAACAGAGAACCCAGAAATTGATGCAAGACAATATGCTCAATTAATATGTGACAGAGGTGGCAAGAGCATACAGTGGAGTCAAGACAGTCTCTTCAATAAATGGTGCTGGGAAAATTGGACAGCTACATGCAAAAAAAATGAAACTAGGCCATCAACTTACACCATACACAAGAATAAACTCAAAATGGATAAAAGACTTAAATGTGACTCATGAATCCCTAAAAAATCATAGAAGAAAATGTAGGCAACAAAATTTCAGACATCATACGCAGCAGAATTTTCACTGATACAACACCTAAGGCAAGAGAAACAAAGAAAAAATTAACACATGGGACTACATCAAACTAGAACGCTTCTGCACAACAAAAGAAACAACCATCAAAATTGAAGGGGATCCCACTATATGGGAGACCATAATTGCCAATGACACATCAGATAAGGGTTTAATTTCTAAAATATATAGAGTACTCAGACAATTCAACAAAAGGAAGACAAAGAACCCAATTATAAAATGGGCAGAAGACCTAAAGAGACACCTCTCCAAACAGGACATACAAATGGCCAAGAGACATATGAAAAAATGTTCAACATCGCTAATCATCAGGGAGATACAAAGTAAAACAATGATGTATCACCTCACACCTATCAGAATGGCTGCCATCAACAAATCATCATACAGAAAGTGCTGGTGAGGGTGTGGAGAAAAAGGGACTCTAGTACACTGCTGGTGGGAATACAGACTGGTGCAGTCACTATGGTAAACACTATGGTGTTACCTCAAAAAATTAAAAATTGAACTGCCATTTGACCCAGTGATCCCACTTCTAGGAATATACCCTAAGAAGCCTGAAACACCAATCAGAAAGAATATATGTACCCCTATGTTCATAGCAGCACTATTTACAACAGCTAAGATCTGGAAACAGCCCAAGTGTCCACCAGTAGATGAGTAGATAAAAAAGCTTTGGTACAGGTACACAATGGAATACTATGCAGCTATAAGAAAGAAAGACAATACAAAACGTAACAACATTCGCGTCATAGTGGTACCTGAAGGAGAAGAATCAGAGAAAGGAATAGAGAACTTGTTTGAAGAAATAATGACAGAAAACTTCCCTAATTTGGTGAGGGAAAAAGTCACACAAGTCCAGGAAACACAGAGAGTCCCAAGCAAGATGAACCCCAAAAGACCCACAGCTAGACACATCATAATTGAAATGCAAATATGAAAGACAAATAAAGAATCCTAAAGGAAGCAAGAGAGAGACAGAAATTTATCTATGAGTGAGCTCCCATTAGACTGTCAGCTGATTTCTCAATTGAAACTCTGCAGACCAGGAGGGAATGGCATGAAATGTACAAAGCAGTGAAAGGCAAGGATCTGAATCCAAGACTATTCAATCCGGCAAGGCTGTCATTCAAAATTAAAGGTGAAATAAAGAACTCACAGACAAAAGAAAGCTAACAGAATTTACCACCACCAACCCAGCCCTGCAAGAAATGCTAATGGGACTGTTGTAAGAAGATAAATAGAGATAGAGGAAAACAGGCTTAAAATAAAAATGGCAACTAATAATTATCTATCAATAATAACCTTAAATGTAAATGGCTTAAATGCTCCAATCTCAACATATGGGGTAGCTGATAAGATAAGAATACATGACCCATTTATATGCTGTCTACAAGAGACCCACCTCACGGTAAAAGATTCACACAGGATGAAAGTGAAGGAATTGAAAAAAATTTTCCATGCAAATGGAAATGAAAAAGAAAAAGTTGGTGTAGCAATACTCATATCTGATAAGATAGACTTCAAAATGAGGGCCATAATAAGACAAAGAAGGTCACTACATAGTATTAAAAAGAACAATCCATCAAAAGGATATAACTCTGGTAAATATATAAGCACCAAATACGGGAGTACCAAATTACATTTAAAAACTTCTGGATGACTTTAAGGGTGAGATCAATAGTAATACAATCATAGTGGGTGACTTTAACACCCCACTGACACCACTGGATAGATCTTCTAGTAAAAAATTTAATAAGGAAACAGAGTCCTTAAATGATGAACTAGATCAGTGGGACTTATTTGATATCTACAGAATATTTCTCCCCAAAGCTGCAGAAGATACATTATTCTCAAGTGCACATGGGACTTTCCCAAAGATAGACCACATGTTAGGACACAAAGTAAGTCTCTACAAATTCAACAAGATTGAAATTATATCAAGCATCTTCTTAGATCACAATGGCATGAAACTAAAAGTGACAGTAAAAACACACAGAAACAGTCAAACACAGGGAGGCTAAATAGTATGTTGTTAAACAACAAATGGGTTCCCAATGAAGTAAAGATAGAAATAAAAACTTCCTGGAAACAAATGAAAATGATCACACAACAATACAAAATCTATGGGACACAGCAAAAGCAGTCCTGAGAGGGAAGTTCATAGCAACATAGGCCTACCTCAGGAAAGAAGAAAACTTTCTAATAAACTATCTAACTCAACATCTTATAGATTTAGTAAAAAAACAAAAAGTAAACCCCAGAGTTAGGAGAAGGAAAGAAATAATAAAAATAAAAGCAGAAATAAATGACATAGGGAATACAAAAACAATAAAAAAGATGAATGAAATCAAGAGGTAGTTATTTTAAAAAATAAACAAGATTGATCAATCGTTTAGCCATACTCACCAAGAAACAAAGAGAGAGAACCCAAGTTAATAAAATCAGAAATGAAAGAGGTGAAGTAACAACGGACACCACAGAAATACACAGGATTGTAAGAAAATACTATGAACAATTATATGACAACAAATTTGACAACCTAGGCGAAATGGACAAATGCTTAGAATCATATACTATTCCAGAACTCAACTGGGAAGAGTCAGAAAACCTAAACAGACCAATAATAATTAAGGAAATAGAAGAAGTAATCAATAAAATCCCAGCAAACAGAATCCCTGGTCTGGACAGCTACACAGGGGAGTGTTACCAATATTCAAAGAACTATCACTTATTCCCTCAAACTATTCCAAAAAATCCAAGCTCTTTTTATGAGGCCAGCATAATCCTAATCACAAAATCAGATAAAGACACTACAAAGAAAGAAAATTACAGACTAATAACCTTGATGAACATAGATGCCAAAATTCTAAACAAAATCTTAGTAAATTGAATCCAGCAATATACTTTTAAAAATTATACACCACGATCAGGTGGGAATTGTCCCAGGGATGTAAGGCTGGTACAATATACATAAATCTGATACACCACATAAACAAAATGAAAATTAAATATCATGTGATCATATCAACACATTCTGAAAAAGCATTTGACAAAATCCAGCATCAATTTTTGATAAAAACTCTTAGCATAGTGGGAGTAGAAGGATCATATCTCAACATAATAAAGGCCATTTATGACAAACTTACAGCCAACACCATACTAAGTGGGCAAAAACTAAAAGCATTTCCCTTAAAAACAGGAACAAGACAGGGATGTCCACTCTTATATAATATAGTACTGGAAGTCTTAGCCACAGCAACCAGACAAGAAGAAAAAATAAAAGGGATCCAAATTGGAAAGGAAGAATTGAAACTGTCATTATTCGCAGATGACATGGTATTATACATAGAAAACCCTAAAGACTCCATCAAAAACTACTAGATTTAATAAACGAATTTTGCATAGTAGCAGGATACAAGATCAACATCCAGAAATCATTGGCATTTTTATACACCAATAATGAACAGAAAGAGAATTTTTTTTAAAAAATCCCATTTACCTTTACAACAAAAAATTAGGATACCTAGAAATAAATTTAACCAAAGAAGTAAAGAACCTGTTTGCAGAAAACTACTGGACTTTGAAAAAGAAATAGAGGAAAATATAAAAAAGTGGAAGCATACACCTTGTTCATAGATTGGAAGAATTAACATCCAAAGCAATCTATAGATTCAATGCAATCCCCATTGAAATACCAACGACATATTTCACAGAACTAGAACTAATACTCCAAAAGTTTATATGGAACCAAAAAAAGACCCCGAATAGCCACAGCAATCTTGAAAAAGAAGAACAAAGTAGGAAGGATCACAATCCCAAATATCAGGTTATACTGCAAAGCCATTGTAATCAAACAGCCTAGTACTGGCACAAGAACAGGCATATAGATAAATGGAACAGAACAGAGAACCCAGAAATGGATCCAAGATAGTATGCTCAATTAATATTTCACAAAGGTGGCAAGAGCATACAGTGGAGTCAAGACAGCCTCTTTAATAAATGGTACTGGGAAACTTGGACAGCTACATGCAAAAAAAAAAAAAAAAAATGATGCTAGACCACCAGCTTACACCATACAAAAGAATAAACTCAACATGGATAAAAGACTTAAATGTGACTTGTGATTTCATAAAAATCCTAGAAGAAAATGTAGGCAACAAAATTTCGGACATTACATGAAGCAGAATTTTCACAGATACAACGCCTAAGGTAAGAGAAACAAAGGAAAAAATGAATACCTGAGACTACATCAAGCTAAAAGGCTTCTCTACAGCAAAAGAAACAAGTATCAAAATGGAAAGGGAACCCACTATATGGGAAACCATAACTGCCAATGATACATCAGATAAGGGGTTATTTTCCAATATATATAAACTACTCATACAACTCAATAAAAAGAAGACAAAGAACTCAATTAAAAAATGGGCAGAGGACCTAAACAGACACCTCTCCAAACAGGACACACAAATGGCCAAGAGACATATGAAAAATGCTCAACGTCACTAATCATCAGAGAGATGCAAATTAAAACAACAATGAGGTATCACCTCACACCTGCCAGAATGGCTGCCATCAACAAATTATCAAACAACAAGTGCTGGTATGGCTGTGGAGAAAAGGGAACTCTAGTACACTGCTGATGAGAATGCAGACTGTTGCAGCCACTATGGAAAACAACATGGTGTTTCCTCAGAAAATTAAAAATAAACCTGCCATTTGTCCCAGTGATCCCACTTCTAGGAATATATTTTAAATTTTTACTTTATTGATGTTAGAGAGAGAGAATAGAAAAGGGAGAGAGAGAAACATTCATGTGAGAGAGAGAGAGACACATCGAATGGTTGCCACCCACACGACCCCAACCGGGACCGGGGACAAACTGCAATGGAGGTACATGCCCTTAGCAGGAACCGAACCTGGGTCTCTCTAGTCTGCGGGCCAACACTCTAACCGCTGAGCCAAACAGGCCAGGGCTAGGAATATATTTTAAGAAGCCTGAAACACCAGTCAGAAAGAATATATGTACCCCTATGTTCATAGCAGCATTAGTTATAATAGCTAAGATCTGGAAACAGCCCAAGTGTCCATCAATAGATGAGTGGATAAAAAAGCTGTGGTATATATACACAATGAAATATTATGCAGCTGTAAGAAAGAAATATCTCTTATCCTTTGAGTTGACATGGAGGGAATTGGAGAGTATTATGATAAGCAAAATAAGCCAGTCAGAGAAAGACAAGTATCACATGATCTCACTTATTTGTGGAATATAATGAACAAAGTAAAGTGATGAACAAAATAGACCCAGAGACAAAGATGTAGGTTTCAGACTGACAAACCTCAGAGGATGGGGCAGGGGAAAGGGAAGAGATCAATCAAATAATTTATACATATAAACATAACCAATGGACATAAGCAACAATTTTTATGGGTGAGGGGTGGAAATGGGAGGAGGGTGTCAATGGGGTAAAAAGGAGAAACACCTGTAACAAAAGTAAATTTCTAAACATGAAATAAAAACAGTTTTTGTGACCTCATGTTGTACTTCTACTGTGACATATATTTATATATTTAGGCTAAATTTTTAAAAAAGTAATTTCACCATGCTGTCTCTTCTTCCAAATTTCTATTTCCATTCAAAATCTTCCTGTTTTTTTGTTCATTCTCTAGAGGCCCCAAGTAGTTAAATTTTGTATTTTATCTAGAGTTTATGTAATGGCTTGATTATTTTATCAACTTGGTTAGTATACAGTACTCAATTACTCAATAAAACACTAATCTAGGTGGTGGAGTGGAGGTATCCTGCAGATACAATGAAAATACCTTATCATTTGACTTTATGTCAGGGTGATTAACCAGGATAATATTGGTGGACCTGATGTAATGCATTGGAAGGGCTTAAAAATAGCGCTAAAATTTCCTTAAGAGAAAGGGAAGAAATACTATCTGTGGACTACAGCTTCACCTATGCCTGTGGAGTTTGAGCCAGCCCATGAACTCTGTTTCCTGTGTACATGCTCTATGGATTTTGGACTTGAACTCATGGGCACTAAGAAAGTCCAATATCTTAGGGCAGGCACTCAGGAATTGGGAGATACTGGGCGGTATATATCCTACTAGTTTTGCTTCTCTGGTTCAATTCTGACTGATATAATCCTTCAATCCAAAAATCCATTTATATGGTATATTTTGAATGTGATAATTCCAAGATGTAAATTCCTTAAATGAGCACTGTCTAAATTTGGTGTTTGTTATTTCTCCTGACTCATTTTTTCTTAAGTGGTTATTTTTCATTGTGAACTATTTTAATAGATATTACTTTCTGACAATACTAAGGTTCTAAATTGAAGGTTCTTTCTTTTACAATGAATTTATTTTTTTTTTCTACAAGTAGTGTCAGGAGTACTACTGACTGGGCATAAATAGGGACTGCAGCCCTCTTTCACTCTGCAAATCAATGTGGTAGTCACTCAGGCTAACAACTGCTTTATATCTTTTTGAGGTAACGCCATAGTGTTTTCCATAGTGGCTGCACCAGTCTGCACTCCCACCAGCAGTGTACTAGAGTCCCCTTTTCTCCACATCCTCGCCAACACTTGTTGTTTGATGCTTTGTTGATGGCGGCTATTCTGACAGGTGTGAGGTGATACCTCATTGTTGTTTTAATTTGCATCTCTCTGATGATTAGTGAAGTTGAGCATTTCTTCATATGTCTCTTGGCCGTTTGTATGTCCTGTTTGGAGAGGTATCTATTTAGTTCCTCTGCCCATTTTTTAATTGGGTTCTTTGTCTTCCTTTTGTTGAGATGTATGAGCACTCTATATATTTTGGAAATTAGTCCCTTATCTGATATATCATAGGCAATTATGCTCTCCCATACAGTAGGTTGCCTTTCCACTTTGATGGTTGTTTCTTTTGCTGTGCAGAAGCTTTTGAGTTTGATGTAGTCCCATGTGTTTATTTTTTCCTTTATTTCTGTTGCCTTAGGTGATATATCAGTGAAAATTTTGCTGCGTATGATGTCTGAAATTTTGTTGCCTACATTTTCTTCTAGGATTCTTATGGAGTCATGAGTCACATTTAAGTCTTTTATCCATTTTGAGTTTATTCTTGTGTATGGTGTAAGTTGATGATCTAGTTTCATTTTTTTGCATGTAGCTGTCCAATTTTCCCAACACCATTTATTGAAGAGGCTGTCTTTGCTCCATTGTATGCTCTTACCACCTTTGTCAAATATTAATTGAGCATACTGTCTTGGGTCAATTTCTGGATTCTCTGATCTGTTCCACTGGTCTATGTGCCTGTTCTTGTGCCAGTACCAGGCTGTTTTGATTACAGTAGCTTTGTAGTATAACCTGATGTCCGGTATTGTGATCCCTCCTACTTTGTCCTTCTTTTTCAAGATTGCTGTAGCTATTCGGGGTCTTTTTTGGTTCCATATGAACTTCTGAAGTATTTGTTCTAGTTCTGTGAAATATGTCGTTGGTATTTTGATGGGGATTGCATTAAATCTGTAGATTGCTTTCTCATAACCAATGGACATGGACAACAAAACGGGGACGGGACAGGGAGGGAAGGGGAGGGGGGTGTCAATGGGGGAAAAAAGGAGAACCATCTGTAACATAAGTAAATTAATAAAAAAAAATAAATAAAATAAAATAAAATAAATAAGTAAACTGACATTAAAAAAATAATAAAAAAAACAAACAAACTGCTTTATATCTAGGCCAAACTTTGAATTCCAGATTACTGTATTGTAATGCATTTTCTCTCAGGGCAATCAACCTTTCTCACACACTTTCTCCTTTTAACCACCCTTTCAGTGCTCATTAAAATAAAATGTTCCTTTAAATTTTTTAATTTTACATGATTTCTCATATTTCTTATAATACTAATAATATAGCAGAAATTATTATTTAAGAAAGATTTTGTTGTTTTGTAATGGGGTGGCTTCTAGTCCACTATACAACCAAAAGTGGAATAACTAAATACCATAGCATAAGAGTAAGTTTTATGTTGCATAGATCAAATCCTCTCTACTTGTTCTGTTTTGCCCTAAGAATTGACTTTTTTTAATGTTTATTCTGCCATGTAGGTTTTCTGATCACATTGTACTAAAATCCTATTGGGATTGAAAGTACCCTGGATCACTTAATTTGGGCTACCACATCTTTATAGATTGAATATTCCCATCATGACCACTATGTTTCTCTATCAAGTGTTATTTTATGTTTTTCAGTGCTGTTTCATAATTCTCTTCTTAAAGGCTCTCTATACTCTCTACAACTTTTACATTTTTTAGTCCAAGATAGCAAGATAAATTATTAAAATATTTTGATGGTTTCCTAAATAGGATTCTTTCTTTATATACACTTTCTATGTTGTTATGACTACTATTTATTCTTGAATTGTACCCCCAAACTCGCTAATTTTTTTTATTTCTAATAATTTATCTTAAGAATTTCTTCTTTTCCAATTTTTATGTTTTATTTACTTTTTTGTTTCATTACATTTTGCCTTCTAACACAGTGTTGAATTATTTCAGTTATAGCAAATATTTCAGTAATTGCCTTTTAAAAATTTTTAATTAACATGCTTCTTTAGTTTCATTCCTAAGCTTGAGGTTTGACTAATCAATGACAGAAAGCTATCTTCCTAGTTTAATAATGACATGTGCATGCATTTTTTAAGTTATAAGTAAATGTTAAATTGATTCAAACATATTTTTCTTCATACTTTGAGATGATAATGTCGTTTTTAAAAATCTAATAATGTAGTCACTATCTCCAATAGAATTTCTGATATTGGATGATTTTTACATTCCTGGGATAAATTCTACTCAGCCATGGTATATTATTATTATTATTATTATTATTATTATTATTATTTAAAGTATCGCTAAATTTAATTGACCAATTTATTAAAGAATTTTGAAGCTATGTGACATATTAATATATTCATAAGTAAGATTAGTCTATAATTTTTTCTTATTTTTCTTTGAACAATCTTAATATCAAGATTATAAAATCTACCTATTAAACTAATCTTAGGAGAAATAAAACAATACATGAATAGATGGAAGACAAACTGAGGAACTTCCTCCACACAAAATCAAATTGGATAAAAAATATATAAAGACAGAAAATATAAGAAAATCAGAGGATCACCCTAGAAGTGAAATATTTGAATAATAGAAATCTTATAAGGAGAGAAAAATTCTATAAGGGGAGGAAAATATGAAGAAATAATTAATTCAGAGAAGTGATTCAAGATGATTTCATTTCCCAGAAGGAAAGAACATGAGTTTCTGGACTGAATGTGCCTACCAAGAACAATATGTGGGAAAAGACCCACAAAAAGGTACATTATAGTGAAATGTAAGGATAACAGCTACAAAAAGTCAGTTGTGAGAGCTTTCTGATAGAAAAAGAATAGGTTACAGTATTTAGAATGGATAAAGAATCACAATGACATCCGACTTCTCAACAGCAACACTGACAGCTACAAGACTATTTCAAAGCAATTCCTTGGAAATTCTGAGAGAAAAATATTTTCCACTTAGAAGCAAAAGAGTAGAATAAACATATGTTTAGATATGTCAAGTCAAACAATTTAACTTCCATGCACCTTTTTGTAGGAATATATACTGAAAAATATGTTCCACCAAAACAAGTAATACCAGTAAAATAAAGCAAAATCTACTAAAAAAAAAGGGAGGGGGGGTAGGGATGTGACATTAGCAAGATGGTAGAGCGGGAAGCCCTAGATCCTTCTTTCCCCAACAAACACACTGATTAAGCAACAATTCACAGGCACATTCCATTTGTGAGGAATCAGAAATCAAATGAGTCTCCTGCATTTCAGCAGAACACGAAACCAGACTCACTGAAGCTGGTAGGGAAATTGAAAACACCCTTACACTAGGGACTCTGCCCTCAGTGCAGCACCGTAAGATCAGGAAGATACTCCCTAGCTCTCAACCTCACCTAGTGGTACAACTATTCTGAGGGGGCTCCCTGAGGACTATCTTCTGTCTTGGTAGTCTTGAAGCTCTGATGAGTCCAGCACAGACTAGCTGGCAGGGGAATATGGAAGTTGTAGCTAAGGTTGGTAGGTGTCATTGATCCTCATTCCTGTTTAGCACAGAGTGAGCAGATAAAAAAATCCCAGCTCAAAGCTTTGCCCTGTAGAGGGAAAATGTTGAACCATGTGTCCAGTGTACCAATTTCTCAGGGGTTGCCCAAAGAACCAGCATTTGTCTTGCCAATTTTGAAGCTCTGATGGGTCCAGCACATTGTAGACACCAGAGTAGAACAGAAGCAGTGGCTGGAGCTAATAGACATCCCCAACCTCAATGTTCTCTTCCTAGAATCTGGTAGTCTTTGGCCTTATTTTATTTTATTTTTACCCTGTAGCAGCTAATGCCTATTGCTTCCACAGACTACATTATAGGCTACAGGGATTTATGTCAAGAAAATTATCCAACAATGTTCATGGGGTTCACTGCAAATCCATCTTCCCTAGTCTTAGAGGGCTCTCATTATATTTAAGAATCCTTGTATTTTTATAGACTACCTAATCCCAATACCCAATTACTATTCTAGACTTTTTAGATGTGGCCTCCTACTTGACATATACATGTGTGCTCCCTCATGATCTTTGCACTCCATTTCAAAAGCTCTCTCCCTTTCTTCTTCTCCTTCTTCTCCTCCTCCTCTTCTTCCTCCTTTCTCTCCTTTTACTTCTTCTTGCTTAGCTTCTCTCCTAGAAGACAGAAAGAAGTTTTCCTCTCATTTCCAAGGGAAATATCTCTGTCTTTTCCTTTACTCATTTTTTGGGGGACTGTACTCTATCAATTATAAACTTCTCAGATAATGTTTAGTTTCTCTTTTCCGATTTCCTTCCTTCCACTTATACTTGAAAGCCAATATAACATAGTATACAAGTACAGACTCTGGAGTCAGAATACCTAGACTTAAAGCTGAATACTACTACTTAAGTGCTGTCTGAGTTTGAAAAGTTACTTAGCTTTTCTAAGCTTTACTTTTCTGTCTATAAAAAAATTGGATTTTCAAAGAATGAAGTAAAAATAATTTATTAAGTTTTGAAGGATTAAGTGAAATAACCTACATAAAGTGCTCAGCATAATCCCTGGAATATGATAAGAACTAAATTGTTAGAGATTGTGCTACATATGAAGATTTTGACCAAAATAATGAATTTCAGTAAAAAGATAGGTCTTAACAGTTATAATTATGTAGGTTATCAGCAATGACAACATAGTCCCTCAACAAAAAAAGTAATATTTATTTTCTCAAGTTTCATTTCTTAAAGTACTATAATCCAATGCTTCTGACCTGATTTCAAATAGTTCTCATTCACTCCCCCCACTTTTGTCAATCTTATCAACCTTCATGTACATTTTACTCTCTTAAGAAATTTTAAAAATAAAATATGTCATAACACTACAAAAACTGAGGATTCATAAATTAATAACCATTATAATATGACTTATGACTTTTGTGGAGATAGGTCTGTACCTGAAACCACTGAACTGCATCAAACTTGGGTCATATGGTCTTATTTTCTTTTCTTCTTATTTTTTAAAAGATGTTTTTATTGATTTTTTTTAGAGAGAGAGGATGGGAGAGAGAGATAGAAACATCAATGTGAGAGAGAAACATCGATCGGCTGCCTCCTGCATGCCCCCCACTGGGGATTGAGCCCACAACTGAGGCATCAGCGACCTCTTGGTGCATGGAACGACGCTCAATACGCTGAGCCACACCAGCTGGGGAGGTCATTTTTCTT
Organism: Tadarida brasiliensis; assembly: GCA_030848825.1. Lineage (NCBI taxonomy): Eukaryota > Metazoa > Chordata > Mammalia > Chiroptera > Molossidae > Tadarida > Tadarida brasiliensis. The sequence continues at coordinate 42,555,070 of CM061280.1, forward strand.
TGAAAGTTGAGCTTTACCTTCATGTACAGCTTTCTTGAGAAGGTCCTGAAATAATTCCGCCATTTCAGAGAAGTAGAAGGCCCTGCTTCAGGGAGCAAAGAAATCTAATTTTAAAGTCTAATAAGGAAATCTGGGCAGATGAATACCAAGGAGAAGGTGATGTTAATCTACTTGAGTGCACTACAGAATTAAAACTTGATGGGAAATCACTGCACTTCAGGGAGCAGGACCAGCAAAGGCTTAGAGCATGATGTGAGGATCAATATTAGAAGAATAAAATAATTGAATTAGCAAATCCTCAAGACAAATAGGCTAAAGGGAACAATGGGCAGCAAAACTCTGACTGACTTATGGCTGTTAACAGAAATTAGGAAAGGAAATGGGCCCATATCTTTTGGAGTTAGGTCTGCTAACACTGTGGCTGGGCACACAATGCACCTTGCTCTAGAAGTGAAATTGCCACTGCTATTGCCCTGAGGCTGATTATCTCATATCTAAGAATAGTCAGCAATTCCAATTCAGATTCTTGCTATGAAAAGAGCAAACCGTTTATTTCCATTTCTGTGTTAGCCACTTATGAGCTATGTGACCTGGGCAAAGTATTTAAGCCCAGTTTCCCATCTGTAAAATGGGGAAAAAGAGAATTTCTATGCTTTAGAGATACTGCACTGCTAAAATGAGATTATGTATGTAAATGCTTAGCACTGTGCCTGGCACATAGTTAGGACTCAGTAAATGTTAATTTCCTTTATTTTTTTTCTTACTGCCTTCCAATATTTTTATTTAGTATCACCACTTAGATTGTAGGGAAAAGAAATAAAACTGATAGAAACTGACAGCTAATTTTTTGTTTCCTTGTTACAAAAATCAAGAGACACTGAAGAAGTTGAAAGAACTGTTTGAAACAAATTTATGAATTATCAGTGATTCCATTATGCATACTTATATCATTTTATTTAAGTAATTAGGTGATTACATATTGTACTGTTTTAAACTTAGGTAGTTGAATGTTGGCTGGCTATCCTGTTTGTTGAAACAGTTATTAAGGACCCATCAAAAAGTGTGATTAAAAATAAAACAAACTACCTACCACCTCAGTTAACTTGGAGACAAAAATATAAATGCAGTTTATAATAGTAAAGACTTCCTTCATGGAGCATTTATCATTGTCCCTAGCTAGGTACTTATAGATATCTCTAATCTTCACTTGAATTTCTGAATGGTAGATATTGTTATTAATATTTTACAAATGAGGAATCTGAGATTCAGAGACATAATTCAAGCCAATAGCCAAGACCTCAACTGAAGCCCCTGTGGTCCCTAATCATATACTTTTTTCACTGTGCTAGCTTGCCAGGCTATCCAAATAGCATTTGGTTGGCTGTTAGCCTCTGTCCAGTTTTTGAGTTCAACTGAGTTCAACCTCACTTATTCTGTGTTTTAATTGTATTCCATAGGATGAAATACTCCCCAAAGATTATATATAGTACAGTCTTAATTATCCATAATGCTTGGTCATTGTATATGAGTATTCTGAATTTAAAATTTAAAATGAACCAGAACATTTTGTTTAAAATGTTTTGGTTTGTTTCAATTCTCATTCAAAATCCTTTTAAACTGTTTAAGATTACTTTTTATCTTAGTAAAAATTATACAAAAAAGTGAGTCTTTTCACTAATTTACAATTACCAGAGCCTCAATTTCCTTATTTTTAGTATGTGAATCATAAAAATAGTTATTTTACTGGCCAGTGTAAGGATTAAATGAGATAATATATATGAATAGTACTTTACCAAGTGTAGTGATCCGCAAATATACTTTAGTGTTTTCAAAAACTTATGCAGAACTGTTAATTGAATGAAAGAGGTTTCTTCTGACTCTTGTATACACCTAACAGATATTATTATTGAAATTATCTGTATTAGCTTCTTTTATCATTCATTTTCCCTTAAATGTAGAATGTCAGAAAAACCTGAATATTAAGTAATTTGATTAGTTAATGGAGGTTTTATTATATATAGCATATCCAGTTACTGCTGATTATAAATGTATTAACTTTTTTGTTACTGTGTGCGATTTGAGTTGTTTTCTTTTTCTTTTTTTCTTCTTCATTGATTCTAGAGAGAGAGGAAGTGAGAGGGAGAGAGAGATAGAAACATCGATGAGAGACAACATCAATTGGCCGCCTCCTGCATGCTCCCTACTGGGAATTGAGCCCACTACTTGGTCATGTTTCCTGACCGGGAATCCAACCGGCAACCTCTTGGTGCATGGGTTGATGCTCAACCACTCAGCCACACCAGCGGGACTGATTTGAGTTGTTTTCTAAAAATTTTGTCTTGTCTTTGATTTTCTCCTGTATGTAATGTAATGTCAACCAATTCAAAACCCACAGAAATCCCATATTTGGGATACGGTGAAAAAGGAAACTATTCAGTCAGTGCAGACAGCTCAATTATAAAACAGCACTGCTATGGAACAGTGCAGCCCTTCACTGAGTGGCCCTCAAATAAGACCCTTCTCTAGCTAGACTGCTGTGCTCTGATGAGACTGGAGAAATGCAATTTTCAGTGTTTGGTGGTTTGTGCTCTCCAAAGCAGAGAGGAGCTGATTTGTACAGAAAGAACACCCTGTCCCTGGTCCCCTTGGTGTGTCTTCACACAAATGAGGACTCCAAATCCTCACAGTTTCATTGATCCAAAAAACACTGTCCTGATTGGTCAAAATGAAGCTGCTGTAATTGGTAAGTGAAGATTCTAATGGGGTACATAGCTGTGCAGCTCTGATTGGACAGGGAAAGTCTCAGTCCTATTGGTTGAACTGCTTTATAAAGGTTAGCTCAGCCCAAAGGGACACAGTAAGGCAGACAGTTCAGTGCAGGCTTCTCTCATGACCTGTGTAAGGGGCTCATGTTTAGAAATGGTTGCTTGGCTCTGTTTTTATATTTGAGCCCAATTAGCCACCAGGAGTCTATCTTGTTGGTATCTTCTTTCTCTGAGTGGACAGTTACAACCTTGAGAGTAGGGGTTTTGTCTCTGTGTCTTAAGGAAGGTAGCCTCTCCAAAAGGAGTCACTCACACACATTTGTGACTTTCCACAATGCCAAGTTTATTGGGGGAGACCCTCCCCAATAAGCCAATAGAGCCACATGCAGGTTACACAAAGAGGGGAAGCTTACACCATAGACGTGAGCAGAGCCAGCATCCAGTGCAAAGTCTTGATCACTGGTAGTGACTGTGGGTGGAGAGTTGGGCATTGGTCTCAAGCCAGGTGGCCACAGTGGGCACACATCCAGTGGAGTGGAATTCTGGCAGGGCTCTGAGCGTGCCCTGTGGTATAGCCAAGCTTGAGCATTGGGTGGTCAGAGCTCTGAGTTCTTATAGCCCACAAAGTGGAGATCCCACTCATATTGGTGTCTAGATGGAGTCCTTATCCAAGTGTCCAGACTTGAGGTTTTGGGTGATCTGGGACCCTCTTAAGGGTATTTTAATTATACTCATTACCTCAGTCTTAGCATAGAACTTGACATAACTGTCATGGCTGACAGTGACAACAGATTGGATTGTCAAAGGTGTCCAAAATGTCCACTCTGGTCCTGTGCTATACAATTTGATTTCCCAGTATCTTCCCTTAACACTCAGTCAGAGCCTCTGCATATAGAGAACTGGAGTTGAGAGTGGGGTGGGGGTCTATGAGAGGAAGGCCCACACAATCACACACATTCTGACACACACATTTATGCATACAAAGTCAATTGAGTGAAAGTGTTCTGACCCTGATTAAACCAACCTTTACAGTTCAACTTGACATACTCTGATATTGTGATTTATAATAGAAAATAATATTTGGTCTTTGTTCCTTATTCTAGCACAGAACTTCTAGAACCCTTGGAATTTCTTAAGTGATGAAACCCAGAAAGTTGTCTCTTGTTATGTTAATGAGGTGACTTTTAGAGAGCAAGGAAAGATAGGGACTGGAGATTAAGTTCAATCACTAATGATTTAATCATTTATGTCTGTGTAATGAAGTCTCCATAAAAATCCAAAAGGAGTGGTTCCAGTTTGGTGAACACTTGAAGATTTTGGGAGAATGGTGAGCTTGGGGAGGGCATGTAAGCTCCACACCTTTTCCTTATACATTGCCCTGTTCATTTCTTCCATTTGGATGTTCATATGTTATGCCCTGGGATGATTAACTACCTCTGTTGATTAACTACTCTGTTATGTTATGTCCTATGCCCTAGAATGTTTACTACCCCGCTGCTCTGTTGACTTTTAAGTCTTCCATTGTTATAACTTAAAGATTGCCATGCCCCTGTATTGCAGCTGTCAGCCCCGGAGGCCTATTCTGTTTGCTTGAAAACAGGAAGCCCCCCGGGCAACTGTTAGTTAGAGACCCTGAGAAATGTTAAGCAAACAACTGCTAACCGCTGATATCTGCTTCTGTGAATGCTGCTTGCTTGCTCTTCCCACGAAAACAGACTATAAGAGGCAGCCATTTTAGAGGCTCGGGGCTGCAGTTCTCCTCTGAGTAGGTTGGCTGCAGTCCCTGCGCAGGTTAATAAAGCTCCTAAAACTTATAATTTTGGTGTCCGAGTGAGGTTGATCTACTGGGTTACAACACATATATATCCTTATCATATCCTTAAATAAACTGGTAAAGGTTAAGAAAGTTTTTCCCTGAGTCCTGTGAGCAGCTCTAGCAAATTAATTGAACACAAGGAGGAGGTTTTTGGGACCTACAATCTATAGTAGGTTGGTCAGAAGCACCTGGACTTGGGACTGGTATCTGAAGTGTGTGTTTGTGTGGAGGTGGGGGCAGTCTTGTGGGACTGCACCCTTAACCTATGGGATTTGATGCTATCTCCTGGTAGATAGTAACAGAATTAAGTTGAATTGTAAGACACCCAGCTGGTATCCCTGGTGTCCAGAGCATTGCTTAGTGGTGAAGCCCACAAATTCATGAATTGAAACTGGGTATAGCCCTGGCCAGTTTGGCTCAGTGGTTAGAGCGTCTGCCTGTGGTCCAGAGAGACTAGGGTTCGGTTCCCGCTAAGGGCACGTATCTCGGTTGCAGTTTGTCCCTGGCCCTGGTTGGGTCGTGCGGGAGGCAGCCACTTGATGTGTACCTTTCACATGGATGTTTCTTTCCCTTTCTCTCTCTTCTTCTCTCTCCCTCCCACTCTATCTGAACAAAAAATGGAAAAATGTCCTGGGTGAGGATAAAGAAAAAAAAAAAAAAAGAAAAGAAAAGAAACTGGATATAGAACCTAAAGGCACACCTTCATATGCTTTAGTTTTGTTTTTCACACGTAGACTTTAAGCTGCCTGGGAACAGGAATAATGCCATTCTCTTTCCTATAGCATTTTGCATAGCTCCAGGAATACATTAGTTGCTTAATGAATACTGATCAAGCATTAAATTGGTTCTAAATTTTGTTCTGGTATAGTAGTTTTATTTGTTTATTTTAACTACAGTTCATTTCCCCACCTTCCTGTTTGAAATATCTCAGGGGGAGAGTTCAAAATTGCTGTGTTTTAAATATAGGCCCAAAGCTTCATACTTCAAGGAGAATAGCCAGAAACTGGTGCCATTTCATACCCTTGTGGGGTGACGGGTTGTTTAAGGATAGATTTGGCCAGTAACTAACATCCATGAAGACATGTTGGTGTGTTCATATCTCTGGCATACAAAACCCACTAGCTACCTTGGCTTTATTCTGACTGCAACTGAGCCAAGAACAGAAGACCACAGGTGATTGGGTTTATATGCATGCACATAGTCCACAGGCAAAATGACTCAATGGTCAGTGTGGCTTGCAGTCCTGAGCCAGAGGTGGAGCCCAAGGGATTGCCTCAGGCTTGAGGCCAAAGATGAATAAGGCTGCTAGACTTCCTGAGTCTGGCCTTTCCCTGCTTCCTGCCTTCAGAAACCTCTAGCCTAGGATTTCTTCCCCTTGTCATACATCAGATTCATCTCGATGAGTGGGTAAACCTTGCTTACAATTCAGATTCTTAGGCCACACCCCAAACATTTGAATCACAATCACTGGAATGGGAAACAGGAATCTAATTTTTTTGAAGATACACCACCTGGCTCAAGTTTGAGAACCACTGTTAACTATACAGTAGTCTCCAGTCGCTAAATTCATTATTATTATTTGTTGCTTTCATGCATTTGTGCATTCTTTTCTCTGTTTAGAATTCTCTCCCTCTTTCCCATCATTCTATACAGTCTGGTGGAAATGTCACTGGACTTTCAGGAGGCAATTTTTTTTGTTTGTTTTTTTGATACTATGGATAAAAGTGAAATAAAAAATACACACTGAAATTAGTTTCCATTGTAAAGAATTGAAATTATGTAATGATGGTTGATCCTCTTCCACCAAACTAAAAAATTGCTGGAGTTATTTTATTGCATTGCTGGTGATTTTTTGTTTTTACACATATGCTCCCTCACTAGAATAGGAGCTAATTCAGGAAAATCCCTAGAGCATTGCTAGTCCCATTAAGTGCTCAATATGTTTGTTAAATGAGTGATTGACTAGTGATGGATGAGAAATGAGGGTTTCACTCTCCAACACAATAGAGTGTGTGAAACTAACTGGGGAGGACCACACAACATAGTGGATAAGTCTGTGGGGCTGAATCAGAAAGGCCTGGCATTCAGTCCAAGCTCTGTTGCTTATGATTTGTGTGAGCTTTGACAAGTGCTTAATCTGTTTCCTCATCTATAACATTGGGATAATAATAGTACCAATCTCATAAGATTGTTATAAGGATGAATTAAAATGGCATGTATAAAGCCCTTGGTATAGTACCTGTTCACATAATACATGTTCAATCAATCATAGCTATTAAGTCTATAATTACTGTTGGGGCTTTCAATGTCTCTGACATCTCCAGGGACCATTAAGCTTGTAGGGCTGATTGGTCCTGCAGCAAATGGCTCTAGGCTATGTGTGGTTTATTTTCTTTTATTTTGTTTTTATATTTTGCTATCCTATATTTCTTTTATTACAGACTGCTAGTCTCCAACAGTTTTTCAATTTTCCCCCTCTTATAATCTGTTGTGAGATGGAATATCAGATAACCAAAGTTTTTGAGTTTATGCATCCACTCATTCAGTGAAGACATGTGTTCAACTCCAGATAAGTAAAGTGCTTAATTTTTATCCCTCATTAAAAAAAATGGTTTATAAATTTGCCACAAGGTTATACCATGGGATTTATAGTTTGGGACATTTCTTCTCCCCATATTTTTGGTATCTTTTTTATAAAAACTTTTTCCTCAGATTTTAAAATTACATTTGTAAATTTGTTTTTCTCTTATTCCATCAAAGTACTTTTTTTTTTCAGAGGACTTGTATGGTCAATATAATTTGAAACCTTCTATAAGACACTCTGTATTTCCAAGAGAAAATAATAGTCAAATTGTTTCTTAATGTAATTGCAAGTGACAAAAACATCTAACAGATTTCATCTTCCCCAGCAACACAGAAATATAGACTTGGCTGGGCTCACCTAGAAAAATGATTCTTGACAAAATGTTGATGACTGATCTGTACTTTAGCTATGCTTGAAAGGGCATTGTGACCCACGTTCCCTACCAACAAGTCCACATGGAAATTTGTTAGACCCTGCCTTTCCTTGACAGGGTAAATAGAAGCATACACTTAATAGGGAGTCAGTTCCCATTTAAAGATCCCATTCAAAGTACCTCATTGTTATCACAGGGGATATTTTACAACCTGTTTTCTCTACACACTCATGGGTAGTGAGGACAAATTATTCCTCTTCCTTATTTTATCATTTGATTTTGAGACTCCAAAGGGTTAAGCATGATCGTGCCTAAGATCATAGATTTTTTGGTTGAATTTTTAAATGTTTACTTACAATTTATATTTTCCATTCAATGATTGCCTTTTTATATTTTTTGTCCTGTTTGTATTGAGTATTGATATTTATGTCTCTTTAAATTACTTTTCACTACTTTTATTTCTAAAATGATAATAATTTCTATTAAAAAAGTTGTGAGAAATAATTACCTATGTTTCTTTTCGGCTTTATTTTGCAGCATTTGTTGTTTTACATTTTATTTATTTATTTATTTTTTAGAAAGAAAGGAAGGAAGAAACATTGATGTGAGAGAGAAACATCGACAGGCTGCCGCCTCCTGCATGCCCCCTACTGGGGATCGAGCCTGAAACCCCGACATGTGCCCTGACCAGAAATCAAATCCGGACCTCTCAGTCCATGGGACGATGCTTAATCTACTGAGCCACACTGGCCAGGCTATTTTAGGTCTACCTATTATATAATTTTGCTGTGCAATGAGGTTAGGTTCTAAATAAAATATTATTTTCCAAATAATCAATTGTATTAGGAAAATTTATTGAAGAATCAATCATTTTATTCTTATTTGAAATAACATTTTATTTTAAATTATTTTATTAAAGCCATTTTAAGGCTCTCTATTTTGTTTTATTGATCAGATATTCTATTATTACAATAGTGTTACAAATGTTAGATTTCTGATGTATGATAATCTGATAACGCAAATTCTTCCTTACTACATTTTTTTTCCCAAATTTTCTCTCCCTTTTATTGATAGTTACGGATGTTGGTATCCATTTGTCAATTCAAAATAATTAAAATTAATCTTCACTGGAATTTATTTACATATATATTTAATTTGAGGAGAATGAGCAAATTCACTATATTGAGTACATAAACTGTATGTCTCAATGTATTTGTCTATTGTTATTTTCTTCTATAATTAAGTTTTTATTTTATCCTCACCCAAGGACACTGTTTTTTGCATTTATCTTCAGACAGAGAAGGAAGGAGAGAGGGAGGAAGAGAGAGAGAGAAGCATCGATGTGAGAGAGACGCGTGGAGTGGTTGCCACCCACACAACCCCAACCGGGGCTGGGGACAAACTGCAAATGAGGTACATGCCCTTAGCGGGAACTGAACCCGGGTCTCTCTGGACCACTGGCTGACGCTCTAACCTCTGAGCCAAACCGGCCAGGGCTATAATTAAGATATTTTTAAAAATATCTTGCCAAATTAATACTCTATTTCACTTGAAATTTATTTATTTATTTATTATTCTTTATTGATTTTAGAGAGAGAGGAAGGGAGAGGGAGAGAGAGAGATAGAAACTTCGATGAGAGAGAATATTGATTGGCCGCCTCCTGCATGCCTCCCACCGGGGATTTGGCCCACAACCTGGGCATGTGCCCCCGACAGGAAATCGAACCAGTGACCTCTTGGTGCATGAGTTGATGCTCACACTGGCTGGGCTTGAAATTTATTTTAATATATTTTTAGGCATATAATATTATCATTCACAAATGATGATATTTTTACATCCTTTTTTCTATATATAATTTATATTTATTATCTCAATTTCTTCATCTGTGAAATGGAGATGAAAATAGTACTTATGGTTAAGATTGTGAAAATTAAAGGGGATAGATCGCATAAAACAAGTAACTATTTTCTTACATGATTAGTTCTCTATAAATATTGTTATTGTTATTGTTGTTATTGTTAAAGTTGTTACATATTTTTGGCAACTTGGGGAAAATATTGAATACATCAAATCCTTTTGAGGGGGTGTTTATAATATAGATAAATTACATCATCTTAAGAAAGTACGACTCTATGCTCAGTTTATTTGGAAATTTCAAAATCAATAATAGGCCTTTAATTTTATCAAATACTTTGTTTTTCTATCTTTGGTGATATCTGGTTTTCCTCATTAAGCTTTAAATTTGATGTATTATGTTAATAGACTTCCTCATGTTGAAAAATCTTTGGGATCTCCATTTTCTGAGATTGTCATGGTATATTTTGCTTTTAATATACCAATAAATTTGTTCTATCATTATTTTAATTGGGATTTTTATCCATATTATCAGTGAAATTTATCTCTAGCTTTCTTTCTTTGAGCTATCTTTGTCAGACTTTAGTATCAGGGCTATGTTCTCTTCAAAAAATTATACGAGAAGTTGTTCATATTTTTCTGTGCTTGAAAAAATTTATGTAAATTGCAAAATATTGTTTCTGTGTCATTCAAAATAGCTTGAATATATTTCCAGAGAGCAGTTATACTTTTGAAAAGTAAATCAGATTATATACCTTCTCACTTTAGAACTTACTCATCTTGGAATCAACATGCAAGGCCTTGCTATAATGGACTTGCATGAGGTAGCTGCTCCTGTTGATCACGGTAGCATCATGTGTCACCATTCTTTCCCAGGCTGACTGAAAGCAGCTAGTGAGGCTCTAGTTCTGTTCTTCCAATGTGCCATGCTCCTTCCCACCATAGGGCTTCTTTGCTTGTTGTAACCTTCATCCTTAGGGCAGTCTGCCCCTCTCACTCCCAACTCTTCACATTATCATCCTTCAGGTGTTTCAGCTTCAATAAAACATCCTAAAAATTTAGTCCCTGAAAGTAAGTCACCCCGTTTTTCTCTTTCATAGCATGCTATTTATTTCCTTCATAGTATTGATAGCATCTGTATAATTTCCATATTAATTGCTCATCTCCCACAACTGGAGTTTAAGGTCTAGTTTTTTGGTATGTATCATAGATTTCGTATCATATAACATTTTACCATTTACATTCAAATTTTACAATCATATTTATATCCTTTTGGGGACTCCATGTTTCATTCAATTTGGTAAGCAATGACAGTCCTCTTAAGGTTGGACTAAGCTTTGCTTGACTTATCCATTTGGCTTCGCTGCTAGGTGCGTTGGAATAATATCTAGCCTAACAATTTTTTTAAGAAGGGCTTTTTTTTTTTTTTTTTCTTTTTTTTTTTTTTCCATTTTTTGTTCAGACAGAGTGGGAGGGAGGGAGAGGAAGAGAGAGAGAGAAACATCGACGTGAAAGGGACACATCGAGTGGCTGCCACCCGCACGACCAACCAGGGCCGGGGACAAACTGCAACCGAAGTACATGCCCTTAGCGGGAACCGAACCCGGGCCTCTCTGGACCGCAGGCCGACGCTCTAACCGCTGAGCCAAACCGGCCAGGGCAAGAAGGGCTTTTGATTGGTGCAGTTTTTAGGCTATTTCATATCTGATATAAACAAATAACAACTTGTTTGGGTTAGTTATTAGGGCAGAATGTTTCTTCTTCAGAACTTAGTATATATTGCAAAATATTAACATATACTTACTTTTGAGTACATCAAGGAAGATGTGTGAAGTCTGAAGTTTCTAATTTTTATTTCTATGTAGAAAACCTTGCACCTACTCATGCATGTCTCAAAATCTACAGGATATTTTAAATTATTGTTAAAAATTCAAACAAAGTATTTGTGAGAATGTGTGTAGCAGTAGGTATTTTTACTTTTAGAAAGCATTTTTGCTAGTATTTAGGAAACTTGAGATTTTTGGACTCTAGTATTTCTCCAGCTCAGAAAGGGTTTCAATTATTATGGATTGCATTATATTTGTTCAATTTATTCTAGTCTTTTGCCTAAGAACAACAATTATCTGTGGTTGAATCTCTTTTTCTCATTGTTTTTGTCTGCCTTTTCCTTACTGCTATTGTTTTTCATTTGTCCTTCATTTCACTGATTTTCTTTAGTGTCAGTACTGTGGTTTTCTGCCTGTAGAGTGTGTTTTATTCATGATTTGCTATTTTAGTTTCTTTGGAATCATTTCCTACACAGCTCCATTTTAGCTTATCTAAAAGTCTTTGAATAGCATTCTCTTTCATTCATTTTTCTCTGTTTTAAAAGCCATGTCTTTTTGAATTCTATTTAGAATGCTAAGATTTTTAATTTCTTTATTCTGTTTCCTAGAACGAATTGTAGAATATGTTTCTTCACTGTCTTCAAAATGGAGTATAGAGATATTGTATTATAAAGTTGCACACCTTAAATTTATATAACATTATTAATCATTGTTACCACAATAAATTTAATTTTTAAAATCACATTTCCTTTATTCACAGTATCCTTTCATAGTTCCCAAGTTAATCATGTATGCTCCTTACTTCTTTTTTTTTATTTCTCATTATTTTATTATTTTATTTTTTTGTTTTTTTAACTTATCTTTATTGTTGAATGTATTACAGATGATCCTCATTTTTCCCCCATTGCCCCCCTCCTCCCCATTCCTGCCCCCCTCCTGTCTTTCTCCACACTGTTGTTTGTGTCCATTGGTTATGCATATATACATATAAGTTCTTTGGTTCATTTCTTCCCACCTCCCAACCCCCCTTCCCTTTGAGGTTTGTCATTCTAACAAGCAATTTGTACTTCTTGATCCCTTCATCTTTTTCACCCATCCCCACAGACCCCACCCATCTGGTATCCAACAAAAGTTCTCTGTATCTATGAGAATGTTTCTGTTCTGCTTGTTCATTGTGTTTGTAGATTCAATTGTTGATAGATATGCATTCATTGACATTTTGTTTGTTCATATTTTTTTATCTTTTTCTTCAAGAAGACCCTTCAACATTTCATTTAATAATGGTTTGGTGGTGATGAACTCCTTTAGCTTTTCCTTGTCTGGGAAACTCTTTATATGGCCATCGATTCTAAATGACAGCTTTGCAGGATAGAATAATCTTGGTTGTAGGTTCTTGCTTTTCATCACTGTGAATATTTTTTGCCACTCCCTTCTGGCCTGCAAAGTTTCTTTTGAGAAATCTGCTGACAGTCTTATGGGAACTCCCTTGTAGGTAACTAACTGCTTTTCTCTTGCTGCTTTTAAGATTCTCTCTTTGTCTTGAATCTTTTGCATTTTGATGATGATGTGTCTTGATGTGGGCCTCTTGGGGTTCATCTTGTTTGGCACTCTCTGTGCTTCCTGGACTTGTATGTCTGTTTCCTTCACCAAGTTAGGGAAGTTTTCTGTCATTATTGTTTCAAATAGGTTTTCGATTTCTTGTTCTCTCTTCTCCTTCTGGCACCCCCAAGATGCGAATGCTGGCACGCTTAAAGTTGTTCCAGAGGCTCCTTACACTATCCTCATTTTTTTTTTATTCTTTTTTCTTTCTGCTGTTCTGATTGGGTGTTTTTTGCTTCCTTATATTCCAAATCGATAGTTTGCTTCTTGGCTTTACCTACTCTACTATTGAATCTGTGTAAATTAGTCTTTAGTTCAATTAGTGCCTCCTTCATTTCTGACTGGTCCTTTTTTATACTCTTGAGGCCCTCACTAAGTTCACTGAGGTTCTCACTAAGTCCATTGAGCATCCTTATAAGCAGTGTTTTGAACTCAGCATCTGTTAGGTTGCTTAACTCCATTTCACTTAGTTCTTTTCCTGGAGTTTTGTTCTGTTCTTTCATTTGGGACCTGTTTCTTTGTCTCCTCATTTTGGCTGCCTCCCTGTGTTTGTTTCTATGTATTACTTAACAAGAAGTATGGGGCTAGCTGAGACCAGATGCTGCTTGTTTGAAAGAATTTAGGAAAAGCTGAAGCAGGATCCAAGACAGGCCAATCCTATGGTAAAGCAACTGGCAACAGCTTGGGTGGGCCTGAAAGTTGGGTGGGGCGGGGCCTCAGGGAATCACCAGGGCGGGGCAAATAGTGTGAGCCAGGTTGCTGGAGTCCCAGATATGGTGGCACCTGCCAGCCCAGGGAAGGGCTCACCAAAGGAAAAAAAGCCTCTGACAGCATGTCTGTCCAGGAGAAAGCCGCTCCCCCCCGCCCTCAGCCCTCGCTCCAATGCCAAACAGCTCAGTTCCTCCCCACATGACTCTGGTGCCCCTCAAGCTGCCTCCCACACACCGGAGCCTGGAGGGAGCAAGTCCCAGTAAGTCCGTGCACGGGCCCTTTAAGAGGAGCTGCCGGGGGCTCCAGCCACCTCAGCCTCCCTCAGCCTCAGTTCCCGCTGGTTTTTCCAGCCAGAAGTTCTGGGGACTCCTCTTCCTGGCACTGGAATCCTGAGCTGGGCGCCCGGTGTGTGACGGGGACCCCTCAGTCCTCAGGGAGGACCTTCCCAGCCAAGGTGAACTCCTAATTTTTATCCACCACAAGTGGGTGTGGGACCAGCCCGTCGCGCCTCTGCCCCTCCTAACAGTCTCAATGTGGCTTCTTCTTTAATTTCCTGGTTGTAGGACTTCCATTCAGCTTGATTTCAGGCGGTTTTCAATGATGGTTGTTCTGTAGTTTAGTTGTAACTTTCTTTCTTTTTAATTTTTAACTTTTTTTACTAATTTATTTTTGTTATAGATGTTTCTCCTTTTTCCTCCATTGACACCCTCCTCCTGAACCCCCTGCCCCATCCCCAGCATTGTTGTCTATGTCCATGGTTACGCATACATGCATAAAAGTTGTTTGGTTTATCTCTTCCCTCCTCCCCCCACCACATCTTCTGAGGTTTGTCAGTCTGTACCCTATTTCTATGTCTCTGGGTCTACTTTGTTCATCAGTTTGTTTTGTTCATTGTATTTTACAGATAAGTGAGATCATTTGATATTTGTCTTTCTCTGATTGGCTTGTTTCGCTTAGGATAATACACTCAGCGTCCCTCCAGGTCGTCTCAAAGGATAAGAGATCTTTCTTGCTTACAGCTGCATAGTATCCCATTGTGTATATATACCACAGCTTTTTTATCCACTCATCTACTGATGGACACTTAGGCTGTTTCCAGATCTTAGCTATTGTAAATAGTGCTGCTACGAACAAAGGTGTATATATATATATGCTTTCTGATTGGTGTTTCAGGCTTCTTAGGATATATTCCTAGAAGTAGGATCACTGGGTCAAATGGCAGTTCCATTTTTAACTTTTTGAGGTAACACCATAGTGTTTTCCATAGTGGCTGCACCAGTCTGCATTCCCTCCAGCAGTGTACTAGAGTCCCCTTTTCTCCACACCCTCACCAGCACTTGTTATTTCATCATTTGTTGATGGCAGCCATTCTGACAGGTGTGAGGTGATACCTCATCATTGTTTTAATTTGCATCCCTCTGCTGATTAGTGACATTTAGTGTTTTTTCATGTCTCTTGGTCATTTATATTTTCCTCTTTGGAGAAGTGTCACTTTAGGATCTCTGCCCATTTTTAAAAAAATTTTTTTTTCTTTGTTGATTTTAGAGAGAGAGGAAGGGAGAGGGAGAGGGAGAGAGAAACATCCATGAGTGAGAACATCGGTTGGCCGCCTCTGCATGCCCCCCACTGGTGATCAGGCCCACAACCAGGGCTTGTGTCCTGACTGGGAATCAAACTGGTGACTTCTTGGTGCATGGGTCGATGCTCAAACACTGAGCCACACTGGCCAGATCTCTGCTCATTTTTTAAACTGAGTTCTTTGTCCTCCTATTGTTGAGTTATATGAGTACTTTATATATTTTGAAAATTAACCCCTTCTCTGATGTATCGTTGGCAGTTATGCTCTCCCATATAGTGGGTTGCCTTTCCATTTTGATGCTTGTTTTTTTTTTGTTTTTTTTTTTTGCTGTGTAGAAGCTTTTCAGTTTGATGTAGTCCCATGTTTTCATTTTTTCCTTTGTTTCTCTTGCCTTAAGCATTGTATCAGTGAAAATTCTGCTGAGTGTGATGTCTGAAATTGTGTTGCCTACATTTTCTTATAGGATTTCTATGGATTCGTGAGTCACATTTAAGTCTTTTATCCATTTTGAGTTTATTCTTTTGTATGGTGTAAGTTGGTGGTCTACCTTCATTTTTTTCATGCAGCTGTCCAGTTTTTCCAACACCATTTATTGAAGAGACTGTCTTGACTCCACTGTACGTTCTTGCCACCTTTGTCAAATATTAATTGAGCATATTGTCTGGGGTCAATTTCTGGGTTCTCTGTTCTGTTTCATTGATCTATCTGCCTGTTCTTGTGCCAGTACCAGGCTGTTTTGATTACAGAGGCTTTGTAGTATAACCTGAAATCCGCTATTGTGAATCCTCCTACTTTGTTCTTGTTTTTCAAGATTGCTGTGGCTATTTGGGGTCTTTTTTGATTCTATATAAACTTTTGGATTATTTGTTCTATTTCTGTGAAATACCTTGCTGCTATTTTGATGGAGATTGCATTGAGGTATAGATTGCTTTGGGTAGTATGGACATTTTAATGATGATAATTCTTCCAATCCATGAACAAGGTATGTGCTTCTACTTTTTTATATCTCCCTCTACTTCTTTTTTCAATAACCTGTAGTTTTCTGTGAAGAGGTTCTTTACTTCTTTGGTTAAGTTTATTCCTATGTATCTTAATTTTTTTGCCACGATGGTAAATGTGATTGTTTTTTTCAGTTTCTCTTTCTGTGAGTTCATTGTAGGTGTATAAGAACGCTGTCGATTTTTTGACATTAATTTTGTATCCTGCTACTGTGACAAATTTATTTCTTAAATCTAGTAGTTTTTGATGGAGTCTTTAGGGTTTTCCATATACAATATGATGTCATCTGCAAACAATGACAGTTTCACTTCCTTCTTTCCAATTTAGACCCCCTTTTATTTTTTCTTCATGTCTAACAGCTGTGGCTAAGACTTCCAGTACTTTGTTAAATAAGAGTGGTGAAAGTGAGCATCCTTGTCTTGTTCCTGTTCTTAAGGAAAATGCGTTTAATTTTTGCCCATTGATATGATGTTGGCTATAGGTTTTTCATATATGGACTTTATTATGTCAAGATATGGTCCCTCTATTCCCACTTTGCTAAGTGTTTTTATCAGAAATGGATGCCTGATTTTGTCGAATGTTTTTTCAGCATCTATTGATAAGATCATATGTTTTTTTTATCTTTCATTTTGTTTATGTGGTATATCACATTTATTGATTTGCGAATATTGTACCATCCTTGCATCCCTGGGATGAATCCCACTTGGTCATGGTGAATAAATTTTTAATGTATTGCTAGATCTGATTTGCTAATATTTTGTTAAAGATTTTGGCATCTGTATTCATCAGGGATATTGGCCTATAGTTTTCTTTCTTTGCAGTGTCTTTATCCTGTTTTGGAATTAGGGTTGTGCTGGCCTCATAAAATGAGTTTGGAAGTGTTCAGTCTTCTTTGATTTTTTTGGAATAGTTTGAGGAGAATGGGTGTTAGTTCTTTGAATGTTCAGTAAAACTCCCCCATTAAGCCATCCGGGCCTGAGCTATTGTTTTCTGGAAGTTTCTTGATTACATCTTCAATTTTCTTAGTTGTTATTGGTCTGTTCAAGTTTTCTATCTCTTCTAGTTCTTTAACTTGTAGGGTTAGAAAGTCAATCAGGAATTTTTCTTGTTTCTTGAGGTAGGCCTGTAGTGCTATGAACTTCCCTCTCAGGACTGCTTTCGCTGCGTCCCATAGACTTTGTGTTGTCGTGTGTTCGTTTACATTGGTTTCCAGGAATTTTTAAATTTCTTCCTTGATCTTCTTGGTAACCCATTTGTTGTTTAATAATATGCTAGTTAGCCTTCAAATGTTTGAATATTTTTGTGTGTTTTTTGTAATTCGTTTCTTGTTTCATGTCACTGTGATCTGAGCAGATGCTTGATATGATTTCAATCTTCTTGAATTTGTGGAGACTTGGTTTGTGTCCTAATATGTAGTATATCTTTGAGACTGTCTCATGTACACTTGAGAAGAATTTATATTCTGCATCTTTGGGGTGAAATGTTCTGTAAATATCAATTAAGTCTAACTGATGTAGTTCATAATATAAGGACTCTGTGTCCTTGCTAATTTTTTGTCTAGAAGATCTATCCAGTAGTGTCAGTGGGGTGTTAAAGTCACCATCTATGATTGTATCGCTATTAATCTCTCTCTTGAAGTCCTCCAGAAGTGTATTCATATATTTTGGTGCTCCTGTATTTGGTGAGGATATGTTTGCCAGAGTTACATCCTCTTTTTGGATTGATCCCTTTAATATTATGTAGTGACCTTCTTTGTCTCTTATTATGGCCCTCGTTTTGAAGTCTATCTTATCAGATATGAGTATTGCTACACCAGCTTTTTCATTTCCATTTTCTTGGAATTTTTTTCCCATCCCTTCACTTTCATCCTGTGTGAGTCTTTTGTTGTGAGGTGGGTCTCCTGTAGACAGTATATATATGGGTCGTGTTTTCTTATCCAATCAGCTACCCTATGTCTTTTGATTGGAGCATTTAAGCCGTTTACATTTAAGGTAATTATTGATAGGTAGTTATTAGTTGCCATTTTTATTTTATGCCTGTGTTCCTCTCTCTCTCTGTTTTTTCTTTTTCTTACAACAGTCCCTTCAGCATTTCTTGCAGTGCTGGTTTGGTGGTGGTAAATTCCTTTAGCTCTTTTTTTACTGTGAAGCTCTTTTTCACCTTCAATTTTGAATGAATGCCTTGCTGGATAGAGTAGTCTTGGATTCAGACCCTTGCCTTTCACTGCTTTGTACACTTCATGCCACTCCCTCCTGGCCTGCAGAGTTTTATTGAGAGATCAGCTGACAGTCTAATGGGAGCTCCCTTGTAGTTAACATTCTGTCTCTTTCTGCTTCCTTTAAGATTATTTCTTTGTCTTTCATATTTACCATTTTAATTATGATGTGTCTAGCTATAGGCCTTTTGGATTTCATCTTGCTTGGGACTCTCTGTGTTTCCTGAACTTGTGTGCCTTTTTCCTTCACCAAATTAAGGAAGTTTTCTGTCATTATTTCTTCAAACAGGTTCTCTTTCTTCAAACAGGTATTTGTAGCTTCTACCTCTTTTTTTAAGCTGATGTAGTTCCCACTGATTCCTCATGATTTTTATTAAGTTGCTTGTAGTACTCACTAAATTGTTTGAGCACCCTTAAAATCATTGCTTTGAATTCTTTATCTGATAAATTGCTTTCTTCCATTTCCTGTAGTTCGTTTTGTGGTGATTCCTCTTTTATTTTCATTTGGGTGTTGTTTCTTTGTCTTACCATTTTAGCAGTCTGATAGTTCTGGGCCCAGTGAGGGATGTTGGAATATGTAGGCTGGTTCGTATGTCAAATAAGGCTGCTGTGCCTCCCAGACTGTTTTTGTGTATGGCGCCTCTTGCCTTCTGTGCGTCCTGTAGGAATGACAACTGGCAGCTGGTATTGATCTATTGTGCAGATCTTGGCGAACCGTGTCTTGCTGTTGCTTGGGCTGGGGCACCGCTTCTATTCAACCTCTGTTGATGCCACATGGAATGGGTCTCAGCTGCCGATCTGTGCTGCTAGCTGCTACTGCCTGGGTTGTGTGGGTCTAGCTGGTGCACTCCTGGGGTGTGTGGGTCCCGCTTGTGCGCTTTTGGGGTGTTGGTGCCACTGGTGCTCTGCTGGAGTACACTGCTGCCTGATGGGGCTCAGGTCCTGATCAGCTGCTGCTGGGGGTGAGTGTCATCTCTGGTTTGTGCTGCTACTGCTGCTGCTGTTGTCAGGGTGTGTTCTCACCTCCAAATCCTCTGCTGCTATTGGGGGCTGAGGATCCTCTGGTCCTAGGACTTTTCTGCTGTTGAGGAAGGGGCTCCACTCTTCATCTGCTGCTGCAGTTGTCAGGGGCAGGTCTTGGCTGCCTGAGTCTTGCTGCTGCTTGGGCTGGGGCACCACTCCTGATCAGCCTCAGCTGATGCTGCTGGGGATGGGTCTCAGCTGCCAAATTGTGCTGCTGCTGCCTAGAGATGGATGTCTGCTCCAGAGCCTCTGCTGCTGGGTGTGTGTCTCAGCTCCTGAGCCTCAGCTGCTCTTCAGTGTGGGGCTCCACACCTGCCCAGTCACTGCTGCTGTGGGAGAAGGTGCTGGGCTCTGATCAGGCTTCTGCTCTGGGGTATGGTGCACGGTTCCAATCAGGCATCTATTGTAGGGAATGGTGCTCGGCTCCCGGCTGGTTGCAAGTACTGCAGCAGGCACCTCAATAGCACTGCTACTGTGCAATAGCACCTCAATAGCACTGCTACTGTCCTCGTTGACACAGTGTGGTCCACTGGTCTGATGGTGCCAGGCGCTCTGGTGGACTCAGGTCACTCTGCCCTAGTCACTCCCCATTGCCTCCTCCCAGAGAAGACCATGGATCTTCTAAATTGGCGGGGCCTCTTGGACATACAGGGAGTAGTTCCCTGATGAGCCACTTACCACAGTAGCCAGCTGCTTTCTGTCTACAGCACATGAACCCTCTGCCCCACGTTTCTGCACTGCTCAAGTTTGCTCATCCACACTCATATCCACTCACACACTCACTCTCGCTCCATTCCTGCCTGTCGCCATCTTCTCTCCTTACTTTTGAAACAAGGAGTACTCTAGTCTGCTGCAATATTGTGAAGTCTGTGAGGTCTCATATAGAATCTTATTTTCAAGGTAGATTGATATCTCTATTTCCTAGCCTAATTTACAATCCAATTCAGGGTTTCTCAGTTTGGGCACTATTAACACTTTGGGCCAGAGAATTCTTTGTGAGGAGCTGTTCTGTATATTACAAGATATTTTGCAGCATCCTTAGTCTTTACCCATTAGATGCCAATGTGACCACCAAAGTTGGTGTCCCTACCCAGTGTGACTAACAAAGATGTCTCCAAACATTGATTAATGTCCTCTGGGGACCAAAATGCCCCTCTGCTGAGAGCCACTTATCTAAGCAGACTATATTAGATTGATGTGGGATCACCAATTATGTTTAAATTTTCTCTCTGTGCTCATTTCTCTGACACTAAGTTAAAGAAAATTAAAAACTCTAAGCTCCAGCAGCCACCAGTGCTGGTTACTCTTCCATCTCTTTCTCTGACTCTAGTATTTTACCTGCTGGGATTCTTCAGAGCAACTGAGTAAGGTTGTAGAGGTTATTCCCCATAAGGGAAAATCTGGTTTATGGGGGATGTAATCCAGCATGTACTTCATTTTCCAAGGTATATGTGTGTTTGATGCTGGATCCACTAAGAGGGAGTATCTTTTTCCTTATTTTCTTTTTTTAAATTCATCTTTATTGTTGAAAGTATTATAGATATCACCCCGTTTTCCCCCATTGACCCCCTCCACCCCACTCCTATGCCCCCCAGGCCTTCACTGCACTGTTATCTGTGTCCATGTGTTATGCATATATGGATATTCAAACAAAGCTAGTGAACTTGGGTCTATTCCTTACAGAATGCAGCCAGTCACTGCCAGTTCTTATTGCATTTCACACTTTCTGCCACACTGTTTTCTTGAGTTATAGGCCCCGAATGAATTAGAAAGGTAAGAAATGATAAAAGAATATAATAATACTTTGGTCACCTATAAAAATCCCTGCATTGTGTTGGTTGGACTGCCTGTTTTTCTGAATGGTATATACTCTGGGGCCAGGCAATATGGGTGGGGTGACATCTCTCCCCAGGTCTATCAGGACAACAGGTGTTCTTTATTTTTTATTTTTACTTTTTGCATTTATCGTCAGATAGAACAGGAGGGAGAGAAGGAGGAAGAGAGAGAGAGAGAAACATCAACGTGAGAGAGACACATCGAGTGGTTGCCACCCACATGACCCCAACTGGGCTGGGGATAAACTGCAACCGAGGTACATGCCCTTACCGGGAACCAAACCCGGGACTCTCTGGTCCACCAGCCAACACTCTAACCACTGAGCCAAACCGGCCAGGGCAGGTGTTCTTTATTTTAACTTGCAAACTATATGCCAAGTTCCAACTGTGATTACCAATGTCATTCTGTATGTCCTAAAATTAGAGAAAAACTGTTCCAGGTTCTGGTAATTACTTACTTCTCAGTTTTTTGTTTTTTTTTTTTATTGTTTTAATTTTTATGTTCTGGCATTGTTATGGGGAATTTTGGGTCTTTTTTTTTTCTGTCTTTGTAGGTATTATTGTTGGAAACTGGGTGAGTATAAAACAGGAACTGTTAGCCAGCATCATTTTAAATCTGAAATTCTGAATCAAGTTTTCAACTTGAAACATAGTGAAACTTTCAAACACATCTTTTATAGTATTTCTTCTGTGATGAAGGAGATAAAAGATAGGGACATGATCCTTGCCCTTGAGGAGAGTTTAATTCCACGGGGCAAGGTAGGTATACAGGAAAAAGGGAAAGGGCAAAGTAAGATAAATGTCGTAAAATAATTACAGGTAGAATACTCAGGATTTTAAAGAAGGAGAAATTTTTTCTATCTTGATTAGGAAATGTTTCCTACAAGAGATGACATCTGACCTGATTTTAACAGATGAGTAGTGGCGCCTCAATAGGAAAATATGCATTACAGGCAGGGCTAACAGCGTGGAAATAAGCACAGTGTGTCAGCTCCTACCTCTCCCATCCCTGCTTATGTAGACACTGAATGTTTTCAGCCTGCAAGCTTAGACCAACCTATTTTTTTTAATTATTAATTTGTTTTTGTTACAGATGTTACTCATTTTCCCCCATTGATAACCTCCTCCCCATCCCCCCCGCCCTATCCCCAGCATTGTTGTCTATGTCCATTGGTCATGCATAAATGCATATAAGTTCTGTGGTTTATGCCTTCCTCCCCCAACCCCCCCACCCCCCTGAGGTTTGTCAGTCTGTACCCCACCTCTTTGTCTCTGGGTCAATTTTGTTCATCAGTTTGTTTAGTTCATTATATTCCACAAATAAGTGAGATCATGTGATATTTGTCTTTCTCTGCTTGGCTTATTTCGCTTAGCATAATACTCTCCAGGTCCCTCCATGTCATCTCAAAGGATCAGAGATCTTTCTTTCTTATAGCTGCATAGTATTCCATTCTGTACAAGTACCACAGCTTTTTTATCCACTCATCTACTGATGGACACTTGCATTGTTTCCAGATCTTAGCTATTGTAAATAGTGCTGCTATGAACATAGGGGTACATATATTCTTTCTGATTGATGTTTCAGGTATCTTAGGGTATATTCCCAGAAGTGGGATCACTGAGTCAAATGGCAGTTCAATTTTTAACTTTTTGAGGTAACAGCATAGTGCTTCCCACAGTGGCTGCACCAGTCTGCATCCCCACCAGCAGTGTACTAGAGTCCTCTTTTCTCCACACCCTCATCAACACTTGTTATTTCATGATTTGTTGATGGCGGCCATTCTGACAGGTATGAGGTGATACCTCATAGTTGTTTTAATTTGCATCTCTCTGATGATTAGTGACATTGAGCATTTTGTTATATGTCTCTTGGCCATTTGCATGTCATGTTTGGAGAGGTGTCTCTTTAGGTCCTCTGCCTATTTTTTAATTGGGTTCATTGTCTTCCTTTTGTTAAGTTGTATGACCACTCTCTATATTTTGGCATCATTGGCAATTATGGTTTCCCATACAGTGGGATCACT
This sequence comes from Tadarida brasiliensis, assembly GCA_030848825.1. NCBI lineage: Eukaryota > Metazoa > Chordata > Mammalia > Chiroptera > Molossidae > Tadarida > Tadarida brasiliensis. The sequence goes on from CM061280.1 coordinate 42,578,274, forward strand.
TTCCATTTTGATGATTGTTTCTTTTGCTGTGAACAAGCTTTTTAGTTTGATGTAGTCCCATGTGTTCCTTTTTTCCTTTGTTTCTCTTGCCTTAGGTGTTGTATCAGTGAAAATTCTGCTGCGTATGATGTCTGAAATTTTGTTGCCTACATTTTCTTCTAGGATTTTTATGGATTCATGAGTCACATTTAAGTCTTTTATCCATTTTGAGTTTATTCTCATGTATGGTGTAAGTTGGTGGTCTAGCTTCATTTTTTTTTTTTTTTTTGCATGTAGCTGTTCAATTTTCCCAACACCATTTATTGAAGAGACTGTCTTGACTCCACTGTATGTTCTTGCCACCTTTGTCAAATATTAATTGAGCATATTGTCCTGGGTCAATTTCTGGGTTCTCTATTCTATTCCATTGATCTATCTGCCTGTTCTTGTGCCAGTACCAGGCTGTTTTAATTACAGTGGCTTTATAGTATAACCTGATATCTGGTAATGTGATCCCTCCTACTTTGTTCTTTTTCAAGATTGCTTTGGCTATTCAGGGTCTTTTTTGGTTCCATATAAACTTTTGGAGTGTTTGTTCTAGCTCTGTGAAATATGTCCTTGATATTTTGATGGAGATTGCATTGAATCTGTAGATTGCTTTGGGTAGTATGGACATTTTAATGACGTTAATTCTTCCAATCCATGAACAAGGTATATGATTCCACTTTTTTATATCCTCCTCTATTTCCTTTTTCAATGACCTGTAGTTTTCTGTGAAGTGGTCCTTTACTCCTTTGGTTAAGTTTATTCCTAGGTATCTTAATTTTTTTTGCTACAATGGTAAATGGGATTGCTTTTTAGTTTCTCTTTCTGTGAGTTCATCAGTGTTGTATAAGAATGCCGTCGATTTCTTGACATTAATTTTGTATCCTGATTCTTTGCCAAATTCATTTTTTTTTTTATCCTCACCAGAGGACATTTTCGCATTTATCTTCAGATAGAGCAGGAGGGAGAGAGGGAGGAAGAGAGAGGAGAAACATCGACGTGAGAGAGACACATTGAGTGGTTGCCACCCCCATTACCCCAACCGGGGCCGGGGAGAAACTGCAACCGAAGTAGGTGCCCTGAGCGGGAACCGAACCCGGGACTTTCTGGTCTGTGGGCCGATGCTCTAACCACTGAGCCAAACTGGCCAGGGCCCAAATTCATTTTTTAACTCTGGTAGATTTTTGATGGAGTCTTTAGGGTTTTCTATGTAAATATCATGTCATCTGTGAATAATGACAGTTTCACTTCCTCCTTTCCAATTTGGATCCCCTTTATTTTTTCTTCATGTCTAATTGCTGTGGCTAAGACTTCCAGTAATATATTAAATAAGAGTGGTGAAAGTGGGCATCCTTGTCTTGTTCCCATTCTTAAGAGGAATGCTTTATTTTTTACCCATTAAGTATGATGTTGGCTGCAGGTTTTTCATATATGGCCTTTATTATGTTGAGATATGATCCCTCTATTCCCACATTGCTGAGCCTTTTTATCAGAAATGGGTGCTGGATTTTGTCGAATGCTTTCTCAGTATGATCATATGGTTTTTATCTTTCATTTTGTTTATGTGGTGTATCACATTTATAGATTTGTAAATATTGTACCATCCTTGCATGCCTGGGATGAAACCCACTTGGTCATGATGAATAACTTTTTGATGTATTGCTTGATCCGATTTGCTAATATTTTGTTAAAGATTTTGGCATCTGTCTTCATCAGGGATATTGGCCTGTAGTTTTCTTTCTTTGTAGTGTCTTTATCCAGTTTTGGAATTAGGATTATGCTGGCCTCATGAAATGAGTTTGGAAGGGTTCCGTCTTGGATTTTTTGGAATAGTTTGAGGAGGATGGGTATTAGATCTTCTTTGAAAGTTTGGTAAAACTCCCCCGTGAAGCCATCGGACCCTGGGCTTTTGTTTGCTGGTAGTTTCCTAATTACATCTTCAATTTCCTTTATATTTATTGGTCTGTTCAAGTTTTCTATCTCTTCCTAGTTCAGTTTTGGGGGGCTGTGTGTATCTAGAAATTTGTCCATTTCTCCTGGATTGTCCAATTTGTTGGCATATAATTGTTCATAGTATGTTTCAATGATCCTTTGTATTTCTGTGGTGTCAGTTGTTACTTCTCCTCTTTCATTTCTGATTTTGTTTATTTGGTTTCCCTCTTTTTGTTTCTTGGTCAGTCTGGCTAAAGGTCCATTGATCTTGTTTATCTTTTCAAAGAACCAGCTTTTTGTTTCATTGATCTTTTGAATTGTTTTTTAGTCTCTATGTCATTTATTTCTGCTCTGACTTTTACTATTTCCTTCCTCCTACTAGCTCTGGGTTTTTCTTTTTGTTTACTTTCTAGTTCTTTAAGTTGTAGGGTTAGAAAGCCAAATAGGAATTTTTCTTGTTTCTTCAAGTAGGCCTGTAGTGCTATCAACTTCCCTCTCAGGACTGCTTTTTCTGTGTCCCATATATTTTGTGTTGTTGTGTGTTCATTTTCATTGGTTTCCAGGAAGTTTTTAATCTCTTCCTTGATCTCATTAGAAACCCATTCATTGTTTAGTAACATGCTATTTAGCCTCCAAGTGTTTGAATGTTTTTGTGTGTTTTTATTGTAATTGAGTTCCAGTTTCATGCCACTGTGATCTGAGAAGATGCTTGATATGATTTCAATCTTCTTGAACTGGCAGAGGCTTACTTTGTGTTCTAACATGTGGTCTGTCTTTGAGAATGACCCATGAGCACTTGAGAAGAATGTATATGCTGCAGCTTTGGGGTGAAATGTTCTGTAAATATCCATGAAGTCCAACTGATCTAGTTTGTCATGTAAGGACTCTATATCCTTGTTAATTTTTTGTCTAGAAGATCTATCCTGTGGTGTCAGTGACATGTTAAAGTCACCCACTCTGATCATGTTTCCATTGATCTCTCCCTTGAAGTCCTCCAGAAGTTTTTAAATATATTTTGGAGCTCCCATATTTGGTGCATATATGTTTACTAGGGTTATATCCTTTTGTTGGATTGATACTTTTACTATTATGTAGTGGCCTTCTATGTCTCTTATTATGGCCTTCGTTTTGAAGTCTATCTTGTCAGATATGAGTGTTGCTACACCAGCTTATTTTTCATTTCCATTTGCTGGTAAATTTTTTTCCATCCCTTCATTTTCATCCTGTGTGAGTCTTTTGTTGTGAGGTGAGTTTCTCGTAGATAGCATATATATGGGTTATGCTTTCTTATCCAATCAGCTACCCTATGTCTTTTGATTGGAGCATTTAAGCCATTCACAGTTAAGGTTATTATTGATAGATATTAGTTGCCATTTTTATTTTATGCCTGTGTTCCTCTTTCTCTCTCTCTGTTTCTTCTTCTTCTGACAACAGTCCCTTTAGCATTTCTTGCAGTGCTGGTTTGTTGGTGGTAAATTCCTTTATCTTTTTTTAATCCATGAAGCTCTTTATTTCTCCTTCAATTTTGAATGATAGCCTTTCTAGATAGAGTAGTCTTGGATTCAGACCCTTGCCTTGCATTACTTTGTACACTTCATGCCACTCCCTTCCGGTCTGCATCGTTTCTTTTGAGAAATCAGCTGACAGTCTAATGGAAACTCCCTTTTAGGCAACTTTCTGTCTCTTTCTTGCTTCCTTTAAGATTCTTTTTCTTTAATGTTTGCCATTTTTATTATGATGTGTCTAGCTGTGGGTCTTCTGGAATTCATTTTCCTTGGAACTCTCGATGTTTCCTGGACTTGTGTGACTTTTTCCTTCACCAGTTGATGGAAGTTTTCTGTCATTATTTCTTCAAACAGGTTCTCTATTCCTTTCTCTGATTCTTCTTCTTCTGGTATCCCTATAATGCTAATGTTGTTATGTTTTGTATTGTCCCACAGCTCCCTTAAACTTTCCTCCTGCTTTTTAAACTTTTTTTTTCCATTTGCTGCTCTATTTGTGTGTTTTTCTCTACCTTGTCTTCTAAGTTGCTGATTCGGTCTTCAACTTCTTCTAATCTACTATTGAACCCTTCTAAGGTATTTTTCATAACATCTATATCATTCTTTATTTCCTCTTGATTTTTATGCATAGCTTCTACCTCTTTTTTTAAGCTGAAGTAGTTCCCAGTGAGCTCTTCATAATTCTTATTAAGTTTCTTGTAGTTCTCACCAAATTGTTTGAGCATCCTTAAAATCATTGCTTTGAATTCTTTATCTGACAAGTTGCTGTCTTCCATTTCCTATAGTTTATTTTCTGGTGATTCCTCTTTTTCTTTCCTTTGAGTGTTGTTTCTTTGTCTTTCAATTTTAGCCCTCTGGTAGCTCTAGACCCAGTGAGGGATGTTTGGTTGTGTAGGAAGCTCACTGTGTATCAAATAAGGCTACTGTACCTCCCAGACTGTTTTGTTGCATGTCACCTCTTGCCTGCTGTGGATCCTGGAGGATTAACTACTGAGGACTGGTATTGGTGTGTCCTGGTAGGTGCTGCTGCTGGATCATGTGGGTCCCTCTGTAGCTGTGTTCCCAGCTGGTAGCTCATGCCACCTGTAGGTGTATAGCTCATGCCCTGTTGGAGCCATGCTTCCTGCCCTTACCATGGGCAGCTGGGTCACACAGGCCTCTGTGGTAACCCACCAACCTGCAGGTCTCACAGGCAGCTGGATCACACAGTCCCTTTGGAGACCCTGCTCCATGTCTATCTTGTGGGCAGCTGGGTCGTCCCATAAGCCTCTCTGGTGCCCCAGTACCCCGCAGGTCCTGTGGGCAGCTAGATCGCACTGGTCACTCTCGAGCCCCAGCTTCCCACCACTTTTGTGGGCTGCTGGGTCATACTGGCTTCTGTGGAGCCCCAGGTCCCACTGCTGGCAGCTGGAGAGTGCTGCTGTTCCATGGGGCTCAACTCCTGCTCAGCCTTTGCTGTAGTTTTGAGGGATGAGTCTCTGCTGTTGATCTGTGCTTCTGTTGCCCAGGGATGGATGTCTGCTCCCCAGCCTCTGTTGCTGGGGGTATATCTTGACTCTGATCAGGCTGCTACTGTGGGGAATGGTGCTGGGCTCCCGGCCGTTTGCGGCATCTGCAACTGGCACCTTTGCAGCTCCACTACTGTGCACTGGTCTGTGTTGACAGAGGGTGTCCACTGGTCTGATGGTGCCAGGTGCACTGGTGGGCTTAGGTTGCTGGGCCCTAGCTTCTCCCAATGCCTCCTTCCAGGGAAGACCTGGGATCTTCCAAAATGATGGGACCTCCCCGCAGTGCAGGGAGAAGCTCCCTGAAGAGCAGCTTACTGTGGTAGCCGACTGCTCCCCGTCCACAGCATAGGAACCTTCTGCTCCATGTCTCTGCACTGCACGAGTTTGGTCGTCCACCTTCACGTCCACTCACACTCTCTCACACACTAGTTCACTCTCTCATGCACTTACCTTCCCTCTGGTCCTACCCGCTGCCATCTTCCAGGGAATCCTAACCTATTTTTTTAAACAATATATCACAAGTCACCCAGGTGTTCATGGTCATATTTATTATCTAGTTGCATAGTATAGGCTATGAACAACTATGACACTAAAAGGTGCCTAAGCTGCAGCCTACCCCCAATATCATTATATTTCTCAGATCCATATCACATGACTTTGTCTTAATTCCCAAATGTGTACATCAAGCTCCTTCTGGAACTCCTAGACTAACTGAGAGGGTCTTAGACTACCTCTTCATGGCTCCATTTTGTTTGAGGCTAGGTCCTGATGCCTTTCTCACCTTACATGAGCTGTGTTCCTTCTCCTATTGAATAAAAATGGCACTAAGATGATGCTACCCACCTGACTCTGAGCATCTTTACAAGTTGAGAAGTCCTGCTGCCATGATAAACCCTTTGGCAAGTTACACCAGCCTATATAAAATGCAAACCCAGTTTTACCCATTTTTTTTTAACTGTCAAAATTATTTTCCTCTATTTTATTTTTTTTTAATCACCATTTTACCTATCTGTTTTATGCTGGGATTCATACAGCACATCACTTCATTTACTTATTTATTTTCCTTGGAGCTAGTCCATTAGTATGAGAAATCCTCTTAGCTTCATTGTGCTGTTTAAACATACTGACAGAAGTTATCCTGATTAGATATAAGAAAGGCAGAACAACAAAGAATTTTTTTCACCTTTCCCTACGTGTGAACTGAGGAGGAAACATTAACTTTTTTTTTCCTGATAACTTTGGTACGCACAGAATAGATTTATCTGCTGTTCTTTCTTTTTAATGAGGTTCAGACAGGAGACACTAAAATGGTTTCAATGAGGTCGGAGGGGTGGAAATGGCAGTGGAGTGAATGGAAGCTACACAGACGATCTCCCAGGACCAACCAGGAATTACAACTAAAATAAAGACAAATCGTCAGGAAAAAGCAACAGAAAAGCAGCGGGAGAGGACCATAAAACCAGGGACACTGAATGAGCCTGATAGGATGTGCAGAGGCACATTAGGGTGGCAGGCTGGGAGCCCATGGACACAGGGGGCTTAGTTGTGAGCAGCGGAGGCACCCACCCTCGGGGTTAAGAACCCAAGATGCTCCACAGTGCAGAGGGCCGGGACAGAGCGCTAAATAGCTACAGCCACTCACCTGTGCCTTCGGCAGAGGAAGGGCAAATGGGACTGGAACTCTGTGGGGACACCTGGGATTTGGAGGGCACTCAGAGTTTGTGCTGAGCCGTGGCCACAAAGGACGGGTGCCCAAATTGTTCCTTCCCAGTTACACAGAACCTTGGCCAGGTTTGCTCCATTCTGGAGCTGTGGCAGCCCCTCCCTTGGAGATTCCCAGGTGAGGTAAAGAAATGAAAATTGAGGGTCATTAACAACCAGCATCGGCCCAACCCTCGGGAAATTCTCTTACACTATAAGCACCTGAGGGACTTTCTCATTCAACTGAGATCCAAAGGCGTTTCAAATAACTGAGGCTAATAGCCTCCAGGCAAAAAGCTAGAGCATAACAGAACCTTTCCTGAGCTTGCATATCTACCCAGGAAAGTGAGACTTGACAGTGGTGTTTAAGGAGGGCCCTCTACGCACATCCAAACCCAGTAGAGGGAGCCACAAATAGCAGAACACCAATACCCACAGGGAAAATTTGGCAGGCTCCAAAACCCACTGAGATATCCAAAATGGTGAAACAAAGAAACAGATCCCAAATGAAAGAACAAGAGAACTCTACCGAAGATGAGATAAATGAAATGCAGTTAAGCAAATTATCAGAGGTAGAGTTCCGAGCCATGATCTTGAGGAAACTAAACAGCATGAGTAAGGACATCGACACCATGAGTAAAGATATAGAAACACAGAAAACCAACCAAGTGGAAATAAAGAATGTAATAGCAGAAATAAAGAACACATTGGAAGGACTGACCAGCAGAGTAGAGGAAGCGGAGGACCGGATCAGTGAATTAGAAGACAGAGTAGAAAAAAATAAATCAATCAGAAAACGAAAAGGAAAAAACAATGAAAAATCAGGAAGATAGCTTAAGAGAACTGTGGGACAACTGGAAACATAATAACATTCTCATCATAGGAGTCTCCAAAGAAGAAGAAAATGAGCAAGGGTTAGAGAATATATTTGAAGAAATAGTGACAGAAAACTTTCCTAACCTGGTGAAGGAAGAAGACATTCAAGTTCAGGAAGCACAGAGACCCCAAGTAAGAAGAACCCAAACAGGCCCACACCAAGACACATAATACTTAAAATGCCCAAAATTAAAGACAAAGAGAGAATCCTAAAGGCAGCAAGAAATAAGCAACAAGATACCTAAAAAGGAACCCCCATAAGGCTATCATCTGACTTCTCAACTGAAATACTACAGGCCAGAAGGGAATGGCATGAAGTAATCAAGGTCATGAAAAACAAGGATCTGAATCCAAGACTACTCTACCCAGCAAGGCTATCATTCAAAATAGAAGGGCAAATAAAGAGCTTCCCAGCCCAAAAAAAAAAAGGTTCAGGGAATATATTAGCACTAAACCAGCACTGCAAGAAATGTTAAAAGGGCTGCTGTAATTAGTAGAAGAAATAGGAAGAAAAATATAACCACACTGAACAAAAATGGCAATCAATAAGTATATATCAATAATCACCTTAAAAGTAAATGGGTTGAATGCTCCAATAAAAAGACACAGAGTAGCTGACTGGATAAGAAAGCATGATTCACATATATGTTGCTTACAAGAGACCCACAACACAACAAAAGACTCACATAGGTTGAAAGTAAAGGGATGGAAAAAAAATCTTCCAAGAAAATGGAAAGGAAAAAAAGCTGGGGTAGCAATACTCATATTTGATAAATTAGATTTCAAAATGAAGACCATAACTAGAGAAAAAGAAGGTCACTACATAATATTGAATGGGTGTATCCAACAGGAAGATATAACCTTGGTAAACATATATGCACCCAATATAGGAGCACCAAAATATATAAAAATCTCCAGCAGGACTTAAAAGGAGAAATCGACAGCAATACAATCATAGAAGGAGGCTCCAACACCCCACTGACATCACTGGATAGATCATCTAGACAAAAAATTAACAAGGAAACAGAGATTCTAAATGAAGCACTAGATCAAATGGATTTAATAGATTTCTACAGAGAATTACACCCCAAAAGTACAGAATTCACATTCTTCTCAAGTGCACATGGGGCATTTGCAAAGATAGACCACATGATAGGACACAAACGAAGTCTCTACAAGTTCAAGAAGATTGAAATCATATCAAGCATCTTCTCAGATCACAATGGCATGAAACTAGAAATCAATTGCAACAAGAACATGGAAAGACACTTGAAGACATGGAAGCTAAATAGCATGTTATTGGGTAACCCATAACAATAAATGGGTTACCATGGAGATCAAGGAAGAAATTAAAAACTTCCTGGAAACTAATGAAAATGAACACACAACAACACAAAATCTGTGGGATGCAGCGAAAGCAGTTCTGAGAGGGAAGTTCATAGCACTACAGGCTCACCTCAAGAAAAAGGAAACATTTCTAATTGATTACCTAACCTCACAACTTAAAGAACTAAAAAGCAAACAAAAAGAAAACCCTAGAGCAAGTAGAAGGAAGGAAATAGTAAAAATCAGAGCAGAAATAAATGACATGGTGACCAAAAAAACAATTCAAAGGATCAATGAAACAAAGCTGGTTTTTTAAAAGATAAACAAGATTGATGGACCCTTAGCTAGACTCACCAAGAAACAAAGAGAGAGAACCCAAATACACAAAATCAGAAATGAAAGAGGAGAAGTAACAACTGACACCACAGAAATACAAAGGATCATTAGCAAAGACTATGAACATTTATATGGCAACAAATTCGACAATCTAAGGGAAATGGACAAATTTCTAGAAACACATAGTCTCCCAAAACTGAACCGGGAAGACATAGAAAATTTGAACAGGCCAATAACAATGAAGGAAATTGAAGCTGTAATCAAGACTCTCCCAGCAATCAAAAGCCCAGGCCCTGATGGCTTCACAGGGGAGTTTTACCGAACATTCAAAGAAGACCTAACACCCACTCTCCTCAAACTATTCCAAAAAATTCAAGAAGAAGGAAGACTTCCAAACTCGTTTTATGAAGCCAGCATAATTCTAATTCCAAAACCAGAAAAAGACACTACAAAGAAAGAAAACTACAGGCCAATTTCCCTGATGAACATAGATGCCAAAATCCTGAATAAAACACTAGTAAATCGGATCCAGCAATACATCAAAAAATTATTCACCATGACCAAGTGGGATTCATCCCAGGAATGCAAGGCTGGTACAATGTTCGCAAATCAATAAATGTGATACATCATATAAACAAAATGAAAGATTAAAATGACATGATCATATCAGTAGATGCTGAAAAAGCATTTGACAAAATCCAGCACCCATTTCTGATAAAAACACTCAGCAATTTGGGAATAGAGGGATCATATCTCAACATTATAAGGGCCATATATGAAAGACCTACAGCCAACATCATACTCAATGGACAAAAACTAAAAGCATTTCCCTTAAGAACAGGAACAAGACAAGGATGCCCACTTTCACAACTCTTAGTTAACATAGTACTGGAAGTCTTAGCTACAGCAATCAGACATAAAGAAAAAATAAAAGGGATCCAAATTGGAAAGGAGGAACTGAAACTGTCATTGTTTGCAGATGACATGGTACTGTACATAGAAAACCCTAAACACTCCATCAAAACTCTACTAGACTTAATCAATGAATTTGGCAAACTAGCAGGATACATAATTAACGTCAAGAAATCGACGGCATTCTTATACACCAATGATGAACTCACAGAAAGAGAAACTAAAAAAACAATCCCATTTACCATTGCGACAAAAAAAATTAAGATAACTAGTAATAAACTTAACCAAAGAAGTAAAGGACCTATTTGCAGAAAACTACAAGACATTGAAAAAAGAAATAGAGGAAGATATAAAATGTGGAAGCACATACCTTGTTCATGGATTGGAAGAATTAACATCATTAAAATGTCCATACTACCCAAAGTAAATTATAAATTTAATGCAATCCCCATCAAAATACCAACGACATATTTCATAGAACTAGAACAAATGCTTCAGAAGTTCATATGGAACCAAAAAAGACCCTGAATAGCCACAGCAATCTTGAAAAAGAAGGACAAAGTAGGCGGTATCACAATACCGGACATCAGGTTATACTAGAAAGCTACTGTAATCCAAACAGCCTGGTACAGGCACAAGAACAGGCACATAGATCAATGGAATAGAACAGAGAACCCAGAAATTGACCCAAAACATTATGCTCAATTAATATTCAACAAAGGTGGCAAGAGCATACAGTGGAGTACAGACAGCCTCTTTAAAACATGGTGTTGGGACAATTGGACAGCTACTTGCATAAAAATGAAACTAGACCATCATCTTACACCATACACAAGAATAAACTCAAAATGGATAAAAGACTTAAATGTGACTCATGAATCCATAAAAATCCTAGAAGAAAATATAGACAACAAAATTTCAGACATCAAACGCAGCAGAATTTTCACTGATATATCACCTAAGGCACAGTAACAAAGGAAAAACTGAACACATGGGACTACATCAAACTCAAAAGCTTCTGCACAGCAAAAGAAACAACCATCAAAGTGGAAAGGCAACCCACTGTATGGGAGAGCATAATTGCCAATGATATATGAGATAAGGGATTAATTTCCAAAATATATAGAGTGCTCATACAACTCAACAAAAGGAAGACAAAGAACCCAATTAAAAAATAGGCAGAGGAACTAAATAAACACCTCTCCAAACAGGACATACAAATGGCTAAGAGACATATGAAGTAATGCTCAACATCACTAATCATCAGATAAATGCAAATTAAAACAACAATGAGGTATCACCTCACACCTGTCAGAATAGCCGCCATCAACAAAGCTTCAAACAAGTGTTGGCACGGGTTTGGAGAAAAGGGGACTCTAGTACACTGCTGGTGGGAATGCAGACTGGTGCAGCCACTATGGAAAACACTATGGTGTTACTTCAAAAAATTAAAAATTGAATTACCATTTGACCCAGTGATCCCACTCCTAAGAAAATACCCTAAGAAGCCTGAAACACCAATCAGAAAGAATATATGTACCCCCATGTTCATAGCAGTGCTATTTACAATAGCTAAGATCTGGAAACAGCCCAAGTGTCCATCAGTAGACGAATGGATAAAAAAGTGGTGTTACATATACACAATGGAGTACTATGCAGCTGTAAGAAAGAAAGATCTCTTATCCTTTGCGACGACCTTCGGAGGACCTGGAAACTACTATCCTAAGTGAAACAAGCCAAGCAGAGAAAGACAAATATCATATGATCTCACTTATTTCTGGAATATAATGAACATAACAGTCTGAGGAACAGGGTAGTCCCAGAGACGTGGAAGTAGGGTATAGACTGACAATTGCCAGAAGAGGGGCTGGGAGAGGGGAATGATGAATCACAGAACTTGTACGCATGTACTCATAACCAATGGACATGGACAACAAAACTGGGGATGGGGCAGGGAGGCAGGGGTAGGAGGGTGACAATGGGGGGAAAAGGAGAAACATCCGTAACAAAAATAAATTAATAAAATAAAATAAAATGTTTTCAATGAAAGTTTTGATAATGAAATATTAAACCAAATGTTATTTACTTATTTATAAACTTCAGAATGAAAATTTGTAAATATTTTATTATTTAAATTTTCAGATATACATGAAAGTAGAGAGAATATTATAACAAACCCTATGTACCCAGCATTCAGTTTCAACAATTGTCAATTCATGACTGATCTTGTTGCATCTACACCCCAGCCACAGACTAGGGATTATTTTAAAGCAAATTTGACATAATTCAGGAATGGGTAAAAGTAGATTTACAGTTGTAATATAAATAAATAATACAATAATTAATAAATAATAATACAAGAATAAACTCTATGTTTCAAATACTCACAACTAGAAACCTACTTTTGCCCACACCTGTATTATTTTAATTGAAAATATTTTGAGATGTATCTCTGAAAGTTAAGGGCTCTTTAAATATTATTTTTCTAAAACTGAGAATAATTCTTTAATATTTTAAAAATTCCATTAATCAATAGTTCCCTTCTTAATAGTTTGTTTGAATAAGAATCCAAAAAGGACTATATATTTCAATTGATGAGTATATCTCTTCAATCTCTTTTAATTTCTAGGTTCTCAGAAAACTTTTGTTGTCAATTTTTTTTAAGAAATAATTTTTTGTCTGTGGAAGTTCTCACAGTTGATTTTTCTGCCTGAATCCCCATCGTGCTATTAACATATTTCTCTATCCCATGTGTTACCAATAAATTGACTGTTACATCTACAGCCTTGATCAGATATATGTTCTTATTTATTTATTTATTTTTGCAAGAGTACATCATAGATGGTGCAGTGTGGTTTTTTCAAGTGTGCATTATATCTGGTTGTTCTTTTTTGTGATGTCAGCATTTATAATTATTGTCCAGAACCATCAGTTCAGTAAGGATTATCAAATGGCGATATTCTAATTTTATCCTACTTTCTTCATCTATTAGCTGAAATATTTCCACAAAGAGAAACTTCTTCTAGTCTACTCTAGTTACTGTGATGTGTAGGTCATATTGGAAAAGCAAGACAAATGATCATTTTTCCTCATTTACCAGTTTCCAAAATAATGAAGTTTTCCCCTGGCATCCCCAAAACGTGAGCTGTCTGTCTTTTTCTTAGTCTAATTATGAAGTTGTGGATAGCAACACATTTAAAAATATTTAAATTGAAATTTCAACATGGCAGAGGGCAGGACCAGAGTAAGAGGGTGAGTGTATATGAGAGAGTGTATGTGGGTGTGAGTGCGGGTGGACAGGTGCGTGTTGTTGGGAGAACCAGGGGCAGGCTGTTTGGGCATTCTGGGTGGAGAGAGCTGCCAGCAGTAGAAGCACACTCCCAGCCAGGTGCTTCTCCCACTCAGGATAAGAGATTATGCCACTTTGGAGGATCTGTAGGGTCCTCCTTGAGAGGAGGCTGCAGGTAAAAGCAGAGACCCAGTACTGTAGAACACAGATAGACATGTCCAGCCCCACCCCCTCACCCACAGCGACAGAGTACCCCACTACCCCTGTGGACACACCAGCAGCAAAGGGGCCTGATGCCCCCATGGGACCTGCCAGCAACAGAGAGCTGCCAGCCCCATTGCAGCAAAGAGCCATCAGACCCGCTACTGCTACTGAGATCTGCTGGTGCCTTCAGATGACTAGACCAGATCCAACATCTGGCATGAACCACCCACCACAACACAACATTCTGGATGCACTGACGTGCTCCCGGGATCTGGCCCGCCCCACCTAGCCCCAGACCACCTAACCAATAAAATGGTGAGACAAAGAAACAGCCCCTAAATGAAAGAAAATAATTTCCAGAAAAGGAACTAATTGAAATGGAGACAAGCAATTTATCAGATAAAGAATTCAAAATAATATTTATAAGGGTACCCAAACAACTTAGAGAAAATTATAAACAATGCAATGAGAAGTATAAAGAATGCAGTGCAAACTGCATCAGCATAAAAAAAAGAGGTAGAAACTATGAATAAAAGTCAAGTGGAAATGAAGAATTACATAGCTGAAATAAAAAATACCCTGGAAGGATTCAATAATAGATGAGAAGAAGCCGAAGACCAAATCAGTGAGTTAGAAGACAAAGTAGAAAAAAAACTCAATTAAAGCAGCAAATGGAAAAACGATTAAAAAGCAGAAGAACAAAGAGTTTAAGGGAGCTTCGAGACAATACAAAATGAAACAACATACATATCATAGCAATATCAGAAACAGAAGATTTGGAGGAAGAAATAGAGAACCTGTTTGAAGAAATAATGACCAAAACCTTCCCTAACCTGGTGAAGGAAAAAGTCACACAAGTCCAGGAAACACAGAGAATCCCAATCAAGATGAACCCAAAAAGATCCACACCTAGACACATCATAATTAAAATGGCAAATGTTAAAGACAAAGAAAGAATCTTAAAAATAGCAAGACAGAGTCAGAAAGTTATCTACAAGGGAGCTCCCTTTAGACTGTCAGCTTATTTCTCAATAGAAACACTATAGGCCAGAAGGTAGTGGTATGAAGTATACAAAGTAATGAAAAACAAGGAACTGAATCCAAGACTACTCTATCCAGTGAGGCTATCATTCAAAATTGAAGGGGAAATAAAGAGCTTCACAGACAAAATTATGCTAAAGGAGTTTATTAACACCAAACCAGCACTGCAAGAAATGCTAAAGGGACTGTTGTAAGAAGAAGAAATAGAGACAGAGAGAGGAACACAGACATAAAGACTAAAAATGGCAACAAATAAATACCTATCAATAATGACCTTCAATGTAAATCATATAAATGCTCCAATCCAAAGACATAGAGTAGCTGAATGGATAAGAAAAAATGACCCATATATATGTTGTTTAAAAGAGACCCACCTCAGAACAAAAGACTCACACAGGATGAAAGTGAAGGGATGGAAAAAAATTTCCATGGAAATAATGAAAAAAAAAAAAAAGAAAGAAAGCAGGGGTAGCAATACCCATATTTGATAAAATACACTTTACAATGAAGGCCAAATTAAGAGTCAAAAAAGGTCACTGCAAAATATTAAAGAGATCGATCCAACAAGAAGATATAACCCTGGTAAACATATATGCACGCAATTGGAGCACCAAAATATATTTAAACACTTCTGGAGGACTTCAAGGGAGATATTGACAGCAATACAATCGTAGAAGGGGACTTTAACACCCCACTGACATCATTGGATAGATTTCTAGATAAAAAAATTAACAAGGAAACAGATCCCTAAACAATGCACTAGATCAGATGGATTTAATTGATATTTACAGAACAGTTCACCCCAAGGTTCTATAATACGCATTCTTCTCAAGAGAACACAGACATTCTCCAAGAAGGACCACACATTAGGACACAAACTAAGTCTCTACAAATTCAAGAAGATTGAAATTATATCAAGCATCTTCTCAGATCACAATGGCATGTAACTAGAAATCAATTACAATAAAAACACTGAAAAATATTCAAACACATGGAAGCTAAATAGTATGTTCTTAAACAATGAATGAGTTACCAATGAAATCAAGGATGAAATAAAAAAATTCCTTGAAACTAATGAAAATGAATACACAATAACACAAAATCTATGGGACATAGTGAAAGCAGTCTTCAGAGGGAAGTTCATAGCATTACAGGCCTACCTCAAGAAACAAGAAACATTTCTAATAAACTATCTAACCCTACAACTTACAGATTCAGAAGAGAGAGAAAAAAAGAAAGTAAAATGCAGAATAAGTAGAAGGAAGGAAATAAAAAAGATGAATGGAAATAAATGTCATAGAGACTAAAAAAAAAACAATACAAAAGATTAGTGAAAGAAAGGGCTGGTCCTTTGAAAATATAACGAGGAGTGATCAAACTTTAGTCAGACTCACCAAGAAAAAAAGGAGAGAGGACTCACATAAATATAATCAGAAACAAGAGTGGTGAAGTAACATCTGATACTGCAGAAATGCAAAAGATTGAATGAAAATACTATGAAACATTTTTTGCCAAAAGATTGAACAACCTAGGCAAAATAGACAAATTCTTAGAATCACACAGTCTTCAAAAACTGAACCAGGATGAGTCAGAACAGACCAATAACAACTAAGGAAATTGAAGCAGTAATCAATAAACTCCCAGAAAACAAAAGCCCTGGTCCAGATGGCTTCACAGGTGAGTTTCACCAAATATTCAAAGAAGAACTAACACCTATTCTCCTCAAATTATTCCAAAAAATTCAAGAGGAAGGGAAACTTCCCAGCTGTTTTTATGAGGTATGCATAATACTAATTCCAAAACCAGATAAAGACACTACAAAGAAAGAAAATTACAAGTCAATATCTCTGATGAAAACAAATGCCAAAATCCTCAACAAAAAATTAGCAAATTGGATCCAGCAATATATATATAAAATTATTCACCATGACAAGTGTGATTTATTTCAGGTATGCAAAGCTGGTACAGTATTTGAAAATCAATAAATGTGATACACCACATAAACAAAATGAAAGATAAAAATCACATTATCATATCAATAGATGATAAAAAAGCATTTGACAAAATCCAGCACCCATTTCTAATAAAAACTCTCAGCAAAATGGGAATAGAATGATTATATATCAACACAATAAAGGCCATATATGAAAACCCTACAGCCAACTTCATACTCAATGGGCAAAAACTAAAAGCATTTCTCCTAAGAACATGGACAAGACAGGGATGTCCACTTTTGCCACTCTTATTCTACATTGTACTGGAAATCTTAGCCACAGCGATCAGACAAGAAGAAAAGATAAAAGACTTCCAAATTGGAAAGGAGCAAGTGAAACTGTCATTATTCACAGACAACATGATACTGTACATAGAAAACCATAAAGACTCCACCAAAAAACTACTAGATTTAATAAATGAATTTGGCAAAGCAGCAGGTCATGAAATTAACATCCAGAAATTGATGTCATTTTTATACACCAATAATGAACAGAATGAGAAACTAAAGAAACAATCCCATTTACCATTGCAGCAAAAAAATTAAGATACTTCAGAATAAACTTAACCAAGGAGGTAAAAGACTTGTTCTCAGAAAACTACAGGACATTGAGTAGAGAAATAGAGAAAGATATAAAAAAATTAGAAGCATATACCATGTTCATGAATTGGAAAGATCAACATCATTAAAATGCCCATACTACCAAAAGCAATCTATAGATTCAATGCAATCCCTATTAAAATATCAACAGAATATTTCACAGATCTGGAACAAATACTCCAAAAGTTTATATGGAACCAAAAAAGATCCCAGTAGCCACAGCAATCTTGAAAAAGAAGAACAAAGTTGGAGGGATCACAGTTCCATATATCAGATTATACTACAAAACCATTTTAATCAAAACAGCCTGGTACTGGTACAAGAACAGGCATATAGATCAATGGAACAGAACAGAGAAACCAGAAATTGACCCAAGCCATTATGCTCAATTAATATTTGACAGAGAAGACAAGAGCATACAATGGAGTTAAGACAGTCTCTTTAATAAATGGTGTTGGGAAAATTAGACAGGTACATGTAAAAAAATGAAACTAGACCAGCAACTTACTCCATACACAAGAATAAACTAAAAAGGGATAAAAGACTTAAATGTAACTCATAAAACCATAAAAATTCTAGAAGAAAATGTAGGCAGCAAATTTGCAGACCTCACATGTAGCAGAATTTTCACCAATATATCACCTAGGGCAAGAGAAACAAAGGAAAAAAATCAATAAATTGGACTACATCAAACTAAAAAGTTTCTGCACAGCAAAAGAAACCAGCATCAAAATGAAAGGGAACCCACTATTTGGGAGAAGATATTTGCCAATTATACATCAGATAAGGGGTCAATTTCCAAAATATGTAAAGTACTCATACAACTCAACAAAAGGAACACAAACAACCCAATTAAAAAATGGGCAGAGGAACTAAACACTTTTCCAAAGAAGACATACAAGTGGCCAAGAGCCATATTAAAAAATGTTCAATGTCACTAATCATCAGAGATGCAAATTAAAACAACTATAAGGTATCACCTCACACCTGCCAGATGGCTACCATTAACAAATTATCAAACAGCAAGTGCTGGCGAGGATGTGGAGAAAAGGGGACTCTAGTACACTGCTGGTAGGAATGTAGACTGATGCAGCCACTATGGAAAACAGTATGGTGTTTCCTCAAAATTTTAAAAATGAAACTGCTGCCCTGGCTGATTTGGCTCAGCACTTAGAGCATCAGCCTTCAGAGCAAAGGGTTACAGGTTTGACTTCCCGTCAAAGGCACGTAGGTACCTGGGTTGTAGGTTTGATCCCTAGTGCTGGTCAGAGTTGTGCGGGAGGCAACCAATCAATGTGTCTCTATCACATAGATTTTTCTCTCTCTCTCCTTCCCTCACTTCCACTCTATTTAAAAAAACAATGGAAAAATATCCTCGGGTGAGGATTAATCAAAAATAAGTAAATAAATAAATAAATAAATAAATAAATAATAAAAAAAAACTGTCATTTGACCCAGTGATCCCACTTCTAGGAATATATCCTAAGAAGCCTGAAATACCATTCAGAAAAAATATATGCCCTCCTATGTTCATAGCAGTGCTATTTACAATAGCTAAGATCTGGAAACAGCCCAAGTGCCCATCAGTAGATCAGTGGATTAAAAAGCTCTGGTACATGTACACAATGGAATACTATGCAACTGTAAGAAAGAAAGAAAGATCACTTACCCTTTGAGATGACATGGAGGGACCTGGACAGTATTATGCTAAGTGAAATATGCTAGTCAGAGAAAGACACGTACCACATGATGCCACTTACTTGTGGAATATAATGAACAAAATAAGTGACAAACAAAAGTGATCCAGAGACATGGATGTAGGGAACAGACTGACAAACCTCAAAGGCAAGAGGTGTATGAGGGGTTTTGGGAAGAGGCAAACCAAGGAGCTTATATGTATATATGCCTAACCAATGGACAGAGACAAGAGTGCAGTGAAGGCAGGGGGTAGGGTGGGAGTGGGGAGGATGATGTCAATGGGATAAAAAGGAGGACATCTGTAATGTTTTCAACAATAAAGATTCATATTTTTAAAAAGTTATATAAACAACACATAAAAATGATAAATAAAAATATTTAAATTGTAGCTCATATCCTTATTGATGCTCTTATGATGCCATCGTAAGCCACTCAGACTTTATTCAGATTTACATTTGAGTCCTTTTGACACAACAATAGAAATTTTTGATGGTGTTCTTACTGTATGGTATTAAAACATGTTTGAGGCTCATTTTGTACATTCCCTGTATCCATTCAAAAATCAGCCATAACTCCAAAGAGCTGTGATTCCTGTTAAGTTGGAAGTTGTATTTCAAAACCATGATTTAGATACTAGGCACGCTTATTGCTACTGGGACGGTCATTGTTTCTAGGCCCTTTTAGTGTTCAGAGCTAGGGAATATGTGTTGTTTTTGTTTATTTTTAGGGTATAATATATTATAAGTTCAAATCAATACTTTGTATTGCTATTCCACTTAACCTTATTGATTTTACATAGTCATCTCCTTTTAACCACACTGAGAATCATGCTTCTCAATGACTTCAAAATAATTGCCCATTTGCTTTAACTTCAGAATAACATTGCCAAGACCACTAATAATGACATGATTACTCGGAAAAAAACAACAACTGTAAGATACTTTTTATAGTCATTTTATCTGTAGGGCATGTCCCAGTAACTCAGTACCACAAAATTACTAAGATTTAGTCTTTTGGAATTGTTCCTCTTTTTGTGGTTAGGTGGTCAATTTGATACATGGTTAGCTTCATTTGTTTCACAGTATTTTCTATTTTTAGGGATTGTTTTTCCAAATGAAATTTTGTTTTATAATTACATATAATATTTACATGGTTTCCAAGTCATGTATATTAAAAAGCAAGGTATATTCTACTAAACAAATCTGTAAAATAAGAACCTCTCTTCTCCTGTTAGTAACAATTATTTTGTTATTTTATGATTTATCCTTCCATTTTTCTTTTTAGTAAAGTAAATACCTTTTAATAGACAAATAATAAAATAATATGTAGCCTTTTCTCCACCTTGCTATTTTTTTAACAGTGTATCCTGAGGATTACTTGATAATGGAATAGATAGATATTTTCCATCGCAGTTTACATAACACTGTTTTGTAGACATACTGTAGTCTGTTCATTCAGTCTTCTATTGGTGAGTATTTGCATAGTTTTCCAGTCTTTTTCTGTTATAAATGGTGCTGTATTAAATAGTGTTGTGCACACATCTTTCCATATTTTTGCAATGCATCATTGAGATCAATTTCTACCAGTGAGATTGCTGGTTTAAAAGCTAAATACATATGTAAATTCCCTAGATATTGCCCAACTACCCTCCATTGAGATTATAGTATTTTGCATTCTCAACAGCAGTGATTTAGATGTCTCTTTCCCAATGACCTCAGCAACAAACAGTATGTTGTTAAACTTTAAATTTTTTTCAACTCAGTGGTTGAAAATAGTATGTTAGTACAGTTTTAATTTGAATGTTGAGATTGAAATTTAAAATGCAATTTTACTTGACAAACATTTTATTTTTGTGCCTATTTTGTGCCAGCTGCAGTTCTGTTCATAAAGATACAGAGATGAATGAGACCCAGTTCTTGGGTTCAAGACATCTAATCCAATGGGAAAGATATAAGAAAATCAACTATATCAGTACAGCATGATGAATGCTACAATAAAAGTCTGCACAGAGTATTATGGGAATATAAAAGAAGAAAACAGGGAGAAAAAACAAGCTATATGAGCAATAAGAAGTTTTTAGAAAACTGTAAGGTGAAGAGATGTCCAAAATTATGTAAATTTATGAAAGAGATAAAATTAGGAGAGGCATAAACAGAAATACACTAGGAAACTTGAGTTTGAGTGCTCACATTTCTTATGACTATTAATTGTGAATTTGATAAGTAATTTCTTTTATTTTTTATGAAATTTAGTTTCTATATATGTAAAATGAAGACATGGACCAGATGATTTCTAAGAGCCCCCCCCATCCTTTCTGTTTTATTAATGTTTTTCCTTCCTTCTCTCTGTGTGTTAGCTTCACTTTCCACACTCACCAAATTGAGGGGCAAGTGAAAATAAATCATTAACCCAATGTAGTTAATCTATGTATAGTGATTTCAGTTGTCAAGAAAGGGTTATGGAGGTAAAAATCAGGTCAAGAAAATAAATATTAGAGATATGGGGACAATTTAACAAGTGGCAAAAAATGTATTGGGATATGACAGGGGCTCATATAGATGTGGTAGGATATAGTCAGTAAAAATTTGAGTTAAAATTGAAAATCTTTTTATTTGAGAAACTGAAGTATTAGCACACATATTTATGGATCAATTATTCAAGTTGCAAAATGTAAGACTGTTACAGGCAGATCAGTTGCAATAAAAAGTTTAAGTAAATGATAAAATTCTCAAACGAAAAATGACACTTGCAAAGGGTTTCTCACAGTTAGCAGGCCATCACAGCTTATTTTACGTGACATACCTCTAAGGACAATGAAGTATGCTAAATACCCTTTGTCTTCAGAGAAAGACATATGCACTTGTCATTTACTGAAACAGCCCTGGTACATCAAACAGAACTTTATTCTAATCATGAAAGGATGTAATTAGTGAGATGATATTTTCGTTTTCCAGCTGGTATAGCTTTCTATAGTCTAGGTTATTGTAAATCTTCTTTGAAATGTGTTCTTTGCAAATAAAATCCCCCCAAAGCCTTTTAGGAACCTGCATTTATACAAATATAAAATAATCTCTTTAAAAGAGATGACCCATTTTTTTCCCAGGCAATGTTCCTAAGCAAATCCATAAGACTTGACTAAAGTTGAGTGGGAAAAGTTTTGTTTGATTCTGCACAGAAAACCAGAGCAGATATTAGCTTTAAAATTCACAAAGAAATGCCAGTACATAGAGAAGTACACACTGGGAATTCTGCTCTTACTCAAAGTTCAGCCTTTAAAATTCAAAACCTTGTCTTGTACTATAAAAAATCATTGTGTATCTACTGCTCTAGCTATTTCCTTTCCTATTTACTACTGTTTAATGTGGTCAGTACTAAAATGCAGGGAGTGCCATGACCTTAGAATAACAGTAGTGTCTGCTAATGGCTTCTGCAAAATAGCTTTTGGAGCTGCAGTGAGATGAATTTTTATAACTTCCCTGACTGTAGAGTGGGAAAAGGACATCTTCCATGTTAAGCCGTGTTTGAAAGACTTTGCTCTCTGAAACCCTTACTGCTCTAGTGGCTTCCTGTTTCCCACTATCAACAGTTGACATTAAAACAAGTTAGGTGACTATATACTTATGTGTGATTTTACCCACTATATAACACTATCATAGTCCTTATTGTCCATCTTCTATACTAGACTATAATAAGTGCTAAGGATAGACCCTGTGTCTTATTCATTTTAATATGCATAATGTAAAGCACAGTGTCTGGCACATAGTAGATGCTCACAAAATATTTGTTGAGTGAATGAATGAATAAATACGTCCATTCTGTACAAACATTTTCCACTGCTTCCTCCAGTGAGTTAAATCAGAATTAGCTGGTATTAATGATAACAAAGTGTGAAAACCATGCCAGACAGTATCTTTATATGTAACCCACAGATCACTAACCAAAAGACTGCAGATATTTTAATTTTGAAGAAAATATCATTGCAAAGCAAATATTCTGCAGAGCTCTGGTACGCTGAATAAAAATCCCCCAAAGATGGCCATGCCCTGATCCCCAAAATCTGTGAATATAAACTGTTACCTTACATAGCAAAAGGGACTTTGCAGATGTGATTAAGGATACAGAGCTTCAAATTCAGGTAGGGAGATTTATCTTGGATTATCCAGGTGGAACAAATCTAATTACATGAGTCCTTAAAAGCAGAGAACCTTTCCCAGTTGTGTTTAGAAAGAAAGATGTGAGCCCAGCCAGTGTGGCTCAGTGGATTGAATGTCGTCCCATGGATTGAGAGGTCCTGGTTTGATTCCTGGTCAGGGCATATGCCCGGATTGCAGGTTTGATACCCAGTAGGGGGCATGCAGGAGGCAGCCGATTGATGTTTCTCTCTCACATTGATGTTTCTATCTTTTTCTCCCTTCCTCTCTCTCTCTAAAAAAAAAAAATCAATAAAAACATATTTATTTATTTTTTAATTATTTTTATTAATTTGTTTTTGTTACAGTTGTTTCTCCTTTTTCCCTCATTGACACCCTCCTCCCCATCCCCCCTGCCTCATCCCCAGCTTTGTTGTCTATGTCCATTGGTTATGCATACATGTATATAAGTTCTGTGGTTTATCTCTTCCCCCTCAACATCCCCTCTTCTGAGGTTTGTCAGTCTGTACCCTATCTCTATGTCTCTGGGTCAATTTTGTTCATCAGTTTTCTTAGTTCATTATATTCCACAAATAAGTGAGATCATGTGATATTTGTCTTTCCTGCTTGGCTTGTTTCGCTTAGCATAATACTCTCCAGGTCCCCCCACGTCATCTCAAATGATAAGAGATCTTTCTCTCTCACAGCTGCATAGTATTCCGTTGTGTACATGTACCACAGCTTTTTTATCCATTCATCTACTGATGGACACTTGGATTGTTTCCAGATCTTAGCTATTGTAAATAGTGCTGCTATGAACATAGGAGAACATATATTCTTTCTGATTGGTGTTTCAGGCTCCTTAAGGTATATTCCTAGAAGTGGGATCACTGGGTCAAATGGCAATTCGATTTTTAACTTTTTGAGGTAACACCATAGTGTTTTCCATAGTGGCTGCACCAGTCTGCATTCCCACCAGCAGTGTACTAGAGTCCCCTTTTCTCCACACCCTCGCCAACACTTGTTGTTTGATGCTTTGTTGATGGCGGCCATTCTGACAGGTGTGAAGTGATACTTCATAGTTGTTTTAATTTGCATCTCTTTGATGATTAGTGACATTAAGCATTTTTCACTTTTTCATATGTCTCTTGGCCATTTGTATGTCCTGTTTGGAGAGTTGTCTAAACCTATTTTTAAAAAGAGGCAGAGGCTCAAAAAAAAAAAAAAGATATGATGATATAAGCAAGGTCAGAGAGATCCAACATTGCTGCATTGCTGACTTTGAAGACAGGAGGAAGAAGGCCATAGGCCAAGAAATGTAGATGCCCTATAAAAGCCTTTTAGAACCTTCAGAAGGAACATAGCCATCGTAAACTTTGATTTTAGCCCAGTGAGACCCATGTTGAATTTCTAACCTACAAATACATTTGTTTTGTTTTAAGCCACTACATTTGTGGCATTTTTTTTTTCACAGCAACAATAGGAAAGTACTACAAGAACAAAGCCAGTTGTCATATTAAGAAGTTTCTGGCAGCACATTGCTTGATTTTATTTTTCCTTTAGTAAACATTTGTTAACTGTTAGATAAAAATGATCATTAAGCTTTTATAGTCCAAACTAGAATATTCCTTAATGGCAGCAATTTTCAATAGAATACTTTATAAGCATCCTGTTTATCATTAACAACATCCATTTATATAGATGATGGTGATTAACATGAAAAAATCTGAATGCTGTGCAGCATCATGCATCTGTCTGGGAGTACAAGCCCTTCAGATGGTCCTGCTGACATTGGCATTACAAACCCCTCTATAAGGTCCCCTAGAACATTGGCTAAGAGGTGAGACCATCTTTAAAAAGTATTTTATACCAAACAAAGTTGGGGATTATAAAAAGCATTATTGGCTGGATATTTTTCCTATTCACAAAAGAAAATCTCCAAGTTTTAAAGCAAATGGGCCCTCTCCTCCTGTCCTGGGTAATGGGATTGGCTACGTGGCATCCAAGATCGTCACCAATGTCTCAAATGAGACCTTGTATATAAAAGCATGTTGAAACTATAAATTGCTATATAAATATAAGGAACAATTATCATTGTCAACTTCCCTTTAATCTAGTCACGGTCCTCTTCAAGGCTCTAATCACACCTAGCATCTCATTAACAATCACAATACCAACTCATATTTCCAGAGTTATTTTAACCTTCCAGGATTCTTTTACTTGTATCATCTCATTTTATTTTCCCAAGAAAACCATGACATAGGAAGTTCAAATTTTATTAACCCCTGGACAGAAGAGAGCATTTTGGTTAAAATTAGGAGACTGTAACTCAACGAATATACTGAAAGCCATTAAATTTTACACTTTAAATAGGTGAATGATATGGTATATGCATTACATCTCAAGAAAGCTGTTATATAAAAAAATCATCATTACCTGCAATATTATTTTCATTAAGTGACCAGCCCAAGGTCTCATAGACAATTACTTTCAGAACTGGTTTGTGTTGACAATGATGGAGACTCAGGGAAATGAAAGAAACTTAGAAGCAGAACAGTGATTACTATAAACCACTAAATGTCAGATCACAAGACACGAGAATTTTCAGCTCTGCTCAAAACTGAGCTCTCCTCAGCCCACCCCCTGCAGAAGCTTTTACATTTTTTCATGCTTTGATCAACTCCTCAGGCACAATGTTAAGCCTGAACCTTGAGGTGAAGACTGTCAACAGATGCAACTCTGCAAAGCAGGTCAGCCAGAAGCAGTGGCAATGAAGCAGAATTGCCAACGTGCTTTCCCAATGGACTGTGTTTAATGATATGCTTTCTGTTTGTCTCAAATGTAATATCCAAAATAAATGTGAACATTTTAAGTTTATTTACTTTCATGTACAAGTCAGACACCTGTGCAACACGAAGAAGATTTGACTGCTGATTATGCTCTATAACTTTCATTCCAATTTTTAAAAATATGTTTTTATTGATTTTTGTTTTAGAGAAAGAGAGGAAAGAGGAGAGAGATAGAAATACCAATGTGAGAAACATCGATCGGCTGCCTCCTGCATGCCCCCTACTGGGGATCAAGTCAGCAACCTGGACATGTGCCCTGACAGGGAATCGAACTGGGACCTCTCAGTCCATGGGATGACGCTCAATCCACTAAGCCACACTGGCCGGGCTCATGCCAATTTTTAACTGGGGAAAAAAAAAAAAAAAGCAGTTATCACCTCCAAAGTTACCTAATGACAATAACTAAAGCTTGAAATAACTATCATTCTTTATTTACTTTTCTATTAGAAAAAGAATATGGATCTTGTTATGAAACAATTATTATTGAGAATTTCCTAGGAGGAATTCTGCGTCTATCCTCAACCCCATAAATAATGCTATCTATAGGTAGTGGTATAATTGAATTAAATTAGAGGACACTGAGCTGGTGTTACATAAAATTGCTTGGTGTGGGGGAGCCCCCCCACCTCACATTAGATGACTAGAAGTAAAGTATACTGTGTGAGTAAGAAAGGTAGACTCAAAGGAGAAACACAATAGGGAAGAACTGGGTTTTTCCTTATACAGGAGGAGAAAAACTGAGGACTTTCCCTTTTTACAATAATCCAAAACCAAAGACAGCACAAAGTACAATCTACTCATCAGAATAAATAAATATCCACAAATGTTCCATTATGTTCGGCTCCGCCTTTAACAGGTGACTTAGAAAGAGAAAGAAAATCTATAAAGCAATACAAATGAGATGGAGGCATAGGAAGTAAAAAGTGTTTAACTTAAGATATTAATCTATAACGCAGACGTTTTTGGTTACACTCATCACAATTATCTGTTGTTTAATTCTCTTATTTTAATGCATTATCCCAAGGAGCCAGAAGAAAGTAACACTGATGAAGAGTTGGTTGCTCTGTAATAGCTGTCAGCTGTCATATTCTACATCTCACATTTAATTCTTACAGGAAACATATAATAGCAGAAGTACAAATATACCTTGACTTATTGTGCTTGACTTTGTACTTTCCAGATACTGGTTTTTTTTTTTTTTTTTTTTTTACAAATTGAAGACCAGCAAAAACAATTACAACTTCCTTTATTGCCATATTCACTTTGATTGTGGTGTTCTGAAACTGAAACCACAATGTCTCTATGTCTCTGAGGCATGTCTGTAATGGCAGTCTAATTTTACAGGTGAGAATCCTAGGCTCAACTTGTTTGGGTTTCTACAGCTAACTAATGGAAGAATTGAATTTTTAAACTAGTTTTAAACTATCTGAGCTCAAAGTCGATGCTTTATCTATAGGACATTATCTTATACAGTAATGGAAAGGTGTTACAGAAGTATATTTTGACCTATCTTTCCATTTTTATTTATACCATATCACTCATTTACCAAAGGAAATGCTGTGTAAAGTACCTGCATGGTGCTTGGCCCATTTCAGGTACCTAACAGATGGTATTCCTCTCCCAAATCAATCTTTTCAAAGGCAATTAATTTTTGAACTACATATTCTGGGTGGCTTGCCACATAAATATTAGGGGGACCAGAAAGTAATGTCGTCTTTTTACAGTAAATTCAAACAGATAAGTTTTTAACAAGTTTTTCTTCTTAATCAATGATGTAATCACCCTCGTATCAACAACGTTTTGCCATCTAGTGTGCAAATTTTCAATGCCGGATCGATAAAAATCAATTGGTTTTTGAGCAAAATATATGGAGATGGCATTTTGGACATCATCCAAATTTTCAAATTTTTTTGCCACTTAGAAAATGTTGTAGTGATAGGAATAAATGGAAATCCGATGGCACAATATTGAGCGAGTATGGTGAGTTAGGCAATACCTCCCACCCCAATTCATTAATTTTTTCCAGGGTTCGTCTTGTGCAGTGCGGTCTTGCATTATCGTGTTGCAGAATAACTCTTTTTCTGGTGACAATTGCTGGGCACTTTTCAATTAAAGATTGATTTACTCGATCCAATTGTTCACAGTAAAGGTCTGCTTTCAATTTGTCCAGGTTTCAACACTTCAAAATGAACGACCCCGTGAATACTCCACCAAACACACAAAAGTGCCTTTTTGGGGTGTAAACCTGGCTTAGCTGTACTTCGTGGCGATTCCTTCGGAGAGAGCCACTGCCTTTTGCATTTTGGATTATCATAGAGGACCCATCTTTCATCTCCAGTGATCAAGCGATCAAAAAATGCTTCTGTATTGTGCTGCTGAAGCAATAAGTTGCATGTGGTGGACCTGTTAGCTTTGTTTTCTTCGGACAGATTATGCAGGACCCAAACACCTGCTCTGCTTACTTTACCAATCTGCTGCAAATGTTCTTGGATGGTCGACCAAGGTTGGTTAAGAGTGTTTGACAGTTCCTCGATTGTCTGACAGGGATTTGCTTCCACTTCCGCCCTTAACATGTCATTACCTTAACGACATCACTTTCCGGTTCCCCTAATAGTTGTATTTTTAGTGTCCCTAGGTTTTAAATAAGTACAAAAATACAATGGCTTCAGCAAACCTTTGAAATGAATTTGTCTTATGTGAACACATGCATAAATACATACACATATGGATAAATTATGTGCATTGTGTGCTCAGTACATGAATTATTTTAACATTGGCTTTAAAAAAATAAGAGGTCATTTAGATAAAATTCTTATACCATACTATTCATTCATTTAATGTCTTAAATGAATGATTTTAGTATATTCACAGATATGTGCAACCATCACCACAGTAGACTTTATTTTATTTTATTAAAATGTTTTAAATTTTTCATTACAGTTTACATTCATGTGGATGTAAGGTACAGCATACTGTATGGGTAATGGCAACATGGACCCCTTCTCATGCACCATCTTCCCATCCCACCCTGTGGGAAATATAGTGAAGACCATCTGTAATCAGATATTCAGATATTGGTAACTTAGCCAGAAACTTGGTCTAAGAAAGGCCAAAGAGAAACTCCTTCTAAATGTGAGCCTGGATTATAAACAACTAGTGTAGGAGAGAGAAAATGGCAGCAGAGTGAATGGAAGCTACACAGACTGTCTCCTAGGACAAAACTGGAATTAAAACTAAATAAAGACAAATTATCAGGAAAAAACAACTGAAAAGCAGCTGGAACGATCTCTCATAACCAGGCAAGGAAAGAGGACACAAATTGAGCCTGGTAAGAACTGTAGAGGATAGAGAGGGCAGGCTGGGATCCCACAGACAGCAGCTGAGGGCTGTTTTAGTTGTGAACAGTTCCCTCTGGGAAGTTGGGAGTTAAAACCCCAAGCCAACTCCACAGCACAGAAGGGCAGCTTCCCAGCACAGAAGGGTGGCTCTCCAGCATAGAGTGGCGGGACAGGATATGGTGCCCGCATAACACCTGGCTGAGATCACCAGAGCTGAGGCTTTGTCTGGCAAGGAGAGATGCAGGGAAAAATGGCACATCCCTGAAAGACCAGAGCACTAAATCAGCTAAAACCACTCCCCTTGGGCTCTGGCAGAGGGAGGGCGGACTGGACTGGAACTGTGTGAAGAGAGTTGGGTGTTCATGGCACAGGAAAGAGAGATGGAAAGAGGGACATTGGGAGTTTTATGCTGAATTACTCCCTCATAAGACAGTAACCATTATTCAAAGAGCCCTACCCAGAGCCCCTGGGAGAAGCAATGGCTCCTCCCTCAGGAATTTAACATCACTGGCCAAGACAGAGAAATGCAAATTGAGGTTCATTAACAGCTAGAGACTACCAGAAAGCAAGGGGGTGGGGGAGCCATTACCCCACCTGCTGGAAATCCTCTTACCCTTTACACCTGAGGGATATTTCATTCAGTTGAGGGCTATAGCCAGAAGCTCATCAAGTAACTGAGACTAATAGCCTGCAGGCAAAAGCTAGAGGATGACTGAACCTTGGCTTGGCCAGCAAATCTAACCAGGAAATTAAGACTTGACAGTGGTGTTTAACATGGGTCTTCCCACACTCATCCCAACCCAGTAGAGGGAGCCACAATCAGTGGAACATCAACATTAAAGGAAAAATGTGGGAGGCTCCAAAACCCACTGAGACAGCCAAAATGGTGAAAAAAAGAAACAAATCCCAAATGAAAGAACAAGAGAATTCTACAGAAGAAGAGATAAATGAAATGTAATTAAGTAAGTTAGCAGAGGTAGAGTTCAGAGTAATGATTATGAGGACACTTAACAGCATGAGTAAAGAGCTTAACAGCATGAGTAAAGAGCTTAACAGCATGAGTAAAGATATAGAAATATTGAAAATCAACCAATTAGAAATGAAAACCCACCAAGTGGAAATGAAGAATGACATGGCAGAAATAAAGAACACATTAGAAAGAATAACAAGCAGATTAGAGGAAGCCGAGGATCGAATCAATGAATTAGAAGATAGGGTAGAAAAATCACCCAATCAAAAAACCAAAAATAAACAAACAATTAAAAAACAAGAAGACAGCCAAAGAGAACTGTGGAACAACATGGAACATAACATCTGCATCATAGGAGTGCTAGAAGAAGAAAATGAGCAAGGGTTAGAGAATATATTTGAAGAAATAGTCACAGAAAATTTCCCTAACTTGGTGAAGAAAAAAGGCATACAAGTTCAAGAAGCACAGAGAGCCCCCAAGTAAGAAGAACACAAACAGGCCCACACCAAGATACATAATAATTAAAATGCCAACAATTAAAGACAAAGAGAGAATCCTAAAGGCAGAAAGAGATAAGCAACAGGTTACCTACAAAGGAACTCCCATAAAGCTATCAGCTGACTTCTCAATGGAAACACTACAGGCCAGAAGGGAATGGCATGAAGTAAACAAGGTTGAAAAACAAGGATCTGAATCCAAGACTACTCTATCTAGCAAAGCTATCATTCAAAATAGAAGGTGAAATAAAGAGCTTCCCAGACAACAAAAGGCTGAGGAAATATATTAGCACCAAACCAGCACTGCAAGGAATGTTAGAAAGACTGCTATAATAAACAGAAGAAATAAAAAGAGAAACATGACCATAATAAACAAAACTGCCAGTAAACGAGTACATATCAGTAATAACCTTAAAGTTAAATGAATTAAATATTTTAATCAAAAGACACAGAATAGCTGAATGGATAAGTAAGCATGTCTCATATATATGCTTTTTACAAGAGATCCACCTCACAACAACAGACTCACATAGGTTGAAAGTGAAGGGATGGAAAAAATATTCCAATAAAATGGAAAGGAAAAAAAAGCTGGGGTAGCAATACTCATATCTGATAAAACAGACTTCAAAATGAAGTCCATAACTAAAGACAAAAATGGCCACTACAGTCATCCCTTGTTTATCGTGGTTAAACTGTTCCAGACTCTAGCGGTTGCACCTGGCATTGAAGGATTCATGGGTGCTCGAATATATAGGCCTACAGTCCATACATACATTAATTTTAATTGTAATACAGGGGTGTATAATTGGCTCAGACAACTGAGCGTGCGCTGTATCACTTTCACTGTTTCTATCAACTTTTTAATGAATATATTTGAAAAAAACACGATAGAGTGAAGCCGTGAAAGTCGAAGCGTGAAGTGGTGAGGGACGACTGTACATAATATTGAAAGGATCTATCCAATAGGAGGATATAACTTTGGTAAACATATACGGACCCAATATAGCAGTACCAAAATATATTAAAAACCTTCGGAAGGACTTCAAAGGAGAAATTGACAGTAATACAATCATAGCAGGGGACTTCAACACATCGCTGACATCACTGGACAGATTCTCTAGACAAAAAATTAACAAGGATGCCTGGCCAGTGTGGCTTAGCAGTTGAGGGTCGACTCATGCACCAAGAAGTCACTGGTTCGATTCCCGGTCAGGGCACATGCCCAGGTTGTGGGCCTGATCCCCAGTGCGGGGCATACAGGAGGTGGCCAATCTATGTTCTCTCTCATCGATGTTTCTATCTCTCTCCCTCTCCCTTCCTCTCTCTCCAAAATCAATATAGAAAAACAAAATTAACAAGGAAGCAAACTCTAAGTGATGAACTAGATATAATGGATATCTAGATTAATAGATATCTACAGAAAATTACACTCCCAAACTCCAGAATTCATATTCTTCTCAAGTTCACATGGGACATTCTTAAAGATAGACCACATGTTAGGACATAAACTATGTCTTCACAATTTCAAGAAGATTGAAATCATACCATGCATCTTCTCAGATCACAATGGCATGTAACTAGAAATCAATTATAATAAAAACATTCAAACACATGGAGGCTACATAGCATGTTATTAAACAATGAATGGGTTATCAAGGACATCAAGAAAGAAATAAAAAAACTTCCTGGAAACCAATGAAAATGAACACACAACAACACAAAATATATGGGACGCAGCAAAAGCAGTCCTGAGAGGGAAGTTCATAGCACTACAGGCCTACCTCAAGAAACAAGAAAAATTTCTAATTGACTAATTAACCTCACAATTAAAGAACTAGTAAACAAAAAGAAAACCCCAGAGCAAGTGGAAAGAAAGAAATAGTAAAATTCAGAGCATAAATAAACAACATAAAGACTAAAAAAAATTCAAAAGATCAATGAAACAATGAGCTGGTTCTTCGAAAGATAAATAAGATTGATGGACCCTTAACCAGACTCATCAAGAAAAAAAGGGAGAGGAGCCAAATAACCAAAATCACAAACAAAAGGGGAGAAGTAACAACTGACACCACAGAAATACAAAGAATCATGGAAAAATACTATGAATAGTTATGCGCCAACAAATTGGACAAACTATGTGAAATGGACAAATTTCTAGAATCACACAGTCTCCCAAAACTGAACCAGAAAGAGATAGAAAACTTGAACACATCAATAACAACTAAGGAAATTGAAGATGTAATCAAGAAACTCCCAACGAACAAAAGCCTGGGCCAAGACAGCTTCACAGAGGAGTTTTAGCAAACATTCAAAGTACTAACACCTATTCTCCTCAAACTATTCAAAAAAATTCAAGAAAAAGGAAGACTTCCAAACTCGTTTTATCAGGCCAACATAATTCTAATTCCAAAACCAGTAAAGACACTACAAAGAAAGAAAACTATAGGCCAATATCCCTGATGAACATAGATGCCAAAATCCTTTTATTAGCAAATCATATCCAGCAACACATAAAAAAAATTATTCACCATGACCAAGTAGGACTCATCCCAAGGATGCAAGGCTGGTAAAATATTCGCAATTCAATAAGTTTGATACACCACATGAACAAAATGAAAGATAAAAACCATATGATCATATCAATAGATGCTGAAAAAGCATTTGACAAAATCCAGCACCCATTTCTGATAAAAACACTCAGCAATGTGGGAATAGAAGTACCATATCTTGACATAATAAAGGCCATACATGGAAAACCTACAGCCAACATCATTCTCAATGGGCAAAAACTAAATATATTCCCCTTAAAAACAGGAAGAAGACAGGTATGCCCACTTTTGCCACTCTTACTTAACATAGTACTGGAAGTCTTAGCTACAGCAATTAGACAAGTAGAAAAAATAAAAAGGATCCAAATTGGAAAGGAGGGAGTAAAACTGTTATTTTTTGCAGATGACATGATATTGTACATAAAAAACCCTAAAGACTCCATAAAAAATGCACTAGGTTTAATAAATAAATTTGGCAAAGTAGCAGGATAGAAAATTTAACATCAAGAAATTGACTACATTCTTATACACCAATAATGAATTCACAGAAAGAAAAACTGAAAAAACAATCCCATTTACTATTGCAACAAAGAAATTAAGATACCTAGAAATAAACTTAACCAAAGAAGTAAAGGACCTCTACACAGAAAACTACAGGACATTGAAAAACGAAATAGAGGAAGATACAAAAAAGTGGAAACATATACCTTGTTCATGGATCGGAAGAATTAACATCATTAAAATGTCCATACTACCCAAAGCAATCTATAGATTCAATGCAATCCCCATTAAAATACCAATGACATATTTCAGAGAACTAAAACAAACACTCCAAAGGTTTTTATGAAGCCAAAAAAGACCCCGAATAGCCACAGCAATCTTGAAAAAGAAGAACAAAGTACAAGGGATCACAATACAGGGTATAAGGTTATACTAAAAATCCATTGTAATCAAAATAGCCTGATACTGGCACAAGAACAGGCATATAGATCAATGGAATAGAACAGAGAACCCAGAAATTGACCAAAGACATTATGCTCAATTAATATTTGACAAAAGAGGCGAGAGCATACAATGGAGTAAAGACAGCCTCTTTAATATATGGTGCTGGGAAAATTGGACAGCTACATGCAAAAAAATGAAACTAGACCACCAACTTACACCATACACAAGAATAAACTCAAAATGGATAAAATACTTAAATGTGCCTCATGAATCCATAAAAATCCTAGAAGAAAATGTAGGCAATAAAATTTAAGACAACACATGCAGCAGAATTTTCACTGATACAACACCTAAGGCAAGAGAAACAAAGGAAAAATATTAACATATGAGACTACGTCAAGCTAAAAAGCTTCTGCACAGCAAAAGAAACAAGCATCAAAATGGAAAGGAAACCCACTATATGGGAGAATATAATTGCCAATGATATATCACATAAGGGGTTAATTTCCAAATATATAGAGTACTCATAAAACTCAACCAAAGGAAGACAAAGAATCCAATTAAAAAATGGGCAGAGACCCAGCTGGTGTGTCTTATTAGTTGAGTGTTGACCCATGCACCAAGGGGTCACTGGTTCGATTCCTGGTCAGGGCACATGCCCAGGTTGTGGGCCAAATTCCCAGTGAGGGGCATGCAGGAGGTGGTCAATCGATGTTGTCTCTCATCGATGTTTCTATCTGTCTCTCCCTCTCCCTGCCTCTTTCTCTCAAATCAATAAAGAAAAAAAAATTTAATGGACAGAGTACCTAAAGAGACACCTCTCCAAAAGAACATAGGAATGGTCAAGGGACATATGAAAAAATGCTCAACAGCAGTAATCATCAGAGAGAAGCAAATTAAAAGGACTATGATGTATTACCTCACACCTATCAGAATGGCTGCCATCAACAAATCATCAAACAAGTGCTGGCGAGGGTGTGGAGAAAAGGGGACTCTAGTACACTGCAGGTGGGAATGCAGACTGGTGTAGCCACTACGGAAAACAATATGGTGTTTCCTCAAAAAATTAAAAATTGAACTGCCATTTGACCCAGTGATTCCACTTCTAGGAATATAACTTAAGAAGCCTGAAGCACCAATTAGAAAGAATATATGTATCCCTAAATTCTTAGCAGAACTATTTTTCAATTGCTAACATTTGGAAACAACTCAAGTGTCCATCAATAAATGAGTGGATAAAAAAAGCAGTGGTACATATACACAATGGAATACTACGCAGCTGTACGGAAGAAGATCTCTTATCCTTTGAGACGACATGGAGGGACCTGGAGAGTATTATGCTAAGCGAAACAAGCCAATCAGAGTAAGACAGATATCACACAGATATTCTCACTTATTTGTGGAATATAATGAACAAAATAAGCAAATCACAAAACAGACCCAGAGACATAGAAGTAGGATTCAGACTGACAAACCTCGGAGGAGGGGGGTGTGGAAGGGGGAAAGAGATAAACCAAGAAACTTATATGCATATAATTATAACCAATGGACATAGACAACAATGCCGTGGGATGGGGGGCAGGATCAGGAGGAGGGTGTCAATGGGAGCAAAAGGAGAAACATCTGTAATAACAATAAGTTAATTAATAAAGAATAAACACCAGTGTATATATCTCACACAGCTTGCTCAGGGTTTGGTCTACCTCCCCCTACATGCCCTGTTTTTCTCTCTTTCCTGTACTATGTAAAACCTTATGTTGGGAAATTCTGGGTGGCGGCAAAACAATAGCACCAGCTGGCCGACCTAGTGTGGCCTATGCAAAGGCTGGAGGGGACTTTGCGGAACAACTACACTGGTGGCATCTGGTGCAGGGGTGAACTTCACCTGTCAGGCTGCCACTGGTGTGCACAAAAGTCCTAATAAACCCATGTCTTTCACAGCCAGTTCTCCTGGTTATTTCTTTGGAATCCACAAACAATAGCTGAGGTTTTCTGGGACCTCAGCACTTTGCATAACACATAGGAAATATAGTCAATAATATAACAACCACAATCAATTTTAGAACATTTTTGTCATCCCCCAAAGAAACTTGATACCATTTAGCCTTTATCCACCAATCCTTTCATCATCACCCACCCCACCCTACCCCCAGCCCTAGACAACTGTAAATCTATTTGCTGTCTTGATAGATTTGTCTCTTTTGGACATTTCATACAAATGCAATCATATGTCTTTTATGTCTGGCTTCTTTTATTTAGCATAATGTTTTCTAGGTTTATTCATGTTATAGCATGAATCAGTACTTCATTCTTTTTTTGTGGCTGAATTATACCCCATTATAGGGATATACCATATTTTGTTTATCTAGTCATCAAAGGATGGACATTAGGCTATTATTATAATATTATAATTATTATGAACATTCATGTACAGCAGGTCCTTGAATAACATAGTTTCATTATAACACTGATGAGATGCCGTAGGAACTTAACTCTTGTTTACATCAATTAGTCTGTGGTAAAATTAGTTTTAATATACTCATTTTCACAGAAACTATCAATGGTGTTAAGTGAGGACTTAGTAAGATTTGTGTGGACATTTGTTTTTTGTTTTTTATTTCTCTTTAGTAGAATTTCATTTCTTTGGAGTGGAATCACTGGGTCATGTGGTAACTGTATGTTTAGCAATCTGAGGAACAGGCAGACTCTTTCCCAAAGCAGCTACATCATTTTACATTCCCACCTGCAGTGTGTGAGAGTTCCATTTTCTCTATATACTTTCCACAATTTGTTTATGTCTATCTTTTTTATTATAGACATACTAGTAGGTGTGAGGTGGTATTACTTCCCTGGTGATAAATAATGGTGAGCATCTTTTCTGCATATAAATTTGATGACGTTTAACTTTTATTGAGCACCTGAAATATACAAAGTATAATGGTGCTGT
Source organism: Tadarida brasiliensis (assembly GCA_030848825.1). NCBI lineage: Eukaryota > Metazoa > Chordata > Mammalia > Chiroptera > Molossidae > Tadarida > Tadarida brasiliensis. Next base: position 42,615,441 of record CM061280.1, read on the forward strand.
GGGGGATATAGATGGAATGGGTATACAAACAGATAACAAGAAAGTTAAAAGCTAGAGGGAGTTTTAAGATAGCCCTGATTTTAATTCTGAATTCAGACATGTGTAGAATGTCTGACCATGGACATATTACTTAGTCCCCCAGTGCTTCCAATTCCTCAATTATAAAATGAATTTAATAATACATACTCACAGAGAATTTGTAAGAATCAAGTGAGATAATTCAATCAAATATTTGTTGCATCCCTACCTTGTGCCTCACACTCTATATGTTTCATATATTTGTGTAAACAAGATTTATGAAAATGCCCAGCCCAAGGCCTGGCTTACCTCACTACAATGGTAATGCTGGTAACAGTGAGGTGGCCATGATAATGTTGACAGTACACTCGATTGAGGTGTTATTGGATATATTATCCCATGTTTTTCTTTTGAGAAATAATTTTAGTTTAGAATGCAGTGTTTTAAGCACTCTAAAAATCTGACATTAAATATAAAGTGTACTTCAGCACCATATGTCTAGATTGTATTCTTAAAAACAAACTATTGGCTTTTCTTCCTGTTCTTTGCAGTGAGTCCGTGTGTGCACATTCACCCCCAGCCATATGGTCACTAATTGGCATCCTGGTAGACAGTTTCAGCCCGGAGATCAAGGGCTGACGGGCAGAGAGCGCTGTGTCTTTGGTGAGGGCAGAGGTACATTGGCAGGAGGCAGAGTGGAGAGTTCACCTGCCACTGCCCTATCTGCTGTTTGGAGAAACAAGACAGCCATTGTAGATACCAGCCTCGTATCTTTAGAAAATCATAATATCATATAGGGGAAAAAATTAGGAAAGTAACCTGGGTACTAGCTCTCAGTCCTGAGACAGTTTCTCCTGAAGGCTTTTAATACTGTGTAGGATATGTAGGCTTTGCATTTGTTTAAATGTACAAGAGAAAACAAAAAGCAAACTTCCCTAATAAGGATTTTAACATATGAAATAATCCAATGTATTTAAGAACTAAAGCACTGTAGCTAATTGACAGGTAACCTAGAAAATGTTTAGTGATGTGATCAATAATTCTCAGGATAGTATTGTTAAAATAATTTTGGATGGAAAAAAGCATTTTGAAGTGCACACGGCTGGATTAATTTTTAAATCAACACCTTGAAAGGCTGATATATACTTAAATGGCTTGAACAGACTTCTATAATAGCCAAAAGAAGCTAGGTGAATAACTGTAACTGCAAGTGATCTTTACTCTTGGGAAACTTAATATGTGAAAATGCAATCTACTAGATACTTATACGTACTACTACTAATACCCATACATATTTTATAATGATTATTGTTCAAAGATAGATGAAATAATGGTTATTACAATACTATATGTGATGTTGCATATAGATTTCCATGGTATTTCTTCAAGTATGTTTCCCTGTTCATTTTCAGTATGATTGGATTTGGGGAAAATTGTATTATTTGCTAGATTTTTTAACATATGTATTACTGCATTATGTTAAAATTGTATGTACATAGTTGCATTATACTCAAATTACATCTTGATGTGTTTTTTGGGAAAACATTTTTTTCTCATTATAAAATTAATAAATGCTCATTGACTAAAACCTGAATATTATAAAGAAACAACAGCTGTTTTAAAGAAAGTCAGTTTTCTCAAATTCTTACCAACAGTGGGTTATCATTATTAACAACCTAGTAGGCAAATCTTATTATTTAATATTCCTTCTTCCCATTTCTAGTGATTTTGAAAACTTTTTTCATTTGTCATTCCCACTTGTAATTTTCCTTTTACCAACTGCTAGTGCAAAATACTGCCTATTTCTCTTCTGAAGTGTTCAAATTATATTGATTTTAAGGACTATTTATATTAAAATTTTAACCGTTTTCTATGATACTTGTGGCAAATATTTTTAACAATGAATTTCTGACTTTGTATAATGCTTAGGTTTGCCTTCTGAACCTAGAAATTATTATCTTATATCCCATTCCTCAGAAGAACAATCATTCACTAGGCAGTACAGCCCAGTTTATATCCTGGCTACATATTTTATCCATTCTTTGCTTTTATTGATTTGAGGTTTCCATAGAGACCTCAGATCACCTGAAGATTCTGTTAGTTATTGTTGGATATTCCACTAATGAACAAAAACAATGGTTAGTCAGACTCAGCTTAATAACACTAAAAAATAAAATCATTTGGTATAGAATTGTCTATTTTTATTTTTTATTTATTAATTTTTAATGCTCACCCGAGGAATTTTTTTTATTGATTTTAGAGAGAGACAGAAAGGGAGAGAAAGAGAGAGAGAAGCATCATTGTAAGAGAGAAAAGTAGATTGGTTGCCTCCTGTACGCTTCCCGACTGGGGATCGAATACACAACCTAGGAATGTGCCCTAACTAAGAATGGCACCCACAACTTTTTTGGTGAACAGGACGATGCTGCAACCAACTGAGCCACCTGCCCAGGGTGGGCATAAAATTGTTTTTCTAAAGTGTTTTTAAGAATACTACACGTGCACTGGTTGGTTTTTTTCAGTGGTTAGAGCATCAACCCAAGGTTCGATTCTGGTCAAAGCAGGTACTTGGTTGGAGGTTTGATCCCCGGCCCCCTTCGAGGTAATGAGGGAGGCAACCAATTATTATGTCTCTCTCACATCAATGTTTCTCTCTCTAATATATCTAAAATTAATGGGAAAAAATGTCCTTGGGTGAAGATTTAAAAAAAAAGAATATTACACATTTATTTTATAACATTTACTAAAATATCAAAATACAAACAGTAAAATTTTCCACATAATCTCACAAAAGATAAAAAACACTGATAGCATTCGTATATGTATCTCCCTATATTTTGCTTATTTCTCTGTACATCATATATGCAATGTTATAAATTTTATTTATCTATTTATTTGTTGTTGTTACAGACAGTTATCTTTTTTCCCCCATTGACACCCTCCTCCCAATCCTGCCCCCCCCACCATCATTATTGTCTACGTCCTTGTTTACACACACATGTGTAAAAGTTCTGTGGTTTATCTCTTCCCTCCTCCCAAATCCACCTCTTCTGAGGTTTGTCAGTCTGCACCCTACTTCCATGTCTCTGGGTTCATTTTGTTCCTCAGCTTGTTTTGTTCATTATATTCCCCAGATAAGTGAGATCATGTGATATTTGTCTTTCTCTGATGGCCTTGTTTGGCTTAGGATAATACTCTCCAGGTTCTTCCATGTCGTCTCAAAGGATAAGAGATCTTTCTTTCTTACGGCTGCATATAATTCGACTGTGTATATGTACCACAGCTTTTTTATCCACTCATATATTGATGGACACTTGGGCTGTTTCAAGATCTTAGCGATTGTAAATAGTGCTGTTATGAACATAGGGGTACATACATTCTTTCTGATTGGTGTTTCAGGCTGCTTATGGTATATACCTAGAAGTGGGATCACTGGGTCAAATGGCAGTTCCATTTTTAATTTTTTGAGGAAACACCATAGTGTTTTCCATAGTGGCTGCACCAGTCTGCATTCCCACCAGCAGTGTACTAGAGTCCACTTTTCTCCATGCCCTCCCCAGCACATGTTGTTTGATGATTTGTTGATGGTGGCCATTTTGACAGGTGTGAGGTGATACCTCATAGTCCTTTTAATTTGCATCTCTCTGATGCTTAGTGACATTGAGCATTTTTCATATGTCTCTTGGCAATTTGTATGTCCTGTTTGGAGAGGTGTCTATTTAGGTCTTCTGCCCATTTTTAATTGGATTCTTTGTCTTCCTTTTGTTGAGTGGTATGAGTACTCTATATATTTTGGAAATTAGCCCCATCTCTGATGTATCGTTGGCAATTATGCTCTCCCATATAGTGGGCTCCCTTTCCACTTTGATGGTTGCTTCTTTTGTTGTGCAGAAGCTTTTTAGTTTGATTTAGTCCCATGTGTTCATTTTTTCCTTTGTTTCTATTGCCTTAGGCATTGTATCAGTGAAAATTCTGCTGTGTATAATGTCTGAAATTGTGTTGCCTGCATTTTCTTCTAGGATTTTTAGAGATTAATCGGTCACATTTAAGTCTTTTATCCATTTTAAGTTTATTCTTGTGTATGGCGTAAGTTGGTGGTCTAGTTTTATTTTTTTTGCATGTAGCTGTCCAATTTTCCCAACATCATTTATTAAAGAGGCTGCCTTTACTCCATTGTATGCTCTTGCCACCTTTGTCAAATATTAATTGAGCATAATGACTTGGGTCCATTTCCGGGTTCTCTGTTCTGTTCCATTGATCTATATGCCTGTTCTTGTGTCACTACCAGGTTGTTTTGATTACTATTGCTTTATAGTATAACCTGATATCCGGTATTGTGATCCCTCCTACTTTGTTCTTCTTTTTCAAGATTACTGTAGCTATTCTGGGTCTTTTTTGGTACCATATAAACTTTTGGAATGTTTGTTCTAGTTCTGTGAAATATGTCGTTGGTATGTTGATGGGGATTGAATTGAATCTGTAGATTGCTTTCGGTAGTATGGATGTTTTAATGATGTTAATTCTTCCAATCCATGAACAAAGTATGTGCTTCCACTTTTTTATATCTTTCTCTATTTCTTTTTTTCAATGACCTGTAGTTTTCTGCGAATAGGTCCTTTACTTCATTGGTTAAGTTTATTCCTAAGTATCTTAATCTTTTTGCTGCAATGGTAAATGGGGTTGCTTTTTTAGTTTCTCTTTCATTGAGTTCATTGTTTGCGTACAAGAATGCCATCGATTTCTTGACGTTAATTTTGTATCCTGCTACTTTGACAAGTTTATTTACTAAATCTACTAGATTTTTGATGGAGTCTTTAGGTCTTTCTATGTACAATATCATATCATCTTCAAATAATGACAGTTTCACTTCCTCCTTTACAATTTGGATACCTTTTACGTTTTCTTCATGTCTGATTTCTGTGGCTAAGACTTCCAGTACTATCTTAAATAAGAGTGGGGAGAGTGGGCATCCCTGTCTTGTTCCAATTCTTAAGGGAATTGCTTGTAATTTTTGCCCATTTAGTATGATGTTGGCTGTAGGTTTTTCATATATTGCCTTTATTATGTTAAGATACGATCCCTTTTTCCCCACATTGCTGAGCATTTTTATAAAAAATGGGTGCTGGATTTTGTTGAATGCTTTATCAGCATCTATTGATAATGATCATATGGTTTTTACCTTTCATTTTGTTTATGTGGTATATCACATTTATTGATTTGCAGATATTGTACTATCCTTGCATCCCTGGGATGAATCTCACTTGGTCAAGGTGAATAATTTTTTTGATGTATTGCTGGATCTAATTTGCTAATATTTTGTTAAGGATTTTGGCATCTGTGTTCATCAGGGATATTGGCCTGTGGTTTCTTTCTTAATGGTGTCTTCATCTGGTTTTGGAATTAGAATTATGGTGGCCTCATAGAATGAGTTTGGAGGTCTTCCTTCTTCTTGGATTTTTTGAAATAATTTGAGGACAAGGGGTGTGAGATCTTCTTTGACTGTTCGCTTTTGTTTGCTGGGATTTTCTTGATCACATCCTTAATTCCCTTAGTTGTTATTGGTCTACTCAAGTTTTCTATCTCTTCCCGGTTCAGTTTTGGGAGACTGTTTGTTTCTAGAAATTTGTCGATTTTGCCTAGATTGTCCAATTTGTTGGCGTATAACGGTTCGTAATATGTTTTAATAATCCTTTGTATGTCTGTGGTGTCAGTTGTTATTTCTCCTCTTTCATTTCTGATTCTGTTTATTTGAGTCTTCTCTTTTTGTTTTTTGGTAAGTCTGGCTAAGGGTCCATCAATCTTTTTTATCTTTTCAAAGAACCAGTTTTTTGTTTCATTGATCTTTTGATTTTTTTTTTTTTTTTAGTTTCTATGTCGTTTATCTCTGCTCTGAGCTTCACTATTTCTGCCTTCTACTTGCTTTGGTTTTTTCTTTTTGTTTACTTTCTGAATCTTCGAGTCGTAGGGTTAGAAAGTCAATTTTTCTTGTTTTTTGAGGTAGGCCTGTAGTGCTATGAACTTCCCTGTCAGGACTGCTTTTGTTGCAACCTACAGATTTTGTGTGTACATTTTCATTGGTTTCTGGGAAGTCTTTAATTTCTTCCATGATCTCCTTGTTCACCCATTCATTGTTTAATAACATGCTATTTAGCCTCCATGTGTTTGAATGTTTTTTTGTGTGTGTTTTTGTAATTGATTTCTAGTTTTATGCCATTGTTATCTGAGAAGTTCCTTGATATGATTTCCATTTTCTTGAATTGTGGAGATTTGCTTTGTGTCCTAACATGTGGTCTATCTTCGAGAATGTCCCACGTGCACTTGAGAATATATATTCTACAGCTTTGGGGTGAAATATTCTGTAAATATCAATTAAGTCCAGCTGATCTAGTTGGTCATTTAAGGACTGTGTGTCCCTGCTAAGTTTTTTGTCTAGAAGATCTATCCAGTGGTGTCAGTGGGGTGTTAAAGTCACCCACTATGATTGTATTGCTATTGATCTCTCCTTTGAAGAGTCCAGAAGTTTTAAATATATTTTGGTGCTCAGTGTTTGGTGCACATATGTTTATCAGGGTCATATCCTCTTGATGGATTGTTCCTTTTAATATTATGTAGTGAGCTTCTTTGTCTCTTATTATGGCCCTCTTTTTGAAGTCTAGCTTATCAGATATGAGTATTGCTACACCAGCTTTTTTTCATTTCCATTTGCTTGGAAAATATTTTTCCATCGCTTCACTTTCATCCTGTGTGAGTCTTTTGTTGTGAAGTGAGTCTCTTGTAGACAGCATATATATGGGTCATATTTTCTTATCCAGTTAGCTACCCTATGTCTTTCGATTGGGGCATTTAAGCCATTTATATTTAAGGTTATTATTGATAGATAGTTATTAGTTGAAATTTTAATTTTATGCCTGTGTTCCCCTCTCTCTCTCTCTCTCTCTCTCTCTCTCTCTCTTTCTTCTTCTTACAGCAGTCCCTTTACCATTTTTTGCAGTGCTGGTTCTGTGTTGGTGAATTCCTTTAGCTTTTTTTTTTTTTGTCTGTGAAGCTCTTTTTCACCTTCAATTTTGAATGATAGCCTTGCTGGATAGAGTAGTGTTGGATTCAGACCCTTGCCTTTCATTACTTTGTACACTTGATACCACTCCCTTCTGGCCTGTAGTGTTTCTATTGAGAAATCAGCTGACAGTCTAATGGGTGCTCCCTTTTAGGTAACTTTCTGTCTCTCTCTTGCTCCCTTTATGATTCCTTCTTTGTCTTTAATGTTTGCCATTTTTATTATGATGTGTCTAGCTGTGGGTCTTTTGGGGTTCATCTTGCTTGGGACTCTCTGTGTTTCCTGGGCTCGTGTGACTTTTTCCTTCACTATGTTAGGGAAGTTTTCTGTCATAATTTCTTCAAACAGTTTCTCTATTCCTTTCTCTGATTTTTCTCCTTCTGGTACCCCTATGATGCGAATGTTGTTACTCTTTGTATTGTCCCAAAACTCCCTTAAACTCTACTGGTTTTTAATTTTTTTCCCCATTTTCTGCTCTATTTGGGCATTTTTTTTTCTACCTTCTCTTCTAACTCACTGATTTGGTCTTCGGCTTCTTCTAATCTAATATTGAATCCTTCTAATGTGTTTTTCATATCAGCTATGTCATTCTTTATTTCATCTTGATTTTTAGTCATAGCTTCTACCTCTTTTTTTAGGCTGATGTAGTTCCCACTGAGCTCTCTATAATCCTCATTAAGTTGCTTGTAGTTCTTGCTGAATTGTTTGAGCACCCTTAAAATCATTGCTTTGAATTCTTTATCTGACCAATTGCTTTCTTCCATTTCATGTAGTTCTTTTTCTGGTGATTCCTCCTTTTCTTTCATGTGGGTGTTATTTCTTTGTCTCCCCCTTTTAGTTGTTTGGTAGCTCTAGACCTGGTGAGGGATGTTGGGATGTGTAGGCAGGTCAGTGTGTATCAATTAAGGTTGTTGTGCCTCCCAGACTGTTCTGGTGTGTGGTGCCCCTTGCCTGCTGTGGGTCCTGAGGGATTGACTAGTAGTGGCTGGTATTGGTCTGTCCTGGTAGGCACTAAAGCTGTGTATCCTGTCAGTCAGTCATGCCACTTTCAGCTGTATCACTCAGGCCCCACTTGAGCCACACTCCCCTCCGGCACCACTGGCAGCTGGATCACACAGGCACCCTGGAGTCCAGTCTCCCTGCTGGTCCCGTGGGCAGCTGGATAGCTCAGGCCCCACTGGAGCCTTAGCTCCCCACCCATACCTCAGGTAACTGGATCACTCAGGCACCACTGGAGCCCTGGGTCCCGCCACTGGCGGCTGGGGAGCACTGCTGCCAGGTGGGGCTCAGCTCCTGCTTAGCCTCTTCTGAAGCTTGTGGGGATGGGTCTCAGTTGCCAATTTTTGCTGCTGTTGCCTGGGGATGGATGTCTGCTCCTGAGCCTCTGTTGCTGGGGGTGTGTCTCAGTGCTAATCAGGCTGCTACTGTGGGGGATGGTGCTGGGCTCCCAGCCATTTGTGATTCTGCAGCAGGCACCTTGACAATGCTGCTACTGTGCACTGGTCTGTGTTGACACAGTGATGTCCACTGGTCCACTGCCTCCTCCCAGAAAAGACCATGAATCTTCCAAGATGGCAGGGCTTCCCAGCCAGGCAGAGAGAAGTGCCCTGAGAGCCGCTTACTGTGGTAGCCACCCTGTCCACAGTACAGGAAACTTCTGCTCTGCGTTTCTGCACTGCTCGAGGTTGCTCATCCACACTCACGTCCACTCACACTCTCTCTCACAGTCACTCACTTTCTCATGCACTTACTCTCCCTCCGGTTCTTCCTGCTGCCATCTTCTCTCCCTTGTTCCGATATATGCAGTTTTTGATCATATTATATATATGGTATTGCATCTTGTTTAATCCACTCTAATATATTATGAAAATGTCTCAGAAAAGATTTTCTTCTATAAAAATGTCCCCATGGCCCTGGCTGGTTTGGCTCAGCGGTTAGAGTATCGGCCTACAAACCAAAGAGACCCGGGTTTGATTCCAGCCAAGGGTATGTATCTTGGTTGTGGTTCGTCCCTGGCCCCAGTTGGGGTTGTGCAGTTGGCAACCAGTCAATGTGTCTCTCTCACATCGATGTTTTTCTCTCTCTCTCTCTCTCCCCCTCCCACTCTGTCTGAAGAGAAATGTAAAAATATCCTCAGGTGAGAATTTAAAAAAATGTCCCCATGTAGTTAAATATTACTAGTTTATGTGATTTAATAGCTGCATAATCTAATCAATCCTCTATTGTTAACCATTTAGTTACTTTCTATTTTCCAACCACTATAAAAACATTTTATTGACTATCCTTGTCTTACTATTTGTTATAAAGTGCAGTTTCTGGGTCAAAGGCTATTCATCATTAAAGTTATGTGATGCAAATTTTGCAAATGGCTTCCATAAAGTATATGTTTACTTGTCCTTGACCTCTGTGGGGAGGGGAAAATTTGTCCTCTGTTCCCTCATAGCTCTTCTGGCTGGTCTAATCAAGTTGACATGAGAGAGACTAACAGGAAAAAATAACCAAATGTATTATATATGAACATATGGGAGTTCCATAAGTATAGGGATCAGAGGACAAATAGGGCTGTTGACGCTAATATGCCATTCTGTACTAAAGAGAGGGGGACAGGCATCATGAACTTCAAAGGGAAAGTAGGCAATTCACAGGTAGATGAGAAAGAGCAACGATGTGGTGAACATATTCTTGCTGGGCCATCCAGGAACAATGGAATACAGAGGGGAGAGTCTGAAAGAAATTGCTTGGCTTCTTCCTGTCTGTCACACTTAGTTCATATATGCCAAGGTGAATATGCAAAAGTTATCTTCCTGAAGCAGGTTTTTCTACCTAAATTGTTTTAGGCATATAAAGGATAGGTAAAAGATTTTTCTTGAGTCTTTTGTTTCTTAAATGATCAATATTCCAAAAAGGCAAATTTTGGGGTGGCAAAGTATATTCCACCAAACTCTATTAAACTGTGAACTTCAAATATGTACATCTAGTAACTAGCGTAGTATCTGTCACACAATGCGTAATATATAAATAAATATCTGTTGGATGGTCAGGTAAACTGATAAACAAGGAAAGAGAAAAGACAAGTGAGATAGAGCAAGAAGAATAATTTATGCTCAATTAATGTGCAGAAGAAACAAGCTTAGGTATTCATCTAAATCAAGTTAGACCTTGAGACTGTGCTGAGTGTTGGCCTGCCAGACTACCTCTATGGGCATCTTTTTTAAAAAATTTATCTTTATTGTTGAAAGTATTACAGATGGTCCACTTTTTGCCTCGTTGACCCCCTCCAAAGCACTTCTATGTGGTATCTTTACCTGAAAAAGATGAACAAAAATGCTTCATTTAATAGGTCTTTGGGGTGAGGGATGTGGAAGGGTTAGGAGGTGGTGGAAACAAAGAAACAAAAGACCTTATTCTCTGGGTCTCATTTCCTCCTACATCTTACCCTTGTCTTATTCTTTCTCACTAATGCCATGCCAAACCTCCAAATTCCTCTTTCGTTTTAACTCTTTAGTTTTGTCCCAGACTAAACTTGTTTTTGCATAAGCCCAAAGACCTAATAATAAGTATTTCTAAACAAGAGCCATTTATATCAGGCCTATATCTCTAGCAACTCAAATAACAAATAAAAATTTGAAATGATAACTTTTTTAACCAGAACTAGATAAACTTTTCAAGTATGCCTTTCTACCCCAAGGTTAGAACAAACTTCAGGGATATTGTTTTTTGTTTTGTTTTTCTTCCACTAAAAAACACCCAACACTTTACTAAACGTGGAAAGCAAGACAATGTATATTTATATTTGCAGGTAGCTATGTCAAAAATTCTCTGCAACTTCTACTTGCTCCATCTTGAGGCGGTAAATAGGAGTAATAATAAATTTTCAATATGTGTAGCCTTTTTTTCTTCCATCCTTTCCACTGCTGAATGTCTTCACATTCTTTTCCCCCTACCCCACAATTAGACCAAAGAGGTTTTTATTTTAATCCTTATTGTTATAAGTATTACAGATTTATGCTCCCCCCCCCCATTGACTCTCATTCCTACTCCCATAACCCTACTGACTGCATCACATTATTGTCTGTGTCCATTGGTTATGCATATATGCATGTAAGTTCTTTGGTTTATCTCTTCTCACCCGACCCATCCTCCTTCCCTCTGAAGTTTGTCAGTCTGTTCCCTACTTCCATGTCTCTGGCTCTATTTTTTCGTCAGCTTATTTTGTTCATTATATCTCACAAAAAAGTGCAATCATGTGATATTTTTCTTTCACTGATTGGCTTATTTCACTTAGCATAATTTTCTCCAGGCCCTCCATGTCATCTCAAAGGGTAAGAGATCTTTCTTTTTTAAAGCTGCATAGTATTCCATTGTGTAAATGTACCACTGCTTTTTTATCCACTTATCTACTGATGAGAACTTGGACTGCTTCCAGATCTTACCTAATGTAAATAGCACTGCTATGAACATAGGGGTGCACATGTTCTTTCTGATTGGTGTTTCAGACTTCTTAGGACATATTTCTGGAAATGAGATCACTGGGTCAAATGGCAGTTCCATTTTTAATTTTTTGAGGAAACACCACACTGTTTTCCATAGTGGCTGCACCAGTCTGCATTCCTACCAACAGTGTAGTAGAGTACCCTTTTCTCCACATCCTCACCAGCACTTGTTGTTTAATGATTTGTTGAGGGTAGCCATTCTGGCAGGTGTGAGGTGATACCTCAGAGTCATTTTAATGTGCATCTCTCTGATGAATGGTGATGTTGAGCATTTTTTCATGTCTCCTGTCCATTTTTAAATCCTGTTTGGAGAAGTGTCTATTCAGATCCTCTGCCCATTTTTTTTTTTAATTGGGTTGTTTGTCTTCCGTTTGGTGAGTTGTATGAGAGTACTTTATGTATTTTGGAAATTAACCCCTTATCTGATGTATAATTGGCAAATATGTTCTCTCATACAGTGGGGTCCATTTTCAATTTGATGCTGGTTTCCTTTGCTGTGCAGAAATTTTTTGGTTGGTATAGTCCCATTTATTAAAAGTTTCCTTTGTTTCTCTTGCCTGAGGCAACGTATCAGTGAAAATTCTGATTTATTTGATGTCTGCTATTTTGCTGCCTACATGTTTTTCTAGGATTTTTATGGTTTTACAACTTATATTTAAGTATTTTATCCATTTTGAGTTTATTCTTGTGCATGGTGAAAATTGAAGGTCTAGTTTCATTTTTTTACATGCACCTGTCCAACTTTCTCAAAAGCATTTATTGAAGAGACTGTCTTTACTCTACTGTATGCTCTTGCCTCCTCTGTGACATATTAATTGAGCATATGGTCTTAGGTTGGTTTCTGGGTTCTCTGTTCTGTTCCATTCATCTATATCCCAGTTATTGTGCCAGTACCAGGCTGTTTGGATTACAATGGCTTTGTAGTATAACCTGATATTCAGAATTGTGATCCCTCCAACTTTGTCCTTCTTTGTCAAGATTGCTACGTCTATCTGGGTTTTTGTTTGTTTGTTTGTTTGTTTGTTTGTTTTTTGGTTCCATATAAACTTTTGGAGTTTTCATTCTACCCTTGTGAAATATGCTGTTGGTATTTTAATAGGTATTGCATTGAATCTATAGATTGCTTTTGGTAGTATGGACATTTTAATGATGTTGATTCTTCTAATCCATGAACATGGTATATGCACCCACTTTTTCATATCTTCCTCTGTTTCTTTTCTCAATGTCTTGTAGTTTTCCAAGAACAGGTCTTCTACCCCTTTGGTTAATTTTATTCCTAGGTATCTTAATTTTTTTGTTGCAATGGTAAATGGGATTGATTTATTAGTTTCTACTTCTGAGTGCTCATTATTGGTGTATAAAAATGCCATTGATTTCTGGATATTAAGTTCATATCCTGCCACTTTGCTGAATTCACTTATGAAACTTAGTAGATTTTTGGTGGAGTCATTAGGGTTTTCTCTGTACAATGTTATGTCATCTGCAAATAATGACAGTTTCACTTGTTTCTTTCCAATTTGGATGCATTTTATTATTTCTTCTTCTTTGATTGCTGTGGTTAAGACTTCTAGTATTATGTTGAATAAGAGTGGCAAAAGTGGACATCACTGTCTTGTTCCTGTTCTTAAGGGAAATGCTTTTAGTTTTTGCCCATTGTGTACGATGTTGGCTATAGGTTTGTCATAAATGGCCTTTATTAAGTTATGATCTCTCTATTCCCACTATGCTGAGAGTTTTTATCAAAAATGGGTGCTGAAAGATAAGATGGTGGTGGGCAGGACCAGAGCAAGGGTGAGTGTGTGAGAGTGACAGCAAGTGTGAGAGAGAGTGTGAGTGGATGTGAATGTGAACGAGCAACCTCGAGCAATGCAGAAATGTGGAGCAGAGGGTTCCTGTGCTGTGGATGGGACACAGCCAGCTACCACAGTAGTTGGCTTGTCAAGGTGCTTCTCCCTGCATAACAGGAAAGTCCCGCCATTTTGGAAGATCCTTGGTCTTCTCTGGGAGTAAGCAGCAGGGAGGGGCTAGGGCTGAGCAACCTGAGTCCACCAATGTGCCTTGCACCATCAGACCAGTGGACCCCGCTGTGTCAATGTGGACCAGTGCACAGTAGTGGCACTGTCAAGGTACCTGCTCGGAGAAGCAGCAACCAGCAGGGTGCCAAGCACCATACCACACAGCAGCAGCCTGATCAGAGCCAAGCATGACCCCCAGAGGCAGTAGCACCAGCTTGGGAGCCAAGCACCTTCGCCACAGCAACAATGACTGGTGGGAGTGCAGCCCTACCCCCAACAGCAGTTGAGGCCCAGGAGCTGACGTACACCCCCAGCAGCATAGGCTCGGGATTGGAAGTCCATCCCCAGGCATCAGCAGTGCAGACTGGCAACTGAAATCTATCCCTAGCAGCATCAGCAAAGGCTGATCAGGAGCAGTGCCCCAGCCCAAGCTACAGCAAGGCTCGGGCAGCTGAAATTGGCCCCTGACAACTCCAGCAGCAGATTTGTAGTAGAGCCTCTCCCACAGCAGCAGCAAAGTTCTGGGAGCTGCAGATATTCAGCCCCCAACAGCAGCAGAGGATTGGGAGCTGAGATGACACCCTGGCAACAGCAGCAGCAGGAGCAGCACAACCTAGGAGTTGACACTTGCCCCCAGCAGCATCAGAATTGACTGATCAGGAGCTGAGCCCCACCAGGAAGCTGCACACCCCAGCAGCACACCAGCTGGACCCAAACACCCCAGGAGTGTACCAGCTTGACCCACAACCCCAGCAGTTCACCAGCCAGAATAATATACCCCGGCAATGCACCAGGGGGACTTATGCATGTCAGCAGCCATGAACATAACAGATCAACACCAGCCACCAGCTGTCAATTCTCGAGGTCCCATAGCAGGCAAGAGGCGCCAAACATCAAAACAATCTGAGAGGCACAGCAGCCTTATTTGATACACCTGACCTGCCTACACATCCCAACATCCTTCAATGGGCCTAGAACTACCACACTGCTAAAATGGTGAGACAAAGAAACAACACTCAAATGAAAGAAAAAGAGAAATCACCAGAAAAGGAATTACATGAAATGGAAGGAAGCAATTTTTTAGATAAAGAATTCAAAGCAATACTTTTAAGGGTGCTCAAACAATTTAGTGAGAACTACATGAAACTTAATGAGAATTATAAAGAGCTCAATGGGAACTACATCAGACTAAAAAAAGAAGTAGATGCTATGAATAAAAATCAAGTAGAAATAAAAAATGACATAGCTGATATGAAAAATACCTTAGAAGGTCTCAATAGTAGATGAGAAGAAGCTGTAGTCTGAATCAGCAAGTTAGAAGACAAGGTAGAAAAAAAACAAAAACAAAAAAACACCCAAATAGAGCAACAAATGGAAAAACAATTAAAAAGCAGAAGGAAAGTTTAAGGGAACTTTGGGACAATACACAATATAACAACATTCACTTCATATACCAAAAGGAGAAGAAATGGAGAAAGAAATAGAGAATCTGTTTGAAGAAATAATGACAGAAAACTTCCCTAATTTGGTAAAGGAAAAAGTCATACAAGTCCAGGAAACACAGAGAGTCCCAAGCAAGATGAACCCAAAAAGACCCACAGCTAGACACATCATAATAAAAATGGGAAGCATTGAAGACAAAGAAAGAACCCTAAAGGAAGCAAGAGAGAGACAGAAAGTTACCTACACGAGAGCTCCCATTACACTGTAAGCTGATTTCTAAATAGAAACACTGCAGGCCAGAAGGGAGTGGCATGAAGTATATAAAGTAATGAAAGGCAAGGGTCTGAAACCAAGTCTACTTAATCCAGCAAGGCTATCATTCAGAATTGAAGGTGAAATAAAAAGCTTCACAGACAAAAAAAAAAAAAAAAAAAGCTAAAGGAATTTATCACCAGAAAACCAGCACTGCAAGAAATGCTAAAGGGACTGCTATAAGAAGAACAAAAAATAGAGAGAGAGAGAGGAACACAGGTATAAAATAAAAAAGGCAACTAATAAGCATCTATCAATAATAACCTCAAATGTAAAAGGCTTAAATGCTCCAATCAAAGGACATAGGGTAGCTTTTTGGATAAGAAAGCACAGCCCATATATATGCTGTCTACAAGAGACCCACCTCAAAACAAAAGACCCACACAGGATGAAAGTGAAGGGATGGAAAAAAAAATTTTCCAAGCAAATGGAAATGAAAAAAAAAAAAAAGCTAGTGTAGCAATACTCACATCTGATAAGATGGACTTCAGAATGAGAGCCATAATAAGAGACAGAGACGGTCACTACATAATATTTAAAGGATCAATCTAACAAGAGGATATAACCCTGGCAAACATATATGCACCAAATATAGAAGCATTTAATATATTTTAAAACTCCTGGAAGAATTCAAGGGAGAGATCAATAACAATACAATCATAGTGGGTGACTTTAACACCCCACTGACACCACTGGATAGATCTTCTAGACAAAAAATAACAAGGAAACAGAGTCCTTAAATGACAAACTAGATCAGTTGGACTTAATTGATAATTATAGAACATTTCTCCCCAAAGCTGTAGAATACATTCTTCTCAAGTGCACATGGGAGTTCTGAAAGATAGACCACATGTTAGGACACAAAGCAAGTCTCTACAAATTCAAGAAGATTGAAATCATGTCAAGCATTTTCTCTGATCACAATGGCATGAAACTAGAAATCAATTACAATAAAAGTACTCAAAAACATTCAAACACATGGAGGCTAAATAACATGTTACTAAACAACAAATGAGTTACCAATGAGATCAAGAAATAAATAAAAAAATTTCTGGAAACTAATGAAAATGAACACAAAAAATACAAAGTCTATGGGACACAGCAGGAACGGTCCTGAGAGGGAAGTTCATAACACTACAGGCCTACCTCAAGAAACAAACAAAAAAAATCCTGATTGACTTTCTAACCCTAACTTAAACAAATAGAAAGTAAACAAACTGAAAACCCCATATTTAGTAGAAGGAAGGAAATAATAAAAATCAGAGAAGAAATAAATGACCTAGAGACTATAAAAACAATGCAAAAGATGAATGAAACTAAGAGCTGGTTCTTTGAAAAGATAAACAGGTTTGATCAACCTTTAGCCAGACTCACCAAGAAACAAAAAGAGAGAGCCCAAATTAATAAAATCAGAAATGAAAGTGGTAAAGTAACAATAGACACCACAGAAATACAAAGGATTGTAAGAAAATACTATGAACCATTATATGCCAATAAATTGGACAACCTAGGCAAAGTGGACAAATTCTTAGAGTCATATATTATTCCAAAACTCAACTGGGAAGAGTCAGAAAACCTAAACAGAACAATAAAAATTAAGGAAATAGAAGAAGTAATCAATAAAATCTCAATAAACAAAAATCCTGGCCCAGACAGCTACACAAGGGAGTTTTACTGAATATTCAAAGAAGAACTATCATCTATTCTCATCAAACTATTCCAAAAAATTCAAGAGGAAGGAAGTCTTTCAAACTCTTTTTATGAGGCCAGCATTATCCTAATCCCAAAACCAGATAAAAATACTACAAATAAAGAAAGTTACAGGCTAATATCCCTGATGAATATAGATGCCAAAATCCTCAACAAAATCTTAGCAAATAGAATCCAGCAATGTATTTTTAAAAAATTATACATCATGATCAGGTAGGAATTATCCCAGGGATGCAAGGCTGGTACAATATTAGCAAATTTAAAAATGTGATAAACCACATAAACAAAATGAAAAATAGAAATAATGTGATCATATCAGTAGACGCTGAAAAAGCATTTGACAAAATCCAGCATCTATTTTTGATAAAAATTCTCAGCAAGCTGGGAATACAAGGATGATATCGCAACATAATAAAGGCCATTTATGACAAACCTACAGCCAACATCATACTCAATGGGCAAAAAATAAAAGCATTTCCCTTAAGAACAGGAAAAAGACAGGGATGTCCACTTGTGCCACTCAAATTTAATATAGTACTGGAAGTCTTAGCCACAGCAATCAGACAAGAAGAACAAATAAAAGGGGTCCAAACTAGAAAATAAGATGTGAAACTGTCATTATTCGTAGATGACATGATATTGTACATAGAAAACGCTCAAGATTCTTTCAAAAACTACTAGATTTAATAAATAAATTTGGCAAAGTAGCAGGATACAAAATCAACATCCAGAAATCACTGACATTTTTATACACCAATATTGAACACACAGAGGAAGAAACTAAAAAACAATCCCATTTACCATTGCAACAAAAAAATTAAGATACCTAAGGTTAACTTAACCAAATAAGTAAAGAACATCTTCACAGAAAACTACAGGGCATTGAACAAAGAAATACAGGAATATATAACAAAAATTGAAGCAGATACCTTGATCATGGATTGGAAGAATTAACATCATTAAAATGTCCATACTACCCTAAGCAATCTATAGATTCGATGCAATCCCCATTAAAATACTACCGACACATTTCACAGAACTAGAACAAACACTCAAAAAGTTTATAGGGAACCAAAAAATACTTCAAATAGCCACAGCAATCTTGAAAAATAAGAACAAAGTAGGAGGAATCACAATACCAGATATGAGCCCAGCCGGTGTGGCTCAGTGGTTAAGTGTTGACTCATACACCAAGAGGTCACCAGTTCAATTCCCAGTCAGGGTACATGCCCAGGCTGTGGGCCAAATCCCCAGTGGGGGACATGCAGGAGGCGGCCAACCGATGTTCTCTCTCATCAATGTTTTCATCTCTCTCCCCTTCTCCTTTCCTCTCTCTCTAAAAATCAATGAAGAAAAAAAAATACCATATATCAGGTTATACTACAAAGCCATTGTAGTTGAAACAACCTGTTACTGGCTCAAGAATAGGCATATAGATCAATGGAACAGAAGAGAGAACCTGGAAATTGACCCAAGACATTATACTCAATTAATATTTGACAAAGGTGGCAAGAGCATACAATGAAGTAAAGACAGCCTTTTTAATAAATGGTGTTGAGAAAATTGGACAGCTAAGAAAATGTAGGCAACAAAATTTGAGACATCACAAGCAGCAGAATTTTCACTGATAGAACACCTAAGACAAGAAAAACAAAGAAAAACTGAATAAATGGGACTATGTGAAGCTAAAAAGCTTCTGCACAGCAAAAGAAACAACCATCAAAATGGAAAGGGAATCTACTATATGGTAGAGCATAATTGCTAATGATACATCAGATAAGGGACTAATTTCCAAAAATATATAGAGTACTCATACAACTCAACCAAAGGAAGACAAAGAACCCAATTTAAAAAATGGGCAGAGGACCTAAATAGACACCTCTCTAAACATGACATACAAATGGCAAAGAGACATATGAAAAAATGCTCAGTGTCACTAATCATCAGAGAGACGCAAATTAAAATGTCTATGAGGTATCACTTCACACCTGCCAGAATGGCTGCCATCAACAAATCATCATACAACAAGTGCTGGTGAGGGTGTGGAGAAAAGGGGACGCTAGCACACTGCTGGTGGGAATACAGACTGGTGCAGCCACTATGGAAAACACTATGGTGTTACCTCAAAAAGTTAAAAATGGAACTACCATTTGACCCAGTGATCTCACTTCTAAGAATATATCCTAAGAAGCCTGAAACACCAATCACAAAGAATATATGTACCCCTATGTTCATAGAAGCACTATTTACAATAACTAAGATCTGGAAACAGCCCAAGTGTCCATCAACAGACGAGTGGATAAAAAAGCCATGGTACATATACACAATGGAACACTATGGAGCTGTAAGAAAGAGAGATCTATCCTTTGAGATGACATGAGGGAACCTGGAGAGTATTATGCTAACCGAAATAAGCCAGTCAGAGAAAGACAAGTATCACATGATCTCACTTATTTGTGGAATATAATGAACAAAATATGATGATGAACGAAATAGACCCAGAGACATAGAAGTAGTGTTCAGATTGACAAACTTCAGAGGAGGAGGCAGCGGGGAGGGAAGAGATAAACCAAAGAACTTATGCATATAAGAATAACCAATGGACATAGACAACTATGCAGGGGGGAGGCAGGAACAGGAAGAGGGTTTCAATGGGGGAAACAGGAGAAACATCTCTAACAAAAATAAATTAAATAAATAAAAATAAAATAAATGGGTGCTAGATTTTGTCAAATGCTTTTCCTGCATCTATTAATATGAGCCTATAATTTTTATCTTTAATTTTGCTTTGTGGTGTATCATATTTATTGATTTGTGAATATTGTACCAGCTTTGCATCCCTGGGATAAATCCCACTTGGCTGTGGTGAATAATTTTTTTTTTTAGTATATTGCTGGGTCCGATTTGCTAATATATTGTTGAGGATTTTGGCATTCATATTCATCAGGGATGTTTTCCTGTAATTTTTTTTTTTTGTAGTGTCTTTATCTGGTTTTAGAATTAGGATTATGCTGGCCTCATAAAAGGAGGATCTTGGAAGTCCTCCTTCCTCCTGAATTTTTGGAATAGTTTTAGGAGAATAAGTGTTAATTATTTGCATGTTTGGTAAAACTCCCCTGTGAAGGTGTCTGACCAGGCCTTTTGTTTGCTGGGAGTTTATTAATTACTGCTTCAATTTACTTAGTTGTTATTTGTGTGTTCAGGTTTTCTGACTCTTCCCTGTTGATTTTTTTTTTTTTTTTTTTTTTTTTTATTAATTTACTTATGTTACAGATGATTCTCCTTTTTTCCCCCATTGACACCCCCCTCCCCCTCCCTCCCTGTCCCGTCCCCGTTTTGTTGTCCATGTCCATTGGTTATGAGTGCATGCGTACAAGTTCTGTGTTCATCGCTCCCCTCCCCCGCCCCCTCTTCTGGCAGATGTCAGCCTGTACCCCACTTCCACGTCTCCGGGACTACCCTGCTCCTCACACTGTTATGTTCATTATACTCCAGAAATAAGTGAGATCATATGATGTTTGTCTTTCTCTGCTTGGCTTGTTTCACTTAGGATAATAGTTTCCAGGTCCTCCCATGTCGACGCAAAGGATAAGAGATCGTTCTTTCTTAAAGCTGCATAGTACTCCATTGTGTATATGTACCAGAGCTTTTTTATCCATTCATCTACTGATGGACATTTGGGCTGTTTCCAGATCTTAGCTATTGTAAATAGCGCTGCTATGAACATGGGGGTACATGTATTCTTTCTGATTGGTGTTTCAGGCTTCTTCGGGTATATTCCTAGGAGTGGGATCACTGGGTCAAATGGTAATTCAATTTTTAATTTTTTGAGGTAACACCATAGCAATACTCATATCTGATAAATTAGATTTCAAATTGAAGACCATAACTAGAGACAAAGAAGGCCACTACATAATATTGAAAGGATCTATCCAACAGGAAGATATAACCTTGGTAAACATATATGCACCCAATATAGGAGCACCAAAATATATTAAAAATCTTCTGGAGGACTTCAAAGGAGAAATCGACCACAATACAATCATAGCAGGAGACTTCAACACCCCACTGACATCACTGGATAGATCATCTAGACAAAAAATCAACAAGGAAACAGAGACTCTAAATGAAGCACTAGATCAAATGGATTTAATAGATATATACAGAGAACTACACCCCAAAACTGCAGAATTCACATTCTTCTCAAATGCACATGGGACATTCTCAAAGATAGACCATATGTTAGGGCACAAACTAAGTCTCTACAAGTTCAAGAAGATTGAAATCATATCAAGCATCTTCTCAGACCACAATGGCATGAAACTAGAAATCAATTGCAACAAGAACATGCAAAAACATATGAACACATGGAGGCTAAATAGCATGTTACTGAACAATGAATGGGTTACCATGGGGATCAAGGAAGAATTTAAAAATTTTCTGGAAACCAATGAAAATGAACACACAACAACGCAAAACCTATGGGATACTGCGAAAGCAGTTCTGAGAGGGAAGTTCATAGCACTACAGGCCCACCTTAAGAAAGAAGAAAAATTTCTAATTGACTACCTAACCTCACAACTTAAAGAACTGGAAAGCAAACAAAAAGAAAACCCTAGAGCAAGTAGAAGGAAGGAAATAATAAAGATCAGAGCAGAAATAAATGACATGGAGACCAAAAAAACAATTCAAAGGATCAATAAAACAAAGAGCTGGTTTTTTGAAAAGATAAACAAGATTGATGGACCCTTAGCTAGACTCACCAAGAAACAAAGAGAGAGAACCCAAATACACAAAATCAGAAATGAAAGAGGAGAAGTAACAACTGACACCACAGAAATACAAAGGATCATTAGCAAATACTATGAACATTTGTATGGCAACAAATTCAACAATCTAAGCGAAATGGACACATTTCTAGAAACACATAGTCTCCCAAAACTGAATCGGAAAGAGATAGAAAACTTGAACAGGCCAATAACAACGAAGGAAATTGAAGATGTAATCAAGACTCTCCCAGCAAACAAAAGCCCAGGCCCTGACGGCTTCACGGGGGAGTTTTACCGAACATTCAAAGAAGAACTAACACCCATTCTCCTCAAACTATTTCAAGAAATTCAAGAAGAAGGAAGACTTCCAAACTCGTTTTATGAGGCCAGCATAATTCTCATCCCAAAACCAGAAAAAGACACTACAAAGAAAGAAAACTACAGGCCAATATCCCTGATGAATATAGATGCCAAAATCCTGAACAAAATACTAGCAAATCGGATCCAGCAATACATCAAGAAAATTATTCACCATGACCAAGTGGGATTCATCCCAGGGATGCAACGCTGGTACAACATAAGCAAATCAATAAATGTGATACATCACATAAACAAAATGAAAGATAAAAACCACATGATCATATCAATAGATGCTGAAAAAGCATTTGACAAAATCCAGCACCCATTTCTGATAAAAACGCTCAACAGTTTGGGAATAGAGGGATCATATCGCAACATTATAAAGGCCATATATGAAAGACCTACAGCCAACATCATACTCAATGGACAAAAACTAAAAGCATTTCCCTTAAGAACAGGAACAAGACAAGGATGCCCACTTTCACCACTCTTATTTAACATAGTACTGGAAGTCTTAGCCACAGCAATCAGACGTGAAGAAAAAATAAAAGGGATCCAAATTGGAAAGGAGGAAGTGAAACTGTCATTATTCGCAGATGACATGATATTATACATAGAAAACCCTAAAGACTCCATCAAAAATCTACTAGACTTAATAAATGAATTTGGCAAAGTAGCAGGATACAAAATTAACGTCAAGAAATCGACGGCATTCTTATACACCAATGATGAACTCACAGAAAGAGAAACTAAAAAAAACAATCCCATTTACCATCGCGGCAAAGAAATTAAGATACCTAGGAATAAACTTAACCAAAGAAGTAAAGGACCTATTTGCAGAAAACTACAAGACATTGAAAAAAGAAATAGAGGAAGATATAAAAAAGTGGAAGCACATACCTTGTTCATGGATTGGAAGAATTAACATCATTAAAATGTCCATACTACCCAAAGCAATCTACAGATTTAATGCAATCCCCATCAAAATACCAACGACATATTTCACAGAACTAGAACAAATACTTCAGAAGTTCATATGGAACCAAAAAAGACCCCGAATAGCTACAGCAATCTTGAAAAAGAAGGACAAAGTAGGAGGGATCACAATACCGGACATCAGGTTATACTACAAAGCTACTGTATTCAAAACAGCCTGGTACTGGCACAAGAGCAGGCACATAGACCAGTGGAACAGAACAGAGAATCCGGAAATTGACCCAAGACATTATGCTCAATTAATATTTGACAAAGGTGGTAAGAGCATACAATGGAGCAAAGACAGCCTCTTCAATAAATGGTGTTGGGAAAATTGGACAGCTACATGCAAAAAAATGAAACTAGATCATCAACTTACACCATACACAAGAATAAACTCAAAATGGATAAAAGACTTAAATGTGACTCATGACTCCATAAGAATCCTAGAAGAAAATGTAGGCAACAAAATTTCAGACATCATACGCAGCAAAATTTTCACTGATATATCACCTAAGGCAACAGAAACAAAGGAAAAAATGAACACATGGGACTACATCAAACTCAAAAGCTTCTGCACAGCAAAAGAAACAACCTGTTGAGTTTTGGAAGACTATGATTCCAGTTTGTCCAATTTGTTGGCACAATTGTTCATAGGGGTTCCTAACACTCCTTTGTATTTCTGTGATTTCAGTTGTTACTTCATCTCTTTGATTTCTGATTTTTTATTTTGGATCATCTTTCTTTGTTTCTTGTTGAGTCTGGCTGAAGGTTCCTCGATCTTGTTTATCTTTTCAAAGAACCAGCTCTTTGTTTCATTGCTTTTTTGAATTGTTTTTTTAGTCTCTGTCATTTATTTCTGCACTGATCATTGTTATTTCCTTCCTTCTACTAACTCTGGGCTTTCCTTTTTGTTCTATTTCTAATTCTTTAAGTTGTAACGTTAGTTTATTAGACATTTCTCTTGTTTCCTGAGGTAGGCCTGTAGTGCTATGAACTTCCGTCTCAGGACTGCTTTCTCTGTGTCCCATAGATTTTGTGTTATTGTGTGTTCATTTTCATTTGTTTTTGGGAAGTTTTTTTTTTTATTTCTTCTTTTATCTCCTTGGTAACCCATTCATTGTTTAGCTACATGCTACTTAGCCTCCTTGTATTTGAATGATTTTGAGTGTTTTTATTTTAATTGATTTCTGTTTTCATGCTATTGTGATCTGAGAAGATGCTTGATATGATTTCAATCTTTTTGAACTTTTAAAGACTTCATTTGTGTCCTAACATGTGGTCTATCTTTGAGAATGTCCCATGTACACTTGAGAAGAATGTATATTCTGAAGCTTTGTGGTCAAATGTTTTGTAAATATAAGTTAAATCCATCTGATCTAGTGTGTCCTTTAGGGTCTCTGTTTCCTTGTTATTTCTTTTTGTAGAAGATCTATCCAGGGATGTCAGTGGGGTGTTCAAGTCCCCTTCCATGACTGTATTATTGTCAATCTCTCCCTTAAAGTCCTCCAACAGTTTTTAAAATATATTTAGTTACTCCTATAGTGGGTGCATATATGTTTACTGGGGTTATATCCTCTTGTTGGATAGATCCCTTTAATATTTTGTAATGTCCTTCTTTGCCTTAAGGAAGATTTTGATGATAGTCCTTACCTTTGATGATTTGAATAGCTGATTACACATTTTCTCTACTTTGTTGCCTGTCAGGCATTCAGATTTTAAGTAATTTAGTTACTTTTGTAGCCTATATGGTTTTTCAAGGTTAAAGATATTTCAAACCTCAGCAAGCAGGTGAAGAGGTGTGTTTGGCATAATTGGGGCCCCTGAAGTCTTATGAGGCCTACCTCTTCTGCTGACTTTGTAATGATTTCCCTAGGAAAACTGTTGTCCCTAGGAAGAAAGGAGCTCCTTGTCAACCCAGCCAAAGATCTCCTTTCTGGTGGGTGCTGGCATCAGAAAAGCTTGCAGCCATTTGTCCTTGGCTTTTAAGAGCAGTAAGTAGCCTGCCTTAGTATAGTTCTGTCTGGCAGCCTTTTAATGTAAGTCAAGTATCCCTTATTTGCCCTCTTCTGTAAGACTCCCCAACACCTATTTCATATTTGGGAGGGGGGATTTTGATGTTTACATAAAGTATTTGGTAAGATTTTATGCAAGAACATCCTTATCTGATATCCTCACTTCCTATGTTATAGCTATCTCTGAGATTTCAGTTTCTGGCAAACTGAGCAATATTCTTTATAATTAGATTTGTGGCCAAAGTTTTGATCTTTAACTGGTGAAATGAGTGTGTGCAGCTCTAGTGGTTTTCTAGAGGTAGATTGGCACTGGGAAATAGTAAAATGCTGAGCTTAGGCAAGGTTGTGGATTCCAGAAAAAATGACAACAACACACAAAAACCTTTATTCCTTCAATGGTACCAGGTGGTGGATTAAAATTGCTGCTTTCTGTTTGAGAGGGTCATTGCATAGACTCTTAGAAACATACTCTGTCCACTGTGGCTGGGGTTAAGGATGTAGCTAGAAGAATTAGTCACCATGGGATTTTTCTAGGAAGAAATAAAAATACTGGTGACACCTTTGAAATGTTTCCTTGTAATGCTTTGTGTTCTTCACACTAGATTATCATAAAAGGATATATGGAAGTATTTTATGGACTTGCTGATGCATGCTTTTTTTTTTTTTTTTTTTTTTTGCCTATAGGAATAAAGATAAAATGTTAAAAACTTTGGTTGTCTTTTATATACTTCTGGTCTGCGTATCAGGACTGAGGTGTGGGTAGTTAGAAACAACAATATCACTTCAACCATGTCTATTTCTCAGAAGTGTTTTTCAGTGTCTTCTAATGAGAAGGCCAGTGAGCTAAGAGAGCTTACCAAGGGCAACATAATGATCCTTATTACAAGGGTATTATATTTTACAATGTTGACCAAAAAGCTCAGTGGAATCCCAACCAATATAGCAGTTACTGTATTTGTTCATCCCTTCAGCAAACAAATTGACCACCTACTATGTGCCAGGCACTATGGTTGGATTTTAAAGTGAGAACAGGACAGTGCTATGTTCTTTTTATTTTGCTGCTATAACATATTACTACCAATTTAGTGACTCCAAACTATCTGAATTTATTCCTTTAGAGTCGTGGAGGTCACAAATCCTAAAAAATCAAGATGTGTAGCAGGGTTGTTCCTCCTGAAGGCTCCAGGGGGATCTGTTTCCTTGCCTTTCTCAGCTTCTATAAGTCATGTATATTCATTGTAGATCCCTTCTTCCATCTTAAAAGATAGCATCATAGCATCTTTTCTCCCACCTGACCTCTGCTTCTATCCTCACATCTTTTTCTCTATATATCTGATCCTTCTGTCTTTCTCTTCTTTGGATGTTTGTCATTAGTTGGTCTCACTTGAATAATCCAGGATAATCACCCCATTTCAAGGCCCACAACCTTAAGCACATCTACAACATCTCTTTTGCCATGTAAGGTAACATATTAAAAGATTCTTGGGTTTAGGACACCAATATCTTTGGTACAGGGCATTATTCAGCCTACCACAGTACTCTTACCCTTGAACCAGTTCATAAAATAGCATAAGATAATAGATATGAAAATGATTTTTATAATTAAATATGATCAATTAAAAGGTAATACCTGTATAAGTAACTATGGGAACACAAAAAAAGAGGACATTGGACTGCCCTGAGGAAGTGCTTTACACAGAAAGAGATATTGATATTGAGTCTTAAGGAAAATATGAAGAGTTTAGTTAGTGAAGGAAAGGGAATGAGAGGAAGAGGAAGAATCAGGCTGGAAAGAGTATGACTTTTTCAGGCAGCAAAGACCAGGTCTGACTGAGGTATAGGAAATATGTGATGCAATGATAGAGGATGATAGAAACAGTTGGGATTAGGTGAAAGAGTTTGTGTTAATGTGCCATTATAATAATATAACAGGCTTGCATGTTATGTACTTTTAGACAGTGAGAAGCCATGGAATAAGTATTTCATAAAGATGACACTGGATGTAGGGTGGAGAATGCCTGGCTGAGGCACAGTAATTGAAGGCAGGGAGGTCACTCTTCTTGTAGTAAGATGTCTGTGAACAAATGGGATGTATTGTCAGTATAAACATGGTTAAATCAACAATTGTATTTGGCTATATTTCTATCTGTGGTAGGTTGAATATTGGCCTCTAAAGATATGGGGTGCTCCAAAACAGGCAAGCAAAGAAATGCAAATTGAGGCTCATTAACAACCAGCATTGGCCCCACCCTCGGGAAATCCTCTTACACTAAACACTTGAGGGAGTTTCTCATTCAAATGAGAACCCAAGGCTTTTCAAGTAACGAAGGCTAATAGCCTCCAGGCAAAAAGCTAGAGCATAACTGAACCTTTCCTGAGCCTGCAAATCTACCCAGGAAAGTGAGACTTGACAGTGGTTAAGGAGGACTCTTCACGAGCATCCAAACCCAGTAGAGGGAGCCACATAGCAGAACACCAACACCCACAACGAAAATTTGGCAGGCTCCAAAACCCACTGAGATAGCAAAAATGGTGAAACAAAGAAACAAATCCAAAATGAAAGAACAAGAGAACTCTACCGAAGATGAGATAAATGAAATGCAGTTAGGCAAATTATCAGAGGTAGAGTTCAGAGCCATGATCATGAGGAAGCTAAATAGCATGAGTAAAGATATAGAAACACTGAAAACCAACCAAGTGGAAATGAAGAATGACAAAGCAGAAATAAAGAACCCATTGGAAGGACTGACCAGCAGAGTAGAGGAAGTGGAGGACTGGATCAATGAATTAGAAGACAGAGTAGAAAAAAATCAATCAATCATAAAACCAAAAGGAAAAAATAATTAAAAAAACAAAAACAAAAAAAAAACAGGAAGATAGCGTAAGAGAACTGAGGGACAACTGGAAACGTAATGACATTCACATCACAGGAGTCCCTGAAGGAGAAAATGAGCAAGGGTTAGAGAATACATTTGAAGAAATAGTGACAGCAAACTTTCTTAACCTGGTGAAGGAAGAAGGCATTCAAGTTCAAGAAGCACAGAGAGCCCCAAGTAAGAAGAACCCAAACAGGCCCACAGCAAGACAGAGTAATTAAAATACCAAAGATTAAAGACAAAGAGAGAATCCTAAAGGGACATAGAGATAAGCAACAGGTTACCTACAAAGGAACCTCCATTAGGCTATCAGCTGAATTCTCAACAGAAACATTACAGGCCAGAAGGGAATGGCAGGAAGTAATCAAGTTCATGAAAAACAAGGATCTGAATCCAAGACTACTCTATCCAGCAAGGCTATCATTCAAAATAGAAGGTCAAATAAAGAGCTTCCCAGACAAAAAAAAGGCTAAGGGAATATATTAGCACCAAACCACCACTGCAGGAAATGTTAAAAGGACTTCTGTAATTAGTAGAAGAAATAGGAAGAAAAATATAACCATACTGAACAAAAATGGCAATAAATAAATACATATCAATAATCACCATAAATGTAAACAGATTGAATTCTCCAATAAAAAGACACAGAGTAGGTGACTGGATAAGAAAGCATGATTCACACACGTTGTTTATAAGAGACCCATCTCACAACAAAAGACTCATATAAGTTGAGAGTAAAGAGATGGAAAAAAATCTTCCAAACAAACAGAAAGGAAAAAAAAGCTGGGGTAGCAATACTCATATCTGATAAATTAGATTTCAAAATGAAGGCTATAACTAGAGATAAAGAAGGTCACTACATAATATTGAAAGGGTCTATCCAACAGGAAGATATAATCTTGGTAAACATATATGCATCCAATATAGGAGCACCAAAATATATTAAAAATCTTCTGGAGGACTTCAAAGGAGAAATTGACAGCAATACAATCATGGAAGGAGACTTCAACACCCCACTGACATCACGGGATAGATCCTCTAGACAAAAAATTCACAAGGAAACAGAGATTTTAAATGAAACACTAGATTAAATGCATTTAATAGATATATACAGAGAATTACACCCTAAAACTACAGAATTCACATTCTTCTCAAGTGCACATGGGACATTCTCAAAGATAGATCACATGTTAGGGCACAAACTAAGTTTTTATAAGTTCAAGAAGATTGAAATTATATCGAGCAACTTCTCAGATCACAATGGCATGAAACTAGAAATCAATTGCAACAAGAACATGCAAAGACATTTGAACACATGGAGGCTAAATAGCATGTTATTGAACAATGAATGGGTTACCATGTAGATCGAGGAAGAAACTAAAAACTTCCTGGAAACCAATGAAAATGAACAAACACCAACACAAAATCTATGGGATGCAGCGAAAGCAGTTCTGAGAGGGAAGTTCATAGCACTATAGGCCCACCTCAAGAAAGAAGAAAAATTTCTAATTGACTACCTAACCTCACAACTTAAGGAACTAGAAAGCAAACAAAAAGAAAAACCCAGAGTAAGTAGAATGAAGGAAATAATAAAGATCAGAGCAGAAATAACCGACTTGGAGACCAAAAAAAAACAATGCAAAGAATCAGTGAAACAGAGCTGTTTTTTTGAAAAGATAAACAAGATTGATGGACCCTTACCTAGGCTCACCAAGAAACAAAGAGAGAGAACCCAAACACACAAAATCGGAAATGAAAGAGAAGTAATAACTGACACCACAGAAATACAAAGAATCGTTAACAAATACTATAAACAATTATACGCCAACAAATTGGACAATCTAGGCAAAATGGACAAATTTCTAGAAACACATACTTTCCCAAAACTAAACCGGGAAGAGATAGAAAATTTGAACAGACCAATAACAATAAAGGAAATTGAAGATGTTATCAAGACTCTCCCAGCAAACAAAAGCCCAGGCCCAGGGGAGTTTTACCGAACATTCAAAGAAGAACTAACACCCATTCTTCTCAAACTATTCCAAACAATTCCAGAAGAAGAAAGACTTCCAAACTCGTTTTATGAAGCCAGCATAATTCTAGTTCCAAAACCAGGAAAAGACAGTACAAAGAAAGAAAACTACAGGCCAATATCCTTGATGATAATAGATGCCAAAATCCTTGACAAAATACTAGCAAATCAAATCCACCAATACATCAAAAAAATTATTCACCATGACCAAGTGGGATTCATCCCAGGGATGCAAGGCTGGTAAAATATTCGCAAATAAATAAATGTGATACATCACATAAACAAAATGAAAGATAAAAACCATATGATCATATCAATAGATGCTGAAAAAGCATTTGACAAAATCCAGCACCCATTTCTGATAAAAATGCTCAGCAATTTGGGAATAGAGGGATCATATCTCAACATAATGAAGGCCATATATGAAAGACTTACAGCCAACATCATACTCAATGGACAAAAACTAAAAGCATTTCCTTTAAGAACAGGAACAAGACAAGGATGCCCACTTTTGTCACTCTTATTTAACAGAGTACTGGAAGTCTTAGCCACAGCAATCAGACATGAACAAAAAATAAAAGGGATCCAAATTGGAAAGGAAGAACTGAAACTGTCATTATTCGCAGATTACATGATATTATACATAGAAAACCCTAAAGACTCCATCAGAAATCTACTAGACTTAATAAATGAATTTGGCAAAGTAGCAGGATACAAAATTAACATCAAGAAATCGACGGCATTCTTATACACCAATGATGAACTCACAGAAAGAGAAACTAAAAAAACAATCCCATTACCATCACGGCAAAAAAATTAACATACCTATGAATAAACTTAACCAAAGAAGTAAAGGACCTATTTTCAGAAAACTACAGGACATTGAAAAAAGAAATAGAGGAAGATATGAAAAAGTGGAAGCACATACCTTGTTCATGGATTGGAAGAATTAACATCATTAAAATGTCCATACTACACAAAGCAATATATAAATTCAATGCAATCCCCATCAAAATACAAATGACATATTTCACAGAACTAGAACAAATGCTTCAGAAGTTCATATGTACCCAAAAAAGACCCCGAATAGGTACAGCAATCTTGAAAAAGAAGGACAAAGTAGGCAGGATCACAATATCGGATATCAGGTTATACTACAAAGCTACTGTAATCAAAGCAGACTGGTACTGGCACAAGAACAGGCACATAGATCAATGGAATATAACAGAGAACCCAGAAATTGACCCAAAACATTATGCTCAATTCATATTCGAAAAAGGTAGCAAGAGCATACAATGGAGTAAAGACAGTGTCTTTAATAAATGGTGCTGGGAAAATTGGACAGCTACATGCATAAAAATGAAACTAGACCATCAACTTATACCATACACAAGAATAAACTCAAAATGGATAAAAGACTTAATTTTTACTCATGAATCCATAAACATCCTAGAAGAAAATGTAGGCAACAAAATTTCAGACATCATACACAGCAGAATTTTCACTGATATATCACCTAAGGCAACAGAAACAAAGGAAAAAATGAACACATGGGACTACATCAAACTCAGAAAGCCTCTGCACAGCAAAATAACAACCATCAAAGCGGAAAGGCAACCCACTGTATGGGAGAGCATAATTGCCAATGATACATCAGATAAGGGATTAATTTCCAAAATATATAGAGTGCTCATACAACTCAACAAAAGGAAGACAAAGAACCCAATTAAAAAATGGGCAGAGGAACTAAATAGACACCTCTCCAAACAGGACATACAAATAGCCAAGAGACATATGAAGAAATACTCAACATCACTTATCATCAGAGAGATGCAAATTAAAACAACAATGAGGTGTCACCTCACACCTGTCAGAATAGCCGCCATCAACAAAGCATCAAACAACAAGTGTTGGCGAGGGTGTGGAGAAAAGGGGACTCTAGTACACTGCTGGTGGGAATGCAGACTGGTGCAGCCACTATGCAAAACACTATTGTGTTACCTCAAAAAATTAAAAATTGAATTACCATTTGACCCAGTGATCCCACTCCTAGGAATATACCCTAAGAAGCCTGTAACACCAGTCAGAAAGAATATATGTACCCCTATGTTCATAGCAGCACTATTTACAATAGCTAAGATCTGGAAACAGCCCAAGTGTCCATCAGTAGACGAATGGATAAAAAGTGGTGGTACATATACACAACGGGGTACTATGCAGCTGTAAGAAAGAAAGATCTCTTATCCTTTGAGATTACTTGAGAGGACCTGGAAACCATTATCCTAAGCGAAACAAGCCAAGCAGAGAAAAACAAATTTCATATGATCTCACTTATTTCTGGAATATAATGAACATAACAGTCTGAGGAACAGGGTAGTCCCAGAGATTTGGAAGTAGGGTACAGACTGACAATTGCCAGAAGAGGGGGTATGGGAGGGGAGCGATAAACCACAGAACTTATACGCATGTATGTATAACCAATGGACATGGACAACAACACTGGGGATGGGCAGGGAGGGAGGGGGAGGAGGGAATCAGTGGGGGAAAAAGGAGAAACTTCTGTAACAAAAATAAATTAATATAAAAATAAATTTAAAAAAATAAAGATATAGGGTCCTAATACTCAGAATTTGTTAATAATATCTGATTTGGAAAAAGGGTCTTTGCAAATGTGATTAAATTAAGGATTTTGAGAAGGCAATATTATCCTGGATTACCTGGGTGGTCCCTAAATGAAATCCCATGTTTCCTTATAAGTGGAAAGCTGAGGGAGATAACAGACAGAAGAGTAGGAGACAATGTGACCATAGAGGATAGATTGGAGTGATGGTGCCACAGGTCATGAATGCCCATAGCCACAAGAAGCTGGAGGAGGCAATTACAGTTGTATGCATCTGCCTCACCTTGATTTTGGCTCAGTGAAATAGATTTTGGACTTCTTGTTTCTAGAATTGTGAGGAAATAAATTTCTGCATTTTTTAAGCTACCAAATGTATGGTAATTTATTATAAGAGCCACAGAAAATAATAGCCTGCTTTCTTGTATAAAATCTATCTGCTCATTCTTAGCACTAAATAAATACTGACTTAGTAAAAGACACTGATCTTAAGAAGGTTGATGGTGACAGAAATATTTGAAGAGAATTGCTAGGCAGTATAGCCTGGTTCTTTTGAATAGAGAAAGTAAAGAGTGGGGACAATATTAGAGGTTGATTCTAAAGCCTAGTTTTCTGTGTTGTAGATAAACTGGCAATTTTATTTTAATCTCATTAGATTCTATCAAATACAAACATTTTCACAGTTCTTGGTGTTTGTTAATGATGGTTAAGTAGAGTCATCTCCATTTCCTCTGCCCTGATTTCTGCTGCATGCAAGCTACATAAATACTACATTGATTACTTGTCAATGGCTTGCTCCACAACTATGGACTTTTTAAAATCTTGCATAATAACTCTAGAAAAAGACCTTAATTTTATTTGTGCAGTGGAATCTAAATGACAAAGCATATTATCTCCCAATGGTAGTTATTGCACGTACCTGACTGTATTCGTTTTCAAGGATTTGCTGTGTTTTGCCACTTAACAGAATACATAATCCTGCTGACCACTAAAAAACTTAATGGGTTCCCGGCCAGTGTGGTTCAGTGGTTGAACATCAACCCATGCACCAAGAGGTTGCCAGTTCGATTCCTGGTCAGGACACATGCTCAGGTTGTGGGCCTGATCCCCAGTGGGGGGCATGTAGGAGGTGGCCAATCGATGTTCTCTCTCATCAATGTTCCTATCTCTCTCTTCCTCTCCCTTCCTCTCTCTTTAAAATCAATAAAGGAAAAAATTAAAAGAAAAACAATGGGTAAAGTACAAACTCCATTTTATCATTGGACACTTCTAACACTGAGTATATGAAGCTTAAGAGAAAGGTCAGAAAAAAAAAAATATCCGCTCCCTCAAAAAAGACAATTGCTATCTATATAGAAAGCATCACATGAACCAATTTTATTTCAAATTGAGCTATTTAATAAGCCAGAAGATTTATCCTCAGTAAAAGAAAACATGCACTCACAGCTATCCTTTCTCATCAGTTCTTAAACTGGAGTATCAATGATGACTCTTCATGTTTTATGGATGAGTTATAATAAAATATCTTACTGATCTCTTCCCAAGTATTTCTTTTTAGTTATATCCCTAACTATGGTTAAACTAAATGAAAACAATACATTTCAAGCTGGAAAGAGTTATTGATTTTTAATAAGGGCAACTTCTGAATGATACCAAATGACTAGGTTCCTCTCTCGCGCGCGATCTCTCGCGTTCTCTCGCTCTCTCTGTCTCTCTCTGTCTCTCTCTCTCTCTCTCTGTCTCTGTCTCTCTCTCTCTCTCTCTCTCTCTCACACACACACACACACACACACACACACACACACACACACACAGCCTGAATCCATATATTTTGTCTAAGACTAACCACCAGATTTTATAATTTGACTTTTCAGATATCAACGGAAATCTGAATTGTGTAGAACCAGCATTTGCCAGTTAACTGCATTCTATTACTTTGCAACTGATAGACACCTGGACTGATCTTTGAGGCATATTTAGTGGAGCATCATAGTCTCTGCTCCACTTCCTGCCTTTTGGAATTTTTTACTAAAGGTTTTATGGGCCCAAAGTATTCAATGTGGCCAAAGCAGGCCAGAATCCACCTAGGAATAATACATTACCACTTTGATTCCACTTTGTGGTTTTTGGAATTGGAGCTAGGATTGAGAGGATTAGCACTCTAGAGCATGTTTCTAAAGTTCCTTCAGTTACTATAGGCCTTCTACTGTTATTAAATAGAAATTGACTTTGCCCTTGGGGACTCTGAGCTCCTAAATTGATGCCCTGGTCTTCTCCTTTGGAAGGTAATAGACCAGGCTTATTGAAAAATAATCACATCAGTCTGGTAGCAGAGGAAGCTGTCATTACTCACCATGCTAATGAACATTAGATGACATTAAGACAAACTTCCTAGAAAACCTAATTATGCAACAGCACTATAGCAGAAAGCAACTTGAAGGATAATGTTCATTGTCAAGCATCAGGCAATAAGCAGTTTTTAGCAGGTGATTGAATGCTCCCAAGAACTGGAAACATTTGATCACCATAAAGGCACCTATTGTAAATAGTCTCAATCCTGAATGGTATTGGCGCCCCACGACATAGAAAAATAGTACACAATAAAATACACGAAACCATTCCTTCAACCTATTCATGATCCAAGGTTGAATTCTATTTTCTCAACCTATGCTCAGTAGTCACTTACTAGCTATAAAAACTTGAGTGAATTGGTTTGAGTCTTAGTTTCATTATCTATAAAATGAGGATAATAGCAATTGTTCTACCTATCTTACAGGTTTATTTTCAGTATCAAATAAAAGAATAGATGTAAAGTTACTTTGTAATACCATGGTGGAATTATTTGCTTTATAATCGAGCTTCACATATTTTACTTTGAACCCTCCTTTATGGAGGAGGCGAGTGAAAGGATGCTCATTCCCCCTCTCCACCCATGTCCCCAATGTTTCAGGTCAAAACTCTCCATGCAAAGGAAATAGGATGAGAATCCATTTCAAAATCTGACTCTCATAATCAGCAAATCAAAAAATATTGATTCAGCACTTTATCTGAGATAGCTCTATGGAAATAAAAACAATAAGATAAATACGGTCACTATTCTTATTTTTGTTGTCTATGGGTGCAGCAGTGCACACTAAAGTAGTGGTTCTTAAAGTGTGGTCATGGGCCCATGGGGACCCCAAGACCCTTTTAGGGGTTCAAAATGGTCAATGCTATTTTCATGATAATACTAAGATTATTTGCTTCTTCATTCTTGATCTCTCATGAGTATACAGTGGAGTTTTCCAGAGGCTACATGATGTGCAATACAACAGATTGCATGCAGAAACATATGTAAGAATCCAGCTATCAAAAATTAAACAATGCTACTCTTTTCACTAATTTTATTTTGAAACAATTTTTAAATAAAAATGTTATTTGTGTTAAGTAATGGGCTTAATATTTTTATTTGATATGAAATAAAATAACCTTTTTTTTCCAGTTTTAATCCCAAACAGAACAAATATTAAAATATACCCACATAAACAAAGATTTAGGGGGAGGCTTCATAATTTTAAGAGTTTTGAGGGGTCCCAAGATTAAAAAGGTTGAGCACCACTGCACTCAATGATACAATCTAAGTGTTAGTCTTAGACTTCTGATTGTGGGAGTCCCCTAGGACATTGCTACTCAAAGTGTGGTCTGTGGAGCAAAAGCATTGGCCTCTCACCTAAGCTTGTTGGAATAGAGAATGTTGAGTCATCTTCTCTTTAATAAGATCCACCAGGCTTCCAATGAATTATATGCATTAAACTTTGAGCTGTATTGGGCTAGATGACACAGGGAAAGCGTTATAGAAGAAATGGTTTTGCTGAAAGACAGGCAACAAATTCAGTCCACAAATCCAAGTTTTATACACTAGCGAATATTCTAGATGTCTGGTCTCTAATACTTTTTTGATCATTAACATCACCTGGGGATTTTATAAAATCTACAAATGCCTAATGAGAACTGGCACAGGTTTTTATTTTGTTGTTGTTGTTTATATTGTTTTTATTTTTTTTGTTTGTTTTTATTTTGTGGAGAGGCATTTGGCAATATCCATTAAAATAAAAAAATTGCATACCTTTTGATTAGAAAATTATCTTTCTACTATGTAGAAACTTGCACTTGTACAAATATCATAAGTATGAAAATATTCACCATAGTACTGTTTGTAATGGCAAAAAGTGGGGAAGAAAATCTAAATCTCTAGCAGTAAGAGGCTGTTTACATATATTGTTGCTTATCCCAGCAATGGAATGCTGTGAAACTGTAAAAAAAAATCGGCAATCCTTTGTGTAATAACATGGAAGCATTTGAAACATTGTGTGAAGTGGATATAGCAAGTGTGCATTGCTTTTACTCTTTGTAATAAAATATATGAACATATTTACTTGAATATACATAAGTTGTTTTCAAAATATTCAAACTGGTAACAATATACTCACTGAACTGGCAATATGGTTTCCACAGGATAGGGGAACTAGAGGAGAGGAGTGAACAAGGTTACTTTTTATTGTATTTATACCTTATGAATTTAGAACATTGGGTCACGTTATAGCTCACCTAGAGTTTCCTGTTTCATTAAGTTGAGCTGTCATCAACAGACTGTACTTTCTTACCACTTTACAATTCTTCTCACTTTTCTCCAAGTTTATAAGTAAGATCTATTTAATCTGGGCATATTTGTCTGATCTATTGATTCTTGACAAATGGGAGAAATGCAAATGGGAGAATGTTTGGCAGATTATTAACAAGGCGTTTGGAGTGCACAGGGCAATAAGAAGGTCCCCCCTCCCCTCAGGACTACCTCTCCAGATTTAGGTGAAGATTATAATGGAAGGTCATAAATCCTCCTGATTGCCTCTCTGGTGGTTAGGGTGATATGAAGTCACTGGCCTGGAAGAAGGTTATGCAATTTTATAAAGGAAACATAGAGTTTTCTCTAATATAAGCCTTTTTCAAATATAGGCTTTGGAGCTAGGTAGGAGACTATCTTACTTCTGTGGCAAGACAGGAAAATATCAATTAAAAGCTTTCCTGGAAAAAATAATAGAGTGGGAGGATACCTGAGGAGGTGATAGACATGTTTATACTCTTAATGGTGGTGATAGGTGTATATTTATACCTAAACTCATTGCAATGTATACACTAAATTTGTATATATATATATATATATATATATATATATATATATATATATTTAAAGCTCTTCTGTTCCTTCCAGCCAAACTGGTATCAGACTTCATAGAGGTGTCATAGAACCACTAAGGAGCAATGGCTACAGAATGTGCGGACCCTGTACTGGTAATAGATAAAACCATGGAACAGACTCCATTGCAGCATTTCTTATTTTTAAAGCTCCCTATTTTATTTCAATAAGCATTAGTGACAATGTGCATTTAGAAAGGATATGAAATCCTAAAGTTTTATGATTTTAAAATTGGAAATAAAAAAAAATTTTTTTTCTTGATTTTTAAGACTTTTTTGTTGCTGTGTAGATGACCTTGCTTTATCTCACATATCTAAATATATATTTCCACTTGGCAGTTAGATGTTTATTTCCTTGCGGTTGGAGAGAAAAATAAGTTACTCTAAGTCACTTTATTTTCACAAAGTTGTTTACTATTGGACTAGTTCTACCTTAAAAATTAGCTTTATGAAATCATAAATGTAACCCCTGTACCATTTGGATGGCAGGAGTAAATTATTAACGTATATGGATAAATTTTATTTATGTTTGGTCAAGATAATATTTTTATATCTGAAATGCATACTGTCAATGCCCAGATTTGTTGGCCACTGGGAAATACATGGTAGCCTGCTTTAAAATTCTGAAAGGAAATAAACCCAGCTCTGATATATATATATATATATCACATATATATATATCACATATATAAGTATATATATTCTTTTATAGGAGATGAAGATTGTCTATAATTTTATCAACATAGGCACATCCCAGTTCTAAGTTTAAGCTGTGTGTACATCAAAGCCCAAATCATTATTATGACCATGAGAAAGTATGCTCCAAATTATTAGAAGCAGCAGTAAGTATGCTTTTCACCCTGATTCCAAATATCCTGAAAGCCAAGGTCCCTCATGTACTTATTGAATATGCTGTATAAAGTCTCTGGATCCCATTTTACATAGTGTGTGCTACACTGATGTCTGGATAATTCTCAGGAGCAGGTAATTTAAAATATAAATGGTTTTGAACAATAAAAGAAAGGCTTCTGGAATTGTGAACTTCCTAAGCCCTAATAAATTATCATATGTGATGAGCTATTAGAAGTTAATTGTAAGACTATGTTAGGCCTGATACTTTTACGTTGCAGAATTAGGCACAAAACAAAAGACATAATGACAAATTGGATTGTTTTAAGAAGAAAAACTGTAATTGTGAATGGAATCAATGAATCCTTGTCACAGAAAAACCACTTGAAGGCCTTAGATGGGTTTAGCATAAAAAAATGTAGACATGGGATGGAGGTGTGGGTAGAAGAAGGTAAAAGTGAAGGTGAGAGGATAGCTATTTCCCCATGTTTGGAGGTTTTACATAAGGAAGAGGGGTTTGATTTGTCATTTGTGATCTTAAGAATTAAGATTGGGAGCAGTGGGAGGTCCCAGGTCACCAGGAGGTAATGAATTCT
Organism: Tadarida brasiliensis; assembly: GCA_030848825.1. Lineage (NCBI taxonomy): Eukaryota > Metazoa > Chordata > Mammalia > Chiroptera > Molossidae > Tadarida > Tadarida brasiliensis. The sequence continues at coordinate 42,654,807 of CM061280.1, forward strand.
CAATTACTACTACTGGATATATTAGGGGGATAATTAAGTTTGAGAAAGGTAGTTGAACTAGCTGATTTCATTTTGATCCCTTTGTTTACTAATATTTTATAAAATTACAACTAGAATTAATTTAGGGAATTGAAATTATGCTTTCTTAGAGTACATTGAAGCCACCTTCAAAGTTGAAAAATCACTAGCAAACTGGAAAAAAAATATTACAATACATCTTCGATAAGAGCCAAAATTTCTACTGCGTGTAAGTTTCCTTAATTTGATGGACAACAAACACTGCATGGAAAGATAAACAAAAAGATGAAAGATAGTTTATATTAAAAGAATATAAATAATAGCTAACATTTATACAGCACTTATACTAGGCAGTAATCTAAGTGCTGCCTAAATTAGCCCAATCCTCAAAACATTTTAAGTTGAGTACTATTATTTTCTCCAAATGAATAAAAACTGAGACATGGAGAATTAAGTAAATTGTCCAATGTCAAATAAATAGCAGATGGTGGAGCAGGTATGTGAATCCAGGAAATCTTAGCTCTGAATCCTATACCCTTAATCATCACTCTATACCACAGATTCACCAAATGTTTTCTATAAGGACCAGATAGTAAATATTTTAGGCCTTTCCAGCCATACAGTCTCTCTCAAAATTGTTCAACTCTGCTGCTGTAGTCAGAAAGCAGCCAGAGATATTATGTAAAAGAATGGATGTGGCTATGTTACAATAAAACTTTATTCATGGACATAGAAATTTAAATTTTATATAAGTTTCATGTGTCATAAAATATTATTTTTCTTTGGATATTTTTACCAACCATCTAAAAACATAAAAACTGTTCTCAGCTTGCAGACCATATCATGGCCTATATAATTGGCTGACTCACTAGACTGTCACTCAGTATAGTGAATATAAATGATGAGTAAATACAATAAAATATGACCAATTCATTAAAAATGAAAGACATACAAACAAAAAATAAGATATCACAAAATACTCATCAAATTGCAGTAGATTAAGATAGGATAATAAATTGGTGTAACCTTTCTGGTGATGGCAGGGAACACTTTGACAGCATAATACATTTTAATGTGTGTATATTTTGACCCAGCAGTTCCATTTCTAAGCTTTATTCCAAAGAAGGAATTAGTCAGGTGTACAAAGATGTGTGTAAAAATATCTTTCATAGTTCTTCATTTATGATAGAGAAAAGCAAAGACAGGAAACATCCTAAATATTCATTAATAAGAGATTAGTTAAGTAAATTATGGTACATCCTCATAGTGGAATAATATCTATTTAAAATTATTGATATTTAATGATATAGAAAAAATGTTCATAACATATTATTGAGGGAAACATCAGGTTATAAAAGAGCATGTATAGGGTAATTCTTTATTATTTTTTAATGGCTTTGTATACATACTTACAGAGATTTTGGAAAGTAGATTAATTGAAATGTTCACAGTAATGATATCTTCACCTTTGATGCCTTCAAAATGTATATGGTAATTTTTAAGGATTGTCAATTCCTTGAACATTGTCATGGCTTAAATCATCCCCAAGTAGCAGGTAGTGAGTTTTTCATTGCCCCCAGATACTCTGATGCCAGGCTATGTCTACTCCAGAGTGAACTTTCACACTCACCCTTCAGGTAAATTCTATATTTGAACTACCCCATAACCCTAGGATCCTTAGACTCAATGGTGACTTGGTATATCCTGGTTTTTTGCTTGTTCCTACAGATCACAGGGAGGTACCATTTTATTTTATGTTCAAACCTGATTAGTGTCTAAAAGAAGATGATAAAGGTGGGTGAGGATTGTGGTGCTGAGAGAACTTGCACTGCACTCAGTACCATTTGATTTGCCACAAAACTTGCCAACTGTTAGATTTGGTTTCCAATTCCACCTTGTCTTAACTTTCCTGACATTGTCTTTCCTGTCATTTAGCTTTATCTCAAATTCATGTCATTGAAGTAATAAGGATTTTGCTGTGCTTATTGTTGTTCTTTTTCAAATTTGCCTCTGTAAAATACATATATAACAAAACCAAAACAGAAAGACTGGCTACTGTGGAAGGGCTATTACACAATAATGTGATATCACTGTAGAAAATGCCTCATGAAAAATACAGTTGAAAATTCCTGGGAACCATAAAAGCACATGACTCCAACACTATTTGGTTTACTCATATGAAATTGTGATACAAGGATTAGTCATCCATGCTGAAAGGGATTGTGTACAGCAGTGGGGAAATGACAGTGACCACCTAGCACTGTTATTTGGTGACCTCTTATCTTTTTATCAGCTGTTAATGGCCCTTCAAGAAGAGAGATGAGATTGCACTGATGCAGTCTGACTTGCAAGATCACTTGGACTTTGTCACAAGGACAGGAAAAAGCACTGAAGAAACCTGGGCACAGAGCCATTTGAAAGAGCATATACATGCCTGTCACTTGCTACCTGCTAGAGCTGGGAAGAAATATGTAATCTGACATAGGATTCTATTTTCCCCTGTGGTCTTACATTTATACCTAAGGAATATAAGTATGCATGTTAATGATATCATATGATAAAACTCAGGATAAAAATCTTCCTCATGGATGCAAATTCCATCATTAATGATTAGTTTGTTTGTTTTAAACACAGTCATTTCCATGTAAACTTTATTTTTAATAAAATTGTTCTTTGGAAGGGAAACACAAAATCATAAATACTTTCTCTGAATTCATTAATTACTGTATCTATACATTCATTTTTTTTAAATGGGACAAAAATTAGAGGCTTATATTAAGTACTATGTTAGTCATCTTGGGTAAAATAATTACCCAATCTATGACCTAAAGGAATACACAGTCTAGTCAAGGAGAGAGGAAAACACTAATGGGAAGTGTTGAACTAGATGTATAGATTATGCTGAGGGGAGAGAAAAAGGAAAGAGTGAGAGAATGATTAATTCAACATAGGTGGTAAGCAAGATTTCATAGGCAAGGAAATAACTCAAGCACTTAAAGATGAGTGAGACAACCAGACAAAGAAGGCCAAAAGGACACTGCAGGCAAAAGGAACACATGAGCAATTTTAAAGAGACTGGAGTGTGCCATTGTTTGGTATGCAGGGAACAGCAGGTAGGCCATGCTAGTGGAAATACTAGCAGTGTTCAAATTGTAAAGGGCTTTGGTGTTTGAAATATATTCTATAGACGAGAGATTTTTAACAAAACTGATGCTTGAGTCCCACCTACCAAAATTCAAATTTAATTAATATGAACTGGAGACACTGTGTTGGTATTTTTTAAAAGTTCTCCTGGTGATTTAATATGCATCCAGGTTTAAAAACCATTATGACAAGCAATGTAAATCAAAGGCATTGCTTAAACAGGACTGCACTGATGAATATATCAGCTTCCATCTACCTAACAGTAGAGGGTAGCAGGAGTGCACTGGTTCCTGGAGTTAGATGGCAGAGAAAGGCAACCAAAAGTTCAGAAAGGGAGCAGTCTGACAGAGTGGCTATGAGCCCAGGGACTGGACTCAAATACATGGAGGCTGAAATCTTGGCTCAACTGCTTGTAACTTTTTCAGGTTAGATAAGTAATAATATTTTTAAGTGATAGTTTCCACATCAATAAAACAGTTAAAAAGAATACCCTTCTGGTTTCTGAAAATAAATTCGGACTACAATCTGATTCTGCCAGTTTCCTCATATTGGCAGGAAGAGCATTCATATATTTAAGAACAGAACTCTAAAACAGCTGAAATGCCTTTCATTTTTTGGAATGCCAGATTCATTTTCTGAGATTCCAAAATGGCGGCAGAGTGAATGGAAGCTACACAGACCATCTCCCAAGACCAAGCTGGAATTACAACTAAAATAAGGATAAATCATTGGGAGAAAACAACAGAAGAGCAGTTGGAGAGGACCCACACAACCACGAGCCTGGTAGGAACTGTGGAGGCTCAAGAGGGTGGGCTGGGAGCCCACAGACAGCAGCTGTTTTAGCTGTGAGCAGTTCCCTCGGGGTTAAAACCCCAAGCTGGCTCCACAGTGCAGAGGGCCAGGACACAGCACTAAAATAGCTACAGCCATGCAACTTGGGCTCCAGCAGAGGGAGGACAGATGACTGGAACGGTGTGGAGAGACTCTGCAGCTTGGAGAGCTGACATGGCAATGGGAGTTTAGTGCTAAATCACTCCCTCATAGGACAGTAGCCATTTTACTCAAAGAGCTCCTTTCCAGAGCCCCAGAGAGAAGCAACAGCCCCTCCCTCAGGAATTTAAAACCACCCAGTCCAGCCAGAGAAAAGCAAATGGAAGTTTATTAAAAGCCAGCAAGCATCTGCCCCACCTGCTGGAAATCCTCTTACCCTGAACACCTGAAAGAGTTTTTCACTCAGCTCAGGGCTACAACCCAAGGCTCATCAAGTAACTGAGACTTATAGACTCCAGGCAAAAACCTAGAGGATAACTGAACTTTTCCTGGGCTTGCAAATCTTCCCAGGAAAGAAAGACTTGACAGAGGAGTTTAACGTGGGTTCTCTCACACTCATTCAAACACAGTAGAGGGAATCAAAACCAGCAGAACACCAGGACCCACAGGGAAAATTTAGCAGGCTCCAAAACCCATTGAGACAGCCAAAATGGTGAAACAAAGAAACAAATCCCAAATGAAAGAACAATTTGACAGGAGATGAAATAAATGAAAGGGAGTTGAGCAAGATATGAGAGAGAGAGTTCAGAGCAATAATCACGAGGAAGCTCAACATCATGAGTAAAGATACAGAAGCACTGAAAACCAACCTCCTGGAAATGAAGAATGACATGGCAGAAATAAAGAAGACATTGGAAGAAATAACCAGCAGAGTAGAGGAGGCCAAGGATTGGATTAGTGAATTAGAAGACAGGGTAGAAAAAATTGCCCAATCAGAGAACCAAAAAGAAAAAAAAACATTAAAAAACAGAAAGACAGCCTAAGAGAACTGTGGGACAATTAAAAAAATAACAACATCTGTATCATAAGAGTTCCAGAAGAAGAAGAAAATGAGCAAGGTTAGAGAAGATATTTGAAGAAATAGTGACAGGCAACTTCCCTAGCTTGGTGAAGGAAAAAGGCATACAAGTTCAAGAAGCACAGAGAGCACCAAATAAGAAGAACAAAAACAGGCCCACACCAAGACACGTAATAATTAACATGCCAAAAATTAAAGACAAAGATAGAATCCTAAAGGCAGCAAGAGATAAGCAACAGGTTACCTACCAAGGAACCCCTGTAAGGCTATCAGTTGAATCTCAACAGAAACACTATAAGCAAGAAAGAAATGGCATGAAGTAGTCAAGGTAATGAAAAACAAGGATCTGAACCCAAGACTACTCTATCCACCAAGGTTATCATTCAAAATAGAAGGTGAAATACGCCCTGGCCGGTTTGGCACAGTGAATAGAGCATCGGCCCGCGGTCCAGAGAGACCTGGGTTCGGTTCCCACTAAAGGCATGTACCTCGGTTGCAGTTTGTCCTCGGCCCTGGTTGGCGTCGTGTGGGTGGCAACCACTCGATGTGTCTCTCTCATGTCGATATTTCACTCTCTCTCTTCCTCCCTCTCTCCCTCCCACTCTATCTGAAGATGAATGCAAAAGGTGTCCTCGGATAAGGATAAAAAAACAACAACAACAACAAAATAAAACAAAATAAAAGGTGAAATAGCCCTGGCCGGTTTGGCTCAGCGGTTAGAGCGTCGGCCTGCGGTCCAGAGAGACCCGGGTTCAGTTCCCGCTAAGGGCATGTACTTCGGTTGCAGTTTGTCCCCGGCCCTGGTTGGTATGCGGGTGGCAGCCACTCGATGTGTCACTCTCACATCGATGTTTCTCTCTCTCTCTCTTCCTCTCTCTGCCTCCCACTCTATCTGAACAAAAAAAAAATGAAAAAAATGTCCTCGGGTGAGGATAAAAAAAGGTGAAATAAAGATCTTCCCAAACCAAAAAAAAAGGCTAAGGGAATATATTAGCACCAAACCAGCACTGTAACAAATGTTAAAAGGACTGCTGTAATTAGTAGAAAATATAGGAAGAAAAATATAACCACAATAAATAAAAATGGCAATAAATAAGTACATATCAATAACTTTATTTTATTTTACTTATTTTTTTATTAATTTATTTTTGGTACAGATGTTTCTCGTTTTTCCCATCTTGTCACCCTCCTCCCCCTCCCTCCCTGCCCCATTCCCAGTTTTGTTGTCCATGTCCATTGGTTATGAGTACATGTGTACAAGTTCTGTGGTTCATCGCTCCCCTCCCCCATATCCCTCTTCTGGCAGTTGTCAGTCTGTACCCTACTTCCACATCTCTGGGACTACCCTATTCCTCAGACTGTTATGTTCATTATATTCCAGAAATAAGTGAGATCATATGATATTTGTCTTTCTCTGCTTGGCTTCTTTCGCTTAGAATAATAGTTTCCAGGTCCTTCCATGTCGTCGCAAAAGATAAGAGATCTTTCCTTCTTACAGCTGCATAGTACTCGATTTTGTATATGTACCACCACTTTTTTATCCATTCATCTACTGATGGACACTTGGGCTGTTTCCAGATCTTAGCTATTGTAAATAGTGCTGCTATGAACATGGGGGTACATACATTCTTTCTGATTGGCGTTTCAGGCGTGTTAGGGTATATTCCTAGGAGTGGGATCACTGAATCAAATGGTAATTCAATTTTTAATTTTTTGAGGTAACACCAAAGTGTTTTCCATAGTGGCTGCACCAGTCTGCATTCCCACCAGCAGTGTACTAGATTCCCCTTTTCTCCACACCCTCGCCAACACTTGTTGTTTGATGCTTTGTTGATGGCAACTATTCTGACAGGTGTGAGGTGATACCTCATTGTTGTTTTAATTTGCATCTCTCTGATGATTAGTGATGTTGAGCATTTCTTCATATGTCTCTTGGCCATTTGTATGTCCTGTTTGGAGAGGTGTCTATTTAGTTCCTCTGCCCATTTTTTAATTGGGTTCTTTGTCTTCCGTTTGCTGAGATGTATGAGTACTCCATATATTTTGGAAATTAATCCCTTATCTGATATATCATTGGCAATTATGCTCTCTCATACAGTGGGTTGCCTTTCCACTTTGATGGTTGTTTCTTTTGCTGTGCAGAAGCTTTTGAGTTTGATGTAGTCCCATGTGTTCATTTTTTCCTTTGTTTCTGTTGCCTTAGGTGATATATCAGTGAAAATTCTGCTCTGTATGATATCTGAAAGTTTGTTGCCTACATTTTTCTAGGATTTTTATGGATTCATGAGTCACATTTAAGTCTTTTATCCATTTTGAGTTTATTCTTGTGTACGGTGTAAGTTGATGGTCTAGTTTCATTTTTTTGCATGTAGATGTCCAATTTTTCCAACACCATTTATTAAAGAGGCTGTCTTTACTCCATTGTATGCTCTGGCCACCTTTGTCAAATATTAATTGAGCATAATGCTTTGGGTCAATTTCTGGGTTCTCTGTTCTATTCCATTGATCTATATGCATGTTCTTGTGCCAGTACCAGGCTGTTTTGATTACAGTAGCTTTGTAGTATAAACTGATATCTGGTATTGTGATCCCGCCTACTTTGTCCTTCTTTTTCAAGATTGCTGTAGCTACTCGGGGTTGTTTTTGGTTACATATAAACTTCTGAAGCATTAGTTCTAGTGCTGTGAAATATGTCTTTGGTATTTTGATGGGGATTGCGTTAAATCTATAGATTGCTTTGGGTAGTATGGACATTTTAATGATGTTAATTCTTCCAATCCATGAACAAGGTATGTGCTTCCACTTTTTTATATCTTCCTCTATTTCTTTTTTCAATGACCTGTAGTTTTCTGAAAATAGGTCCTTTACTTCTTTGGTTAAGTTTATTCCTAGGTATCTTAATTTTTTGGCCACGATTATTAATGGGATTGTTTTTTTAGTTTCTTTTTCTGTGAGTTCATCATTGGTGTATAAGAATGCTGTCGATTTCTTGATGTTAATTATGTATCCTGCTACTTTGTCAAATTCATTTATTAAGTCTAGTAGATTTTTGATGGAGTCTTTAGGGTTTTCTATGTATAACATCATGTCATCTGTGAATAATGACAGTTTCACTTCCTCCTTTCCAATTTGGATCCCTTTTATTTTTTCTTCATGTCTGATTGCTGTGGCTAAGACTTCCAGTACTATCTTAAATGAGAGTGGTGAAAGTGGGCATCCTTGTCTTATTCCTGTTCTTAAGGGAAATGCTTTTAGTTTTTGTCCATTGAGTATGATGTTGGCTGTAGGTCTTTCATATATGGCCTTTATAATGTTGAGATATGATCCTTCTATTCCCCAACTGGTGAGCGTTTTTATCACGAATAGGTGCTGGATTTTGTCAAATGCTTTTTCAGCATCTATTGATATGATCATGTGGTTTTTATCTTTCTTTTTTTTTTATGTGATGTATTACATTTATTGATTTGCGAATATTTTACCAGCCCTGCATCCCTGGGATGAATTCAACTTGGTCATGGTGAACAATTTTTTTGATGTAATGCTGGATCCAATTTGCTAGTATTTTGTTTAGGATTTTGGCATCTATGTTCATCAGGGATATTGGCCTGTAGTTTTCTTTCTTTGTAGTGTCTTTTTCTGGTTTTGGAATTAGAATTATGCTGGCTTCATAAAAGGAGTTTGGAAGTTTTCTTTCTTCTTGAATTTTTTGGAATAGTTTGAGGAGAATGGGTGTTAGTTCTTCTTTGAATGTTCGGTAAAACTCCCCTGTGAAGTCGTCAGGGCCTGGGCTTTTGTTTGCTGGGAGGGTCTTGATTACATCTTCAATTTCCTTCATTGTTATTGGCCTGTTCAAGTTTTCTATCTCTTCCCGGTTCAGTTTTGGGAGACTATGTGTTTCTAGAAATGTGTCCATTTCACTTAGATTGTCGAATTTGTTGCCATATAAATGTTCATAGTATTTGTTAACTATCCTTTGTATTTCTGTGGTGTCAGTAGTTACTTCTCCTCTTTCATTTCTGATTTTGTGGATTTGGGTTCTCTCTCTTTGTTTCTTGATGAGTCTAGCTAAGGGTCCATCAATCTTGTTTATCTTTTCAAAAAACCAGCTCTTTGTTTAATTGATCCTTTGAATTGTTTTTTTTTTTTTTTTTTTTTGGTCTCCATGTCATTTACTTCTGCTCTGATCTTTACTATTTCCTTCCTTCTACTTGCTCTAGGGTTTTATTTTTGTTTGCTTTCTAATTCTTTAAGTTGTGAGGTTAGGTAGTCAATTAGAAATTTTTCTTGTTTCTTGAGGTGGGCCTATAGTGCTATGAACTTCCCTCTCAGAACTGCTTTCGCTGCATCCCATAGATTTTGTGTTGTTGTGTGTTCATTTTCATTAGTTTCCAGGAAGTTTTTAATTTCTTCTTTGATCTCCAAGGTAACCCATTCATTGTTCAATAACATGCTATTTAGCCTCCATGTGTTCAAATATCTTTGCATGTTCTTGTTGCAATTGATTTCTAGTTTCATGCCATTGTGATCTGAGAATGTGCTTGATATGATTTCAATCTTCTTGAACTTGTAGAGACTTAGTTTGTGTCCTAACATGTGGTCTATCTTTGAGAATTTCCCATGTGCCCTTGAGAAGAATGTGAATTCTGCAGTTTTGTGGTGTGATTCTCTCTATATATCTATTAAATCCATTTGATCTAGTGCTTCATTTAGAATTTCTGTTTCCTTGTTGATTTTTTGTCTAGATGATCTATCCAGTGATGTCAGTGGGGTGTTGAAGTCTCCTTCTATGATTGTATTGCTGTCGATTTCTCCTTTTAAGTCCTCCAGAAGATTTTTAATGTATTTTGGTGCTCCTATATTGGGTGCATATATGTTTACCAAGGTTATATCTTCCTGTTGGATAGATCCTTTCAATATTATGTAGTGACCTTCTTTGTCTCTAGTTGTGGTCTTCAATTTGAAATCTAGTTTATCAGATATGAGTATTGCTACCCCAGCTTTTTTTTCCTTTCCGTTTGCTTGGAACATTTTTTCTATCCCTTTACTTTCAACCTATGTGAGTCTTTTGTTGTGAGTTGCGTCTCTTGTAAACAACATATATGTGAATCATGCTTTTTTATCCAGTCAGCTACTCTGTGTCTTTTTATGTGAGCATTCAATCCATTTACATTTAAGGGGATTATTGATATGTACTTATTTATTGCCATTTTTGTTCAATGGTTATATTTTTCTTCCTATTTCTTCTACTAATTACAGCAGTCCTTTTAACATTTCCTGCAGTGGTAGTTTGGTGCTAATATATTCCCTTAGCCTTTTTTTTTCTGGGAAGCTCTTTATTTGACCTTCTATTTTGATTGATAGCCTTGCTGGATAGAGTAGTCTTGGATTCCAATCCTTGTTTTTCATGACATTGATTACTTCATGCCATTCCCTTCTGGCCTGTAGTGTTTCTGTTGACAAGTCAGATAATACCTTATGGGGGTTCCTTTGTAGGTAACCTGTTGCTTATTTCTTGCCTTTAGGATTCTCTCTTTGTCTTTAATGTTTGGGATTTTCATTACTATGTGTCTTGGTGTGGGCCTGTTTGGGTTCTTCTCACTTGGGGCTCTCTGTGCTTCTTGAACTTGAATGCCTTCTTCTTTCACCAGGTTAGGAAAGTTTTCTGTCACTGTTTCTTCAAATATATTCTCTAACCCTTGCTCATTTTCTTCTTTTTCGGGACTCCTATGATGCGAATGTTATTTCGTTTCCAGTTGTCCCACAGTTTCTTAAGCTATCTTTTTGTTTTTTAATTGTTTTTTTCCTTTTGGTTTTCTGATTGATTGATTTTTTTCTACTCTGTCTTCTAATTCACTGATCTGGTCCTCTTCCTCTACTCTGCTGGTCAGTCCTTCCAATGTGTTTTTTTATTTCTGCTATGTCATTCTTCATTTCCACTTGGTTGGTTTTCAGTGTTTCTATATCTTTACTCATGGTATTGATGTCCTTACTCATGCTGTTTAGTTTCCTCAAGATCATGGCTCTGAAGTCTACCTCTGATAATTTGCTTAACTGCATTTCATTTATCTCATCTTTGGGAGAGTTCTCTTGTTCTTTCATTTGGGATCTGTTTCTTTGTTTCACCATTTTTCCTATCTCAGTGGGTTTTGGAGCCTGTCAAATTTTCCCTGTGGGTGTTGGTGTTCTGCTATTTGTGGTTCCCTCTACTGGGTTTGGATGAGCGTGGAGGGCCCTCCTTAAACACCACTGTCAAGTCTCACTTTCCTGGGTAGATTTGCAAGCTCAGGAAAGGTTCAGGTATGCTCTAGCTTTTTGCCTGGAGGCTATTAGCCTCAGTTACTTGAAAAGCCTCAGGATCTCAGTTGAATGAGAAACTCCCTCAGGTGTTTATAGTGTAAGACTATTTCCCGAGGTTGGGGCTGATGCTGCTTGTTAATGAGCCTCAATTTGCTTTTCTTTACCGCACCTGGGAATTTCCATGGGAGGGGCTTCCACAGCTCCAGAATGGAGCAAACCTGGCCGAAGTTCTGTGTAACCGGGAAGGAACAATTTGGCCACCACCGTCCTTTGTGGCCATGGCTCAGCACAAACTCCGAGCGCCCTCCAAATCCCAGGTGTCCCCACAGAGTTCCAGTCCCATCCGCCCTTTTTCTGCTGGAGGCCCAGGTTAGTGGCTGTAGCTATTTAGCGCTCTGTCCTCTGCGCTGTGGAGCAGCTTGGGGTCTTAACCCTGAGGGCGGGTGCTGCCACTGCTCACAGCTAAGGCCGCTGCTGTCCGTAGGCTCTCAGCCTGCCATGCTCATGTGCCTCCACAGATTCTACCAGGCTCTTTCAGTGTCCCTGGTTGTATGTTCCTCTCCCGCTGCTTTTCTGTTGCCTTTTCCTGACGATTTGTCTTTATTTTAATCATAATTACCATTTGGACCTGGGAGATCATCTGTGTAGCTTCCATTCACCCCACCGCCATTTTTTTCAATAACAACTTTAAATGTAAATGGATTGAATGCTCCTATCAAAAGATACAGAGAAGCTTATTGGATAAGAAAGCATGAGTGGCATGGTCGGTGTGGCTCAGTGGTTGAGCGTTGACCCATCCACAGATAGGTCACTGGTTTGATTCCCGGACAGGGCACATGCCCAGGTTTTGGCTGGAGGCAGCCAATCGATGTTCTCTGTTATTGATGTTTCTATCTTTCTCTCCCTCTCCCTTCCTATCTTTCTAAAAATCAATAAAGAAAAAAAATAAATAAAAACCATGACTCATATACATGTTGTTTACAAGACACCCACCCCACAACGAAAAACTCATATAGGTAGAAAGTGAAGGGATGGACAAAAATCTTCTAAGCAAATGGAAAGGAAAAAAGAGCTGGGGTAGCAATACTCATATCTGATAAAATACACTTCAAATGAAGGCCATAACTGGAGGCAAAGAAGACCACTACATAATATTAAGAGGATCTACCCAACAGGAAGATATAACCTTGGTAAACATATATGCACCCTATATAGGAGCACCAAAATATATTAAAAATCTTCTGGTGGACTTCAAAGGAGAAATCGACAGCAATACAATCTTAGCAGTGGCTTCAACACCCCACTGACATCACTGGATAGATCCTCTAGACAAAAAACTAGCAAGGAAATAGAAACTCTAAAAGAAGCACCAGATCAAATGGATTTAATAAATATGTACAGAGAATTACACCCCAAAACTGCAGAGTTAATATTCTTCTCAAGTGCACATGGGACATTCTCAAAGATAGACCCCATGTTAGGATATAAACTAAATCTCTACAAGTTCAAGAAGATTAAAATCATATCAAGCATCTTCTGAGATCACAATGGTATGAAACCAGAAATCAATTACAACAAAAACCTTTAAACACATGGAGGCTAAATAGCATGTTATTAAACAGTGAATGGGTTACCAGAGAAATCACAGAAAAAATTAAAAAGTTCTTGACAACCAATGAAAATGAACACACAAAAACACAAAATCTATGGGACGCAGCAAAAGCAGTCCTGAGAGGGAAGTTCATAGCACTACAGGCTTACCTCAGGAAACAAGAAAATTTTCTCATGGACTATCTAACCTCACAACTTAAAGAACTAGAAAGCAAACAGAAAGAAAAACCCAGATCAAGTAGAAGGGAAGAAATAGTAGAGATCAGAGCAGAAATAAACAAACTAGAGATTGAAAAACAATTCAAAAGATTAATGAAACAAAGAGCTGGTTCTTTGAAAAGGGAAACAAGATTGATGGACCCTTAGCTAGACTCACCAAGAAATAAGGAGAGAGAACCCAAATAAACAAAATCAGAAACGAAAGAGAAGTAACACCTGGCATCACACAAGTACAAAGGATCATTAATAAATACTATGAACAATTATACGGCAAAAAAAATTGGACAATTTAGACAAAATGGACAAAATTCTAGAAACACATAGACTCCAAAAACTGAACCAGGAAGAGACAGAAAACTTGAACAGACCAATAACAACTAAGGAATTTGAAGATGTAATCAAGACTCTCCCAGCAAACAAAAGCCCGGTCCAAGACAGCTTCACAGGGAAGTTTTACTGAACATTCAAAGAAGAACTAACACCCATTCTTCTCAAACTATTCAAAAAATCCAAGAAGAAGGAAAACTTTCAAGCTCATTGTATCAGGTCAGCAGAATTCTAACTCCAAAACCAGATAAAAACACTACAAAGAAAGAAAACTACAGGCCAATATCCCTAATGAACATAGATGCCAAAATCCTAAACAAAATATTAGCAAATCAGATCCAGCAATACATCAAAAAAATTATTTACCATGACCAAGTGGGATTTGTCCCAGGGATGCAAGGCTGGTACAATATTCACAAATCAATAAATGTGATACACCACATTAACAAAATGAAAGATAAAAAACCATATGATCATATCAATAGATGCAGAAAAAGCATTTCACAAAATCCAGCACCCATTTCTGATAAAAATGCTCAGCAATGTGGGAATAGAGGATTCGTATCTTGACATGGTAAAAGTCATATATGAAAAAAGTATAGCCAACATCATACTCACTGGGCAAAAACTAAAAGTATTTCCCTTAAGAATAAGAACAAGACAAGGATGCCCACTTTCACCACTCTTATTTAACATAGTACTGTTAGTCTTAGCCACAGCAATTAGACATGAAGAAAAAACAATAGGGATCCAAATTGGAAAGGAGGAAGTGAAACTGCCATTATTTGCAGATGACATCATATTATGCATAGAAAACCCTAAAGACTCCATCAAAAAACTACTAGATTTAATAAATGAATTTGGCAATGTAGCAGGATACAAAATTAACATTAAAAATTGATGGCATTCTCTTGCACCAATAATTGACTCACAGAAAGAGAATCTTAAAAAACAATCCCATTTACCATAGTGGCAAAAAAATTAAGATACCTAGGAATAAACTTAACCAAAGAAGTAAACGACCTGTTTGCAGAAAACTACAGGACATTGGAAAGAGAAATAGAGGAAGATATAAAAAAATCGAAGCGTATACCTTGTTCATGGATTGGAAGAATTAACATCATTAAAATGTCCATACTACCCAAAGCAATCTATAGATTCAATGCAATTCCCATTAAAATACCAATGACATATTTCACAGAACTAGAATAAATACTTCAAAAGTTCATATGGAACCAAAAAAGACAACGAATAGCCACAGCAATCTTGAAAATGAAGAACAAAGTAGGAGGGATCACAATACCAGATATCAGGTTATACTTCAAAGCCATTGTAATCAAAACAGCCTGGTTCTGGAGTACGAACAGGCATATAGATTTATTGAAAATGACAGACAACCCAGAAATTGACCCAAGATATTATGCTTAATTAGTATTTGACAAAGGTGGCCAGAGCATACATTGGAGTAAAGATACCCTCTTTAATAAATCGTATTGGGAAAATTGGACAGCTACATACAGAATAAACTCAAAATGGATAAAAGACTTAAATGTGACTCGTGAATCCATAAAAATCCTAGAAGAAAACATAGGCAACCAAATTTCAGACATCAGTCGCAGCAGAATTTTCACTGATACAACACCTAAGGCAAGAGAAACAAAGGAAAACATTATCACATGGGACTACATCAAACTAAAAAGCTTCTACACAGCAAAAGAAACAAGCATCAAAATGGAAAGGGAACCCACTATATGGGAGAGCATAATTGACAATGATACATCAGATAAGGGGTCAATTTCCAAAATATATAGAATACTCATACAACTCAACAAAAGAAAGACAGAGAACCCAATGAAAAAATGGGCAGAGGACCTAAATAGACACCTCTCCAAACAGGACATTCAAATGGCCAAGAGACATATGAAAAAATGCTCAACATCACTAATCATCAGAGGGATGCAAATTAAAACGACTATGAGATGACACCTCACACCTACCAGAATGGCTGCCTTCAATAAGTCACCAAATAACAATTGCTGGAGAGGGTGTGGAGAAAAGGGGACTCTAATACACTGCTGGTGGGAATGCAGACTGGTGCAGCCACTGTGGAAATCAATATGGTGTTACCTCAAAAAAACAAGAATTGAACTGCAATTTGACCCAGTGATCCCACTTCTAGGAATATATCCTAAGAAGTCTGAAACACCAACCAGAAAGAATATATGTACCCCTATGTTCATAGCAGCACTATTTACAATAGCTAAGATCTGGAAACAGCCCAAGTGTCCATCAATATAGATGAGTCAATAAAAAAGTTGTGGTACATATACACAATTGAACACTATGCAGCTGTAAGAAAGAAAGGTCTTGTATCCTTTGAGTCGACATGAAGGGAGCTGGAGAGTATTATGCTAAGCGAAATAAGCTAATCAGAGAAAGAGAAATACCACATGATCTCATTTATTTGTGGAATATAATGAACAAAAAATGCTGATGAACAAAATAGACCTAGAGACATAGAAATATGGTTCAGACTGACAAACTTCAGAGGATGGGGTCGGGGGAGAGGGATGAGGTAAATCTAAGAACTTATATGCATTTATGTGTAACCAGTGGACATAGACTTCAATGTTTGTGGGGTGTGGTGGGGGTTGGGAGAGGGAGGAGGGTGTCTGTGGGGAAAAAGGAGAAACATCTATAACAAAAATTAATTAATTAATTAATTAATTAATTAATTAATTAAAAAGAATACCCTTCTCATGTGGTTATTGGGAAAATTCATTGAGATAAATCATGTAAAGATATTTATTAAGGGACCTGGTACAAGTAAGAGATCAACATGAGTTTCAGTTATTATTATTTTTAAAACATGTTTTTATTGATTTTTTTTTTTTTAGAGAGAGAGATAGAAACATTGATGTGAGAGAGATACATAGATGGGCTGCCTCCTGCATGCCCCCCACTGGGGAATGAGCCCACAACCTGGGCATGTGCCCTGACCAGGAATTGAACCATATTTCTCAGTCCACGGGACAATGCTCAATCCACTGAGCAACACTAGCCGGGAGTTTCATTTATTTTTAAAGTAATATTAATTAGCAAAGATAATCTTTGCCTCATTCAGTTTTGTTCATTGTTGACTTTCCCAATGGGTGTGTAGGACAGTCATCTCTTCCTGACTACAGACACAATTGTAGCAATGTGATGCTTTCCTCTTCATTTAATGAAACTGATTTTCTCATTTTCCTGGAATTATAAACAGAGAGATTGTAGAATCCAA
The DNA here is from genome assembly GCA_030848825.1 of Tadarida brasiliensis. Lineage (NCBI taxonomy): Eukaryota > Metazoa > Chordata > Mammalia > Chiroptera > Molossidae > Tadarida > Tadarida brasiliensis. The sequence goes on from CM061280.1 coordinate 42,671,552, forward strand.
GACTTGGAAGGGACTTCAGGCGTCACCTAGTAAAATTTGTAATTCCATGCAAGGATTCCATAGAGAGCCTCAAAAGTCACCTTTGCTTGACTGATTTTAATGATTGGAAACCCTCTTTCTTGGGAAAAACAGCAACAACAACATCTTTATTCTTTAGACTAGGACAGACACATTTTTAATAATTAACTATTACCTGTAAATACCAACTTAATTTATATTTATATGACCTGGAAGCAAAAATAAACAAGAAAGAAAGAGGAAGGAAGGAAGGAAGGAAGGAAGGAAGGAAGGAAGGAAGGAAGGAAGGAAGGAAGGAAGGAAGGAAGGGAGGGAGGAAGGAAGGGAGGGAGGGAGGGAGGGAGGGAGAGAAAGGAAAGGGAAGGGAAGGGAAGGTGGGCAGGGTACAGTTAAAAACTTCCTATCTCAAACATTCCTTATAGGCAAAGAAGATAATACATTTATTTTCCATTGGATTATTTAAAAACCCAAAGAACTCAAATCTGTTATCCCGAGTTGTAATAACGATTACTTTCTCACATAGACATATATACACAGTTATATGTAAAGGGACCTGAAATGCATCATTGCTTGTCTCTTGGTAGTGTCATCTTGTGTTGTACCTGAGTATCCACAGGGCTCCAAACTTTATATAGAGAGCTATTTTAAATCATTTGTTTATATCAGAGAAATGAGTTTGGAGAACAGTGTGATTTTCACCATGAAATTTGGAAGATGGGGGACTAACGTGTAGTCATTTCTTTGACATACTATGTGGAACCTCTTAACACTCAAACAAAGTAACCACTCCAAAAGCAAACAAACAAACAAACAAACAAACATTTTAACAAATCTAAATAAAACAATAAATAAAAGTATTTATTTTTTTGCAGTTGTACAAAGCATTATATTCAGTTTCACAAGGATTTTTACAATGACTCGATTATGTAATTATATATTTTAGCTGATTACATGCACTTACAGTAATTATGTAATAAAGCATAATTACACTAATTACATAAACAATCAACTAAAAATCAATTATCCTAGAACCCAAGGATATTCTCAGATAACAAAGGTAAGAGATTATTATTGCAAAACTACCAATTCAGAATAGTCTCTAATATTCTCTGACCACTAACATTATAGAGGCTTGGTGTTTAACTTTACCTGACCTTCTCAACCCTTTTCATCCTATGCTAACTTTTCAAATTGCAGGTCTTTTGGTAATAGCCAAAAAGTTCTCTGTATTCAGATATGTGTTCAAAATAAAATGAGCAGAGAATTTGCAATCAATCTTGCTTTGCAGAATAGAGTTAAGTCAGGAAAAGAAATCCAGATGTACTCAGCTTTATGAAGTATCTATGTTCCTGAAAAGTTACTGAAGGACGAAACAGCTTTGGAATAACATTGCTGGTTGGTTTTCAATTGGCAATGCTGTCAATACACTATTTCACTGGAGGAAATTGCAGAAGGTAGGGCAGGCAGACATACTTTTCAACTTAAAACTTTTCCATAAGGAAGTAGATAAATATGTTGAACAGTGTTTGATATTTAAGACATCTGCACCAAAGGGTTTCATAAAGTAATTAATCCCTCCATGATGTCATATTTTGTTAATGTGAGGACACGTGTACAAGGTTAAAACAAGAGGTTCATGTTTATGTAACAAAAATAAAAAGTGGTAAAGTCCTTGCCATATTAGACCCCTTTGTTCACCATGACCACTGAAGCCTGAAAAGGAAAAACATTTTCAAGCCTCACATTCATCAACCATGTTACCAAGATTGCCAAATCTGTCATAGGTCTTTTGTGGAGAATAAAACTTCTTCCCCTTATATTAGGTAGTATCCCTTTAGGGTAGATTCCCTGAAATAGAATTACAGGGTCCAACGCATTTTAAAGCTCTTGATCCATATTGCAAAATTGTTCTCCAAAGGGGCTGTATCAATTTCCACTGCCATTAGCAACAATGAGACCATCAGGGGGGCACTCCCCTGACTATCTGCACTTTTCCAAATACACCTTCCCACTTTCCCTTTAGTGTCTCAAGAACCAAGTAACCATTCCTCTATTCCTGGATCCACCTGTGTTCATGTGCCCTTCCCTTTTATTCCACATTCAGTGTTTTTAAAAAGCCATTCTCAGCAGAGGGGTTAAGCATGTTGGAGTTGCCAATAAATAATTATTCCCTCATTAACTCACCTTGTCTCCTGGGCTTGACCAAACTCAAAGTGCCCTGTAGTAGGTGTGTGGTCCTGTAAAGAAGGCAAAGAAGAAAAGAAGATTTGTTGGCTTAGTAATCAGTAGTCTCTAGACTACTCTTAAAATTGATTTTGTGGGGATGGCTGTTTGATTTAGAATCCTATTCTGACATCTCATTTTAGGCTTATAACCTGAATTGTAGTTTAGTTGATTTTGATACACTTGGAATAAAGCAGTGGCCATTTTCTCAGACTAACAACTGGTTATACCCTCATTTGGCATTCTCTATCCTATCCTCATGCCCAGACCCAGAATTCCATGTTACTTACCCTATGAAGTGGTATGATATAGTGGAAAGGCAGACTGAGTTATATACTTGGTTCTGTACAAATTAACTGTCTGGCTTCAGGTGAGTGATTACTTCACATTTCTGTATCTGAGAGTAAATGCAATACTACTTGTTTTGTGAGGATAAAGTGACAGAGACAATGCAACTATGAAAATTAATAATAAATAATAATGACAATATTAAGAGCTATCTTCTATTGTGCATTTACTATGGCATATTTTTCCTACATTAGCACATTTAAATTACATTTCAAATAAGAAGCTCAAAGAATTTAAGTGATTTTCCAAAGATCACAGAGCTAGTAATTGGTAGAGACAGAATTTTAACTTCAGAGCCTATGTTAACAACTATATCAAAAATAACTAAAATATGAATAGAACGTGACATGATTGATTCCAGAGAGTAAAAATGTGATAACTGTGTGAAATCTGGATGGAATCTTCATATGTTGAGCAGTGTGGTGTTCCTTAAATGGACCTTTAAATCTTCAAAATCTAGGAGTGGTGAAAGGCAGTTTGGGCAATAGAGCAGAAGAAAGAAAGGTGGCCTTCTGGTTATGAGGTTAGGGATGGACTCTAGTAATGAATGCAGGGAACCAGGGAAGCTACAAAATAACTGTCATGCTTACCCCACAGGATGGTGGTAAGGATATAGTGAGAAAGAAGATCAAGATGATCCTAGTAACAAGGATTTCTGATTAATGAACACTTCCTGTGAAGCAGGCATTGTGCTGAATACTTGGCATATGAAAGTCTTGTTTACATTGGAAGTTCTTATTCAGTAAGTCTGGGGTATGGCTTGAGATTCTGCACTTCTAACACACTCTCAGGTGAGGCTGCTGCTGGTGGTCATTGAACTACACTTGGAATAACAAGGACATATATTATTTCATTTAATCTTTGAAACAAACACATTGTATAGAGGAAGAAATTGAGCTAGGGAAAGATCAGTTTGTCCCATTGTCATACAGTGACAGAATGAAAGTTCAAACTCTATTATATATTCATAAACAGAATACCCTACTACTTCTAAATTATACTTGGAATAAAGCAATAACTACTTTTGTGTGACAGTTTTCCACATTTCTCTGAACAGTCAGTTCTACAGATACATTATTACTGAATCCACCAAGTGATCTCCCTACAGTAGTGGTCCCCATGGAAGTCTGGGAAGGATTTGGTTTTTCTCTCTGCCGGCCTGTCATAGACATAAATGGGCAGAAAACCTCACCTGTAATTAATTAACAATCCAAACTGAGAGGCCATGGAAGTGGTGAAGGTAGATGTTCCCCTCAGTTTGGACATTGGCCTCTGGCAGAACCCCCACTTGGAACTGTGGCCTTGGGCAAAGTCCAGCTGGGCTGATTCTCTGACAGGGAAAGTAAAGCCCATTTGGTTCACCAGAGACTTGAAAGGGCAGCAGATGAATGCTGCCTGTATGGAAACCTGGCATGGCTTAGTTACCCACCTTGAAGTAATTTTAGATTTTCCTTCAACCTAAAGAAATCATGGCATCTCTCAGATTTTGGAAAAAAATAAAGCTAAAACAGAGATTTGAAAGGGGAGAAAATTATTTACATGGGCCAAGTGTTTCATAAGAGAAACAGAAAAGAAAGTGTTAGTGCTATAAGAGAACTTAGAGATGAACTATTCCAAATCCTTTCTTTTGGACCCAAGGAGAAGGAACCTAAAAGACTGCTTGAGGTCTCACATACAGAGATAGTTAAGGTAGAGCCCATGATATAACTCAGGATTCCTGACACCTAGCCCACCATCCTTGCTCTGCTCATGTCTTTCTAACTGCCTACCACACCCCCACTTCAAGGACCTTGGCATGGCTCTGAATTTTTTCAGAGAAAAGGGGTGGGGGGTCTCTTCTATAGCTGCTTCCTGCTGAAGAGAGGCAAAGTTTTCCTTCAGAGCCAACATATTCTTGCTCTCTGTCAGAGGGATAATGAGGCCTGGGCATAGAAAGAGGTGGCAATGGTGTCTAGAGGTGGTATTCCCTTATTGTGATTAGGGCTTGTAACCTGGTGGAAACAACCTGTGTTACAAATAGTATTATTGGGGGAAAAGCTAGAACAACAAGAAATATGAAAGGAAAAAATGTTTTAGTTCTTACTAATTCCAAGTTGAAGGATGGGAGAAAAATGAAACATTAGCTTGGAGGGTTGTAGCCAAATATTTAAGAAAACTAGATAAATTCAGGATTCAGTTCCATTTGTAGATGAAAAATATAAAGCTTTTAATTGAATTAGAGTCCAATATTTACAACTGTGTATTATAGAGTCTATTAAATACAATGTTCCCCCTAAAATTACCTTCATTTTTATTAAAGAGCCAAATTAAGATGAATTTATTTACTGCATTAAGTCTAGTTTCAATTTGGTGTGGTTATTTGATAAACACAATAATAATATCAGTTGATTATATAGGCTCTGCTTTGCTGGAACCTCATGATTAAGCTTTAATTAGCCCCTCAGAGCAAAGAAGTCAGCCACCTAATTGCTATCAGGTTTGCCTGCAAAATCTATAGACTTGCTTGAATTCCTCAAGTTCTTGAGGTTCCCATAATTTCTTGAGGTTCCCTCCTAGCCATCTCTCAGGAAAGCAACCTTTGTTCCTTACCTGGAAAGACTATGATGAACCACATGACCAAGGAAAGTACTAGGCCATATCTCCAAGGGGCTCTTATTGGCTTCAAAGTCAATTTTCATTCCTTAAGGCTTTTGGTGACATCCAGAATCCAGGCATGTCTCTCTCAGACATGACATTCCAGTCAAAGTCTTGGGTAATAAACCATAATTGGAAGTTGGTCTTATTTAATTCATGCAAAGAAACATATTTTCATGACTCACTCATTAAGAATTGTCAAGCTTTGAAGGGATCAGGTAGGGAGAAAATATATATAATTTACCAAATTGCTTTAAAAAATATCTTCTTATATCTAAAAAGCAATAGAAAAATCCTTGTCCTTTTAGTATATTGGAAAAGAACCAAACTTTGTATTAGCTTACTTTTGATATTCAAATTCATTTATTTAATTAAATTTATTATTTAGATTACTTATAATTTTTTTCAAGATTTTTTTTCACAATCGTTTATAATTTTCAAAAACCTTTTTACTCATTCAGAAATAATCAGCTTTTGAACAACTTACTTCCTTTTTTTCCTTCAAAATATATTTTTATACCTTATACCTTCTATCACCAAAATCATACAATTTCTTTCCAATTAATTAACATACTTAACTTTTAGAAACCTTGATATTTTTGTGACAACTAAAAAGTAAGTAACAGTACATTTAGACTGACAAGTACATTTCATAACTTCTAGAAACATAGGCTCCTCCACTGGCAAACACATTCACATTTTTAAAATGCATACTACTAATAAATTATAAGACACTTATTAAAAGCTTCAAATTAACTTTGCAGACTTTCTGCAATAAAATGCCCAAAGCAGACACATTTAAGACTTGTCTAGCAATCAATGTTTCAGTATTTCATGTTGTTTTAAAACACTTATATACTTAAAAACTATTATTAACATTTACTAATTTAGAAAAGAACAGCTGAAATAAGTCCAATTGATTTGTTCAGATGGCTAGGGTTTTTCCCTTTGTGATAAGAATCACTTCCAGGAGAAAAAGTGGCGGCGGAGTGAATGGAAGCTACACAGTCTGTCTCCCAGGACCAGACTGGAATTACAACTAAAATAAAGACAAATTACTGGGAAAAGCCAACTGAAGAGCAGCTGGACAGAACCACTACAAGCAGGGACATCAAATTGAGCCTGGTAGGAATTGCAGAGGCACACGGGCATGGGCTGGGAGTCCACGGAAAAGTGGAGAGCAGTATTAGTGGTGTGCACTTCCTGCTGAGAAAGTGGGGGTTTTAAAGACAAATCACTGGGATAAGTCAACTGAAGAGCAGCTGGACAGAACCACTACAAGCAGGGACGCCAAATCGAGGCTGGTAGGAATAGAGGAGGCACATGGGGCATGGGCTGGGTATCTGCAGAGTGGCAGAGAGCTCTATTAGCAGTGTGTACTTCCTGCTGAGAAAGTGGAGCTTTAAAAAAAAAAAAAAGGCACCAAACCAACTACAGCCACTTACCTTGGGGACGGACAGAGGGATGGTGGACTGGACTGGAACTGAGTAAAAAGAGAGCTCCTGGCTCCAGAGGGGTGGATGCAGGGAGCTCTGTGCTGAATCGCTCCCTAATGGGACAGTAACCATCTTACTCAAATAGCCCCTTCCCAGAGCCCTGGGGAAAGCAACGGCCCCTTCTGCAGAAATTCAACACCAGCAGGCAAGACCAGAGAAACGCAATTTAAGGATCCTTAACATGTCAATTCAATGAGATAGTAAAGGCCTCACTGTCAAATCAGATATAGCCACTCACCTTCAGCTCCAGTGGAGGAAGGGCAGACTGGACTGGAACTGAGTGGAAAAAGTCCAGAACTCCCGGCTCTGGAGGGGTGGATGCCTGGAGCCCCTTCCTAGAGCTCTGGGGAGAAGCAAGGGACCCTCCCACAGGAATTCAACACAACCAGGTCAGGCCAGAGAAATGCAAATTGAGGTTCATTAACATCTCAGTTGAATAAGCAAGCAAGAGCCAACTGAGGTTCATCAAGCAACTGAGACTAATAGCCTCCAGGCAAACGGCTAGAAGATAACTGACCCTTTCCTTAGCTTGCAAATCTACCCGGAAAAGTAAGACTTGACAGTGGAGTTTAACATGGGTCCTCCCACACTCATCCAAACCCAGTAGAGGGAGCCACAACCAATGGAAAACAAAAACCATAGGGAAAATGTGGCAGGCTCCAAAACCCACTGAGACAGCAAAATGGTGAAACAAAGAAACAAAACCCAAATGAAAGAACAAGATAATTCTGCAGGAGAAGAAATAAATGACGTAGAATTAGGCAAGATATCAGAGGGAGAGTTCAGAGCAATAATCATGAGAAAGCGCAACAGGATGAGTAAAGAGCTCAATAGCATGAGTAAAGATATAGAAACATTGCAAACCAACCAATTAGAAATGAAGAATGACATAGCAGAAATAAAAAATACATTGGAAGGAATAACCAGCAGAATAGACGAAGAAGAGGACAGTATCATTGTATTAGAAGACAGGGTAGAAAAAAGTCACTCAATCAGAGAACCAAAAAGAAAAAAACAATTAAAAAACAGGAAGACAGCTTAAAAGAACTATGGGACAATATGAAGCATAACATATGCATCACAGGTGTGCCACAGGAAGAAGAAAATGAGCAAGGGTTAGAGAATATATTTGAAGAAATAGTGACAGAAAACTTCCCTAGCTTGGTGAAGGAAAAAGGCATACAAGTTCAAGAAGCACAGAGAGCACCAAGTAAGAAGAATCCAAAGAGGCCCACACCAAGACACATAGTAATCAAAATGCCAAAAATTAAAGACAAAGAGAGAATTTTAAAGGCAGCAAGAGATAAGCAATAGGATACCTACAAAGGAACCCCCATAAAGTTATCAGCTGACTTCTCAACAGAAATACTACAGGCCAGAAGGGAATGGCATGAAGTAGTCAAGGTAATGAAAAACAAGGATCTGGACTCAAGACTACTCTATCCAGCAAGGCTATCATTCAAAATAGAAGGTGAAATAAAGAGCTTCACAGAAAAAAAAAAAAAAAAGACCAAGGGAATATATTAGCACCAAAACAGCACTGCAAGAAATGTTAAAAGGACTGCTTTAATTAGTAGAAGAATTAGAAAGAAAAATATAACCACAATAAGCAAAACTGGTAATAAATAAGTACATGTCAATAATAACCTTAAATGTAAATGGATTAAACGCTCTGATCAAAAGATGCAGAGTAGCTGAATGGATAATAAAGCATGACTCATATTTATATATATTGTTTACAAGAGACCCACCTAACAAAAAAAAGACTCACATAGGTTGAAAGGGAAGGGATGGGAAATCTTCCAGGCAAACGGAAAGGAATAAAAAGCTGGGGAAGCAATACTCATATCCAATAAATTAGACTTCAAAATGAAGGCCATAACTAGAGACAAAGAAGGCCACTACATAATATTGAAAGGATCTATCCAGCAGAAGTATATAACCTTGGTAAACATATATGCACCCAACATAAGAGCAACAAAATACATTAAAAACTTCTGGAGGACTTCAAAGGAGAAAAGGACAGGAATACAATCAGAGCAAGGGACTTCAACACCCCCGTGACATCATTGGATAGACCTTCTAGACAAAAAATTAGTAAGGAAACAGAGACTCTAAATGATGCACTAGATCAAATAGATTTAATAGATATCTTCAGAGAATTACACCCCAAAACTTAGAATTCATATTCTTGTCAAGTGCACTTGTGACATTTGCAAAGATAGACCACATGTAAGGACAAAAAATAAGTCTCTACAATTTCAAGAAAATTGAAGTCATATCAAGCATCTTCTCAGATCACAATGGCATAAAACAAGAAATCAATTACAACAAACACATACAAAAACATTCAAACACATGGAGGCTAAATGGCATGTTATTAAACAACAAATGGGTTATCGAGAAGATTAAGGAAAAATTTAAAACTTCCTGGAAACCAATGAAAATGAACACACAACAACACAAAATCTATGGAACGCAGCAAAAACAGTCCTGAAAGGGAATTTCATAGCACTATAGGCCTACCTCAAGAAACAAGAAAAATTCCTAATTGACTATCTAATATCACAACTTAAAAAACTAGAAAGTAAACAAAAGGAAAAACCCAGAGCAAGTAGAAGGAAAGACATAGTTAAGGTCAGAGCAGAAATAAACGACATAGAGACTAAAAAATCAATTCAAAAGATCAATGAAACAAAGAGATGGTTCTTCGAAAAGGCAAACAAGATTGATGGATCCTTAGCTAGACTCGCCAAGAAACAAAGAGAGAGGATCCAAATAAACAAAATCAGAAACAAATTAGGAGAAGTAACAACTGACATCATAGAAATATAAAGGACCATTAAAAAATATTATGAACAATTATATGCCAACAAATTGGACAATCTTAGTGAAATGGACTAATTTCTAGAAACACACAGTCTCCCAAAACTGAACCAGAAGAGATAGAAAACTTGAACAGACCAATAACAATTAAGAAAATTGAAAATGTAATCAAGAAATTCCCAGCAAACAAAAGCCTGGGCCCAGATGGCTTAACAGGGGAGTTTTACTGAATATTCAAAGAACTGACACCCATTCTCCTCAAAGTATTCCAAAAAATTCAAGAAGAAGGAAGGCTTCCAAACTCATTTTAGGAGGCCAGCATAATTCTAATTCCAAAACCAGATAAAGACACTACAAAGAAAGAAAACCACAGGCCAATATCCTTGATGAACACAGATATCAAAATTCTGAACAAAATATTAGCAAATTGGATTCAGCAATACATCAAAAAAATTATTCACTGTGACCAAGTGGGATTCATCCCAGGGATGCAAGGATGGTACAATATTCGCAAATCAATAAATGTGATACACCACATAAACAAAATGAAGATAAAAACCATATGATCATATCAATAGATGCAGAAAAAGCATTTGGCAAAATCTATCACCCATTTCTGATAAAAATGCTCTGCAATGTGGGAATAGAGGGATCATATCTCAACATAATAAAGGCTATGTATGAAAAACCTACAGCCAACATCATACTCAATGGGAAAAAACTATAAGGATTTCCCTTAAGAACGGGAATAAGACAGGGATGCCCACTTTTGCCACTCTTATTTAACATAATACTGGAAGTCTTAGCCACAGCAATCAGACAAGAAGGAAAAATAAAGGGGATCTACATTGGAAAGGACAAAGTAAACTGTCATTATTTGCAGATGACATGATATTGTACATAGAAAACCCTAAAGACTCCATCAAAAATTTACAAGGGCTAATAAATGAATTTGGCAAAGTAGCAGGATACAAAATTAACATCAAGAAATTGACGGCATTCTTATACACCAACAATGAACTCACTGAAAGAGAAACTAAAAAAAAGAAGAAAACGTCCCATTTACCATTGCAGCAAAAAAAAAATTAAGCTACCTAGGAATAAACTTAACCAAAGAAGTAAAGGACCTGTTTGCAGAAAATTATAGGATATTGAAAAAAGAAATAGAGGAAGATATAAAAAAGTGGAAGCATATACCTTGTTCATGGATTGGAAGAATCAACATCATTAAAATGTCCATACTACCCAAAGCAATCTATAGATTCAATGTAATCCCCATTAAAATACCAACATCATATTTCATAGAGATAGATCAATACTCCAAAAATTTATATGGAACCAAAAAAGACCCCGAATAACCAAAGCAATTTTGAAAAAGACAAACAAAGTAGGAGGGATCACAATACCGAATATCAGATTATACTACAAAGCCATTGTAATCAAAATAGCCTGGAACTGGCACTAGAACAGGCATATAGATCAATGGAACAGAACAGAGAACCCAGAAATTGACCAAAGTCATTATGCTCAATTAATATTTGACAAAGGTGGCAAGAGCATACAGTGGAGTAAAGACAGCCTGTTTAATAAATGGTGTTGGGAAAATTGGACAACTACACACAAAAAAATTAAACGAAACCACCAACTTACACCATATACAAGAATAAACTCAAAATGGATAAAAGACTTAAATGTGACTCGTGAATTCATAACAATCCTAGATGAAAATGTATGTAACAAAATTTCAGATATCAGTTGCAGCAGAATTTTTACTGACACAACACCTAAGGCAAGAGAAACAAAGGAAAAAATGAATACATGGGCCTATATCAAATTTAAAAGCTTCTGTACAGCAAAAGAAACAAGCATCAAAATGGAAAGGGAACCCACTATATGGGAGAGCATAATTGACAATGATACATCAGATAAGGGGTCAATTTCCAAAATATATAGAATACTCATACAACTCAACAAAAGAAAGACAGAGAACCCAATGAAAAAATGGGCAGAGGACCTAAATAGACACCTCTCCAAACAGGACATTCAAATGGCCAAGAGACATATGAAAAAATGCTCAACATCACTAATCATCAGAGGGATGCAAATTATAACGACTATGAGATGACACCTCACACCTACCAGAATGGCTGCCTTCAATAAATCACCAAATAACAATTGCTGGAGAGGGTGTGGAGAAAAGGGGACTCTAGTACACTGCTGGTAGGAATACAGACTGGTGCAGCCACTGTGGAAATCAATATGGTGTTACCTCAAAAAAACAAGAATTGAACTGCAATTTGATCCAGTGATCCCACTCCCAGGAATTTATCCTAAGAAGTCTGAAACACCAATCAGAAAGAATATATGTACCCCTATGTTCATAGCAGCACTATTATAATTGCTAAGATCTAGACACAGTCCAAGTGTCCATCAATAGATGAGTGGATAAAAAAGCTGTGTTACATATATACAATGGAATACTATACAGCTATAAGAAAGTAAGATCTGTTATTTATTTGAGACTACATGGAGGATCCTGGAGAGTATCATGCTACATGAAATAAGCCAATCAGAGAAAGACAAATATTACATGATCTCACTTATATGTGAAATATAATGAACAAAACAAACTAATGAACAGAATGGACCCAGAGACATGGATGTGGGATAGAGACTGACAAACCTCAGAATAGGGGTGTGGTAGGAGGGAAGAGCTACACCACAGAACTTATATGCATGTATGCATTACCAATGGACATAGACAAGTATGCTGGGGAGGGTGTCAATGGGGGAAAAAGGAGAATCATCTGTAACAAAAATTAATTAATTAATAAAAAAAAAAAGAAAAAAGTGAATCACCTTCCAAGTATTTGCATTTTTAAAAATGGCCCAGACACAAATTCTGGTGAAGAGCACATATTTGCATTTCAAAGGTCCTGGGGCTTTGGTGTCATTAGTCCAATTATCTACAAATCTTTTGAGATGAATAGAGGAGGTTTTGAGAAGGTCAAAGGATTTGGTGAGTTTGAATTGCTTTTAGTGCCATACCTCTGGTCTTGTAAAGACTTTATTTGTAAAACAAGGACAGTCAATTTTAATACCTTAAGGACTGGCAAATGTTGGCAAGGGCCTAATTCATTTATTCATTCATTTTTGCAATGTTTCTTTCCATCTGGGTATATTTTTTCTTTCTGATTCTGTAGCAATTATAGAGAGATCTAGTTTGCAGGTAGCATATAGGTGGGGGTAATTTTTGAGATCCATAAACGCTTGGCTATATGGAAAAGACACATTGATCTAAGGAGGCCTCATTCTTTGTTCACTTCCTTTGGGAACAGCAAAACAGGTCTAGATGCAGGATAGTATTAAACTTAATGGTGATATTAATTGCCCAAACCTCTCCATTGTCCACTTTATAGTGGGGCCAGTCTTTGCTGCAAAAGAAACTTGAGTGACTCAGGGTTAAATCTCTCCCAGTTTGTGAGTATGCATCCCAAAGAGGTATCTCAAGGCAATATGGACTGGTTCCCCATCTACAGAGAGACAGATAAATTCGGTGCTGAGAGTTAGAGGTAGCCCTGATAGTCTCCAGTGTGTCCTGCACCATTCTGTGGTCTGAGAATCACAGTAGGGCAGGTCCCCTATTGCCTGGAAATAACAGGGGTGTGGCATGCACACCCTGTGCTCTGAGGGCAGGGTTACCAATGAGCTCCATGTTGGCCAGTGATGAGGAGGATTGACTTACTCTGCTCAGACAGGTGGACTCCACTGCACAGGGATATCCTGCAAACCGGTGTCACCTGGGTGTAGAGTGTTACCCATGCTCTGAGGACAGACATACCAATGGTCACAGTGATGGCTAAGCACTATAATGATGGACTTACTCCACTCAGACAGGTGGACTCCATTCTACATGAAGCCAATCCCAAGCGAGGCATCCTTGCTCGTCTGTCTATGGACTTAGCCAGCCTTACCAAAGGTCTCCCCTATTGTGTCTGTCTGGAGAAGGGGTGCCTAATATTTCTGTGGCCTGGAACAGAAAACTTGTCCTACAACTCTAGCATTTAGTAGTTGGGTTAGTGACCTGTTGCCTTGCCTTTCATGTTCCCAAAAGCCCTGGTCCTTTAGGAGGCCTAGGAGACAGAGAGCAGCTGCCACTCAAAAGGAAGGGAGATTCTCTGTTAAGTTATCCCCGAGGCTCTCATAGAAGTTGGAAATAAAATGGTTAGAAGAGTGTAGAAGGAGTTGAGGGTGGTCCCATTCCCCAGTTTCAGGAACCTTAGGGAGTATACAGAAAAGGTAATGTATAAGACAGGGAACAAACAAGTGATCAGAGAAGACACCTGGTGACCTATGTATGTCAGTTGGGCTGGCAAGATAGAGATAGCACCTGGGGCCCAGAGGGCAAATCCTGTTGGCCTTCCCTAGGTTTCAAAGCCGAATGAATTTAGGCTCTCGTTTATCCAGCAAAATGGTTTGTTTAGACCCTCAGAAAGCAATTCCAATTGAAAGGCCAAAGTTAAAAAAGCAGCCATCTTTTTCTTCTGTCCTTAGTTATCTCAATTCTTATCTATAGCCTAGGGTCTCTCAAACCTCAACCCTTGGCTTCACTTTGAGGATTTTAATAAAAGCAGTTCAAAGAAAGTCAGCCTCTTATCGTAAAACAGGGAAGTCTAGAATTCCAAGAAACTCACCCAAGTTCACCTGATGCAAATGGAGAAGCTGGTGGGGCACAATGGGATCCTGTTGGTATCTAGCACTGGGCTGGGTCTGCAAGGTGGTCCTGGGTGGGATTCTCAGGTATTCTGCTGCACAATCTGAGTCACAATTCAAGTCTCAGCACCAAAATGTTGGAGGCAGTGGGAATCACACCAGGTGTTAGATCTGTGGGGGTCAGACCTGACCTGGGTTCAATAACCTCGGTACTTGAGTTCTGGCTAGGAAAGAATTCAGAGCCAAGACCCAAACTATAAGAGAACATTTATTTAAAAAATTGCAGAGGTAGAAGACATAATTCATAGAAGTAATGGGCTTAGCAAACAAGTTATAGAGGTAAAGGAAGGGCCCCTGGAGCTTGGGAGTGAGGAAGATAATTGTAATGTGCCTGAGGGATGGGGGGAGGGAGAAGAGAAAGGTTCGGGTGTGCTCCCAGGAGGAAGAGCAAACTGGGTCCTCTGTCTTAAGGATTTTAAAGATGGAGATTTTATGGGAGGTCCCAGGGGAGGATCTTAATAGAATATTCATCAACTTGCCAAGTGTGTCCTTTCAGGATGGGGTCTCCATTGACTGACTGGTTGGCACCAGAGCAGGGGGTCATTATCCAGTGCAGCTGGTCCTGAGGTCAGCTGTGGGGTAGCTAGTCTGGTTTTGCTGCTTTTCTGGGCCTGGGGCTGAAATACAACTGAGGCCTAGATGTTATCTCTAGGGAGGAAAGGTCAGGGGATCCATATTGCATGACCAGCAATATGCTGGGAGGAAATTTCACCCTGGGGTCGCGATCCCGCCCTACAATTGTGCTTTACTAGGCACCTGTGGCTTTCTGTCCCATCCTTGCTCTGCTCATGTCTGTCCAGCTGCCCTCCACATTTTGACATATTTCCTTCCTTTGAACTGCATGAAATGTCTTACTTTACTCATTAGTTACATTTTTTTTTGTTACATTATTTTTGCTTACACTTTTGGTAATATTGTTATTTTTCCATTTTTATATCTTTCTTAGCTGCAGAAAGACTTGAGAAAACATGTAACAACAATATAATAAAAAAATAAAAATAAAAACAAGCATGATGTGTTATAGTAGAGTCAAAACTAGAACCCAAATTTATTCACTTTTTCCCTTCACAAAAAAATGTGGTCCAAGGAACATCCTCAGCTTCACAGGAGAGTTTGTTAGAAATGCAGAATCATAGGACCTACCCCATCACTACTATATCAGAATCTGTGTTATGACCATTTCCCCCAAGTGATTTGCATGCATACAAAAGTTTGAGATGCATTGTTTTACTGCATGCCATAGTTTGTTGCTTAACATGTCTAAATTTCCCTGTGGTACATATGCACCACTATGTCTATATTTCCAATTATGTAGGCTGTTCCGAGATGTAACAGGACTACATGGGTAAAGGATCATTTTATGTAGAGCAAATCTTAACTGCTTTAGCAATCCTGAAGTAAGAAGAATACAACTGCTACAACAATTATAGTTAAGTGAAAATGAGATTTATTGACCCATTTTTATTTCTGTCTCATTATTAAGCCAAAGAAGATGCATTTTCCCCCAAATTTGCAAGATTGAAAGGCAGTTTAGTTAAGGAGTCTCTATATTTGTAAATATCTAATTACAAAAGCAATTTTCCCTGTTATCTATAAGAGAGTGCAATAATATGCCAGTTTATTCCTTTAAGTGGTATCTGTCAAATGAGCAATCCACCCAAATATATATAAAGCTTCTTAACATTCTCAGTTTTCCAACAGCCAATTATTTGGTAAATGGGCTTGCTTCTCTTTTTGTTAGCTCTTTTATCAGAAGATAACCATGTGAAAGAAACTGAAGGATTTGGTGAAATGTTCATTAGGAGCAGTTAAAACCCCTGTCCAAATGAAGATTATATTTTTCTTTCACCCATGCTCCGTACTTGTGGGAATAATAGAGTTTACTCTAACATCACAGAGTTAGTGTTGAATTAATTAACTCAGACCATCATGCAATGGAGGACAAAGTTTTGGGTTCTATTCTCATTAGACCAATTAAGTTTAACCCTTTTCCTAATGACTATATTCCATTTATCACAAAGAGACTGGATATGGAATAGTGCATAAATAGATGTAGATTGATCACCATTACTGTGTTAACAAGCTTTGTTGGTATTGCATTGGTAGCATCATTTCAGTACAGATTATAGATTTATCAAGTACATGTGTGACAGAGAGATCTCTCACAAAACTGTCCCATCTGTAACTATGCTACCATTTGTGAATTATATTTAACATTCCAATTATATTAATACATCTTTTTTATCTAGTGTGGAGGCAAAAAAAAATAAGGTTTATTACCAGAGTTTAGAAGAGTGAAGTCACACAAGAACTGTTAGTATTAACTGCCACAAATGTGAACCATTGTAGAATTTCTGGATGTGGAGTAAAGATCTCTGTAAATGTGCCCCTCCATAAAAGCAACAAAAGCATTGGCAACAATGTTACAATTAACCTTTCCAGAATTCTGGAAATTGATCAAAGGCTTGCAGCAACTGAAGATCACTTATTCTAGGAAAAACTGCTGAATGTTGGTAAGAAAAGCAAAATTTATGGTCTTGTAACTTAACCTACTCCCCATCTCACTCTTTGCAGCTCTGCAGTAGCCTTGAAAATCAGAAGCCTCATGAATATTGGTTGCTCTGAAAATCTTCGGGCTTGAAGTTACAGGAGGGGTCAGACTGGGGTGTAGAGCTCCTCAAAAATGCCTCTTCCCTGAGCATCCCCATTCCTAGAGCTTCGCCAAGCTGCCTGGAAAAAACCTACTCTGAGTGTGTTGTCATTATTAGGACCTGACTCAGTGCTTACTTTGCAGAACAGCCATATCCTCAGGGCATTTGTCAAAAACCATCAGTGGCAATTTTTTAATACCACAGTTGCTTGAGGCAGCAAGAACAGTTGGAGCCAAGAAGTTAATCAAAACACTTAAAAAGTATGTAAGGAAAAAGATGTTAATGGGGGAATTTGTAAAGCTCTGAAATAATGTCAGGCAATCTAGGACACATGCATGTGCAGAGTTGTGTGTATGCTCAGGAGATACCTGAGAGCTAGCCAATCTTTCATCTTTGGCTGACCTTGAGGCTTTGTGTAAGCCAGATGTGCACAGTTGTAAACTATCTGGCTGAGTGTTGAAAGTGTGCTCCTATAAACATGGAGTCCCTTGTCAAAGACTTGGAGACTTACTGAATCCAAGCATTTAAGGAAATCTTAGCCCAATCATTAGCTGACCAGTAATCTAACAAAGCAGAACTTATATTGGCCTCTCACTCACATACAAAAAAGAATTCAGACTTTGCAGGATTAGTCCAGGAAAGTCATCAAACAAAGAACAGCAAAAACAACAAAGAAAGTGTAATAACAAAACCTGAGGGAGTGAGGCCTGATTTCAAGAGTTGCCACATTATCTGAACGGTTCAGTTTTCAACAAAAAGTTATGAGACACACATAGAAACAGGAAAGTACATTCCAGTCACAGGACAAAAATAAGTTAATAGAAACTGTGGCTGAGGGGGCCCAGATGTTGGCCTTTCTGTACAAAGACTTTAAATCATCTATTATGAATATGTTCAAATAACTAAAATAATTATGTCTAAATAATTAAAGAAAGTAAGACAACAATCTTTCAACAAAGGGATAATATTAATAGAGAGAAATTATTTAAAAAGGAACAAAATAGAACTTCTAGAGCTGAAAAGTGTATTAACTAAAATAAATTCACTAGGAGGATCATGCTCTCACCAGCACTTATTATCTTTTGCCTTTTTGATAATAGTCATTCTAACAGGTATGAATGATATCTCATTGTGGTTTTGATTTACATTTCCCTGATGATTAGTAATGTTCAGCATCATTTCATATATCTGTTATTTTTATTTCTTTAGGAAAATGTCTATTCAGCTTATTTGTATTTTGATATTGAGTTGTATGACTTTTTATATATTTTAGATATTAACCCCTAATCAGATCTATGAGGTACCCTGTACTAAATCCAGATCAAAACTTTACTAGAAAAATAAATCCCAACATCTCTTATGAATTTAGATGCAAAAATCCTCAACAAAATGTCAGCAAACTGAATTCAGCAGCATATGAAGTGGATTATACATCATGAAAATGTGAGATTTATCCCAGAAATACAAGGGTGGTTCAATATACAAAAATAATTAATGTGATACATCACATTAACAAAACGAAGGAAACAAATCACATGATCATCTCATTTCATGCAGTAAGAGCATTTTAAAAATTCAACACTCTTATGATAGAAATCCTCAACAAATTAGGAATAGAAGGGAACTTCCTCAGTATAATAAAAAATAATTTATGAAAAACTCATAGCTGTAATGATGCCCCTTCTCCACTCCTATTCAACCTTTTACTAGAAATGCTAGCTAGAGCAATTAGGCAATAAAAAGAAATTAAAGACATCTAAATTGAAAAGGAAGAATTGAAATTATCTCTATTTGCACATGACATGATCTTGTATATAGAAGTACTAAAAAGTACACACACACACACACACACACACACACATACCTTATGACTAATAAACACAGCAAATTTGTAGGATACAAGATCAATACACACACAAAAAATTAGTTGTACTTCTATACATTAGTAATGAACATTCCAAAAAGGAAATTTAGAATAAATTTTATTTATATTATCATTTAAAAAAATAAAATACTAGTAATAAATGCATTCATTCATGAAAACGTAAAACTTGTTTACTGAAAACTATGAAACATTGCTGAAAAAATTAAAGAAGGATTAAACAAACAAAATCACCTATTTCCATATATTCAAAGATTTAACATTGTTAAGATGGCAACACTATCCCAGATGATCTACATATTCAATGAGATCCCTATAAAAATCCCAATGAATATTTTTGCAGAAATCAAGAATCTGATCATAAAATTCATATGGAATTGCAAGGGACCAAGAATAGACAAAACAATCTTGAAAAAGAAAAAGAAATTTAGAGGAATCACACTTAATCATTTCAAAAATTAGTCCAAGACTAAAGTAATTAAAAAAAAAAAGTGTGGTACTGGCATGACAATAGATACAGTATAATGTATTTGAGATTCCCAGAAATATACTCATACATCTATTGTCAATTGATTTTTAACAAGGGTGCCAAGACCATTCAATGGGAAAAAATTGCCTTTTCAATAAATGTTGCTGAGATATCCACATGCAAAGAGTGAAATTGACCTCTACCTTATATCATGTATAAAAATTAACTTGAAATGGATCAAGGATCTAGAGTTAAAAGCTAAAAGTATACAACTCTTAGAAGAAAACATAGGGCTAAGTCTCCACATTGTTTAATTTTACAATAGTTCTTAGATATTACAACAAAAGTTCAAGCAACGAAAAGAAAAAAGATAAATTAGGCTTTATCAAAATTAAAAATTTTGTACATCAAAAGATACTATCACAAAAGTGAAAAGAAAATTTACAGAATGGGAGAAAATATTTTCAAATCATATTTCTGGTAACTGTCTATTATCAGCATATAATAATAACTTAACAACAACAAAAAAGACAAACAATTGAATTTAAAAAGTAACAAAGTACTTGAGTAGACATTTCTCCAGAGAAGATAGACAAATATAAAAAAAAAATTCCCATAAAAAGATGCTCTACATCATTAGTCATTAGGGATATAGAAATAAAGCCATAATGAGATACCATTTTACACTCTGTAGAAGGGCTATATAACAGTTGGCAAGGATATAGAGAAATTGGAACTCTTGTACATTGCTTATGGGAATGTACAATGTAAAATGGTGCAGCTATTTTGTAAAATAGTTTGGTGATTCCTCAAAAAGTTAAACATATGTCCCAGTGGTTTCACTCCTAGGTAAATACTCAAAATAATTGAAAGCGTGTATTCAAACAAAAACTTGTACATGAATGTTCATACCAGCATTATTCACAATAGCCAAAAGATGGAAATAACCTATGAACCACTGGGTTTCTATGAGCTGATTAACAAGTGAAATATAATTTAGCCATAGAGAAGAACTGGTACGTGCTAGTATGGGAGGACCTCAAAAACCTTAGGCTAAGTAAAAGGAGCCAGATACAAAAGGTCACATATTGTATGATTCCATTTATATGAAATATCCAGGATAGGTAGATCCATAAAGACTGAAAGTTGATTGAAGGTTTCTAAGGGTTAGGGGGAGAGTGTAAGGGGAGTGACTACTTAATGAGTATGGGGTTTTCCATTGGAGTAATGAATTGTTTTGGAGGTAGATGGAGGTTATGGTTGTGCAACATGGTGAATGTACTAAGTGCCACTTTAGAATGATTAGTTTACCAGGGACAAAGGTATACAGGATTTGAAACTATCAAGGTCTAGTGGTGTAAGCAGCCATATCTTCTCACTCTTCAGCAGCTTTATTATGGCAGGTCAGTTGGTAAAGGAGTTAGGGCAAGTAGCTTTGGCCTTAGCAGAAGGCCTGAGAAATAATGTTTGAATGCAAAGGCACCAAGATGTGATGGGTACCTTCTTTATAAATGTTCCATTAAAATTATTCTGTATACATTTTTATAAATTCTAGTACTGTAAATTAAACCCATTGTAAGCTATTTAAAAGATCTCTGCTCTGAGCCCTGTGGTAAAACAAAACTTACTGTCTTAGTTGCTTCCTAAATTTTATTTATGGACAGTAAACTGGACTGCTAATTTGGGGACATGGTTATAATAGGGAAAAGGCGCATTTCAGAAATAGGTGTAAAACTTAAAGATATTCAAAGAACTAGGATTGGGAATTTTAGATTTAAACTCTTCAAGTCAAGCATTTGAATTCTTTTATATATTTAACAAAACCAAATTAAGAGTGTTCTCACCCTGGCCGGTTTTGCTCAGTGGTTAGAGCATCGGTCTGAGGACCGGAGAGTCCAGGGTTTGGTTCCCGCTGCAGTGGTTCTCAACTTTCCTAATGCTGCGACCCTTTAATACAGTTCTTCATGTTGTGGTGACCCCCAACCATAAAATTATTTTCATTTCTACTTCATAACTGTAATTTTGCTACTGTGATGTCTTAGGCGACCCCTGTGAGAGGGTCGTTCGACCCCTAAAGGGGTCGCGACTCACAGGTTGAGAACTGCTGTGCTAAGGGCATGTACCTTGGTTGTAGTTTGTCCCCAGCCCCAGTTGGGGTCATGTAGTTGGCAGCCACTCGATGTTTCTCTCTCTCTCTTCCTCCCTCTCTCCCTCCCGCTCTATCTGAAGATAAATGCAAAAAAAAAAAAATTTAAAGTGTTCTCCCTGTTGTACAGTGGTGAGAAGGTTATCTATAGTGCCCATTTGAGGCTATTATTCTGTTATTTTATAAATTTAGCTCAGTAAGTACCTGAGATCACCTAGCAAACCAAACCTGGAATTAGAAATTTACCCTCACAAGAATGCATGAGATTATGGAAGGGACAACTAATCCTGCCTTAGAGGGTGACCACAATGACTCACTTCACTTTTCTGGCCTAGTTTCCCCAGATATAAGGTAAAGGGGTTGGATGAGGGATTGCAAAGGACTCTTGGAGATCTTTTATCCCATTGCGTAGCATTTTGATAGATACTTGCTGTTTCCCTAATCACAAACACCTTTCTCATGCTTCTGAAGTATCCAATGAAACCAATCTCTGTCCAAAGATACTTTTTCCCCTTGAGCTTGTCCTAATTAAAGTTAAGGTGACAAAACACTAGATACATGTTTAGTAACAGAACTGTCATGTAAAATTAAATCCAGGAAATGACAGCATCTGGATACTCAGTATAGCTGCCAAATCCAACTACTATTATTCAAATGGCTTTAAAGAAAATTGTGGCTTAATTGAGAAACTAGTGAATTATTTTAAAAGGTATTATAAAATTTATTTTTTTCTGATTCTTTTTGGCTACTTTGTGAAATTCAAACATTATATTTTATGTTGAACATACTTTCAAAATAACTATGTTTATCTTAATTACTTTTAACCTGCTTAAAATTTCATGAGATAAATCATTTTCTTGGGTAAAATATTAAAAAGATAAATTTAGAAGTATGACAGTCAAGTCAGAATATATAAATGTTATTTAAAGTTTAGCATTCTAAACATCACATTTTATTTATTTTTAAAATATTTTTTATTTATTGATTTTAGAGAGCAAAGAAGGGAGAGGGAGAGAGATAGAAATTTCGGTGAGAGATAACATCAATTGGCCGCCTCCTGCATGCCCCCTAGTGGGGATTGGGCCGACAACCTGGGCATGTACCCTGACCGGGAATTGAACCAGTGACCTCCTGGTGCATGGGTCGATGCTCCAACCAGTGAGCCACATCAGCCAGGCTATACATCACATTTTAAAACCAATCTGTTCTCTGAATTTGTAATACATGATTTTCAAAAATTAATTAATTAATTATTTTTACTATAGATGTCCCTCCTTTTTCCCCCATTGACATCTTCCTCCCTGCCCCCCACCTTCACCTCACTGTTGTCTGTGTCCATTGGTTATGCACATATGCATATAAGTTCTTTGGTTTATCACTTCCCACCCCTCACCACCTTCCCTCTGAGGTTTGTCAGTCTGTTTCCTACTTCCATGTCTCTGCATCTATTTTGTTCATCAGCTTATTTTGTTCATTATATTCCACAAATAAGTGAAATCATGTGATACCTGTATTTCTCTGATTGGCTTATTTACTTTAGCATAATACTCTCCAGGTCCATCCATGTTGTCTCAAAGCATAAGAGATCTATCTTTCTTTCTTACAGCTGCTTAGTACTCCATTGTGTATATGTACCATAGCTTTTTTTATCCACTCATCTACTGATGGATACTTGGGCTATTTCCAGATCTTAGCTATTGTAAATAGTGCTGCTATGAACATAGGGGTGCATGTATTCTTTCTGATTGGTGTTTCAGGCTTCTTAGGATATATTCCTAGAAGTGGGATCATTGGGTCAAACAGCAGATCAATTTTTAATATATCTGTAATATAGATATCAGTATGTAGAAATCCACACTGGATATCTTTTGACAAGCATTCTAGGATATTCGAATGGCAAGTTGTCCAAGGACTTCACTGAGAAATACTGCCTTAGACTCATTACAGTTTCCTTACCTTAATCCTTTACATAGGGTGAGATATTTTCTATTTTTTGCAGGCACAGGGTCTTGGTTTTTAGTCTATTGGTGTGTGTGTGTACTGAAATATGTAATAATTAAATACCAGGAGGTTTGCTATTCCTTTGAGATGCACTCCTGCTCCAGCTTCCTCTTAAAATCATTGGGATGTTATTACTCAGCAGGGCACTTGAAATGAAAACAGACTTGAAAATGATATGAAAAGCTCAATGTTAGAGAAGAACTCTTTCTTTGGCTTCCCATCTGTTGTTGTTGTTTTTTTTTTGCCTTAAAAATCACTTTTCTCTTCCTCTATATTTTGACCAAAGCCTCAAACAGTCCTACTTGCATTGACTTTTTTGTTTGTTTGTTTTCTTTATTTCCTTTTTTAGAGATAGGAAGGGAGAAAGGGAGAGATAGAAACATCGATGATAGAGAACATCGATTGGCTGCCTCCTGCATGCCCCAAACTGGGGATTTGGCCCACAACCTGGGCATGTGCCTTGACTGGGAATCAAACCGGCGACCTCTTGGAGCATGGGTTGACGCTCAACCATTGAGCCACACCGGCCAGGCCATAAGCATTGACTTTTGAGATATACAGGAGAATTCAATAAATACAAACCTCAGAAAGAAAACTTACCTTCAGATTTCCTAGATGATAAAATTAGCAACTCTGTTATAAAAAGGAGTTGGGAGAATCACTTGGTAACCTTGAAAGATACCATTGTGACATCCTTTAAAAATAAATGCCATAGAGTCCCTGTTTGCAATCTGAAGGAAAAATCTGATTTCTCCACTACTGGGTAAAGGTGTACAACATGCCTTTCAGTACTGATATAACCCTGCTGTAACTCCTTATGGTGACACCTGCTAGAGAAGCCTGCATCAGGCAAACATCTGGAAGTTCTCTGATGTAAGGAAGACTGTTTCCGGACCTAGTCTGTGTGGTCTCTGAGCACTGTTCCAAGTTGATTAGCATATGTCTACGATGGATAACTGAGT
The DNA here is from genome assembly GCA_030848825.1 of Tadarida brasiliensis. NCBI lineage: Eukaryota > Metazoa > Chordata > Mammalia > Chiroptera > Molossidae > Tadarida > Tadarida brasiliensis. The sequence continues at coordinate 42,695,981 of CM061280.1, forward strand.
TTTTACATTTCAGAAACTTGAACTGTGTCAGTGGAATGCCAACTAATGTTGGACTGGCTCAAAGGTGTAGCTAGGCCACCACAGTTTTAATATACAAAGCAGTCTGTTTTATTCATGTGCTGATTCAGTGTAGTACATACCTTGTTCTAATCTGTATGCTTTAGGCTAGCCCTATCTGACATCAGGGAAGAGAATAAATCAGGCACTGATATGGCTGTTTTGGTTGATATGATGTGAAAACTGCTTTCAGTCTGAGTTTTGACTGTATTGATGGTTTTGAGGCATGAATAAATACTGCCTTAGTTGATCAAGACACCACAGACACCATTTGAAGGGCACTGTAGGGAAGTGTCCATTCAACTATCTTCCCTGTGCTCAGAATTTCCTCATTGGAGTCATTGCATGCAACACTCTTTCAAGTGATTGCAACTGGGGAAACTGGGACAAATCTGCTATTTTTAAATTATTATTTTATTGATAACACTGGTGAGGGAAAATAATTTTCAACAAGTAAATGTAGCCATGTAGCTCTGCAATAAAAATAAGCTGTTAGCTCACTCAAAACAACTACATGATCAGGTGCTTGCACAACAAGGTAGTCACCTGCACTTTAATAACCCCCTGAGCTGCATGTGGCAAGCAGGCATCTTCTTCCCCTGCAGCCTCGTTTAAGTCTCAAAATTATCTTGTGCTATGCTCCATCACAAGTAGTGGGATTAGTGACAAGAGATGGCTTTCTCCAAACAAGCGAGTGATAGAGTTTTATTTTCTAAGGAAAAGGATTACTAAAACCAAGCAGTTGTTTTGAATTTTTCTTATTTTATCAATCCACCAGCAATTTTACCCACTTCTTCTTGTGATATAACTGCAAATCTGTTATATGCCATTTTTCAAAATATGAAAGAGTAATTTTTCATAGACTTTAGGAGTTTATATGGATTCCATGAGGGAAAAATCAGGTAATAGGTAAATTTATCTCAATTTATTGAGGGCAGAAGTAGTCAAGAATTTCTGAAAATGACACATAGTTAGATAAATTTAGAGAGAAATATAAAATGCAATACTGCCACATAATTAAATATACAGGACTGAGAAAAGTGATTTCTCAAATAAGAATATATTACTTTGTTCAGAACATGCTGTTTTTTTTTCCTTTATTTTATATGCTAACAGTTAAAAGACACCTAAATAATTACAGATTACACATATAATGAATGTTCATTTTCAGTGTGATATGGCCTATTGAAAGGTTATATGGTTGGTGTAATTGTTTATGTACAGTTGCAAAGATGATTTTGAGACCAGGAGTCCTTTCTGTATTACTTACAGATCCTTAAAATTAAGCACAAGGGAAAACTGTTTTGACCTATTCAAACAACAGCAAAAGAGAAGCCTGTTAGAAAGAAACTGAAAGATCTTTTTAAGTAGTAATCATCAACCTAAAGTATTTGATGGAAATTACAATTTTAAATAAAATAAGGCTTTAAAGACAGCAAAAGAGAGTCTTATAGCCAAAACTATGATTAGCATATGCAATCATGGTATAAATTTGCATGTATGGTGTTTGTTTGTTTGGTTTTGCTGTTGGTATTTATTTATTTATTTTTAAACTAGAAGACTTCATTTTTTTTTCATTTGTTTTTCTTTATTGATTTGAGAGAGAGAGGAAGGGAGAGGGACAGAGAGATAGAAACATCGATGAGAGATGACATCGACTGGCTGTCTCCTGCATGCCTCCCACTGGGGATTGGGCCCACAACCTGGACATGTGCCCTGACTGGGAATCGAACCAGCGACTTCTTGGTGCATGGGTTGATGCTCAATCACTGAGCCACACTAGCCGGGCGGTATTTATTATTTTTCAAAAGAAAAAACTAATCTCTTTCTGAAGCCATGAGAGGAACTGATCTCTGGTGAACAGAGTAAGAGTATTTGTTAACATATCTTCACCTTAGGGTTAGAGCAGCACCTGAACCTGAAGAGCTGGGTCAGGAGGCTTGGCCACTAATGTGTTTATTAAGGTTCATAGTCTCCTACTACTTGAAGCAAGGTCAGGGAAAGGTTTAGGGTTTCCCTCTATAAGAGAACAGTGGAACTCAGTGAGTGCTATGGACTAAATTTCTGTTTCCCTCCAGAATTCACATGTTGAAATCCTAACCTCCAATGTGATGGTACAATTGACCCTTGAACAACACAGGTTTGAACTGCACAGATCCACTTATACATGGATTTTTTTTCCCAATAAATATATACAGTGCTGTAAATGTATTTTCCTTATGAGAATTTTCTTTTATCTGGCTTACTTTATTGTAAGAGTAGAGTATATAACACATGTAACATAAAAAATCTGTGTTCATTGACTATATTATTGGTAAGGCTTCAGGTTAACAGTAGGCTATTTGTAGTACAGATTTTGGGGAGTCAAAAGGTATACATGGATTTTCAGCTGGATGGGAGTCAGCACTCCTAATCCCTATGCTGTTTGAGTCAACTATATTTGGAGATGGGACTTTAGGAAGTTATTAGGTTTAGATGAGGGTGGAATTCTTATGATTGTATTAGTGCCCTTGTAAGAAGAGAGCAGAGTTATCTCTCTGTTTCTCTCCTTTCCTTCCTCACCTCCTCTCTACACATACCTTATTGAGAGGATACAGCAAGAAGGCTGCTCTCTCCAGGAAGGAAATCAGCCAGCACTTTGATCTTGGAAGTCCAAACTACCAGAACTGTGAGAAATAATTTTCTGTTTTTAAGCCACCTAATCAATGGTATTTTGTTTAGCAGACTAAGCTGACTAAGACAGTGAGGTTAGATGAAACAGAGCTAACTATTTAGATTTGATAAGGAAGCTGATTTTTGCTTTAGGATCTATTTATATCAATATGTCTCTAAAATTTATAATTTTTAACATAGGTGGTGTGATTAAAATAGTGCTTGCTAAACAAATCTTACTTGTGAGGGAAAATATTGCATATATACATGTTTTACTCCATTTTCCATACTTGTAGAGAAATGCAGTTTTGACCAAATGAACATGACCTGGTATCACCCTTTATCTTTTGGTGTCTTCTATGAATTTTAAACAGGATGTCAAGAAGAAACAAAAGACCCTTAAAAGGCAAATATTGCAAGTGCATATCTAAGCAGTGACTACAAAGATCACTTGCCTGACGATTGTCTTATGAATTATTTTAGTATTCTATCAGCTTGAAGGTAGAAATCACATGGCCTCTGACCTTTTAAAAGTCCTTTACTTGAAAACTTAAGCCAAAATATTAAGGATTTTATAAAAGATCTTAAGGATTTCACAGTACCAATGTAGTTTATCAGAACATAATTTAGGCTGGGTATGAAGACAGAGACTATTTCATTAGTTTTTTTTTAAAGCAGTATCATACATTTATTAGATATTTACAATATGAAAATGAACATGAATGTTGGGGGAGTGGGAGAGGGAAAGTATGAACACAGTGAATTGGAATGGGGGACATGTACTCAGAACACATATGACTGTAGCAGAGTCACTGAGCACTGGGACCACTATAATCCTTTCCTGCCTCTGCTGCCTTGGTCTCCCCATTTCAACTCAGTTTTGGCTCCTTTGGTTTTCATATCCAGTTTGTTCATGACTATCTACTACATAGACTAGCTCTCAGAATTCTGGCAACTCTGCCCAGAGGCAGCCTTGAAGCTCTTTGACTCCAGATGGTTTCCCTCAACGTATGGGTGGTTAGTTTCCTAAGAGAGGAAGCTCTGCATTCACAGGCCAGGTCTTGAGCCTTGGGTTTTGTGTTTAGTCCCTCATTGAGGGTCTACATATCCTTCTTCCACTTCCCTTCAAGGCTACAGATCCCCATCTATTGGATTAAGGCCATATGATTCCACAGGACTTTGCATGGACTCTGGCTTTCATTGTCCCTTTATAACATAGTCTGTGTGGCTGCCCCTGTGGTTCAATGCCTACATTATCTCTGGCACATCTTTCCTTCTTTGCTTCCCAGTGGTTTCTTGACTTTGGTCACCGGGGCCTTTCTTCTTGATGCTGGCTACCCAGAAAGTTGGAAGCATGAGACTTGGCTTAATGTTTAATTGCTGTACCTACCTCCCTAAGCTCCCTCAGAGACCATAAATTCTCTAATATCTCATGTCATCTGATGTATGCCTAATGTATCAGAGCCATCATGGCACCATTCATAACTATCTGTCCGCTGAAGAATATAAATATGACAGCTAAACTCTAGGCGAATAACTTGAATTTAAGATAAGAAAATGAAACTGGGGCCAATTCCGAAATGCCAGCAGAGTGAATGGAAGCTACACAGACCATCTCACAGGACCAAACTGGAATTACAACTAAAATAAAGACAAACCATTGGAAAAATGCAACAGAAAAGCAGTCTGCCAGGAACATATAACCAGGGACATTGAATCAATCCTGGTAGGATTGCAGAGGTATGAGAGGGGGGTTGAGAGCCCATGGACAGCAGCAGTCCTTGCTGTGAGCAGCACCATCGGGGTTAAATTCCCAAGCCTGCTCCACAGTGCAGAGGGCCAGGACAGAGCGCTAAAATAGCCACCGCAACTCACCTTGGGCTCTGGCAGAGGGAGTGAGGACGGGACTGGAACTGTGTGAGGACACTTGAGATTTGGAGGGTGCTCAGAGCTTTTGCTAAGTTGCTGCAACACAGGATGGTGGCCATCTTACTTCGTCCCAGGGCACTGGGGAGAGGCGGCAGCCCATTCCTCAGAGTTTCAAACCCACCCAAGTGGGCCATTGAAATGCAAATTGAGACTCATTAACAACCAGCATCTGCCTCATCCTCAGGAAATCCTCTTATGTTGAACACCTGAGGGAGGTTTTCATTCAACTGAGAACCCAAGGCTATTCAAGTAACCAAAAATAATAGCCTCTAGGCAAAAAGCTAGAGGATAACTGAACCATTCCCGGGCTTGCAAATCTACCCAGGAAAGTAAGACTTAACAGTGGTGTTTAATGTGAGTCCTCCTACGCTCATCCAAACCCAGTAGAGGGAGCCAAAAACAGCAGAACACCAACATCCACAGGAAAAATTTGGCAGGCTCCAAAACCCACTGAGATAGCAAAAATGGTGATACAAAGAAACAAATACCATATGAAAGAAAAAGAGACCTCCACCGAAGATGAGATAAATGAAATTCAGTTAAGCAAGTGAACAGAGCAAGAATTCAGAACCATGATCTTTAGGAAGCACAACAGCATGAGTAAGGACATCAACACCATAAGTAAAGACATAGAAACATTGAAAATCAACCAACTGGAAATAAAGAAGAACCAAGAAGAAATGAAGAATGACATAGCAGAAATAAAGAACACATTGGAAGGCCTAAACAGCAGAGTAGAGGAAGCTGAGGACTGGATCAATGAATTAGAAGACAGGGTAGAAAAAATCAACCAATCAGAAAACCAAAAGGAAAAAACAATGAAAAAAACAGGGAGACAGCTTAAGAGAACTGTGGGACAACTAGAAACGGAGTAATATTCGCATCATAGGAGTCCCCGAAGAAGAAGAAAATGAGCAAGGTTTAGAGAATATATTTGAAAAAATGGTAACAGAAAACTTCCCTAATTTGGTGAAGGAAGAAGGCATTCAAGTTCAAGAAGCACAGAGAGCCCCAAGTGAGAAGAACCCAAACAGGCCCACACCAAGATATAGTAATTAAAATACTAAAGATTAAAAACAAAGAGAGAATCCTAAAGGTAGCAAGAGATAAGCAACAGGTTACCTAAAAAGGAACCCTCATAAGGCTATCAGCTGACTTCTCAACAGAAACACTACAGGCCAGAAGGGAATGGCATGAAGTAATCAAGGTCATAAAAAAACAAAAATCCGAATCCAGGACTACTCTATCCCCAAGGCTATCATTCAAAATAGAAGGTCAAATAAAGAGCTTCCCAGACAAAAAAAAAAAGGCTAAGGGAATACACTAGCACCAAACTAGCACTACAAGAAATGTTAAAAGGACTGCTGTAATTAGTAGAAGAAATAGGAAGGAAAATAGAAACACAATAAACAAAAATGGCAATAAATGAGTACATATCAATAATCAACTTAAATGTCAATGGATTGAATTCTCCAATAAAAAGACACAGAGTAGCTGATTAGATAAGAAAGCATGACCCACATATATGTTGTTTACAAGAGACCTACCTCAAAACAAAAGACTCATATAGGTTGAAAGTGAAGGGATGGAAAAAAATCTTCCAAGCAAATGGAAAGGAAAAAAAAGCTAGGATAGCAATACTCATAACTGATCAAATAGATTTCAAAATAAAGGTTATAACTAGAGACAAAGAAGGCCACTACATAATATTGAAAGGATCTATCCAACAGGAAGATATAACCTTGGTAAACGTATATGCACCCAATATAGGAGCACCGAAATATATTAAAAATCTTCTGGAGGACTTCGAAGAAGAAATCGACAGCCATACAATCATAGTAGGGGACTTCAACACCCCGCTGACATCACTGGATAGATCATCTAGACAAAAAATTAACAAGGAAACAGAGATTCTAAATGAAGCACTAGATCAAATGGATTTAATAGATATACACAGAGAATTACACCCCATAACTACAGAATTCACATCCTTCTCAAGCACACATGGGACATTCTCAAAGATAGACCACATGTTAGGACACAAACGAAGTCTCTACAAGTTCAAGAAGATTGAAATCATATCAAGCATCTTCTCATATCACAATGGCATGAAACTAGAAATCAATTGCAACAAGAACATGCAAAGACATTTGAACACATGGAGGCTAAATAGCATGTTATTAAACAATAAATGGATTACCAAGGAGATCAAGGAAGAAATTTAAAACTTCCTGGAAACCAGTGAAAATGAACACACACCAACACAAAATCTATGGGATGCAGCAAAAGCAGTTCTGAGAAAGAAGTTCATAGCACTATAGGCCCACCTCAAGAAACAAGAAAAATTTCTAATTGACTACCTAACATCACAACTTAAAGAACTAGAAAGCAAACAAAAAGAAAACTCCAGAGCAAGTAGAAGGAAGGAAATAGTAAAGATCAGAGCAGAAATAAACGACATGGAGACAAAAAAAAAAAAATTCAAAGAACCAATGAAACAAAGAGCTGGTTTTTTGAAAAGATAAACAAGATTGATGGACCCTTAGCTAGACTCACCAAGAAACAAAGAGAGAGAACCCAAATACACAAAATCAGAAATGAAAGAGGAGAAGTAACAACTGACACCACAGAAATACAAAGGATAGTTAACAAATGCTATGAACATTTATATGGCAACAAATTCGACAATCTAAGCGAAATGGACACATTTCTAGAAACACATAGTCTCCCAAAAGTGGACCGGGAACATATAGAAAACTTGAACAGAACAATAACGACTAAGGAAATTGAAGATGTAATCGAGACTCTCCCAGCAAACAAAAGCCCAGGCCCGGACAGCTTCACGGGGGAGTTTTACTGAACATTCAAAGAAGAATTAACACCCAGTCTCTTCAAACTATTTCAAAAAATTCAAGAAGAAGGAATGCTTCCAAAATCGTTTTATGTGCATTGGTGGTACAGTGGTGAGCATAGCTGCTTTCCAAAATCATTTTATGAGGTCAGCATAATTCTAATTCCAAAACCAGAAAAAAACACTACAAAGAAAGACAAACAGGCCAATATCCCTGATGAACATAGATGCCAAAGTCCTTAACAAAATAGTAGCAAATCGGATTCAGCAATACATCAAAAAAAAATTATTCACTATGACCAAGTGGGATTCATCCCAAGGATGCAAGGCTGGTTCAATATTCGCAAATCAATAAATGTGATACACCACATAAACAAAATGAAAGATAAAATCCACATGATCATATCAATAGATGCTGAAAAGGCATTCGACAAAATCCAGCACCCATTTCTTATAAAAATGCTCAACAATATGGGAATAGAGGGATCATATCTCAACATATTAAAGGCCATATATGAAATACCTACAGTCAACATCATACTCAATGGGCAAAAACTAAAAACATTTCCCTTAAGAACAGGAACAAGACAGAGATGCCCACTTTTGCCACTCTTATTTAACATAGTACTGGAAGTCTTAGCCACAGCAATCATACATGAGGAAAAAATAAATGGGATCCAATTTGGAAAGGTGGAAGTGAAACTGTCATTATTCGCAGATGACATGATATTATACATAGAAAACCCTAAAGACTCCATCAAAAATCTACTAGACTTAATAAATGAATTTGGTAAAATAGCAGGATACAAAATTAATGTCAAGAAATTGACGGCATTCTTATACACCAATGATGAACTCACAGAAAGAGAAACTAAAAAAACAATCCCATTTACCATCACGGCAAAAAAATTAAGATTGCTAGGAATAAACTTAACTAAAGATGTAAAGGACTTATTTGCAGAAATCTACAGGACATTGAAAAAAGAAATAGAGGAAGATATAAAAAGGTGGAAGCACATACCTTGTTCATGGATGGAAGAATTAACATCATTGAAATGTCCATATTACCCAAAGCAATCTATAGATTCAATGCAATTCCCATCAAAATACCAACAACATGTTTCACAAAACTAGACAAAATACTTCAAAAGTTCATATGGAACCAAAAAAGATCCCAAATAGCCACAGCAATCTTGAAAAAGAAGGACAAAGTAGGTTTGATCACAATACCGGATATCAGGTTATACTACAAAGCTACTGTAATCAAAACAGCCTGGTACTGGCACTAGAACAGGCATATAGTTCAGTAGAACAGAGCAGAGAATTTGGAAATTGACCCAAAACATTATGCTCAATTTTTATTTTACAAAGGTGGCAAGAGCATACAATGGAGTAAAGACAGCCTCTTTAATAAATGGTGTTGGGAAAATTGGACAGCTACATGCAAAAAAAATGAAGGTAGACCACTAAATTACACCATACACAAAAATAAACTCAAAATCGATAAAACTTAAATGTGACTTGTGAATTCATAAATATCTTAGAAGAAAATGTAGGCAACAAAATTTCAGACATCATACGCAGCAGAATCTTCACTGATACATCACCTAGGGCAACAGAAGCAAAGGAAAAAAATGAACACATGGGACTACATCAAACTAAAAAGCTTCTGCACAGCAAAAGATACAACCATCAAAATGGAAAGAGAAACACTTGTATGGGAGAACATAATTGCCAATGATACATCAGATAAGGGGTTAATCTCCAAAATATATAGAGTGCTCATACAACTCAACAAAAGGAAGACAAAGAACCCAATTAAAAAATGGGCAGAGGAACTAAATAGACACCTCTCCAAATAGGACATACAAATGGCTAAAAGATATATGAAGAAATGCTTAACATCGCTAATCATCAGAGAGATGCAAATTAAAACAACAATGAGGTATCAGCTCACACCTGCCAGAATGGCCGCCATCAACAAATCATCAAACAACAAGTGTTGGTGAGGGTCTGGAGAAAAGGGGTCTCTAGTGCACTGCTGGTGGGAATGCAGACTGGTGCAGCCACTATGGAAAACACTATGGTGTTACCTCAAAAAATTAAAAATTGAATTCCCATTTGACCCAGTGATCCCACTCCTAGGAATATACCCTAAGAAGCCTGAAACACCAATCAGAAAGAATATATGTACCCCCATGGTCATAGAAGCACTATTTACAATAGCTAAGATCTGGAAACAGCCCAAGTGTCCATCAGTAGATGAATGGATAAAAAGCTGTGGTACTGTGCAGCTATTAGAAAGAAAGATCTCTTATTATTTGAGACGACATGGAGGGACCTGGAGAGTATTATCCTAAGCAAGACAAGCCAAGCAGAAAAAGACAAATATCACATGATCTCACTTATTTCTGGAATATAATGAACATAGTCAGAGGAACAGGGTAAACCCAGAGACGTGGAAGTAGTGTACAGACTGACAACCCTCAGAAGAGGGGGTTGGGAGAGGAGGGAAGAGATAAACCACAGAACTTATATGCATGTACGCATAACTGATAGACATTGACAGCAAAGCTGGGGATGAGGTCAGGGGAATGGGGAGGATGGTGTCAATGGGGAAAAAAGGAGAAATATCTGTAACAAAACTTAATAAAAGAAACAAAAAAATAAAAATGAAACTGAAGTAAATCTAAAATGACTGCTGAGTTTAAGATAAATACATTTTTTTTTAGTAGAGGAGATATTAATTTTCAAAATATCTCTATGCATAAAAATTTATTAAAAACAGCCCTGGCCAGTTTGCCTCAGTGGTTAGAGCATCGTTCCATGGACCAAAGAGTTGTGGGTTCGATTCCTGGTCAAGGGCACGCACCTGGATTGCAGCTTCAATCCCTGGCCCTGGTCGGGGTCATGCAGGAGGCAACCAATCAATATGTCTCTCAAATATCTATCTGTCTCCCTTCCTCCCTCCCATTCTATCCACGAAAATCAGTGGAAAATATCTTTGGGTAAGGATGAAAAAATATTATTTAAACAATTTAAAAATAATTTGGAAGTTAACCAGGTCGTTGTGTTCTTGTTTTATTTCACCTTTTACTTCTAAACTGTATTAATTCTCTGCTATAAAAAGTGAGGAAATTAACACCCTAACAATCTGCCTTGACATTTTAATTAATTCTACATGTTCAAGGTTTACTACATTATATTCTTAAAACCATAATACCCACTTTTGTTTAGTCTCTTGTCTATATTCAAATGGATTCAGTCCTTACTACTAGTACTTTTGCAAGAGCTTCTGTGTCTTTAAAGCTCAACATGTGATTTTGATTCACAGTGAGGGTTCAGACTACTCAGGCTTTAGGGTCATTGGGGGAGGACTGAGTGAGGACTTTAAAAAACAGAAACAAACGAACAAAAAAACCAGGAGATCTCTAAATGCCAGATTTCAGAAGGCTGCTCTGGGGCTGTGCAATTTCTTTAGTAAAGAGCTCTTTGAGTGTTGTGTAAGAGGGAGAAGTCTTGCAGTCTGGAGTTCTGAGTGAGAGAAACAAGTAGGGGTAGAAGTATCTCATATTTACAGACTTTTCATTAAACTACTGAGATCAGACTCCCTGCAGAGTTTTGGAGGGTGTAGTGTTGTGGCAGAAATTCGATTGGTGGGAAGACAGACTACATGCTCTCAGAGGATTAGAAAATGACTGTTTAATGCACACCTGTGCTGGCCCAGCGGAGTCACTTGCAAAGGCTGAGCCCTGTGCCTGGGTTCCAGCCACCTTTTATACATAAGCTTCCGGGTATTTGGGGGCTTTCTAGTTTCGCTGTAGTTTAGGGAGTTGGCGGGGCCAGTAGTGGGGTCTCTGCACTGCCTAAGGGGTTTGTCTGTGCCTGGCTTGCCTTCTCATTCCCCTCTCTTGATTCTCAAGCTGCTGCCAGCAGACTTAGAGAACATCTTGACAGGGAGTTCCCTTAGTGCAACGTGAGGAAGAGGAGTGACTATTTCTCTGACTGCTTTCTGCTGAATAGGGGCATTAAAGGGGAGAAATGCAGCAACTAGAGTTCTTCACCATCCAGAGGAGAGTAATTGGAGGTCCTGATTTGAAGCATCATTTTGAGCTTTATTGTTTCTAAGCGAGAGGAAATGAAACGGGTTGGCATGTTGAGAATATATGGGCCAAACAGGAGCATTATAAAAAGCATTAAGAGAGGACCAAATAATGGGAGTACTCAAGACGCCCAGTTCCATATATTACTCAATGAACTCCAAGATTCCAATAATTCCTGTCTTTTGTAATCCATTCCTTTAACTGCTGGGCCATGTCTCTAACTATTCCTGATTGATTAACATGAAAGCAACATTCCTCATTTAAGAAGAGGCATATTCCTCCCTTTTCAGCAGTCAGTAGGTATAACCTCCTTCTGTTTTGTAATACTACTGCTGCTAAGGAGTCTACTTGATCCTGTAAGGCTACTAAGGATACAGAGTTCAGTACTGGGAACAGTCCAGCAGTACTGGGACTCCATCCATTCTACTGGCGGAGTCCTCAGGCGCTTATCATAGACCGATCAGCAGGTTCTGCTGTCCTCTTAAGGGTGACCTGCAGAGGATTGTTCTGGCTGGTAGTCACTCTCCAGGCAGGTTGGTTGTTGTGTGGCAGGTGAGCTGCCTTTACCCGTGAGTGGTGGATCCAGGTATTCAGACCTGCAACCTTGAGAGCTGTGGGAGTGGTTAGTATAACTAAATAGGGCTTTTTCCAGGTTGGTTTGAGGGGTTCTCTTTTCCAGTCTTTTATCCAGACTTGGTCTCCTGATCTGTGGGGGTGTACAGTTATTCCCAGGGAAATGGATATTCTATCGGTTACCCACTTATGTACCTCAAGAATGTTTTTTTCCTAGTCCTTGTAGTTGTTTTTGAATTTCCCAGTTCTTTTATATCCCCTTTAAATTTGATCAGTGGTGGAGGTCTTCCATATAAGATTCCCAAAGGGGAGAATCCTATCTTTGCCCGAGGGGTACAATGTACTTGCAGGAGAGCTAGGGGCAGTATACCAGTCCAGGGCAGGTTGGTTTCTTGACATAGTTTTGCCATGGTCTGCTTAAGGGTCCGATTCATGCATTCTACTTTCCCTGAGCTCTGGGGCCAGTAGGCCATGTGCAAATTCCACTGGATGCCTAGAGTTTTAGCTACCTGCTATACTATTTCTGTTATGAAGGCTGGGCCATTGTCTGATCCTATAGTCAATGGCATTCCATATATTGAGATGATATCTGTCAGTATAGCTTTGGTTACTTCTCTTGCCTTTTCCGTACGTGTGGGGTAAGCTTCAAACCAGCCCGAGAAAGTACAGATAAAAATGAGGAGATATTTATTTCCTCTACTGGGTCCTATTTCTGAGAAGTCTACCTCTAGATCTTCAAAGGGTGCTTGGCCACAGTGCTGGATCCTGGTGGGCCTGGTGGGACCTCTTCTGAATCCCCTTGTAATATAGGAGCTCACTTAATTTGCCGTGAAGTCTTCCTTTCTCACCTTGTGCCATGAGGACCTTACACTGTCCCTGACTAGTAACACAGACTCACACCCAAGGAGGCATGATTTGGGCTATTTCTAACCACTAGTCTACGTAGGGAAGTTGGTCAGATGGCCAGTGTCTCCAGTGACTACCCTATACATGGCCTGGACTGTGGGGACATCAACGGTCCCTTCAGAGGGCCATCCCATACCAAAGGTGGGCCATTCTAATTCACAGAGGGTGTGCAATTTTCCAGGGGTCAATTTGACCCCATAATCTCCTGAGAACCCCTTGTTAAAATTCTTTATCATACATTCCAGAACAGTGAGTTTAGAGGAACTTCCCCCCATAATGATATCTAAGATGGTTCAGTAAACCTCCCAGTGAATTGTGTCTCGAGACAAACAGGAGGAAACTCTTGTTTCATCCACCTGGCTGGTCCCCTCGAAGGGATTTAGGTGCCTCTTGGCATTGGCAGGTCAGTATAAGCCCCTGACTCTGATCAGGTTCACTGGTGGAGACAAATGTCCTCGAGAACCTGATACTGCCCTTAGATGTATGAGGTCACCATGGACTCGTAGCTTGGGATTCACGCAGGCTCTGCAACAGGTGTTGTGGAGCACGGTCACTCACATACACAATCACACAGAATTTAAACTTTCCACCCAGGAATTTACTATCCTGTGCAGCGTCTGTGCTGCCTGGGAGGTGATCAAGCTCCCCTTCCGCCTTAGAGGTGGGCCTGAACTTGGTCCTGGGTCCCTGGAGACACTTACCAATCTGATGTCCTGGCAGGCTTTTCTATCCTCCCCAGAGTCCATTTGAGTGCAGCAGTGGCCGACTACAGTCGGGCCCGGCGAGGGTGTGCCTTCCTTTCCGTCATGGGGGCCCAAAATTAGTGGCTCCTTCCTGCCAGCTTCTGACAATGGTCGCTCAAGGGGTCAGCGCGGCTGTTGGCTTACAGGCCAAAGCACCAAAACGTTGTGGCAGAAATTCAGTCAGTGGGAAGAGACAGACTGCATGCTCTCGGAGGGTTAGAAAATGACTGTTTAATGCATACCAGTGCTGGCCTAGTGGAGACATCTCCAAAGGCTGAGCCCCTAGCCTGGGTTCCAACCGCCTTTTATACATGATAGCTTCTGGGTATTTGGGGGCTTTCTAGTTCTGCTGTACTTTAGACAGTTGGTGGATGTAAGGGGATTACAAAAGCCAGGGGCAGGGTCTCTGCACAGCCTAAGGGGGTTGTCTGCACCTGGTTTGCCCTCTTGGTAGTAGTTTCCTCCAAGCTGAACATAACAATGGTTCTCAAAGTGTGGTCCCAGGATCAGTAGCATCTATATAACCTGGAAATTGCTTAGAAATGTAATTTGGGGGCCCCACTGCACCCCAGCCCCACAGAATCAGAAACTTTATGGGTTTTAAACAAGTCCTCTAGGGTATTCTAATACATCCTTAAGTTTGAAAACCACCAGGCTGCAGAATCCAAGTGTGCTCTGTGGACCAGCAATATCCAACATCACCTGGGAGCATGTTAAAAATGCAAATTCAGCCCGGCCCATGTGGCTCAATGATTGAGTGTTGACCCATGCACCAAGAGGTCACCAGTTCGATTCCTGGTCAGGGCACATGCCCATGTTGTGGGCCTGATCCCCAGTGTGGAGCATGCAGGAGACAGCCAATCGATGTTCTCTCTCATAGATGTTTCTATCTCTCTCTCCCTCTCCCCACCTCTCTCTCTAAACCTCTCTCAATAAAGAAAAAAATAAATAAAAATAAGAAATGCAAATTTACAGGCCCCACCTTTGACCCATTGCATCAGAATCTACATTTTAACAAGGTCTTTTCTATACATATTAACATATTTCAAATCACATTTGAAAAGCACTGCTTTGTCTAGGCCAGTGGTTCTCAACCTTAACTGTACTTATAGAATCACCTATTCAGCTTTAAAAAAACTACATTCCTTTCTTACAGCTGCATGGTGGGGGGTGGGGGAGGGAGAAGGGGAGACATCTGTAATACTTTTAACAATAAAGATTTTTAAAAATCTGCATGCCAAGGCATCACCCTGGACCAATTAAGTTAGAATCCCTAGGGGTAGAGCTGGGCGTTAGTAGCCCCAGAAACTCACCACGTGATTCCAATACGCAGCTCAGGTGGCTTACTTAACCCTTTCTCTAGTGGCTTACTTAACTCTGCTTTATTAATTACCATTCCTGTGTCTGTTTCCAGGAACCTACTGATAGTCCTCATTTGCTGAAGCCACCCATTTATTCACTTGGAGTCTATTAACTGTTTTGTCTGTACCATGTACATTGTTTTTCATTGTTTGTCATGTTAATTGGGGTAGTGGAGATAAATGCATATGGTCAGTATGACTTTGAAGTCAGCAGATTTATCTTTAATGAAAAAGTTAACTTGTCGTCTTCTCTCTGCACAAGTTTAAACAAAATTGTCATCATGTGTATATAAAGTTTAAGGTTCTAATTTTATTTAACACATTTCCTAAGCCTAAATTTCATTGAAATCATGCATTTAAATATAGGTTCACACTCAATAGTATAGCTGTAATATATTAGGGGGACCAGAAAGTAATGTCGTTTTTTTACATTAAATTCAAACAGATACATTTTTAACAAGTTTTTATTTTTAATCAATGATGTAATCACCCTCATTATCAACAACCTTTTGCCATCTAGTGTGCAAATTTTCAATGCCGGATCGATAAAAATCAATTGGTTTTTGAGCAAAATATCTGGAGATGGCATTTTGGACATCATCCAAATTTCCAAATTTTTTGCCACTTAGAAAATGTTGTAGTGATCGGAATAAATCGAAATCCGATGGCGCAATATTGGGCGAGTATGGTGGGTGAGGCAATACCTCCCACCCCAATTCATTAATTTTTTCCAGGGTTCGTCTGTGCAGTGCGGTCTTGCATTATCGTGTTGCAGAATAACGCCTTTTCTGGTGACAATCTCTGGGCACTTTTCAATTAAAGATTGATTTACTCAATCCAATTGTTCACAGTAAAGGTCTGCATTCAGTTTGTCCAGGTTTCAGCACTTCAAAATGAACGACCCCACGAATACTCCACCAAACACACAAAAGTGCCTTTTGGGGGTGTAAACCTGGCTTAGCTGTACTTCGTGGCGATTCTTTCGGAGAGAGCCACTGCCTTTTGCATTTTGAATTATCATAGAGGACCCATTTTTCAGCTCCAGTGATCAAGCGATCAAAAAACGCTTCTGTATTGTGCCGCTGAAGCAATAAGTTACATGTGGTGGACCGGTTAGCTTTGTTTTCTTTGGACAGATTATGTGGGACCCAAATACCTGCTCTGCTTACTTTACCAATCTGCTGCAAATGTTCTTGGATGGTCGATCAAGGTTGGTTAAGAGTGTTTGACAGTTCCTCGATTGGTCTGACAGGGATTTGCTTCCACTTCCGCCCTTAACATGTCATTACTTTAATGACATTACTTTCCGGTCCCCCTAATACTTTATTTGGTTGTTCCACTGTTGGTGGTCAGCTAGGCTGTTTCAAATTTGTTGATATAAAAAAGCTGTTAGAATAATTTTGTTTTGAAAATTTTGTACACATTTATGATTATTTCTTAGAACAGATAATAAGACATGGAATTGCTGGTTCAAAATATGAATATTTATAGGCTATTAATACATATATTATTTATTTTTATTACACTCTATGATGGTTAATTTTATGTGTCAACTTAGCTAGGCAAAATTGCCCAGATATTTGATTATACACCAGTCTAGATGTCTCTGTGACAGTATTTTTTTAGATGAGATTAACATTTAAATCAGTAGACTTTCAGTAAAGTAGATTACCCTTTCTTAATTTGAATGGGCTTCATTCAATCAGTTGAAGGCCTTAAGAGAAAAAAGACTGATAGCCCCCAAAAAAGAGAGAATTCTGCCTTCAGATTGCCTTCAGACTAAAACTGCAATATCAGCTCTTCCCTGGGTCTCCAGCCTTTTGACTTGCTCTGCAGATTCTAAGCTTGCCAAGTCTCACAATCATGTGAGCCAATTTCTTAAATCTTTCTTCTCTCTCTCTCTCTCTCTCTCTCTCTCTCTCTCTCTCTCTCTCTCTCTCTCTCTCTCTCTCTCTCTCTTTCTCTCACACACACACACACACACACACACACACACACCCCTATTGGTTCTGTTTTTCTGGAGAACTCTGACTGATACAACTAATACAGTCTCCTTTCCTAGTATCTAGCACAGCACTTTCCCTAGAAGAGGTGTGTAATAATCTTTATTGAATGCTAGCATTCATTAAGGTACCAAAAACAGACTGAGGGACTTCAGAGGGAAGGAGGGGAGGGGGGCAGGAAGAGATAAACCAAAGAATTTATATGCATATATGCAAAACCAATGAGCACAGACAATAGTGTGGTGAAGGCAGGGGGTGGGGAGCAGGGAGGAGGGAGTCAATGGGGGGAAAAAAAGGGGACATCTGTATTGCATTCAACAATAAAGATACATTTTTTTAAAAAGAGTACAATGAAGTGATTTCCTTATTCCCTTAAGGCCAATTCTTTATTTTTACATCGATAATTTTGTTATGTAAAGTTCAATGTGAACTTTACATTTGATTTATTTGATTTTTGTGGTTTTTATTTGATTTATTCATGTCCAAAGCATGTGGTGATAGATCAGATAAAATGAAGGGACTCTCTTGCTGAGATTTGCTTGAGTTTTCTCAAGCAAAATATACCACACAAACAAAAATAACAATAAAATTTTAACATGCCCTTTGCTTCCTTTTTAAAAGCACCACTTATTGAACAACTATTATGTCTCCAACATTGCCTTAAACTGTTCAGAGACTGTAGAAGCTACTTTATTTACTGGATTTTACTTAATAATATAATGTGGTTACTGGAGATGAGTAGTTTCTGTGTGTGTTTACTTTTATGCAGGAGGACACTTGGATGTCATAAAGTCTGTCTCAGCATGTCATAGTATCATAAGCTTATGATTGACAGCTGCGGTTCATTATCTTGCTTTTATAAAAAATCTATTTTGACTTAATAGCATGTTTTTACATCATGACATCATTAATAGCGCCTACTGCAGAAAATAAAATAGATGTTTTGTTTTCTATTTTCTGAAACTAAAGTTTAGACTAGCTTTAGATAAATCAGGATATAGTTATAAAATACAATAGTGTCTGCCTTGCTATTAAATATTTCTTATTATATTAAACTCTATTAAAAACAAATGATAGGACATTTCCTGTTAATTGAGTGAACTATAGTAATAGGATGCCAGCTTTTTATTGACAAAGGACTGTTGAACTACTTTCTCACCAGAAAATATGAGTGGAGACAAAACAGCAATCCAAGAAGACAAGCTAAATTCAGATGGGAAGCTTGATTCAATCTCAGCTTCAGCAAGAAAGGAATTAAAATTGCTCTGAAAGTTTAAGTGTTTTTATCTACCTGATTGCATTTGTCCAAGATGGCAATGGCAAAAACTTGAGTGCATATTTTACAACAACCATTGTCACTCACTGGATTCTTCTAAGGTCAGTGTTCCCATAAATGGCTGAACATCAGATTTACCTGGAATGCTTCTTATAAACAGGCACCTTATCCCACCACTTATGACCTGAATCAGAATTTTGGGGGGAATTGTCTAGGTATTGATCTGGGTCCCAAGGCTAAGGCAACTAGATTCCATTTTATGTAGGCCTCTTGGTTAAGGCAGCTAAGTGACTCCATTTTTATCAATAGACCTTCCTCGATATTCTTCCAATAATAAGTTAATTACCCCTAGACGTAAAGGAATTTTGCCCAAGATTATAGTTACCCCATGTATTGGGAGGCATTTGCAGTTTTCTGAGTATAGGTATTTGCAAGTGTTTGCAAGTACTTGAGTGCAGTCGGTGAATAATGCTAATTTTGACTTCTGTAGTTTCTGTCGCTCCCACTATTGTACTGGTTCCCTGAGGGGAGGGAAGCAAAAGGAGGAGGGGGCTTCTGTCTTTAAAATGGGACTAGCAAGAAGAATTGGGGCTGTTGATCTGAGGGGAGACTATGCCCTCCACAGCCCACCGGCGAAATAAAGTGTTCCTTTACAATTCGGCTCTGTGTCTCTGGTTATCTCGCTGTCACGTTACAACAGTATATCTATATTTTTGTTGTTGTTGTTTTTAATCCTCACCCAAGGATATGTTTCCATTGATTTTTAGAGAGAGTGAAAGGGAAGGAGGGAGAGAGAGAGAGAGAGAGAGAGAGAGAGAGAGAGAGAGAGAGAGAAACATCTATGTGAGAGAGACACATTGATTATTTGCCTCCCGCACAACCCTGAGAAGAACCAGAAATTGAACCTGCAACCCAGGTACGTGCCTTTGACCAGGAATCAAATCCATGACAACTTCAGTCCTTGGGCCAGGGTTAGGTATATGTATTTTTAACAAGTCTCTCCTGGTGATTCTTATGCTCAGTCAACTTTGGAAAACACTATTTCAGGCTGTCAATATTCATACACAGTATGATAAACCAGGAGACAAGAAATGGCTATACACCAGTGGTTCTCAACCTGTGGGTTGTGACCCCTTTGGGAGTTGAACAACCCTTTCACAGGTGCCGCCTAAGACATAACAGTAGCAAAATTACAGTTATGAAGTAGCAACGAAAATAATTTTATGGTTGGGGGTCACCACAACATGAGGAACTGTATTAAAAGGAAGGTTGAGAACCACTGCACACGTAAGTCACAATGAACTGGTTTGGTTGCAGTGGTGTGTGGTGTTTAGCAAATGATTATATGAAGATTATTCTCCCTCTCTTATGTGTGAAATTCTGCCATTTGAGATTAATATTTTCCTCTCTCCATAGTTCTTTTTTGTATGTTAAATATTCTAGAAATATTTGTATTATAAGATGTTAAAATTTTTACTACATGACAGGAAGAACTGAGCATAATAGAAGGTCTGGGCCAGGGTTGAATGTGGGAGCAATGTGGACACATAAAGGGGATGTGTGGAACACTACAGTTATACTGTGCCTATTCTCAAACCTCCACAAAAAGGCAGGTCTATAGCAACTATAGTTCAAAAAACACCATGTATTTTAGTAAGGAGTCCATCTTCTTACTGAAATATTGAGCCTCTAATTTATTTTTCCCCTGATAGAAGTGTCAAATGGGAAAAGACTGTGAAAATCATAAAAAAATTACACATATTAGACTGTAATCTAGTGGAATAGTTTAGTAACCTATAATTTTGGCATGTACATATGCCCATGTAAATGTATATGCCCATATATGTATAATGCTGTGTGTGATATATGTTATATATATGCACACTCACCCAAAGACACATATATGTGTATATTCACATACATTTAAGTATAAAAAAATAACTTTTTTCCAAGAATCGTAAAGTGCTTTCCAATGCTCTAAAAACCTTTATCATATAGGAAAGTTCTTTATATAAAGCAGAATCTCTCTCTTGCCATGGGGAGGTTTGCTATTGTCTTTAGTTTATGATAGATGAGTAGTTAAGGTAACTAAGGTGGGTGTTCAATGAGCTTTTGAAAACTACTTGTCCAGGGCACGCTGAGTATGTATTCTTATGCTGGTCTCCTTCTGGACGCTAATACAATTAAGTGATGAAGAGAACTTTGGTGTTAGATTAGACCAGGATTTGCATACTGTCTATTACATTAACTATATTACTTACATGTTAGATCACTTAATATTTCTGAGTCTCAGTCTGCACATCTGTAAAATAGTGCTAATAATATTATACTGGAAATAACTCTGGATAAACATAAGGATAAAATGAGATTTTTATATGTACAGAAAATATTTAACTTTTATTATAGTTATTAAGATAAGCCTTCTAGGATACATCCATATCTTAACAAAAGGGCTAGTAGCCCGACATAGTCAATTACTCTCATTTCCATAGTGATGAGGGGAATTCTGGTTCTCCCTCACAAGATGGTAGAAAAGAATGAAGCTTGTCCTAGAAATGGCTCAGTGTCTGTCTTCAAAGAGAGAGGTGCTTGGAGTAGATTTATTTGTTAACAGTGACTCCTTGTTCCAGAATTAGGGTAAGAACCCTTCATTTTGGTCCTGAAGGTTGCCTAGGAACAATAGTAGGAGTAGACAGTAAGATCAAGAGTGAAAATACACAAACACAATAACATGACATGACTAAAGAGAACACAGATGTATTTTAATAAAGTGATAGTTTAGCATCTGACATGGAGTCTCTAGAATGGTGAGGGTAAATCAGGCTCAAACTCTGAGACCAAAAAGGCCTGAATAAGTTGGAAAATCAAAATTATTTTTTGTAATGACCTTGTTATGGAGTCTAGGTCTTCTCTAACAATGTAGAAATATTAACAGTTATGTGGTAGAGATTTTGTAGCATGGTCCATTTTTCAGGAAAATCATTTTGAGCCCATTCTAAATTATATGTGTTAAAAGGATACATGAATTCATTAAATTATTTTTAACTCAGCTCATTATTACACTCAACTTGACATCTCAGACAGTTGCTAATTTTTAACCAATTTAACAAAATGTCCTTTGTTAGAAATTAAGTGGAAGTGCTTCCACCTTATTATAGTTGAAGTAAAAGAATGCCTTTTAAAGAAGCGATATATGTTTTGAAGGTATTTTGAGTATAGAACCATAGAGAATAAGAGCCTGAAAGACTCTAGACATGATTTAGTTCAACCTCTCATTGAACAGACGAAGTAACAGAAGCATTCCCTTATGCCTACATTAGGGTGATGAATGGCAAATAAGCAATGAAAGTATCATATATTTGGAAACTGTCTAATATATTAAAGTGCTGTAACGTGACCCCAAGATAACCAGGGACGCCCAGCCGAATTGTAAAGGAGCACTTCATTACGATGGCGGGCTGGGGGGACACAGCTTCCCCAGATCCTCAGCACAGATTCATCTTGCTTGTCGAATTTTATTTTATTTTTATTTTCTTGAGTTTTTATTTTTTTTATTTTATATTTTTTATTAATTTATTTTTGTTACAGATGTTTCTCCTTTTTCCCCCATTGACTCCCTCCTCCCCCTCCCTCTCTGCCCCGTCCCCAGTTTTGTTGTCCATGTCCATAGCTTATGTGTACATGCATACAAGTTCTGTGGTTCATCAGTCCCCTCCACCACCCCTCTTCTGGCAATTGTCAGTCTGTACCCTACTTCCACATCTCTGGGACTACACTGTTCCTCAGACTGTTATGTTCATTATATTCCAGAAATAAGTGAGATCATATATTTGTCTTTCTCTGCTTGGCTTCTTTCGCTTAGGATAATAATTTCCAGGTCTTCCCATGTCGTCTAAAAGGATAAGAGATTTTTCTTTCTTACAGCTGCATAGCACTACATTGTGTATATGTACCACCATTTTTTTATCCATTCGTCTACTGATGGACACTTGGGCTGTTTCCAGATCTTAGCTATTGTAAATAGCGCTGCTATGAACATGGGGGTACATATATTCTTTCTCATTGGTGTTTCAGGCATCTCAGGGTATATTCCTAAGAGTGGGATCACTGGGTCAAATGGTAATTCAATTTTTAATTTTTTGAGGTAACACCATAGTGTTTTCCATAGTTGCTGCACCAGTCTGCATTCCCACCAGCAGTGTACTAGAGTCCCCTTTTCTCCACACCCTCGCCAATACTTGTTGTTTGATGCTTTGTTGATGGCGGCTATTCTGACAGGTGTGAGGTGATACCTCATAGTTGTTTTAATTTGCATCTCTCTGATGATAAGTGATGTTGAGCATTTCTTCATATGTCTCTTGGCCATTTGTATGTCCTGTTTGGAGAGGTGTCTATTTAGTTCCTCTGCCTATTTTTTAATTGGGTTCTTTGTCTTCCTTTTGTTGAGTTGTAAGAGCACTCTATATATTTTGGAGATTAACCCATTATCTGAGGTATCATTGGCAATTATGCTCTCCCATACAGTGGGTTGCCTTTCCACTTTGATGGTTGTTTCTTTTGCTGTTCAGAAGCTTTTGAGTTTGATGTAGTCCCATGTGTTCATTTTTCCTTTGCTTCTGTTGCTGTAGGTGATAAATCAGTGAAAATTTTGCTGCTTGTGATGTCTGAAATTTTGTTGCCTATATATTCTTCTAGGATTTTTATGGATTCATGAGTCACATTTAAGTCTTTTATCCATTTTGAATTTATTCTTGTGTATGGTGTAAGATGATGGTCTAGTTTCATTTTCATGCAAGTAGCTGTCCAATTTTCCCAACACCATTTATTAAAGAGGCTGTCTTTACTCCATTCTATGCTCTTGCCACCATTGTCGAATATTAATTGAGGGTAATGATTTTGGTCAATTTCTGGGTTCTCTGTTCTATTCCATTGATCTATGTCCCTGTACTTGTGCCAGTACAAGGCTGTTTTGATTACAGTGCCTTTGTAGTATAACCTGATGTCCGGTATTGTGATCCCGCCTAATTTGTCCTTCTTTTTCAAGATTGCTGTAGCTATTCGAAGTGTTTTTTGGTTCCATATGAACTTCTGAAGCATTTGTTCTAGTTCTGTGAAATATGTCATTGGTATTTTGATGGGGATTGCATTAAATCTGTAGATTGCTTTGGGTAGTATGGACATTTTAATGATGTTAATTCTTCCAATCCATGAACAAGGTATGTGCTTCCACTTTTTTATATCTTTCTCTATTTCTTTTTTCAATGTCCTGTATTTTTCTTCAAATAGGACCTTTACTTCTTTGGTTACGTTTATTTCTAGGTATCTTAATTTTTTTTGCCGTGATGGTAAATGGGATTGTTTTTTTAGTTTTTCTTTCTGTGAGTTCATCACTGGTGTATAAGAATGTCGTCGATTTCTTGACATTAATTTTGTATCCTGCTACTTTGCCAAATTTATTTAATAAGTCTAGTAGATTTTTGATGGAGTCTTTAGGGTTTTCTATGTATAATATTATGTCATCTGTGAATAATGACAGTTTCACTTCCTCCTTTCCAATTTGGATCCCTTTTATATTTTCTTCATGTCTGATTGCTGTGGCTAAGACTTCCAGTACTATGTTAAATAAGAGTGGTGAAAGTGGGCATCCTTGTCTTGTTCCTGTTCTTAAGGGAAAAGTTTTTAGTTTTTGTCCATTGAGTATGATGTTGGCTGTAGGTCCTTCATATATGGCCTTTATTATGTTGAGATATGATCCCTCTATTCCCAAATTGCTGAGCATTTTTATCAGAAATGGGTGCTGGATTTTGTCAAATGCTTTTTCAGCATCTATTGATATGATCATATGGTTTTTATCTTTCATTTTGTTTATGAGATGTATCACATTTATTGATTTGCGAATATTTTACCAGCCTTGCATCCCTGGGATGAATCCCACTTGGTTATGGTGAATAATTTTTTTGATGTATTGCTGGATCCGATTTGCTAGTATTTTGGTAAGGATTTTGACATCTATGTTCATCAGGGATATTGGCCTGTAGTTTTTTTTTTTCTTTGTAGTGTCTTTTTCTGGTTTTGGAATTAGAATTATGCTGGCTTCATAAAAGAAGTTTGAAAGTCTTCCTTCTTCTTGAATTTTTTGGAATACTTTGAGGAGAAAGGGTGTTAGTTCTTTGAATGTTCGGTAAAACAGCCTCGTGAAGCCATCTGGGCCTGGGCTTTTGTTTGCTGGGAGGGTCTTGATTACATCTTCAATTTCCTTCATTATTATTGGCCTGTTGAAGTTTTCTATGTCTTCCCAGTTCAGTTTGGGGAGACTATGTGTTTCTAGAAATGTTTCCATTTCGCTTAGATTGTCCAATTTGTTGCCATATAAATGTTCATAACATTTGTTAACGATCCCTTGTATTATTGTGGTGTCAGTTGTTACTTCTCCTCTTTCATTTTCGATTTTGTGTATTTGGGTTCTCTCTCTTTGTTTCTTGGTGAGTCTAGCTAAGGGTCCATCAATCTTGTTTATCTTTTCAAAAAACCAGCTCTTTGTTTCATTGATCCTTTGAATTGTTTTTTTTGGTCTCCATGTCATTTATTTCTGCTCTGATCTTTACTATTTCCTTCCTTCTACTTGCTCTGGGGTTTTCTTTTTGTTTGCTTTCTAGTTCTTTAAGTTGTGAGGTTAGGTAGTCAATAAGAAATTTTTCTTGTTTCTCGAGGTGGGTCTGTAGTGCTATGAACTTCCCTCTCAGAACTGCTTTCGCTGCATCTCATAGATTTTGTGTTGTGTGTTCATTTTCATTGGTTTCCAGGAAGTTTTTAATTTCTCCCTTGATCTCCATTGTAACCCATTGTTCAATAACATGCTATTTAACCTCCATGTGTTCAAATGTCTTTGCATGTTCTTGTTGAAATTGGTTTCTAGTTTCATGCCATTGTGGTCTGAGAAGATGCTTGATATGATTTCAATCTTCTTGAACTTGTAGAGACTTAGTTTGTGCCGTAACATGTGGTCTATCTTGAGAATGTCCCATGTGCACTTGAGAAGAATGTTAATTCTGCAGTTTTGGGGTGTAATTCTCTGTAGATATGTATGAAATCCATTTGATCTAGTGCTTCATTTAGAGTCTCTGTTTCCTTGTTAATTTTTTTTTTTTATTCTCACCCGAGGACATTTTTTCATTTTCTGTTCAGACAGAGTGGGAGGGAGAGAGAGGAAGAGAGAGGGAAACATCGATGTGAAAGGGACACATCGAGTGGCTGCCACCCGCACGACCAACCAGGGCCGGGGACAAACTGCAACCGAGGTACATGCCCTTAGTGGGAACCGAACCCGGGTCTCTCTGGACCGCAGGTCGACGCTCTAACTGCTGAGCCAAACCGGCCAGGGCATCCTTGTTAATTTTTTGTCTAGAGGATCTATCCAGTGATGTCAGTGGGGTGTTGAAGTCTCCTGCTATGATTGTATTGCAGTCGATTTCTCCTTTGAAGTCCTCCAGAAGATTTTTAATATATTTTGGTGATCCTGTATTGGGTGCATATATGTTTACCAACGTTATATCTTCCTGTTGGATAGACCTTTTCAATATTATGTAGTAGCCTTCTTCTGAAGTTATGGGCTTCATTTTGAAATCTAATTTGTCAGATATGAGTATTGCTACCCCAGCTTTTTTTTCCTTTCCATTTGCTTGGAATGTTTCTTTCCACCTTTTTACTTTCAACCTATGTGAGTCTTTTGTTGTGAAGTAGGTCTTTTGTAAACAACATATATGTGAATCATGTTTTCCTATCCAGTCAGCTACTCTGTGTCTTTTTATCAGAGCATTCAATCCATTTACATTTAAGGTGATTATTGATATGTACCTATTTATTGGCATTTTTGTTCAGTGTGGTTATATTTTTCTTCCTATTTCTTCTACTAATTACAGCAGTCTTTTTAACATTTCTTGCAGTGGTGGTTTGGTGCTAATATATTCCCTTAGCCTTTTTTTGTCTGGGAAGCTCTTTATTTGACCTTCTATTTTGAATGATAGCCTTGCTGGGTAGAGTAGTCTTGGATTCAGATCCTTGTTTTTCATGACCTTGATTACTTCATGCCATTCCATTCTGGCCTGTACTGTTTCTGTTGAGAAGTCAGCTGATAGCCTTATGGGGTTTCCTTTGTAGGTAACCTGTTGCTTATCTCTTGCTGCCTTTAGGATTATCTCTTTGTCTTTAATTTTTGGCATTTTAATTATGTGTCTTGGTGTGGACCTGTTTGGGTTCTTCTTACTGGGGGCTTTCTGTGATTCTTGAACTTGAATGCCTTCTTCCTTCACCAGGTTAGGAAAGTTTTCTCTCACTATTTCTTCAAATATATTCTCTAACCCTTGCTCATTTTCTTCTTCTTCGGGGTCTCCTATGATGCAAATGTTATTACGTTCCAGTTGTCCCACAATTCTCTTAAACTATCCTCCTGTTTTTTAATTGTTTTTTCCTTTTGGTTTTCTGATTGATTGATTTTTTCTACTCTGTCTTCTAATTCACTGATCCGGTCCTTCTCTTCCTCTACTCTGCTGGTCAGTCCTTCCAATGTGTTCTTTATTTCTGCTATGTCATTCTTCATTTCCACTTGGTTGGTTTTCAGTGTTTCTATATCTTTACTCATGGTGTTGATGTCCTTACTCATGCTGTTTAGTTTCCTCAAGATCATGGCTCTGAAGTCTACCTCTGATAATTTGCTTAACTGCATTTCATTTATCTCATCTTCGGTAGAGTTCTCTTGTTCTTTCATTTGGGATCTGTTTCTTTGTTTCACCATTTTTGCTATCTCAGTGGGTTTTGGAGCCTGCCAAATTTTCCTTGTGTTGTGTTGTTATTCTGCTATTTGTGGCTCCCTCTACTGGGTTTGGATGAGCGTGGAGATCCATCCTTAAACACCACTGTCAAGTCTCACTTTCCTGGGTAGGTTTCCAAGCTCAGGAAAGGTTCAGGTATGCTCTAGCTTTTTGCCTGGAGGCTGTTAGCCTCAGTTACTTGAAAAGCCTTAGGATCTCAGTTGAATGAGAAACTCCCTCAAGTGTTTATAGTGTAAGAGGATTTCCCGAGGGTGGGGCTGATGCTGGTTGTTAATGAGCCTCAATTTGCATTTCTTTGCTTGTCTGGTTTGGGTCAAATCTCCGGAAGAGGGGCTGCCACAGCTCCGGGCAGGAGCAAGCTGGCCACCATCTTTTGTGACCGAGACTCAGCACAAACTCTGAGCACCCTCCAAATCCCAGGTGTCCCCACAGAGTTCCAGTCCAGTTTGCTCTCCCTCTGCCAGAGCCCCAGGTGAGTGGCTGGAGCTATTTAGCAGTCTGTCCTGGCCCTCTGCACTGTGGAGCAGCTCAGGATCTTAACTCTGAGGGCTGGCGTGCTGCTCACAGCTAAGGCCGCTGCTGTCCGTTAGCTCCCTGCCCGCCACTCTCTCATGCCTCTGCAGATCCTACCAGGTTCATTCAGTGTCCCTGGTTGTATGGTCCTCTCCCACTGCTTTTCTGTTGCTTTTTCCTGACGATTTGTCTTTATTTTAGTTGTAATTCCCGTTTGGTCCTGGGAGATCGTGTGTGTAGCTTCCATCCACTCCACTGCCATTTTCTCTCTCCCTGCTAGTCTGATTTTAAAGACAGAAGGCCCATCCCCCTTTTGCCCCCCACCTCAGGGGAGCGGTACAATAGCGGGTGTGACAGCGATTACAGAAGTCAAAAGGGCTCACAAGTACCTGCAAATGCCTGTAAATACTGATACTCAGGAAACTGCAAATGCCTCCCAACACGTGGGGCAATTATAATCTTAAGAAAAATTCCTTTACTTCTAGGGGTAATTAACCTATTATTGGAAGAATATCTAGGAAGGTCTATTGATGATTAAAATGGAGTCATTTAGTTGCCTTAGCCAAGGGGCCTACATAAAAATGGAATCTAGTTGCCTTAGCCTCGGGGCCCAGATTAAAAGGTACTGTGCCACAGGGTGAAAGATAAGGAACTGTGTAAGACATGCTCTCTGCCCATATAAAAAGCTTTATGATCTGGCCAAAGGAAAGGTTCAGACATGTGCTTGGGTAAGAATATATAGTATGGAATAGCTTATTTTCAGTGGTACAAAATGCTACATGAATTAAGTTGGAAAGATCTCTTTGTAGAATCTTATATTGAAGGAAGTTTCTTGGGTGGGGTGGCATTTTAATTCACTCCCTGATTTTTGTCCCTATTGTGATTGGAAACAACTTCGTTTACTAATAATGCTTATGTAAATAGAAAACAAATACATGGTTTACATTCATAGGACTAAGACAATTTTCTTAAAATATAACCTTGGAACTCAGAGTGTTATGCTTATAAATGTTGATGTTCATTCATTCAACCAGTAGCCACTGTGGATAAAATAATGAATAAAACAAAGTGCCTGTGCTTATGTTACAATCTAGTCAAGGGAGAAAGATGAAAAACAAGTGCATACACAGCCATTTATTATTTCAGATTGTGGTAAGTCCTATGAGGAAGCAGGGTAAAAAGCTAGAGATGAGTAACAGATGGGGTGAAGTAATGTTATTTTAATATATGTTGATAAGGGAAGATTTCTCTGTTTAACAGAGACCTGGAGAATGTGGGTGAGTGAGTCATGCAACTATCTGGGGGAAGAGAATTGTATGCAAAAGAACCAAGTGAATTTCATTAATATTGTTTATTGAAATAACATGAAAGATATTTATTAGACAAACCTGCTTTTCTTCCCTATAACAATGAGAAGTCCAGCCAGGTGCAGCCCCTTAGGCAATGCAGAGACCCTGCCCTTGGCTTTTGTAATTCCTGTGCATCCTCCAACCACCTAAACTACAGTGGAACTAGAAGGCCCCCAAATACTGGGAGGCTTATGTATAAAAGGCAACTGGAACCTGGGCTCTGGGCTCAGCCTTTGGAAGTGACCCCACTGGAACAGCACCTGTGAGCATTAAACATTCCTTTTCTAATCCTCTGAGTGTGTGTAATCTGTCTCTTTGCTGACCGAATTTCTGCCACAACAACAAGGCAGGGAAATGACTTTTACTTGATAATGAAAGAAGTTAATGAACTTAATACCTTATCAGTACCAATGCAGACCTTCTATGGAAGGTAAGAGGGAAAACAGATAGGGTGGAAAGGAGAAAAAGAAGGGAAGGGCAAGATAGAGCTGAGTGAGTGAAATGAAGGAGTGCAGACAGGGGGAAAGAAAAGAAAGGAATAAAATATAGAAGAGTGATAGATTTAAGTCTCAATTTCAGCCTGTCCAGTCAAAAGCCTTCAGTCAGGAACATATGTACTGTGTCCTAAGCAGCATCTGCTACACCTTTGCCTCTGTGAAATTGCCTGGGCCAACAACACCTTTTCATTGGGCACTGGGTTCTCATTTTTAAGCCAATGTATTTAATAACAAGGTCTCTTTGGATACCTGATGTATGACCAGACCTGGAATAAAGAAGAGACCAGAGGAATGATTAAGCACAATCTTATAGGCAGAAATGACTATGTATTTATATGATCATAATATCTTTATTTCACAATATAAATTTTCTTGGATTTCTCTTATATGCCCTCCCCACACACACACACACACGGTGTGGTAAGGTTTTCACAAGCTTTATTTAGCCCAACACTTAACACATTTGAGGGATATAATAAACCCTCACGAGTACCAGTGACTCACTGAGACAATGACTATCATAGGAGTGGAGAATGAATGTAATTCTGATGTGACTCCTAAGGCATAGAAAAAGTCTTCCCAAGTTTTTTTTTTTTTTTTTTTTTACATCACAACACACATAGAAAATGATAATATAAGTATGGTATACTGAAGTGACCAGAAGGGTGTCCAGATATCACTCAGCCACCAAGGGCAGGAGAGAATAATCTCTGGACACATTAGTGACCCATTTGAGGAATATTATTTGGAAGCTCTGTTTTAAGGTATAAAACAGAAGACTTTAATTTTTTAAACTAATCTTTATTGTTGAATGTATTACAGATGTCCCCCTTTATTTCTCCCATTGACCCCCACCTCCCTGCTCGTGCCCCTCTCCTGCCTTCCCCACACTATTGTCTGTGTCCGTTGGTTATGCATATATGCATGTAAGGTCTTTGGTTTATCTTTTCCCATCCCTCTCCCCCTTTCCCTTTGAGGTTCTTCAATTTGTACTTCTTAATTCCTTCATCTTTTTCACTTATCCCCCCAACCCCCTCCCATCTGGCAACCAATAAAAAGTTCCCTGTATCTATGAGTCTGTTTCTGTTCTGCTTGCTCATTTTCTTTATAGATTCAATTGTTGATAGATATGTATTTATTGCCATTTTATTGTTCATGTTTTTATTCTTCTTCTTCTTCAAGAAGACCCATCAACATTTCATATAATACTTGTTTGGTGGTGATTAACTCATTTAGCTTTTTCTTGTCTGGGAAACTCTTTATATGTCCATTGATTCTAAATGATAGCTTTGCAGGGTAGAGTAATCTTGGTTGTAGGTTGTTGCTTTTCATCACATTGGACATCTCTTGCCACTCCTTTCTGGCCTGCAAAGTTTCTTTTGAGAAATCAGCTGACAGTCTCATGGATGCTCCTCTGTGGGTAACTAACTGCTTTTCTCTTGCTGCTTTTATGATTCTCTCTTTGTCTTTAACCTTTTGCATTTTGATGATGATGTGTCTTGGTGTGGGCCTCTTGGGGTTCATCTTGTTTGGGACTCATCTTGTTTGAAATTTGTATGTCTGTTTCCTTCACCAAGTAGGGGAAGTTTCCTGTCATTATTTTTTCAAATAGGTTTTCAATTTCTTGCTCTCTCTTTTCTCTTCTGGGACCCCCATCATGTGAATGTTGGTACGCTTGAAGTTGTACCAGAGGTTCCGTACGCTATCCTCATTTTTGGGGGTTCTTTGTTCTGATTGGGTGTTTATTGCTTCCTTATATTCCAAATCAATGGTTTGCTTCTTGGTTTCCCCTACTCTACTATTGATTCTCTGTAAATTATTCTTTATTTCAGTTACTGCATCCTTCATTTCTGACTGGTCCTTTTTTATGCTCTTGAGGTCCTCACCAACTTCCTTGATGTTCTCACTAAGTTCCTTGAAATTCTCACTAAGTTCTTTGAGCATTCTTATAAACAGTGTTTTCAACTCTGCATCTGTTTGATTACTTTTCTCCATTTCCCTTAGTTATTTTCCTGGAGTTTTGTTCTGTTCTTTCATTTGGGACATGTTTCTTTGTCTCCTCATTTTGGCTGCCTCCTTGTGTTTGTTTCTATGTATTAGGTAGAGTTTCTATATCTCCTAGGCTTTGTATAGTGGTCTATTATAGTAGGTGTCCTATAGGGTCCAGTGGCACAGCCTCCCTGGTCACCCCAGCTGGGTCCTTGAGGTGCACCCCTCATGTGGACTGTCCATCCTTCTGTTGTAATTGGGTTTTGATTGCTGTTAGCATGTCAATGGGAGGGATTTACTCAGGCTGATCAGCTGCAGGGACTGGCTGGGCCCACTCACCACTGACCTCTGACTACCTTGGAGTATTAGCTGTGCAGGGCCCACCACACAGAGCAAGACTTACTTCAGCAGGGCTCTGGTACCCACTGAGACCACTCCTTGAGTGTGTTGCTTATAGAGGTGGTTGGGTGGTGGTGCTTCAATGTAGTCTGAAGCTGTCCACTGGGTGTGCTCGCTCTGGGGAAAAGTGAGCCTCTGCCTGTGTTCTACCTGGGGCCACCAGGCATAAGCTACTAACGATCTGCAGATGGTTGCTTCTTGTGCTGGGCGTGGAGGTTCCTAGGCAGAGTCAAGCTGTGAACCAAGGCTGGCTGCTTCTAGTGCCAGGCCTGGGGCCACTTAGCAAGAGGTATGGGGCTCACTGATGCCAGATGCTGTTTGTTTTAGAGAATTTAGGAAAATCTGAAACAGCAGCCAAGACAGGCTAATCTTATGGTAAATCCACTGGAAACAGCTTGAATGGGCCTGAAATTTGGGTGGGGCAGGGCTTCAGGGAATCACCAGGTCAGGGAAAATAGTGTGAGCCAGGTTGCTGAAGTCCCAGATATGGGTCCCATCTGCCAGCCCCCTGGGGGAAGGGCTCACCATCA
Organism: Tadarida brasiliensis; assembly: GCA_030848825.1. Taxonomy (NCBI): domain Eukaryota; kingdom Metazoa; phylum Chordata; class Mammalia; order Chiroptera; family Molossidae; genus Tadarida; species Tadarida brasiliensis. Next base: position 42,728,540 of record CM061280.1, read on the forward strand.
TAACAACTGCCTCAACCAGCACATCTGTCCAGGAGAAAGCTGCCTCTCCAGCTCTCACCCCAATGCCAACAACTCAGGCCTTCCCCACATGTCTCTGGTGCCTTTTAAGCTGCCTCCACCACACTGGAGGCTGGAGGGAGCGGGTCCATGTTAGTCAGTGCCTGGGCCCTTTAAGAGGAACTGCCTGTGACTCCAGAAGCCTCAGCCTCCCTCAGCCTCAATTCCTGCTTGTTTTTACAGCAAGAAGTTATGGGGACTTCTCTTCCTGGCAGTGGAACCCTGAGCTAGGGGGTCTGGTGTGGGACAGGGACCCCTCACTCCTCAGGGAAGACCTTCACAGCCGAGGTAGCCCTTCTGATTTTTATTCTCCACATGTTGGTGTGGGACAATCCCTTTCATGCCTCCACCCCTCCTACCAGTCTCAGTGTGGCTTTTTCTTTAATTTTGTAGTTGTAGGACTTCCATTAAGCTCAATTTCAGGTGGTTCTTGAAAGGGTTAGTAATGTTTTAAAGGGTAAAGGTAAAAGTTTGCAAAAGGCAGAAACTGTGGAAATTGTGTTGCTTGCATGACCTTTGCTCAGCCTTCTATTGAGTACAGATAAGGTTTATCTGGATTGTCTGCAAGGCAATGGATAACCTAGCAAAGAAATAGATAACCCAGCAGATGCCAGACGAGATACCAGGCCAGCCCTACTGCAAGGTGGACAATGGGCCGGATAAATTACATTGGCAGGAACTGCTGGAAGCTGAAAGTAGGGGTATATAACCGACACCCCAACCCTAATTCGGGGCTGACCCCTTCTCGGCTCAGACTGCCTGCACCCAAGCATATGCAATAAAGCCATTTGGCTCTACATTGGCCTTGCATTGTGTATGTGATCTCCCACCGGCTCAGACCTTTTAGTTCTGAATGATGGTTGTTCTGTAGTTTCGTCGTAATTTTGATGTGGTTGTGGGAGGAGGCGAGTACTGCGTTTACCTATGCCACCATCTTGACTAAAAGTCCTCAAGATTTTAATTTTTATGTTTGCTCCCCCTTCCACAATCCCCTCCCATAAAGGTAACTTTTGTAGGCTAAATTGAATTAGAAGATGCTGAAATATTATAAGCCCACATATACATGTAAGGCTCTTCCCTTAGTATTGTGACTTTTTTCCACAGGTCCATGTTAATTAAAGATCACCATATAATATCTATAAATATTAACTAATAGAAAACTCATAAATGAGGATTATGTTGTTGTATTGTGGTTTATAATTATTTATCTGCTTATTCATCTGCTTAAGTTAAGACTTGGGCCTTTCTGAGAACATACTATTGCATTTGAATGAAATAAAATGGATTATCCTTGGGAAATGCAAGATATGTCATTCATAACATGTTAAATTTAAGCTTACTAAACATTGCCTCCTCTCAGAAAGAAATATCGCTGCCACTGAAACAAAAGATTACAGTTCATGACAAATGTAGATAAGACGCTAATTAACAAAGGTGTTTATAACTGTGCTATTTTGAGCTGCATCTAGCCTTAGCTTGATGTGAAAGGTTTCAGTTTTCAATTGTCCTGTCTTTTTTTAACTAGTACTGGAAAATAACAAGTTAAGACAATATCTGTTATTTATATGGCAAACATCATACTGAGGCCAATATTTATGCTGTCTGTAGTAGTTTGCAGAGGAAAAAACCCTGTCTTTTGAGACTAAACTTTTTTCTTCTTGCTGGCAGTCATGCTATATATTACATGTTTGAAGACAGTGATTAATTAATAGGAAGAAGTTAGGGAACTGTTCTTCAGCTGTAATGAAGGAACTTGCTAACAGAATGGAGTTCTGAACATAATGAAGACTTGAAAATGAAATCTACCTTATCTGGAGAAAAGCTCTCCCAGCAGGCTGAACTCAGTGAGGCTTGAAAGAATCAGTGGATACAACTATTCCTTCTGCTTGCTGGAGCCCCACAAAAGCACAAATACTACATTCATTCAAATGACTCTCTTCTGCATGAGGTCACTTATTTGGAGCTTCTCTCTCCTGCTTCTAACAGATAGGCTGTTGAACTTGCAATAACCAAAGATGAATGGTAAGAGATATTTGTGAATTGAAGACTACTGTTTAAACACTGCCTCTGTTCACAGAATCTTACAGTGCATTACTGTGGAAGCTAAGGCATAAGAGATCAAATAATTAGTACGAGAGGACTAGAGAATTAGTACTAGAGAAGGTACCTAGGAACTGTAGCCCAGTGTTTACCAAATATGACTGATTATCACAAACACCTGGGAAGCTTTCTTAAACTATGTGTTCTTAGGTCTCACTCCCAAAAGATCTAAATTAGTAGAGCTGGGATTTTACCCAGAATCCTAATGGTACTCATGCAGGTGATCTGGGGACTACACATTACAAAATACTGGCCTAGGATATAAGATACCTCTTACCTCCCCTGCAGTCCTAACCTCTCCTCTAACTCAACCATAGGTAAAGCCTCTTCAGTGTTTTACCCCCTCCCTATTCATTTCACCTGTGTAGCAGTCTATTTGATAGCTACTATTATATTTTCTCTGTTTAAACATAAATCCCAAATTATGAAGTAGCTTCTAATGTTCCTCCAATAATAAGATTGGAATCCATGTCTCTTTATAAATCAGAGGGCTGCTGCAAGTTACTTTGTTTTGTTTTGTTTTTTCCCAGCCTACAGCCCTTGCAGCTCTCCAAGCACACAAACTCTAGTGGGAAATACCAGTGTAAAACTTAAAGTTCTTTCTCCACCTCTGTCCTGGTTGTCATATCCCAGTGCCCTCCTGTACCCTCAGAATATGCTTTACTTTCCTGTCACAATGGGAGATATCCCATCATGAAAGGCAACCACACTGGTGGTTGAATTTGAACTATCCTTGAAGCATGAGCTAGATTTCAACATACAGAGATAGAGGGAAATATTCTAGAGACACCATCACTAATAATTTAATGTTTCCAAATTCTGAGTTATCAGTGTCACCTGGAGAGTTTGGTAAAAATTTACTTGGGGAGGAGTGTTAAAAAATAAGTCTCAGATTTAAGAAAGTATGAAACAAACTCCTGATTGTAACTTTTTTAGCAAACTCCTTAGTTACGAAGTATAATGAGGTTTGAGAACTACTTGGTCTAGTGTATGGGCACCTGGAAGAAATGAAGTAAAAATAATCCTGGAAAGACTTGAATCTTTATTTATTTATTTATGTATTTATTTTTGGTCCAGGAATAATCAGGGTTGACTTGCTACATGCTCCAAATCTCCCTGATTTCTACTGCCTTGCCATTATGAAGTCAGACGTGACTTAAGGATGTGCAAAATATGTTTTAATCCTATACAGCCAACAGCAAATCTGATAAGGAGAGGAGAATGTGGAAGTGAAGTGCTGACCTACATTAACTTAAAGAAAGAACACATCACCACTCATTACTTTAACCATCAGAATCAGTAGAGTGCTGAAAATGACTGTGCATTAGGAATGCTCCTCTGATGGATTGGGCTTTCTCCAGTGTGACAGATGATGGTGCAGACATCACATGCCTGGTGGCCCAGAGAAAGATTCAATTTCTATCTATGGAAATGATTTTAATGCCCTGGTGGCATTTGCATATGTATGATATTAAGAATTTAAATTCCATCTTTTAAATCTGGAACTATACACGATGTTCTGGGGTTAAAAGGCTAATGTGGATAATGCAATTAGTGAGCCCAAATAGTTTCCATTGTGGGAGTTGGGGGAAAGTCCTTACTGTCTTATTGATACACTCATGGTGAGATTCTCTACATGATGGTCATATTTATAGGTATAAATTAAATCCTTCTGGAATAATAATTACTACTTTGGGGTGTCTGATGGAGTGGTAGGCCCTTTAATTTTTTCATTTTCTTTAGTTCTTTTTAAAAAACAGTTTAACTTAGGTAAGTTGACTTAAACCGCTCATATTTAAAATACATATTTGATGTTTACATACTTAAAATATTAAAAGTTTCCTCCTGACACAGAGAGAGGAGGCACTATGATGACTGAGGTAAGAAGCTATGCTGCTGGCTTTGAAGATGGAGGAAGAAGCCACAGACCAAGGCTAGAAGCCAGAGAAGGCCAGGAAACATTTATTTACTTCTAGAGCTCTGGAGGAAGCATGGCCCTGCCAACACCTTGATTTCAGCCCTGTGAAATGGATTTTGGACTTTTGGCTTATAGAACCATTTTACTTCAATCTCATCTGGGCATCAGCCCCCTAGTTGATAGGAGCTCTTGAGATGTTCCACTGTGAAATCCTTGTAGGCAGCTTGACGACCCTGGACTCCATTCAGCTAGGCCACCATTGTTTCCTTGGCAATAGCGTTCAAACCAGTAGCGGAAAGCTAGACCCCATTTCTTACAGATTTTTTAAGGGTACTTTCGTGCCTCCCAGAAGTGGTATGACCCTGAATTCAGATAGCTTTTTGAACATAAAACACCTTATTTTAAAAAAATGTATTGCTTTTCTTTGTCAGTGAAACAATAACATGCTGGTTGTAAAAACTATTTAGAAGAATTCAGATGTACAGAAAAAAGAAAAAATCTCTTGTAATATCATTGCTCAGAAGCTACTGCTTTATATATATTGCATTATATATATATATAATAATATATATATATATAATGCAATATATATATATTGCATTATATGTATATATAATGCAATGTGCAGATGTGTGTGTATATATATATATATATATATATATATATATATATAGAGAGAGAGAGAGAGAGAGAGAGAGAGAGAGAGAGAGAAATTTGGGATTGCAAATAAATGAATGCTTACTTATATATTTTTTTAAAGTTTTTCTTTACTGATTTTAGAGAAAGAGGAAGGGAGAGAGATAGAAACATTGATGTGAGAGAGAAACATCCATCAGCTGCCTCCTGCATGCCTCTTACTGAACATTAGCCCAAAACCTGGGCATGTGCCCTGACTAGGAATCAAACCAGGACCTCTCAGTCCATGGGATGATGCTCAATTCACTGAGCTACACTGGCTGAGCTGTCTACTTATATTTTAAAAGAAAGTTTCTTCCTGCTCTTTTAAATTTGTTCTTCAAACCATATGAAATTACTCATAACATGACCTATTGTACCCTTTATAATGGCTATTTTCAAATATATCTAAAAACAGAAAACACTATTAAGTCATTATTCTGTCATTATTTATCATTTTATACCATTCTTGTTTCGTCTACCCCCATGCAGTTAGTGACTGATTCACACTTTTTTCCAAGTGTAATGCACACTCTATTGCATTCAGCCCAATCTCACAGTCATCATGGCATTGAGACTCACTACCTGAATGAGAAAGTGAAATCCATCAAAGAATTGGGTAATCATTCAACCTTGCGCAGGTTGCGGGCTCCTGAAACGGGCATGGCAGAGTATCTCTCTCTTTTTTTTTTTAATTTTTTATTAATTTATTTTTGTTACAGATGTTTTTACTTTTTCCCCCATTGACACCCTCCTCCCGATCCCATCGTCCCCCCACTGTCAGCATTGTTGTCTATGTCCATGGTTATGCATACATGCATATAAGTTCTATGGTTTACCTCTCTCCCACGGCCCCATCCCCTCTTCTGAGGTTTGTCAGTCTGTACCCTACTTCTATGTCTCTGGGTCTATTTTGTTCATCAGCTTTAGTCTTTCTCTGATTGGCTTTTTTCGCTTAAGATGATACTTTCTAGGTCCCACCATGTCATACCAAAGGATAAGACATCTATCTTTCTTACAGCTGCATAGTACTCCATTGTGCATATGTACCACAGCTTTTTTATCCACTCATCTATTGATGGACACTTGGGCTGTTTCCAGATCCTAGCAATTGTAAATAGTGCTGCTATGAACATAGGGGTGCATATATTCTTTCTGATTGGTGTTTCAGGCTTCTTAGGGTATATTCCTAGAGGTGAGATCACTGGGTCAAATGGCAGTTCAATTCTAAATTTTATGAGGTAACACCATATTGGTTTCCATAGTGGCTGTACCAGTCTGCATTCCCTCCAGCAATGTACTAGAGTCCCCTTTTCTCCACACTCTCGCCAGCACTTCTTTGATGATTTGTTGATGGCACCCATTCTGGCAGTTGTGAGGTGATACCTCATAGTTGTTTTAATTTGCATCTCTCTGATGATAAGTGACGTTGAGCATTTTTTCATATGTTTCTTGGCCATTTGTATATCCTGTTTGGAGAGGTGTTTGTTTAGGTCTTCTGCCCATTTTTTAATTGAGTTTCTTGTCTTCTTTTCATTGAGTTGTATGAACACTCAACAATTTTGGAGATTAACCCCTTATCTGATGTATCACTGTCAATTATGCTCTCCCATATAGTTGGATCACTTTCCATTTTCATGGCTATTTCTTTTGCTGTGCAGAAGCTTTTTAGTTTGATGTAGTTCCATGTGTTCATTTTTTCCTTTGTTTCTCTTGCCTCAGGCATTGTATCAGTGAAAGTTCTGCTGCGTGTGATGTCTGGAATTTTGTTGCCTACATTTTCTTCTAGGATTTTTATGGATTCACAAGTCACATTTAAGTCTTTTATTCATTTTGAGGTTATTCTTGTGTATGGTGTAAGTTGGTGATTTAGCTTCCTTTTTTTGCATATAGCTGTCCAATTTTCCCAACACCATTTATTGAAGAGGCTGCTTTACTCCACTGTATGCTCTTCCTACCTTTGTCAAATATTAATTAAGCATAATGGCTTGGATCAACTTCTGTGCTCTGTGTTCAGTTCCATGATCTACATACCTGTTCTTGTGCCAATACCAGGCTGTTTTGATTACAATGGCTTTGTAATATAACCTGATATCTGGTATTGTGATCCCTCCTGTTTTGTTCTTCTTTTTCAAGATTGCTGTGGCTATTCGGGGTCTTTTTTGGTTCCATATAAACTTTAGGAGTATTTGTTCTAGTCCTGTGAAATAGGTCATTGGTATTTTGATGGGGATTGCATTGAATCTATAGATTGCTTTGGGTAGTATGGATATTTTAACGATGTTAATTCTTCCAATCCATGAACAAGGTATATGCTTCCACTTTTTTATATCTTTCTCTATTTCATTTTTACAATGACCTGTAGTTTTCTACGAAGAGGTCCTTTACTTCTTTGGTTAAGTTTATTCCTAGGTATCTTAATTTTTTTGCCGCAATGGTAAATGTGATTGTTTTTTTTTTTTTTTTTAGTTTCTCTTTCTGTGAGTTCATTGTTGGTGTATAAGAATGCTGTCGATTTCTTGACGTTAATTTTGTATCCTGCTACTTTGCCAAATTCATTTATTAAATCTAGTAGATTTTTGATGGAGTCTCTAGGGTTTTCTGTGTACAATATCATGTCATCTGCAAATAATGATAGTTTCACTTCTTCCTTTTCAATCTGGATCCCTTTTATTTTTTCTTCATGACTAATTGCTGTGGCTAAAACTTCCAGTACTATGTTAAATAAGAGTGGCGAAAGTGGGCATCCCTGTCTTGTTCCTGTTCTTAAGGGAAGTGATTTTAATTTTTGTCCACTGAGTATGATATTGGCTGTAGGTTTTTCATATATGGCCTTTATTATATCAAGATATGATCCCTCTATTCCAATATTTCTGAGCATTTTTATCATAAATGGGTGCTGATTTTGTTGAATTCTTTTTCAGCATCTATTGATAAGATCATATGGTTTTTATTTTTCATTTTGTTTATGTGGTGTATCATATTTATTGATTTTCAAATATTGTAAAAGCCCTGCATCCCTGGAATGAATCCCACTTAGTCATGGTGAACATTTTTTTAAATGTATTACTGGATATGATTTTATAATATCTTGTTAAGGATTTTGTCATCTATGTTCATCAGGGATATTGGCCTGTAGTTTTCTTTCTTTTTAGTGTCTTTATCCAATTTTGGAATAAGTATTATGCTGGCCTCATAAAATGAGTTTGGAAGTCTTTTGTCTTCTTGGATTTTTTAAAATAATTTGAGGACCATGGGTGTTAGATCTTCTTTGAATGTTCAGTAAAACTCCCTGGTGAAGCCATCTGGACCTGGGCTTTAGTGTGCTGGAGGTTCTTGATTACATCTTCAATTTCCTTAGTTGTTATTGACATGTTCAAATTTTCCATCTCTTCTCAGTTCCCTTTTGGGAGACTGTATGTTTCTAGAAATGTGTCCATTTCGCTTAGATTGTCCAATTTGTTGAAGTATAATTGTTTGTAGTTTGTTTTAATGATCCTTTTCATTTCTGTGGTGTCAGTTGTTACTTATCCTCTTTCCTTTCTGATTTTGTTTATTTGGACCTTCTCTCTTTGTTTCTCAATCTTGTTTACCTTTTCAAAGAACCAGCTCTTTGTTTCATTGATCTTTTGCATTGTTTTTTTTAGTCTCTGTCGTTTATTTCTGCTTTGACCTATACTATTTCTTTCCTTCTACTTTCTCTGGGTTTTTCTTTTTGTTTACTTTCTAATACTTTAAGTTGTAGGGTTAGGTAGTCAATTAGGAATTTTTCTCGTTTATTGAGGTAGGCCTGTAGTGCTATGAACTTCCCTCTCAGGACTGCTTTTGCTGCGTCCCATAGATTTTGTGTTGTTGTGTGATCGTTTTATTTGTTTCCAGGAAGTTTTTAATTTCTTCCTTTATCTCTTTGGTAACCCACTCGTTGTTTAATAGCATGTTACTTAGCGTCCATGTGTATAAATGTTTTTGCATGTTTTTGTTGTCATTGATTTCTAGTTTCATGCCATTGTGATCTGAGAAGGGGCTTGATATGATTTCAATCTTCTTGAAATTGTGGAGACATAATTTGTGTCTTAACATGTGGTCTATCTTTGAGAATGTCCTGTGTACACTTGAGAAGCACGTATATTCTGCCACTTTGAGGTGAAATGTTTTGTAAACATCAATTAAGTCCAATTGATCTAGTTCATCATTTAAGGACCCTGTGTCTTTGTTAATTTTTTGTCTAGAAGATCTATCCAGTAGTGTCAGTGGGGTGTTAATGTCACCCACTATGATTGTATTGCTATTGATCTTTCCCTTGATGTTCTCCAGGAGTTTTAAAATATATTTTGGTGCTCCTGTATTTGGTGCATATATGTTTACCAGGGTTATATCCTCTTGTTGCATTGGTCCCTTTAATATTATGTAGTGACCTTCTTTGCCTCAGTTATGGCCCGTGTTTTGAAGTCTATCTTATCAGATATGAGTATTGCTATACCACCTTTTTTTCCATTTCCATTTGCTTGGAAAAAATTTTTCCATCCCTTCATTTTTATCCTGTGTGCGTCTTTCATTGTGAGGTGGGTCTCTTGTAGACAGTATATATATGGGTCATGTTTTCTTATCTTTCAGCTACCTGATATCTTTTGATCGGAGCATTTAAGCTATTTATATTTCAGTTTATTATTGATAGATACTTATTAGTTGCCATTTTTATTTTATGCCTGTGTTCCTCTCTTTCTATTTCTTCTTCTTACAACACACCCTTCAACATTTCTTGCAGTGCTGGTTTGGTGGTGGTAAAGTTCTTTAGTCTTTTTTTTTTTTTTTTTTTTTTTTTTGTCTTTGAAGCTCTTTATTTCACCTTCAATTCTGAATGATAGCCTTGCTGGATAAAGTAGTCTTGGTTTCAGACCCTTGTTTTCATTACTTTGTATACTTCATGCCACTCCCTTCTGGCCTGCAGTGTTTCTATTGAGAAATCAGCTGACAATCTAATGGAAGCTCCCTTGTAGGTAACTTTCTGTCTCTCTTGCTTCCTTTAAGGTTCTTTCTTTCTTTAATGTTTGCCATTTTAATTATAGTGTGTCTTGCTGTGGGTCTTTTGAGGTTCATCTTGCTTGGGACTCTCCTTGTTTCCTGGACTTTTGTGACTTTTTCCTTCACCAAATTTGGGAAGTTTTCTGTCATTATTTCTTCAAACAGGTTTTCTGTTCCTTTCTCCATTTCTTCTCCTTCTGGTACCCCTATGATGCGAATGTTGTTACTCTTTGTGTTGTCCCAAAGCTCCCTTAAACTCTCTTGTTGCTTTTAAATTTTTTGACTCATTTGTTGCTCTCTTTGGGTGTTCTTTCCTACCTTGTCTTCTAAGTCGCTGATTCAGTCCTCAGCTTCTAATCTACTATTGAATCCTTCTAAGGTATTTTTCATAACAGCTATGTCATTCTTTATTTCCTCTTGATTTTTATGCATAGCTTCTACCTCTTTTTTTAAGTTGATGTAGTCCCCACTGAGCTCTTTATAATTCTTCTTGAGTTGCTTGTAGTACTCACTAAATTGTTTGAGCACCCTTAAAATCATTGCGTTGAATTCTTTATCTGAAAAATTGCTTGATTCCATTTCCTGTATTTCCTTTTCTGGTGATTTCTCCTTTTCTTTCATTTGGGTGTTGTTTCTTTGTCTCACCATTTTAGCAGTGTGGTAGTTCTAGGCCCAGTTAAGGATGTTGGAATGTGTAGGCAGGTTGGTGTGTATCAATTAAGACTGCTCTTTCTTCTAGACTGTTTTGGTGTGTGGTGCCTCTTGCCTGCTTGCCTGCTGTGGGTCCTGGAGGACTGACAATTGGTGGCTGGTATTGGTCTGCCATGGTAGGCATTCCTGGATTCCGTGGGTCCACCTGGTGTGCTGCTGTGGTGCGTGGATCTTGCTGGTGCACTGCTGGCTTGCTTAGGTCCCACTGGTGCACTGCTGGGGTGCATAGGTCCCACTGGAGTTCTGCTGATGTGTGTTGGTTCTACTGGTGCCCTGCTGGGGTGCCTGGGTCCCACTGGGGCACTGCTGGGGTTCATGGGTTCTGTTGAGGCACTGCTGGGGTGCACTACTTTCTGGTGGGCCTCAACTCATGATCAGTCACTGCTGATGCTGCTTGGGGCAAGTGTCAGCTCCAAGTTTGCACTCTTACTGCTGCTGTTGCCAGGGTGTTCTCTCAACTTCCAATCCTCTGCTGCTGTTGGAGGCTGAGAATGCTCAGGTCCCAGGACTTTGCTGCTGCTAGGGGAGTGGCTCCACTCCAAATCCACTGCTTCAGTTGTCAGAGGCGGGTCTTGGCTGCCTGAGCCTTGCTGCTGCTTGGGCTGGGGCACCACTCCTGATCAGCTTCTGGTGATGCTATTGGGGATAGGTCTCAGCTGCCAATCTGTGCTGCTGCTGCCTGGGGATGGATGTCCACTCCCAAGCCTCTGCTGCTGGGAGTGTGTCTCGGCTCCTGAGTTGAGCTTGGGGCTTCAAACCTGCCCAGTCACTGCTGCTGTGGAAAAATGTGCTAGAGTCCAAAGCTGCTGCTTCTTTTGCTGGGGATGGTCCTCGGCTCTGATTAGGCTGCTGCTGTGGGGGATGGTGCTCGGTTTCAATCAGGTTTCTGCCCTGGGGTATGGTGCTCAGCTCCAACAGGCTTCTGCCCTGGGGGATGGTGCTTGGCTCCAATCAGTCTTTGTTATGGAGGATGGTGCTTGGCTCTGATCAGGCTGCTACCATGAGGGATCGTGCTTGGCTCCTGGCCGTTTGTGGCTACTGCAGCAGGCACTTTGATTGTGCCGCTACTATGCACTGGTCCGTGTTGACACAGCAAGGTCCACTGGTCCGATGGTACAAGGTGCATTGGTGGACTCGGGTTGCTTGGCCCTACCAGCTCCCCACTGCCTCCTCCCAGAGAAGACCAGGGATCTTCCAAAATGACAGGGCCTTACATCTGTGCAGGGAGAAGCATGCTGACAAGCCGCTTACTGTGGTAGCTGGCTGTTCCCCATCCACAGCACAGGAACCCTCTGCCCCACATTTCTGCTCTGCTCGAGGTTGCTCGTCCACCCTCACATCTACTCATATTGTCTCTCACACTCACTTACACTCTTACACACTCTCCCTCACTCCAGTACTGCCTGCCGCCATCTTGACTCACAAAAAAACAGAGTATCCCTTTGACAAGCACACCCTGGGAGACAGTAATGTGAGCTAAGCCTTAGGCTGGCTTCCCATAGCTGAAAGGGTGACTTTCCTGTTCACCAAAGCAGTATGTTGGAGTTACCTTTACTCTTTCTATAACTGGTACCAAGTCATCCACTTATATATTTTCATTTGTACCATTCCTTCAAATAAAGTTATTTGGTAACCCCCAAAATAAATAAATAAAATGCAAAGTCTCTTACATAACTTTAATAACTTTGGAACATAAAATCCAAATATTTAAAATTATGATAAATTGTTGGAAGTGCTAGATTTTGTCAGTTGTATTCATTACTCAATGTAGATTGATATCTAGATGCAAAATTTATTCTTAGTCAATTATTAGGTGTATCTTGGAAGTCTTGTAACCTATATGTACCATTGTCACTTTTTAATTCTTATTATTCCTTTGATGAAATGCTAAGCCCTTTGTCTATTAGAATTTCCACAATCTAGATTTGGCTTGTTGGTTTCTTTCATACTGTAACATGCTCACCATGTTCTGTTATTTCTTTTACACTAGCTAGGCTCAAAATCATGAAATATCAGAAAATTTTTTATACTCTTCAGAAGCATATTACATTGATATACCATTATTCATCTGCTTGTGGATATTTTGTTTCCAATTTTCAGCATTGCAAAAATTGGAACAGTTCATATTGACATGTTTCCTTTCTCATATTAACACTTCAAAGGTAATACAGAGAAGTCAAGGCAGGTGCAGACATCCCCCTTAGCTCACAGTGCAGAGACCCCACCCCTGGCTTTTGTAATCTTGCTTACCCCTTACATCAGCCAACCGCCTAAACTGCAGCAGAACTAGAAAGCCCCCAAATACCCAGAAGCTTATCATGTATAAAAGGCATCTGGAACCCAGGCATGGGGCTCAGCTTTTGGAAGTGACTCCACTGGGCCAGCACTGGTGTGCATTAAACAGTCATTTTTCTAATTCTCTGATGCATGCAGTCTGTCTCGTCCCACCAACCAAATTTCTGCCACAATATTTTGGTGCATTGGCCAGGAAGCCAACAGCCACACTTGCCTCTTTAGCCACTGTTATCAGAATCCAGTGGGAAGGAGCCACTAATTTTGGGCCCCCGTGACAGAAAGAAAGGCTTGCCACCAGTGATTTCACTGGACCCTGACCTTCGCCAGGCCTGACTGTAGTCGGCCACCGCTGCACTCAAATGGACTCTGGGGAGGACAGAAAAGCCTGCCAAGACATCAGATCGGTAAGTGTCCCTGGGGACCCAGGATTGAGTTCAGGCCCACCTCTAAGGTGGAAGGGGAGCTTGATCACCTCCCAGGTGGCACAGATGCTGCACAGCATAGTGAATTCCTGGGTGGAAAGTTTAAATTCTGTGTGATTGTGTGTGTGAGTGACCGTGCTCCACAATGTCTATTACCGAGTCTGCATGAGTCCCAACCTGCAAGTTCGTGGTGACCTCATATGGATAAGGGCAGTGTCAGGTTCTTGGGGACATTTTCTCCACCAGTAAACCTGATCCAAGTCAGGGGCTTATACTGACCTGCCAATGCCAAGAGGCACCTAAGTCCCTGCAAAGGGAGTGGCCAGGCAGATGAAATAAGAGTTTCCTCCTGTTTGTCTCATGACACTATTCACTGGGAGGTTTGCTTAACCATCTTAGATATCATTATGGGGGAAAGTTCCTCTAAACCCACTGTTCTGGAATGTATGATAAAGAATTTTATAAAGGGGTTCTCAGGAGATTATGGGGTCAAATTGACCCTCAGAAAATTGCACATCCTCTGTGAATTAGAATGGCCCACCTTTGGTGTAGGATGGCCCTCTGAAGGCACACTTGATGTCCCCACAGTCCAGGCCGTGTATAGGGTAGTCACTGGAGACTACAGCCACCTGGACCAATTTCCCTACATAGACCAGTGGTTAGAAATAGCCCAAATCAGGCCTCCTTGGGTCCAATTCTGTGTTACTAGTCAGGGACAGTGTAAGGTCCTGGTGGCACAAGGTGAAAGGAAGACTTCATGGGGAATTAAGCAGCCTCCTATATTACAAGGTGATTCAGAAGAGGCCCCTCCACTGCCACCGCCATATGTCCCACTACCTAAGGATGGGGAACCTCACCTGCCTGACAGCAAACCTCCATCTGTCTCACTCCCACAACTGGACAATGCATCGTTGGAGCCAGGATAACCAGAGCCAGTGGGAAGGTGTCTCAGGTCAGTGACCCAGGGAACAAAACCCCCAGTGGCAATGCAAACTGCCACTGCAGGAGATAAGGGGTCCACAAAAAATGGGCCTTGACAGGACCCTACAAGAGAGGGGATCAGTCTTCTAGTATCAGCTCTTCTCCACTACTGACCTCCTTAACTGGAAACACCATACACCACCATACTCTGAAAAACCCCAGGCAATGACAGACCTCCTGGAATCCATCTTCCAGACTCATCGCCCCATCTGGGTCTACTGTAAACAACTCTTACTCACCCTATTCAATGCAGAAGAATGCTGGAGGATTGTCACAGAAGCCAGAAAGTGGCTCCAGACCCAGGTGCCAGCTGGACATCTAGACATAAAAGCCTTGGCCTGAGAGGCCTTACCTGATGAGGAACTCTGCTGGGACCCAAATACAGAGGAAAGAAGAAACTGCCTAGAAAGATATTGACTCACCTTCTTCCAAAGGCTGAAAGCAGGGGCCAAGAAACCCACAAACATGGCAAAGACCTCTGAAGTCTTACAGAAACCAGATGAGAGTCCTGCTGACTTTTATGAGAGACTATGCGAGGCCTTCAGAGTCTACATTCTGTTTGCCTGAAAGGCCCCTGAAAACCAGAGCATGGTCAATGCTGCCTTTGTGGGACAGGCACAGACAGACATCAGAGCAAAGCTTCAACAGTTAGAGGGATTCGCTGGGACCCCCAACTACCCTCCTCTGGACGGCGAAGAACTCTAGTTGCTGCATCCCTCCCCTTTAATACCCCTATTCAGCAGAAAGCAGTCAGAGAAATAGTCACCCCTCTTCCTCATGCAGCACTAAGGGAACTCCTTGTCCAAGCCCATGCTTACCATATAAAAGAATGTTCTCTATGTCTGCTAGGAGCAGATTGAGAATCAAGAGGGGGGAATGAGAAGGCAAATTGGGTGCAGACAACCCCCTTAGCTCACAGTGAAGAAACCCACACCTGGCTTTTGTAATCCCTCTTGCCCCTTACATCAGCAAACTGTCTAAACTACAGCAGAACTAGAAAGTCCCCAAGTACCCAGAAGTTTATCATGTATAAAAGGTGGCTGGAACCCGGGCACAGGGCTCAGCCTTTGAAGGTGACTCTGCTGGGCCAGCACCAGTGTGCATTAAACAGTCATTTTTCTAATCCTCTGAGTGCGTGCAGTCTGTCTCTTCCCGCTGATTGAATTTCTGCCACAACAATACCTCTGAGTCAGAGTGTAGGTGAATGTATTACTCTAAGAAACACCAAATTGACATCTAAAACTATTGTTCCTTTTGTATTCCTACCAGCAGTGTATTTGGGTTCCAGTTCTCCCATGTCCTTGCTAATACTACATATGTCTAGACTTTTAAAATTTTGACCCTTTTAATAAGTGTGTAGCAGTATCTCACTCTGGTTTTGTATTTTCTTTAGTTCTTAAAACAACTCATATAGGTAGATATTAATAACCCCATTTTATGAAAGAAAACTGAGGAAAAAGAGAAGATTCCTTCATTCATACATTCAACAAATATGCATCGAACACTGACTATGTTCTAGGCACAGCTCTAAGTGCTGGGAGAAAAGTAATAAAAACTTCTCATTCCTTGTGGAGTATACATTCTAGTGGAGACATGCAGATCAAAGCCAAATAAGCATTTGTAAGTGACAATTAGTGCTAAGAAAAATACAGTACTAAAAACTAAAATCAAATCTCAGAGGGAAAAGGGAGGGGGATGGGAAGAGATTAACCAAAGAACTCACATGCATATTTGCATAACCCATGGTCAGTGAAGGCCTGGGAGTTGAAGGGGGTCAATAGGAGAAAAATGGGGGGACATCTGTAATACTTTCAACAGTAAATATAAATTAAAAAAACAACAAAAAATATGTGTATGTATATATATATAAAAAAAAAAAAAAAAAAAAACAGAAAAAACATTGCCTGGCTGGTGTGGCTCAAGGCTCAGTGGTTGAGCATCCACCCATGCACCAAGAGATCGCTGGTTCGATTCCTGGTCAGGGCACATTCCCAGGTTGTGGGCCCAATCCCCAGTGGGGGGACATGTAGGAGGTGGCCAATCAATGTTCTCTTTCATCATTTTTATCTCTCTCTCCTTCTCCCTTCTTCTCTCTCTAAAATCAATAAAGAAAAAAAATTAATAAAAAGAAGAAAAAATAAATAAAATACGTGTATGTATGTAAAAAAATAAAAACTAAAATTGAGTACAGGGGATAGAGAGTAGGGTTGCTATTTTAAAAAGGGTAGTCAGGGAAGGCCTATGATAAAAATGACATTTTTGTAGAGTACTGAAGGAGGTGATGGAGAGAGTGTTAAAGACTCCATTCACGGCCTGGCCTGTTTGGTTCAGTGGTTAGAGTGCTGGCCCTCAGACCAAAGGGTCTCAGGTTCAATTCCCAGTCAAGGGCACATACCTAGGTTTCAGGGTTGGGATAATGCAGGGGGCAACAAATCAGTGTGTCTCTGTCACATTGATGTTCCTCTTTCTTCTCTCTCTCTCCCCCTCTCCCTCCCTTCCACTCTATCTAAAAATTAATGGGAAAATATCCTCGGTGAGGATTAACAACAACAACAAAAGACCCCTTCACCATTCCACTGCTAGAAGAATCTACTGCCTCACATCACTCTCAGCACCACCACCTTCAAGTGTATTCACAACTGGAAGATGGTATATATTGGAATTGAAGCTGAATCACAGTAGCCAGTGTAGACTAGGCTTGGAAGTTATGTAATCCTAACCCCTCAGTTCATAAAAGGTTAAAACCACTTGAAAAAAGAAAGAAAATTTCAAAAAGTCAATTACATGAGTCTCTGATTTAGGTTACCTGAGGAATAGTCAAATTTTCACTCTAACACTACTTATTTAAACTGTATTGTTTTCAGCAGTACAGTTTGGTTTGCATTAGAAATGACTTCTCAATTTTGTTCCTAGGGGCTATCCTTCTAAAGTGGAAAAGGACATTGTTGGTTTCTTGTTGCCCACCAAGCCACGTTCAGATTGCTTCTATTTTCTTCTCTGGTGATGTTTTCATTTTCTGTGGCCCATTTTATTTATTTTAATTTCTCTCTAAGATTCTATCACCATAAATTCATTTTGAGTGTTCTAATACTTTATATAAATGCAATCATAAAGCCTGTATTTTTTTTTTGCTTGTGACTTCTGTCATCAGCAAAATATTGGTAAGATTCATCCATGTTGTTTAATGTATAAAATGGTCCTTTCTGAATCGTATTCCATTGTATGAATATATCACAATCTATATACTATGTTCCTGATGATGGATATTTAGGTTCTTTACAGTTTTGACTTTTTGACAAAAGTTGCTATGAACATTCTTATACAAGTATTTTGGTGGATGTATATTTTTTAAATTTCTTTGAGGTAAATATCTAAAACCTAGGAAGGTGTATGCTTAACTTCATAAGAAACCTCTCATTTTTCCAGGTAATTATATCATTTTACATTCCCCCTCAGTGATATTCTCCCTAGTTGCTCAACAATCTTGCCAGCATTTGCTATTGGAGACCCAATTTTACATTTGAGCCATTCCAGTAGGTGTGAAGTGCTTATCAGATTGTGGTTTTAATTTTTATTTTTCTCATGACTAATACTCTTGAGCATCATTTCCCTCCAACTATATAGTTATTATTTACATATAACATGTGAGTTTAAAGTGTACACTGTGATAATTTAATATACATATATATTGCAAGGTGATTAACACAATAAAGTTAATGTTTCCATCCTTTCTCATCACTACCATTTTTCTTTGTGTGTAGTGATAACATTTAAGATTTACTCTCTTAACAATTGTCTTATGTGTCATATAACAGTGTTAACTATAGTCATTACGTTGTACATTACATTCTTAGTTTTTATCTTAAACTGGAAGTTTGTATCTTATGACCACCTTATTCCAATTCTCCTACCCCCTCCAGCCCTGTCTATGGTAACCACAAATTTGATTTCTTTGTCTATGAAGTTTGTGAGGTTATTGCTCTGTTTTGTTTTATTATTATTTATTTATTTTTAAAATTATTTTTATTAATTTATTTTTGTTACATTTGTTTCTCCTTTATCCCCCATTGACACCATCCTCCCCATCCCCCCGCACCCCGTCCCCAGCTTTGTTGTCTATGTCCATCAGTTATGCATACATGCATATAATTTCTGTGGTTTATCTCTTCACCCCCGTCATCCCCTCTTCTGAGGTTTGTCAGTCTGTACCCTACTTCTATGTCTCTGGGTCTATTTTGTTCATCAGTTTGTTTAGTTCATTATATTCCACATATAAGTGAGATCATGTGATATTTGTCTTTCTCTGCTTGGTTTGTTTTGCTTAGCATAATACTCTCCAGGTCCCTCCATGTCATTTCAAAGGATCAGAGCTCTTTCTTTCTTACCGCTGAATAATATTCCATTGTGTATATGTACCACAGTTTTTTTATCCACTCATCTACTGATGGACACTTGGGCTGTTTCCAGATCTTAGCTATTGTAAATAGTGCTGCTATGACCATGGGGGTACATATATTCTTTCTGATTGGTGTTTCAGGCTTCTTAGGGTATATTCATAGAAGTGGGATCACTGGGTCAAATGGTAATTCAATTTTTAATTTTTTGAGGTAACACCATAGTGTTTTCCATAGTGGCTGCACCAGTCAGCATTCCCACCAGCAGTGTACTAGAGTGCCCTTTTCTCCACACCCTCGCCAGCACTTGTTGTTTGATGATTTGTTGATGGCGGCCATTCTGACAGGTGTGAGGTGATACCTCATTGTTGTTTGAATTTACATCTCTCTGATGATTAGTGACGTTGAACAATTATTCATATGTCTCTTGGCCTTTTGTATGTCCTGTTTGGAGAGGTGTCTCTTAAGGTCCTCTGCCCATTTTAACTAGGTTCTTTGTCTTCTTTTGTTGAGGTGTATGAGTACTCTCTATATTTTGGAAATTAACCCCTTATCTGATGTATTATTGTCAATTATGCTCTCCCATATAGTGGGTTCCCTTTCCATTTTGATGGTTGTTTCTTTTGCTGTACAGAAGCTTTTTAGTTTGATGTAGTCCCATGTGTTCATTTTTTCTTTTTTTTCTCTTGCCTTAGGTGTTGTATCAGTGAAAATTCAGCTGCATATGATGTCTGAAATTTTGTTGCCTACATTTTCTTCTAAGATTTTTATGGATTCACAAGTCACATTTAAGTCTTTTATCCATTTTGAGTTTATTCTTGCATATGGTGTAATTTGGTGGTCTAGCTACATTTATTTTGCATGTAGCTGTCCAATTTTCCCAACACCATTTATTGAAGAGGCTGTCTTTACTCCATTGTATGCTCTTGCCACCTTTGTCAAATATTAATTGAGTATATTGCCTTGGGTCAATTTCTGGGTTCTCTGTTCTGTTCCATTGATCTATGTGCCTGTTCTTGTGCCAAAACCAGGCTGTTTTGATTACAGTGGCTTTGTAGTATACCCTGATAGCTGGTGTTGTTATCCTTCCTACTTTGTTCTTCTTTTTCAAGATTGCTGTGGCTATTCGGGGTCTTTTTTGGTTCCATATAAACTTTTGGAGTATTTGTTCTAGTTCTGTGAAATATGTTGTTGGTATTTTGATGGGGATTGCATTGAATCTATAGATTGCT
Organism: Tadarida brasiliensis; assembly: GCA_030848825.1. NCBI lineage: Eukaryota > Metazoa > Chordata > Mammalia > Chiroptera > Molossidae > Tadarida > Tadarida brasiliensis. The sequence goes on from CM061280.1 coordinate 42,748,347, forward strand.
TTGGGTAGTACGGACATTTTAATGATGTTAATTCTTCCAATCCATTAACATGGTATATGCTTCCACTTTTTTGTATCTTCCTCTATTTGTTTTTTCAATGACCTGTAGTTTTCTGTGAAGAGGTCCTTTACTTCTTTGGTTAAGTTTATTCCTAGGTATCGTAATTTTTTTGCCGTGATGGTAAATGGGAATGCTTTTTTAGTTTCTCTTTCTGTGAGTTCATTGTTGGTGTATAAGAATGCCGTCAATTTCTTGACGTTAATTTTGTATCCTGCTACTTTGCCAAATTCATTTTTTAAGTCTAGTAGATTTTTGATGGGGTCTTTAGGGTTTTCTATGTACAATATCATGTCATCTGCAAATAATGACAGTTTCACTTCCTCCTTTCCAATTTGGATCCCTTTTATTTTTTCTTCACATCTAATTGCTGTGGCTAAGACTTCCAGTACTATGTTAAATAAGAGTGGCAAAAGTGGGCATCCCTGTCTTGTTTCTGTTCTTAAGGTAAATGCTTTTAGTTTTTGCCCATTGAGTATGATGTTGACTGTAGGTTTTTCATATATGGCCTTTATAATGTTGAGATATGATCCCTCTATTCCCACATTGCTGAGCGTTTTTATCAGAAATGGGTGCTGGATTTTGTTGAATGCTTTTTCAGCATCTATTGATAAAATCATATGGTTTTTATCTTTCATTTTGTGTATGTGGTGAATCACATTTATTGATTTGCGAATATTGTACCATCCTTGCATCCCTAGGATGAATCCCACTTGGTCATGATGAATAACTTTTTGATGTATTGCTGGATCAGAGTTGCTAATATTTTGTTAAGGATTTTGGCATTTGTGTTCATCAGGGATATTAGCCTGTAGTTTTCTTTCTTTGTAGTGTCTTTATCCTGTTTTGGAATTGGGGTTATGCTCGCCTCATAAAATGAATTTGGAAGTCTTCTGTCTTCCTGGATTTTTTGGAATGTTTTGAGAAGGATGTGCTTTGTTTCATTTTAGATTCTGCATATAAGTGAGAATATACATTATTTGTCTTTGTATGACTTATTTCACTTAGCACAATGCCTTATGGTCCTTCTGTGCTGTCACAAATGGTAGGACTTCTTCCTTTTCTTATGACTGAATAATGTTCCATTGATTATATATACTACATTTTTTAATCCATTCATCAATCAGTGGACACAGGTTGTTTCCATGTCTTGGCTATTGTAAATAATGCTGCTATGATCATGGGGTTGCCAAGTTGTTGTTTTTGTTTGTTTGTTTGTTTGTTTGTTTGTTTGTTTTTTTGTGTGTGTGTGTGTGTGTTTGTTGTTGTTGTTTTACATCATGAATGGGTGGTGAACTTTTTCAAATGCCTTTTCTGAATTTATTGAGAGGATCTTTTTTTTTTTTCTTCTTTTTCACTTACTGTGGTATATTATATGAATTGATGTTCAAAATTGAAGAAATCATGCATTCCTGGAATAAACTGCAGTGTTCTTTGATGTAGTAAACATTTGTATATGCTAGATTCTATTTTCTAATTTTGTTAAGAATTTTTATATTTATTGTCATGAGGGTTACTGACTTTTAGTTTTCTTGTAATGTTTTTGTCAGGTTTTATGTTTAGGGTAATGCTGACCTCATAAAATGGATTGTAAAGAGATCTCTCTTCCTCTATGGTTTCTGAAAGATTGATATTATTTGTTCTTTAAATATTTGATAAAATCTTCCAGTAAAACTGTTTAGGTCTAAGTATTTTGGAAGGTTTTTATTATTAATTATATTTCTTAATAAATATAATTCTATTGAAATTTTTTATTTCTTCTGAGTCATTTCTGTTAAGTAATGTTTTGCAAGGAATTTGTCCATTCATCCAATATGTTGAATTTAGTGACCTAAATTTTCCCAATAATATCCTTTTAATGTCTGTAGAATCTATAATGATATTTCTTCTTTCAATTCTAATATGAGTAAACTGTGTTTCTGTTTCTTGATTAGTTGTGCTAAGGGTTCATCATTTTTTAAAAATATGTTTTTATTGATTTTAGAGAGAGAGAAGGGAGAGGGAGATAGAAACATTTATGAGAGAGAAACATTAATTGGCTGCTTCCTGCACGCCCCATACTGGGAATAGAGCCCACAACATGGACATGTTTCCCTGACTGGGAATCGAACCGGAAAACTCTTGATGCATGGGTCAATGCTCAACCACTGGTCCACACCACCTGGTCTCATCATTTTAATTAACTTTTTCAAAGACCCGTATTTATTTTTCTCTCTAGTTATTCTTTTATATTTTATTAAATTTATTGGAGTGGCACTGGTTGATAAAATTATATAAGTTTCAAGTGGACAATTCTGTATATTGCATTATGTTTTTACTACCCAAAGTCAAGTCTCCTTCCATCCCCATATATTTGATGCCCTTTATCCTTTCCAACTCCCTGCCACCTCCCTGTTTTCCTCTGTAACCACCATACTGTTGTGTCTGTGAGTTTTTGCTTGTTTGTTGCTTTCAGTTTTATATTGTACATTTGAGTGAAATCATATGGTTCTTAAAAATTTTCTGTCTGAGTTATTTTTCTTAGCATGGTATTTTTAAGATCCATTATTCTTTCTATTTAATTAGAATTTTACTTCTCTTTAAAAATTTTGCTCCTATTTATTTATTAATAATTAACTTTTCTTTTTTTAAATTCCTAAGGCAAAACACACATAATGTATTTCAAACATTTTTCTACTAATATAAGCATTTAATGTTATATTAAACATTAAATAAGCATTTAATGTTATATTTCCCTCTAATAACTGATTTTGCTGCTTTCTACAGATTTTGATATGTTGTGTTTTCATTATTTTTCAGCTGAAGTAATTAAATTTTTCCATTCCTTTCATTTTATTTTTTTTAATCTGTGGGTTATTTTAGATATGTGATATTTAATTTTCAAACATTTAAACATTTTCTACACATCATATTATTCACTTCTAATTGAATTGCATTGTTATCAGAAATACACCTTGTAAGATTTCACAGGTGTTGGTGAGGCTATGGAGAAAAGGGAACCCTCGTGCACTGTTGGATTGTAAATTGATACAGCCACTGTAAAAGTCAGTATAGAGGTTCCTCAAAAAATTAAAACTAGAGCTACCATATGACCCAGCAATTCCACTTCTGGGTATTTATATACATTTTTATTTAATGAGATTCATTTCATCACTTAGCATATGGTCTATGTTGATAAATATTCTGTGTGAAGTTAAACAGTTGCTTTCTGATGTCACTGAGTATAGTATTCCATAAATGTTATATAGGTCCAATTTGTTGATAATGTTGTTCGTATCTGCTGTGTTTTAGTAGTTTCTTTTCAACTTAATTGAGTAAGGGTGCACAACTGCTAATCAATATTCATTTCTCAGTTTCTCCTTTCAATTCTATTAGTTTTTACTTCATGTATTTTGATAATCTGTTATTAGAATCATAAACTCTTAGGATATTATTGTCTTTGTCTTGAAGTACTCTTTTTTGTCACTTGCAATATTCTTATTTATCTCTGGTAATAATCTTTGTTTCATAATCTGTTTTGTCTTTCTTTTTATATTGTTTTACTCTCAATCTATTTGTGTCTTTATATTCAAAGTGCAATACCTGAAGACAGTATATATTTGGGTCTCATTTTTATCCAGTTTATAATAAATGACTCTTACTGTGTTTGTATTTTAGTTGTTTTATGTGTTTGTGTTCATCCATTCCTCTTTATTTTTGCTTTCTTTTGGATTAATAAAATAGTTTTTAGTATTTCATTCCATTTTCTCTATTGCCTCCTGTGATGCTCTGATTGGACTCCAGCACTCTGTGTTGAGGTTGGAATTGTACACTAATAAGGAGCCTAAAGTGAACATGGTGCTCATTTTTTTCTGTTGCTCTTCTCTAGCATTGTGTCCTGTGAGGCTTTCTGTCTAGTGCCTGAAAACAACTGCTTCATATACTTTGTTCAGTTTTACAACTGTTTACAGTGGGAGGGCAAGTCTGGTATCACTTACATCAACATAAAGGAAATGGAATTCTGAAGTTAGTTTTTTAGATTCTTCTAGTGTTCTTTTTTTAATCCTTTTAAAAAAACCATATGGCTCTCTTTCATCTTTCCCTATCCCCTGTCAGATAACCTGATTCTAGCATCTAACTCTCAGAATCTATAACGAAGGAACTTCTTAAGATTTCATCTGAGAAAAGTTGAGGGTGTGATATTTTTCTGAGTCATTTTCATGATCACTGGGCTTCTAGGAGATTCCATAGCTTCTAAGATTCATAGGACTTCATCTCTGGTAGTGCAATGTATACAAATAAGCAATATTTATTGGATATTCATTGGTTATCTAATGTGTAGTTGGTTTTGAGAATATACATTAGAATGGTACTCCATACACTTCTGTCCACTTCCCTACTTCTATAACTGACACTGCAGGAAGAAAAAAGGGATTTGATGGTTAAATGAACACCTTGAACTGCCAGCATAAATCCTTTGTGGGCTGAAAGAGGAAAGCCAGTGAAGGGATAAAGTGAAAGTTGTAAGAGTTGTTGATTTCAGCATGAACTCAAGAAGAGGCAAAGCAGGAGGTAAAACATTTGGAAATACATCTCCCACATTCATAGTAGACCTTCCCCAGAAGTCTTCTTGGCCTGTCACTGGGCTGAGGTAAATGTTTTGGTTTTTTGCCTGTCACTGGGCTGAGGTAAATGTTTCTGTTTTCTACATGCACAAAAAATGAAACTAGGCCATCATCTTACACCATACACAAGAATAAACTCAAAATGGATAAAAGACTTAAATGTGACTCATGAATCCATAAAAATCCTAGAAGAAAATGTAGGCAACAAAATTTCAGACATCATACACAGCAGAATTTTCACTGATATATCACCTAAGGCAACAGAAACAAAGGAAAAAATGAACACATGGGACTACATCCAACTAAAAAGCTTCTGCACAGCAAAAGAAACAACCATTAAAGTGAAAAGGCAACCCACTGTATGGGTGAGCATAATTGCCAATGATATATCAGGTAAGGGATTAATTTCCAAAATATATAGAGTGCTCATACAATTCAACAAAAGGAAGACAAAGAACCCAATTAAAAAATGGGCAGAGGAACTAAATAGACACCTTTCCAAACAGGACATACAAATGGCCAAGAGACATATGAAGAAATGCTCAACATCACTAATCATCAGAGAGATGCAAATTAAAACAACTATGAGGTATCACCTCACACCTGTCAGAATAGCCGCATCAACAAAGCATCAAACAACAAGTGTTGGCGAGGGTGTGGAGAAAAGGGGACTCTAGTACACTGCTGGTGGGAATGCAGACTGGTGCAGCCACTATGGAAAACACTTTGGTGTTACCTCAAAAAATTAAAAATTGAATTACCATTTGACCCAGTGATCCCACTTCTATGAATATACCCTAAGAAGCCTGAAACACCAATCAGAAAGAATATATGTAACCCCATGTTCATAGCAGCGCTATTTACAATAGCTAAGATCTGGAAACAGCCCAAGTGTCCATCAGTAGACGAATGGATAAAAAAGTGGTGGAACATATACACAATGGAGTACTATGCAGCTGTAAGAAAGAAAGATCTCTTATCCTTTGCGACGACATGGGAGGACCTGGAAACTATTATCCTAAGTGAAACAAGCCAAGCAGAGAAAGACAAATATCATATGATCTCACTTATTTCTGGAAAATAATGAACATAACAGTGTGAGGAACAGGGTAGTCCCAGAGACGTGGAAGTAGGGTACAGACTGACAATTGCCAGAAGAGGGGGTAGGGGAGGGGAGCAATGAACCACAGAACTTGTACGCTTGTACTCATAATTAATGGACATGGACAACAAAACTGGGGATGGGGCAGGGAGGGAGGGGGAGGAGGGTGTCAATGGGGGAAAAAGGAGAAACATCTGTAACAAAAATAAATTAATAAAAAAATAAATAAAAATAGAAGAACATACTCTAAAAAAATGTTTCTGTTTTTACTTATGACTGCTTCTCTGTTCTTATTGTATTCTTGGAAAGTTTTCCTGTTTATAATACATTTTGATGTGTACAGTGTGTTTTTTAGTTCAGCATTCTATAGATTTACCCGTCAGTGAATTTTGTCTCCCAGTAATTGATTTGGGTATTATTTTAGGCACTTCTATCATACTTTCACTTATTTTGATAATTTAGAACTTCCTTTACAAATAAATTATTTAATAAATACATTATCAAAACATTTTGTATGGACTCTACTTACTGAGGACTTATGGTAAACTAAGAAAAACACTAAATCATAAATAAAAATACTAAAACTTTGATCCTAGCTCTATCATTAAATGTGACCTTTGTGAAATCATTTAATGTGGAAACTAAGCTAGATGGTCCTTAAGGGCTGTTCCACGTATGAGATTCCATATGCAAGTAAGATACATTTATTCTTCATCTCTCATTTTAGGAGATGAAGAATGTATGTATGACTCCTTGGTACTACTGACAACAGAATGTGGCTCAGTGAGTAAACGTGTAAGCCCATACAAACTCACTCCCTATCCTCTGCCTTGGCTTAATCCTTTGGTCTCCCTTAACCTCAGTATCCTCCAGCATTCTGGAATGTTTGGAGTTTTGTTGTTGTCTATCTTGGTTGGACTTGAGCCTACTTAAATAAAGTTTTGTTTTGTCTTTTCATAGCTTTGAGAGTATCTTGTAAAGTCAGAACTTGAGTTTTTGTATATCAGTGATTTAAGTATCTTGGTTATCTATAAAACAATGGCATCAATTCCCAGTCTTAAGAATGTAGCTCTCAGAGATAGTAATTCTCTCAACTAAGACTCCATTGCCAGTGCAGTATAAGGAAAACTGTTTATCATTTTCTCCCTAGAAGCCAAAAAAACTGCTTCAATCTTGAAATGGCATCCTTTGTCCTTAACTAAGCAAAAAGGAATAATAAAAGTTCAGCTTATGGCCAAGAGGTATGTGCAAGTGTGTTTACAAAAGTAAAAGAAACAACATTGTGAAACTATTTTTTAATATCGTGCCTTAAAAAAAAAAAAAAAAGATGTTGTGCCCTGGCATGGTGGCTCAGTTGGTTGGAGCTTCATCCCATACACCAAAGGCTGTGGGTTCAATTCAGGGCACATACCTAGGTTGTGGGTTCGATCCCTGATCAGGATGTGTACAGGAGGCAAATAATCAATATTTCTCTCTAATATTGATGTTCTCTCTCGTTCGCTCCCTTCCTCTCTCTCTAAAATCAATAAAAACATATCCTTGGGCGAGGATTTAAAAAAGGAAGGCTTTGTTATAAATATAGAGAGTTAAGAATTTTTTCCAATGGCACAGGTTAAATGATTATTATAATTAGTTGACATTTAGAGAGTATTTACTTCTCAGTGAACCCAATTCTACTTAAACTTCAAGTTCTTTAAAAGATTATGGTAGGCTTGGCAAATTAAGGTTCTATTCAGAATATGCCAAAAGGTCCATTCTATTCTATCAAGAATTCAGTTCCTGCTCTGGTTAGTCTGGTTCTGAGACTATGCAGGGCCAGAAAAAAGTAGGTTTACAGTTGTGAGTATGAGTATGCAGAACACAGTTTATTCTTGTATTATTATTTATTAATTATTATATTATTTTACATACAAACAACTGTAAAACTATTTTTGCCCACCCTGTATTTTGAATGAGTATTTAATTATTTTGGCAGGCAAAGCCTCCATTGTGGCAATATGAAGAGGAGAGTGGGGTTTTTATGCCAACTTGATAACAGAAACTTGAATCTGTCAGAGATCTTAGACTGCTTATACACCTTTACTTCCATATGAGAAAATCTAGGTCCTTAAAAATGTTTAATAATGCCCTAAATAACTATGGTGAAGAAGGAGCTTGTGAGGTGGAATTTAATGATAATAGTTAATAATTTTGAGTATATAATCTGATATTTAATATTTTTGAGATTTAATCTGATACACTCGAATCGATATTTAGCAAATATTATATCATTTAATCCTAAAAACCACCATTTAACTTAGATATTTCAGCCACAAAAATTGATGCATAGGTAGGATAAGTGACTTGCCCAATGTTATACAGGGGTGAGCGAAAGTATAGTTGTTTGTATGAAAAACAATACAATAGTTAATAAATAATAATACAAGAATAAACTCTATGTTTTGCATACTCACAACTGTCAACCTGCTTTTTCCAACCCCTGTATAGTTAGTAGCTGGTAGAGTTGGGGTTCAAATCCAGAAAATCTGATTAGATTTAACCAATTTCTTGTACTGACTCCCAGTTATTAGTAATGACTGATTTTTGCATTTATCAACATCAATCAAAATATGAACTATCACCCATCCTCAGTAATAAACTCTACTCCTTTAGATCTCTTCCTTTTAGGGTGGACAAAAATGTTACTTTACTCTAAGTACCGGGACTTATCTCATATAAACCACTTATTTATCACTAATTATAAATAATCTAATACAGAATCTATCTTTCTTCATGGGGTGTTTTACATCGTGATTTGCAATGTGGCAGTATAGCACAGTGGCTAAACACAAACTTTAGAGTCAGACAGACATAGGTGCAAATCCTAGCTCTGCCCTTTATTAGTTTTATAACCTTGGTTGAGTTACTTGGTGTTGTTTTTGCCTAGTCATAGTTACCTCACACCCCATTCCTTAAGTTTCTCAACCTGGATATGGGTATGATAATAATACCAATTGGAGATGATGATAATATTTTCTACTTCATATGATTGTTGTGAGGATTAAATTACAATGACAAAGCCCTTACTTAGCACAGTGCCTGGCATATAATAAGTGCTCAAAATGTAATTTATTAGAAGATAATTAATTAATTAATTAATTAACTATGCACTGTCATTCTTGATCCAGGGCTTTCTTTGCCAGATCCTTTAAAAAATTTTTTTTCTTTATTGATTTTAGAGAGAGGGGAAGGGAGAGGAAGAGAGAGATAGAAACATCGATGAGAGAGAACATCAATTGGCCACGGTCTGCATGCCCCTCACTGGGGATTTGGCCCACAACCTGGGCATGTGCCCTGGTCGGGAATCAAACTGGCAACCTCTTGGTGAATGGGTTGATGCTCAACCACTGAGCCACACCGCCAGGCACCATATCCTTAACTAAACTCATTTTTACTTCACCCATTCTTTTGGTCACTAGCATCTAATTGGTGGTGGTTGTGGTGGGGAGTGTTTGGTTGGCTGAGTTGCAGTGGTTCAGACTCTTTAATGAATTTTTGTCTCTTGCCAGGCTCTACTGTATTTCTGATTCCAGTTTTAAATTGGATTTTGCCCTGATGATTCATAGTAAGCTGATTATTTCTGTATCAAAAGCACCAAGGGCTAACTTTGTAATAAATATTTGGCATTTGTGATATGATTTGTGATACCTTTTCTGGGTAGCTCAATTAGATTAGACATGATCAGATATACATTTTTTGGAATCCATACTAGCCTACCTGATTCTATTTGTATTGCTCTAGAACACACTCTCTTCTCTGCAAAATACATTTCCAAAAATAAAACTCAGATCATGTCTAGCTCCCCTCTTTGAATCCTTCAAGGTTTTCTCATTGTCTTGAGACAGTGACTCTCAAATTATGATCTGTGAAATCCTTAGAGATCTGTGAGATAAACTGCAGTGTCAAAATGATGTTCATAATAATATTGAGATATTATTTGCCATTTTAACTTTCATTCTTTCATGAGTATACAGCTCATGAAGGTTATGTCACACTTGATATTACAATAAATTGGCTGAAGTTAGATGTGAGAATCAGCTCATTTTCTATATGAACCAGACATTGAAGATATTTGCAAAACACTTTTTTCTTTATGTTAACATGTAATGGATTTTAATTATTTTAAATAAGTGAATAAATATTTTTAATATTTCCCAGTTTTAATTTCTAGTATTGAAAGTATTAAGAGACGTAACACCTAAATTGAAGCTCTTTGGGGCCCTCCACAATTTAAAAAAATATAACAGGGTCCTGAGACCAAAAAGTTTGCAAACTGTTGCCTTAAATTAAAGTCCAAAGTCTATTATATGGTTCACCAGCCATCATGGTTTGGCCCCTGCATTATTTTCCAGCTTTGTCTCTCTCTTGTTCTTACCTATGTTCTAACCACACTGAATTTTCTATTTTTTTGCTCTTTTGCCCATAGAACACATTCTTCCTTCTGTTAGAAATACCCTCTTTCTTTTACTTGACTAAATTTTACTCATACTTCAAATTCAGAATTAGGTATTACCTCCATTGCAATTGTACCTCTCTTGGCAGTCATCACACTACATGGTAATTGCATGTTTGATTTTTTTTTCCCCACTAGATCACAAACTGCGTAAGGGTAGGCACTATGGGTTATTCATACTGTTTTTATCCTAGGGTAGTAATGTACTACATAAACACTTTTTGAAATGAATTAGAGTGAACTGAACAGAAAGTTTGGTAAGATCCATTTAACAAATACTGAAGAAAGGATCCAGAGAAAGTGACTTTGTCTTTTCATAGAACAAGACTCAAAGAGATCTGCAACAATTGAGTTATTCAGTGATCTCCAGGCTAGGCACTCTTTTTCAAACAAGATAAATTGCTGAAACAAATGAAGTTGTTAAGTAGTAGAATCCTGAAACATGTAGTTTCATCCAGATAAATCCTTCAGTTCTAAGACCCTGATATTTTGACCAAGTAATTCAACCAAACTGTGTAATAGCATCCAACCACAGAGTCAAAACTAACAAACAAAAAAGCATCAACAATGGTTTAATAACATAGTAAATAAAAAACTTACTTTATGATTAATAACTTCCAGGGGTGAGGAACCTTTTTTCTGCTAAGGGCCATTTGTATATTTCTAACATAATTCATGAGCCATGCAAAATTATCAACTTAAAAATTAGCCTCTTATATTTGGTCAGGCTAATTTGGTGAGGCATGAGATGTTAGGCTGGTACTGGTTTCACGGGCCTTATATGGCCTGTGTGCCGGACGTTCCCCACCCCTGCAAGAAACAATTTTATTTTGCTTTCTTATTTTATTATCCTCAAAGTGTAATAATTAAGATCTTCTTATTTATAATACTGAGTGTGGGTAAAGAGGATTGTACTGAATTGATAAAATGATAATTACCTCTCTGTATTGTGTTATTTGTTTTTAATTAGGGATATAGTCAAGTTATTTTGCAAAAGTAGGAAAATAAAGAGATGAGATTCTAATTGGAACTAGATGTCTGGAAGTTTAAGTGGGAATTTCTCACAAAAGTCACATAAGAGTCAACTTTAGAAAACAGAAGCTAAATTGAGGGATTAGGAATAGTTAAACTTTATGTTGAAACACCCTCAATGGTTCATCCCTAATATCCATTATTACTCTAAGTCTTGGAATGACTGTGTGATATATTCTTGTTACTCCAAATATGGATACACACTAGCATCATCAGTAGTCACCTGGGAACTTAGAAATGCCTCACCCAGACCTACTGCATTAGTTATATATTGCCGTGTTGCAAACTGCCACAAATTTAGCAATTTAAAATACATTATTATTTCATAGCTTTTGTGGGTCAGGAATCTGTGGGCACTGTTTAGCTGGATCCTCTGCTCAGGATCTCAGAAAGCTGCAACCAAGATGTCAGTCAGGACTGGGGTCTGATTTGAGGCAACGATTGCTTTTCCAGCCTCACCTGGTTGTTGGTAGAATTCATTTCCTTGTAGCTGTAGAACTTATAGAAGCTTACTTCTTTAAGGCCAGCAAGAGAATCTCTGACATTCCATTTCTGACCTCTAGACCCTCTTTTAATGGGCTCACTTGATTAGGTCAGGCCCTCCCAAGATAATCTCCCTTTCATTAATTCAAAATCAACTGATTTGGGACCTTAATTACATAAGCAAAATTTCTTCACCTTTGCTATTTAACATAACCTAATCATGGGAGTGACATCCCATCATATGCATGGGTTTTGCCTTTTCTCAATGGGAGGGAATTATACAGGACGTGTACAGTAGGGGACAGGGATCTTAGAAGTCATCTTAGAATTCTGTTTACTATAGCTACTGAATCAGTCTGCATTTTAATAAAACACCTAGGTAATTCATATGCATATTAAATTTTAAAGCATTGGGATATATCACCTTCTGAGATATGAAAAAAACAAAACAGCCAAGAGTTAAGTAATTTATATTAATTTCATAGTTTGTTAGTAAAGGAACCACTTAAACCCAAATCTTCATTTATTGATGAATACAAAGTATGTTCTATGTTGGACAGGCCCCAGACAATTAAAGAACAGAATAAAGTCTCTGGTTTCTGGAGTTTATGGACAGACAATATAAAAGAAAAGAAGCTAATATTTATTGAGTATTGCTGTATACAATAAACTGTGCTTGGCACTTCCACATATGTCATTATATTTAATTCTTACTATAACACTACCAGATGGATGGTAGCATTATTATTTCACTGATGAAGATACTGAGGATCAAAGAGATTTAGTCACATCGCACACCTAGTATATGGTCCTAAGACTCAAAGCAAGCATGCCTGACCTGATCTACCACATCTTGTTTTCTCCAAAGTGTGAGAAAGAGGCTGCCCAAACGGGAGGCACAGAATCAAACTCAAAAATATGTCAGGGTTTTGAAGATGTCTTTCTCCTGCTGTACCTTGAAACAAACTGGGAACTCCAGAGTTCCCTAGAGGTTTCTAGAAACTAGTAATTGGAAATGTAACCAGTAGAGAGCACAGCTCTCTCCTATCAGCTACTACTCCATTCACTGAGATTTCCTGGAAGAAGACTATTACCTGAGTATACTGTCGATGTTCTGCAAAAGCAGATATTAGGGAACCCTGCCTGATGATAATGAGCAAGACTCTGTGTTTGGTGCATGCACTTAAGTTATTGAAAGACAAAATAAAGAGAGAGTGGTTCCCAACTAAAAAATGATAGTCGATTTCACATTAGAAAATGTGGTGCTGGGCAAGCCACTTGGATCACCTCCCCACTGTGTGTTGGAGAAAGAAATGACATGAGATAAGGGAAAAGCTCAAGTGTGTCCACGATGACTCACAAGTCTGAGCAATTCCCTTACGGCAGCTGGATTAGCATTCATCAGGAGCGATGACTGGACATTAAATAAAAATTTCATAAATCAGAGATTCCAAAATGGTGGTGGAGTGAATGGAAGCTACGCAGACAATCTCCCAGGACCAAACTAGAATTGCAACTAAAATAAAGACAAATCATTGGAAAAAGCAACAGAAAAGCAGATTGAGAGGACCATATAACCAGGGACATTGAATCGAGCCTGATAGGTCTGTGGAGGCATGAGAAGGGGCTGAGAGCACACGGACAGCAGCAGTCTTAGCTGTGAGCAGCCCCTTTGGGATTAAAATCCCAAGCCAGCTCCACAGCGCACAGGGCCAGGACAGAGCACTAAATTAGCTATAGCCACTCACCTTGGGGTCCAACAGAGGGAGGGCAGACTGGACTGGAACTGTGTGGGGACACTCGGGATTTGGAGGGCGACAGAGTTTTTGCTGAGTTGCGGCCACGCAGGACAGTGGCCATTTTGCTCCTTCCAGGAGCTCTGGGGAGAAGCAGCAGCCCCTCCCTCAGAGATTCATCTCCACCCAGCTGGGCAAAGAAATGCAAATTGAGGATCAATAACAACTAGCATCAGACCCCACCTCAGGAAATCCTCTTACGCTGAACACCTGAGGGAGGTTTTCATTCACCTGAGAACCCAAGGCTCTTCAAGTAACTGAGACTAATAGCCTCCATGCAAAAGGCTAGAGGATAACTAAACTATTCCTGGGCTTGCAAATCTACACAGGAAAGTAAGACTTGACAGTGGTGTTTAACGTGGGTCCACCCATGCTCATCTAAACCCAGTAGAGCGAGCCACAAACAGCAGAACACCAACACCCACAGGGAAAATTTGGCAGGCTCCAAAACCCACTGAGATAGCCAAAATGGTGAAACAAAGAAACAAATCCCAAATGAAAGAACAAGAGACCTCTACCGAAGATGAGATAAATGAAATGCAGTTAAGCAAGTTATTAGCAGTAGAATTCACAGCCATGATCTTGAAGAAGCTCATCAGCATAAGTAAGGATATCAACACCATGAGTAAAGATATAGAAACATTAAAAATTAACCAATTGGAAATGAAAAACCACCAAGAAGAAATGAAGAATGACATAGCAGAAATAAAGAACACATTGGAAGGACTGACCAGCAGAGTACAGGAAGCTGAGGACCAGATCAGTGAATTAGAACACAGGGTGGAAAAAAACAACCAATCAGAAAACCAAAAGGAAAGAACAATTAAAAAACAGGAAGAAAGATCAAGAGAACTGTGGGACAACTGGAAACGTAATAATATTCACATCATAGGAGTCCCCAAAGAAGAAGAAAATGAGCAAGGGTTAGAGAATATATTTGAAGAAATAGTGACAGAAAACTTCCCTAATTTGGTGAAGAAAGAAGGTATTCAAGTTCAAGAAGCACAGAGAGTTCCAAGAAAGAAGAACCCAAACAGGCCCACACCAACATATATAGTAATTAAAATGCCAAAAATTAAAGACAAAGAAAGAATCCTAAAGGCAGCAGGAGATAAGCAACAGGTTACCTACAAAGAAAACCCCATAAGGCTATCAGCTGACTTCTCAACGGAAACACTATAGGCCAGAAAGGAATGGCATGAAGTAATCAAGGTCATGAAAAACAAGGATCTGAATCCAAGACTACTCTATCAAGCAAGGCTATCATTCAAAATAGAACGTCAAATAAAGAGCTTCCCAGATGAAAAAAAAAAAGGCTAAGGAAAAATATTAGCACCAAACCAGCACTGCAAGAAATGTTAAAAAGACTGCTGTAATTAGTAGAATAAATAGGAAGAAAAATATAACCACACTAAACAAAAATGGCAATAAATAAGTACATATCAATAATCACCTTAAATGTAAATAGACTGAATGCTCCGATAAAAAGACACAGAGTAGCGGATTGGATAAGAAAGCATGACTCATATATATGTTGTTTACAAGAGACCCACCTAACAACAAAAGACCACATAGGTTAAAAGTGAAGGGATGAGAAAAAATCTTCCAAGCAAACTAAAAAAAAAAAAAAAAAACTGGGGTAGCAATACTCATATCTGATCAAATAGATTTAAAAATGAAGGCCATAACTAGAGACAAAGAAGGCCACTACATAATATTGAAAGAATCTATCCAATAGGAAGATATAATATTGGTAAACATATATGCACCCAAAAGAGGAGCACCAAAGTATATTAAAAATCTTCTGGAGGACTTCAAAGGAAAAATTGAAAGCAATACAATCATAGCAGGGGACTTCAACACCCCACTGAGATCACTGGATAGATCTTCTAGACAAAAAATTCACAAGGAAACAAAGACTCTAAATTAAGCACTACATCAAATGGATTTAATAGATATCTGCAGAGAATTACACCTCAAAACTGCAGGATTCATGTTCTTCTCAAGTGCACATGGGACATTCTCAAAGATATACCCGATATTAGGACACAAACTAAGTCTCTACAAGTTCAAGAAGATTGAAATCATATCAAGCATCTTCTCAGATCACAATGGCATGAAACCAGAAATCAATTGCAACAAGAACATGCAAAGACATTTGAACACATGGAAGCTAAATAGCATGTTATTAAACAATAAATGGGTTACCAAGGAGATCAAGGAAGAAATTTAAAAGTTCCTGTAAACCAATTAAAATGAACACACAACAACACAAAATCTATGGGATGCAGCGAAAGCAGTTCTGAGAGGGAAGTTCATGTCATTACAGGCCTATTTCAAGAAACAAGAAAAATTTCCAATTGACTATCTAACCTCACAACATAAACAACTAGAAAGCAAACAAAAAGAAAACCCTAGAGCAAGTAGGAGGAAGGAAATAGTAAAGATCAGAGCAGAAATAAACGACATAGAGACCAAAAAACAATTTAAAGGATCAATGAAACGAAGAGCTTGTTTTTCGAAAAGATAAATAGATTGATGGACCCTTAGCTAGACTCACCAAGAAACAAAGAGACAGAACCCAAATACACAAAATCAGAAATGAAAGAGGAGAAGTAACAACTGACACCACAGAAATACAAAGGATAATTAACAAATACTATGAACAATTATATGGCAACAAATCAGGCAATCTAAGTGAAATGGACAAATTTCTAAAAGAGCATAGTCTCCCAAAACTGAACCAGGAAGAGATAGAGATCTTGAACGGACCAATAACAACTAAGGACATTGAAGATGTAATCAAGACTCTCCCAGCAAACAAAACCCAGGCCCAGACGACTTCACGGGGGAGTTTTACTGAACATTCAAAGAAGAACTAACACCCAATCTCCTCAAACTATTCCCAAAAATTCAAGAAGAAGGAAGACTTCCAAACTTGTTTTATGAGGCCAGCATAATTCTAATTCCAAAACCAGAAAAAGACACTACAAAGAAAGAAAACTACAGGCCAATATCCCTGATGAACACAGATGCCAAAATCCTTAACAAAATACTAGCAAATCGGATCCAGCAATACATCAAAAAAATTATTCACCATAACCAACTGGAATTCATCCCAGGTATGCAGGGATGGTACAATATTCGTAAACCAATAAATGTGATACATCACATAAATAAAATGAAAGATAAAAACTGCATGATCATATCAATAGATGCTGAAAAGTATTCGACAAAATCCAGCACCCATTTCTAATAAAAATGATCAGCAATGCGGGAATAGAGGGATCATATCTCGACATATTAAAAGTCATATATGAACGACCTACAGCCAACATCATACTTAATGGGCAAAAACTAAAAGCATTTCCCTTAAGAATAGGAACAAGACAGGTATGCCCACTTTTGCCACTCATATTTAACATAATACTGGAATTCTTAGCCACAGCAATCAGACATGAAGAAAAAATAAAAGGGATCCAAATTGGAAAGGAGGAAGTGAAACTGGCATTACTCGCAGATGACATGATATTATACACAGAAAACCCTAAAGACTCCATCAAAAATCTACTAGACTTAAAAAATGAATTTGGCAAAGTAGCAGGATACAAAATTAACGTCAAGAAATCAATGGCATTCTTATACACCAATGATGAACTCACAGAAAGAGAAACTAAAAATCAATCCCATTTACCATTGTTGCAAAAAAATTAAGATACCTAGGAATAAACTTATCCAAAGAAGTAAAGGACCTATTTTCAGAAAACTACAGGACATTGAAAAAAGAAATAGAAGAAGATATAAAAAAGTGGAAGCACATACCTTGTTCATGGATTGGAAGAAATAACATCATTAAAATATCCATACTACCAATAGAAACCTATAGATTCAATGCACTCCCCATCAAAATACCAGCAACATATTTCGCAGAACTAGAACAAATACTTCAAAAGTTTATATGGAACCAAAAAAGACACCCAATAGCCACAAAAATCTTGAAAAAGAAGGACAAAGTAGAAGGGATTACAATACCAGATATCAGGTTATAGTACAAAGCTACTGTAATCAAAACCGCCTGGTACTGGCACAAGAACAGGCATATAGATCAATGGAACAGAACAGAAAACCCAGAAATTGACCAAAGACATTATGCTCAATTAATATTTGACAAAGGTGGCAAGAGCATACAATGGAATAAAGACAGCCTTTTTAATAAATGGTGTTGGGAAAAATGGACAGCTACATGCAAAAAAATGAAACTGGACCATCAACTTACACCATACAGGAGAATAAACTCAAAATGGATAAAATACTTAAATGTGACTCCTGAATCCATAAAAATCATAGCAGAATATGTAGGCAACAAAATTTCAGACATAATACGCAGTAGAATTTTCACTGATACATCACCTAAGGCAACAGAAACAAAGGAAAAAATGAACACATGAGACTACATATAACTAAAAAGCTTCTGCACAGCAAAAGAAACAACCATCAAAATGGAAAGGGAACCCACTGTATGGGAGAGCATAACTGACAATGATACATCAGATAAGGGGTTAATTTCCAAAATATATAGAGTGCTCATACAACTCAACAAAGGAAGACAAAGAACCCAATTAAAAAATGGGCAGAGAACTTAAAGAGACACCTGTCCAAACAGGACATGCAAATGGCCAAGAGAGATGTGAAGAAATGCTCAACATCACTAATCATCAGAGAGATGCAAATTAAAATAACAATGAGGTATCACCTCACACCTGTCAGAATGGCCACCATCAACAAATCATCAAACATCCAGTGTTGGTAAGGGTGTGGAGAAAAGGGGACTGTATTACACTGCTGGTAGGAATGCAGACTGGGGCAGCCACTATGGAAAACACTATGGTGTTACCTCAAAAAATTAAAAATTTAATTGCCATTTGACTCAGTGATCCCACTTCTAGGAATATACCCTGAAACACCAATCAGAAAGAAAATATATACCCCCATGTTCATAGCAGCACTATTTATAATACAATAGCTGAGATCTGGAAACAGCCCAAGTGTCCATCAGTAGACGAATGGATAAAAAAGCGGTGGTACATATACACAATGGAGTACTTTGCAGCTCTAAGAAGAAAGATCTCTTATCCTTTGAGAAGACTTGGAGGGACCTGGATAGTATTACCCTAAGCGAAACAAGCCAAGTAGAGAAAGACAAATGTCACATGATCTCACTTATTTGTGGAATATAATGAACATAACAGTCTGAGGAACAGGGCAGACTCAGAGATGTGGAAGTAAGTACAGACCGACAATCCTCAGAAGAGGAGGTGGGGGGGGGGAAGAGATAAACCACAGAACTTATATGCATGTACACATAACTGATGGACATGGACAACATAGCTGGGAATGGGGAGGAGGATGTCAATGGGGAAAAAAGGAGAAACATCTGTAACAAAAATAATTTAATAAAAAATAAAAATAATAAAATATAAATAAAGAAATAAAAATAAATAAATTTCCTAAAAAGAAAAATAGAAAGAAAATATATGGTGCTGCTTCTTTTTCCTTTTTTTTTCCTTTTTTTTTTTTTTTTTTTCCTGGCAGAAGTTGAGTATTTCGGATATTCTCCAGATAGCTTTCAGGATAATAGTGATCTGTTCCAAACCAGAAAACATTTAAGATTTTACCAAATAAAATGTTGCTTTATAGAGACGGAAAGTAGATTATGGTTACCTATGTTTGGGGTTGTTAGGGGAGTTATAAGGTGACAGTTAAGGGGTGTGAGGTTTGTTTCTTTTGGGGGTAATGTAAATGTTCTAAAATAGATTTTGGTGATAAATGCAGTCTGTGAATATACATCTCAATAAAACTTTTTTTTTTTTAAGTTGCTTTGTATCAGGTAGATGAGAACAGGCCAAATTGAGATCAGAACACTGTATTCTAAATAATCAAACTTGTGGCCTACATTTTAAATTAATATTATAGCAGTGTGGTCAGGAACCATATATGTAGAATTTCTCTTCACTTTCTTCCTTTCATGAGGAAAATAAAAAGGAAATCTATTCCTCAAGAAATATTGCTTTGACCCAACCTGTGAATGAATGGAATTAATTACTCTTGGCAAAGCCGAAAAAGCAACTGTCAAAAAGCGTTGTGTAAACTATTGTTGGATGGTCTCCTTGCCCTCTTGGGCCATAAAACTCAGACAAATTTTATACACTAGAAAAGCAGGTTTTGCTTTGATCCACACAACCAGTATGGCACCTATTAGGTCAAAATTAGTTGATAGATGAGAGGGGATTACTTGGCTCCTTCTTCCACACACTCATCTTTATTCCCTCCTAATCTCCAATTACTTATGTTTCTTTAGTGCCTCTGGATAGCAGGGCTCACTTCTATGACTCCTCCCCACAGATATCACCATTATTTTTATAAGGCAGCTAAGCATAGTGGAAAGAGCACTGGCTTTGGAATAAGAACTGTGATAGACTTCTGGCTCTCTCAGTTACTGTGTTACCATGGGGAATACATATTTTTCTAATTTCTCTGAACTTCACTTGTTTTATTCCTAAACAGAGGATGTAGTACTCCTAGAGTAGGCATGAACTTTACCTGGTGCTCAGATTACTAATAATGCTAGCCATTATTATACATGTTGCTTATTGAATATTAATTTGGAACATTTAGTTTCAGTTTTATTTTTTTAAGTAACTTTTACTTTTAAAACAACTTAAATTATATTCATGTAGAAAAAAAAATGAAGAAAAATATAAAGAAAATTAAAATGATCCAGTACACCCCCAAAATACAATAACAAAAGATATGTCTTCCTAGTCTTTTTGTACATTTATGTAGGATTTTAAAACAAAATTAGTACTGTAAAATGCTTACATATCCTTTTTTCATTTCATATTATAGAACAACCAATTCTTTAGGACATTAAATATTATATAAAAACATGATCTTCAGTTGGCTGCTTCAAAATCTAGTTAGAGCTAAACCATAATTGATCTCCAATATTTGGATATTCAGATTGTTTTGAATATTTGCTATTAAAACTAACACTACATTAAACATCCTTCTTTATGCATAATTCTTTATATGCATTTATAACTTTTCAAAGATAAATTTTTAAAGATAAAAGGAGTAGAGTATCCAGCACAAAAGGTGTAAGTATTTTTAACCCTTTTGATGCATTTTTGCCAAACTGCTCTCCAGAAAGATTGTACCAATTTACAGAAACCCCAATAAACAGTCTAAGAGTCCCATTTCGTCCTCCTATTCCTTGGTAACATAGGAAACTGAATGTTACCTCCCACCCTTTATTGTTATGAATATAATGGGGGAAGGGTGAATGGTGTTTTCTTACCTTCTTTCTAAAGTGTAGGAATTTTTCCACGTTTACTGCATTTGCTTTCCATGATTTTTTGAAGCAGTTCATGTCTTTCAGAAGGCATCTTTCACATTGTCATGGTCTTATCACAGGTTCTTCCTTAGTGGGTAAGAGCATGAAAGCTTTTTCAAATTTTAAATTAAGCAGAAATTCCCCAAATGATTAGAATTCAAAAGTTTTCTTGCCTTCTGGGAAGCCATGCTATTTTAATGTTTTGGTAATAACACAGAGAACTGAGCCATGTTCTTTAGGTCATGGAGGGTTTCTGACCATTCCAAGGACCCTATCTGAGGTATGGTAGTGAGGAGTAAACTTTTGGCTTTATTGGCATTTTCTTTCAGGGTCTTTAAAACCCAGTCCACCAAAACCACTTCCTCATACTCCTTCCAGCAATCATAATCTGTTGTCATGGCAATACTTGCACAACAATGTCCAGCCTCCTTAGCAAGAACCACCTCTGGAACTGTGTTCATGTTGATAACATCTGCCCCCCCCCCCAGGTTCAAAACATTAAGCTTTCTACCCGTGAACTAAACCAAGGTCCTTTGATTGTGAGCATTGTCCCTTTTGAGTGGTATCAAAGTCCTAGCTTCTTAGTAGTCTCTATGAGGACCTCTCTTGTTTTGAGGCACAACAACTCAGCCACTGGGATATGGCACAATCTTCTGGCACAGGGGTAACTCTCATCATGGAAGGTCTGAGGTCTCATGGTGGTCCTGTCAATGAACTAGTCAATGATGACGATATCGCCGGACTGAATCTCTTCCCTCAACGAACCGCAAGCTGTGGTCACTAGGACGTGGGTACAGCCCTCCTCTTTCAGAGCCCAGCTGTTGGCCTGGTAGCTGACTTTGGAAGGCATGATGGTATGCTGCCTCCCATGCCTTGCAAGGAGGACGCAATCAACATTCTTTCTTCCCCAAAATTAAGGCATCAGAAGGCTTGCCAAATGGAGTATCTCCATATTTTTCAGTTCTTCCTTCTAAGATTTCTGAAGCATCCAGGCCTGTTCCACCAATTATCCCAATCTTTATGGCTGTGGGGGTGGCACCTAAGGACATATGTGTGCTGGGAGGAGGCTGTGGGGTGGACATGTAAGGTGCAGAAGCGGAGCAGTTTCGAGCGCCCAGCACAGAACTGAGCAGTGCGCGTCCTGGAGTGGCTCTCTAGAGTTTCAGTTTTAAATGGTTTTCTAAAGGTGGCTTATAACCTCCTAGGTTATATGCTTGTAAGTCAAGGTTCTACTGTCACATTTTTTCTCTCCTTGCAGCCCAATAAGATATAAATTAGGCCACCTAGGCCACCTAGTAGAACATTATAGTCGTTTCTGGAAATGCTCAATTTATCTACTTGGTAGGAAGTTGTAATTACAAATGTGAATAACTCTGGGCCTATGTCCTTTATCAGTGAAGGGGGGGTGGGGTAACGCATGCAGTCCATATTAAAACAGCAAAACAAGAGAATGTTTGAAATACTGATAAATGTTTAATATTTTTTAAATCTCAGGTTTAAATGATATGATCTATCTCACAGACTCTACAAGGTGGTGGAGATTAAGGTGCTGCTCTCTTATTCCTTCCAACTTGTCCCCAAGCCTCATGGATGTGGGACTCTAATTCTAAAGTTTTGAGGTGCATCATGTAGCCAGCACTTCAGTTATAACTGTTTCCTTCTATTCCTCATAGTTTCTTGCTCATTTAAAACCAAAGTCCTTCCCTTTGTGTCTGGCCATATGGTAGAATTTGTCAGTAAGTTTGTGTGTTTTGTTTAGTTCAGCCAGTGAATGGAGAACTGGGAGCTTTGAATCTTTGAGGGGGGAGGAAGGGACAAAAATGAGCCCTGAATGAGGACTGTGCTTCAGGTTTATTCTTGAACAAACAAACCTGGGCCTTTGCACTGGGAAGAGTAGCCTCCTCTTAACATTATCTCCTATACTTTATTATGTTTGAAGAATAGTGTCTGCTCTTAAGCCTCAAGTTATGTTACAAAAGTTGCCTTACATAGCCTCCAGCTTTCATGATCTCCATGAAGACAATTGTGAGGAGAAAATCCATCTTGCCATGCAAAACAATAAAAAATAGAAAATTCAGGAGGCGTATTTCATATATATGTGCAATTTTATTTCCTGATTTTGAATTTAATGTGTTTTGAACATTTTCCATGTAGATATGTCATTTTTAAATATTTTCATAGTTATATATATATAAATAATTTATATATAACTGTACTCCAGTTGTTTGGGCTTTGTACTTCATACATCATCATAGGATGCTTTTCTCTAAGTCCCTCTTCACAGATCCAGTAAAATAAAGACAAGTGGAAATAATTTGGTATGGGATTCTCAGGGCTACTTTTTACCATCTAATACCTTTTAGTCTATTATAAATCTTTAGTGTGGCCATTTTGTTTTCATCACAATGATTCCTGGGTATCTATTATGGGAGGATACAATGGATGTAAAGAACAACGTGATTGCTGACAAAAGCAAAATCATTACTTGTGCACTTTCATCATCCAACATGAAACCATGTAACATGAAGCAAAATACATTGGGCAGTTTTTACCAGAAGTCAACACATCTGTTAGGGAAGAGCTAGTAGTTTAAATGGATCTGTGGAGAGGGACTTACCAAAGCAGTTTATGACTATATGTTAGGTTTAAAGCTCAAATGAGAAGTTATCACCTTTGTGACTTTTTGATGTGGATTTACTATCAAACACTATGATCAAAGATCATGGGAGTGAAAGCAGAAGAAAACTGTAGCATCATCAAATTCTAACTGTGATTCTTTATCTTCAAGTTGGCATCTTGATAAAATTAATTTGTTCTCAGAATATCTTTAGGAAATTGCAACAATTAATGTATCACTTTATCAAAATGCAGATACAGTGGGCAAAGTCAAAAGAATCAGCTGGGACTTGCTTGTGAGAATTATGCCTAACACTAATTTTTGTGGTTGAAGTTTATAAAAGAGTTGAGAAATGCACCAGTTATCACACAGATGCGTGGCATACTTGGGTCCCAACAATTGATCAGTTCCATCCAAATACACTCTGTGGATAGTATCTGATAAACTTGCACTTCCCATAATTAACCCACACTAAAGCTCTCATTAGAGGCCTTTATGGCCCAGGTAATGAGGATTTAATTCTAATTAACCAAGATGTTTAGCTCCTACTAGATAAAAGGCTCCTCTCAGGGGTCACACAGAGGAGAATGTGTCAGTCAAGCATCTTGCTGTTACTACCTTGCAGTAAGTAACATGGGAAGAAAGATGTGGTGGAGCTAGATATGACAAGACAAGGGCACAGTGAGGAAGGTTGTGATTTGCACCACAGAATAATAAGTGTGAACTATTATGAACTGTTATATAACTTCAGAAGAGGAAACAAGAAAGAGAGCAGTTGGGAAGAGGAAGGAAAATGTCAGCCAATATTAAGGCACTTTGAAAAGTTGTGCAGACAATAGAAAGATGAGAGAACACTCAGTAACTGGCTTAAGGAGTCGGAAATCTAGTGGAAGAAATAGACTTGAAAGTGACATGTGCATGTGTAAGAGAATGTACACACAATGTTTGAAGCCAGAGTGTGGTAAGCAGCAACTCCTATCTGTTTAAGTTCCTCCTGTGGGCCAAGCACTGTACTTAACACTTTACCTATTCTCAAAACAACCCCGGGGCTTAATTATAATTATTTCTATTTTCCATAGAGTAAAACCGTAGCTCAAGATTAGTTAGTTTGTAAGTAGCCAAGGGAGTAATTTAAACCCTGATCAATAGCATTCTAATAGCTATTATTTAGAGTGTCTGTTACATGCTTTGTACTATTAGATATTTGATATGTGTTATGTTTTATAATAATTCTGCAGAGTATGTACTATAATCATCATTTTACAAATTAGGAAACTGAATCTGAGAGAAGTTTAATAACTTCCTAAGGTCTCAGCTATTATTGGAACAATTGAAATTCAAACCTGGGTCTACCTGCTTCTAAGGCCTTTTTTTTTTTTTCTTTTAAAGTAACTGCTCATTGGAGAGATACAAGAAATTAAATATGGAAATATTGAGAGTCTGCTTTGGAAAAGGGTAACTTTTAAGACAGGCTTTTAAAATGGCTAGAAATGGATTAAGAAGATGGTGGCGGGCAGGAATGGAGCAAGGGTGAGTGTGTGAGAGAGTGAGCGAGTGTGAGAGAGAGTGTGAGTGAGTGGCAGTGTGGACGACCAACCTTAAGCAGTGCAGAGATGTGGGGCAGAAGGTTCCTGTGCTGTGGACGGGGAGCAGCCAGCTACGGCAGTAAGTAATGCTTCAGTGAGCTTCTACCTGTGTGGCTGGGAGGCCCCGCCATTTTGGAATATCCCTGGACTTCTGTCGGAGGAGGAAGTGGGGAGTGGCTAGGGCCCAGCGACCTGAGTCCACCAGAGCACCTTGCACCATCAGTCCAGTGGACCAGAGCACAGTAGCGGCGCTATCGAGTAGACCAAACCGGTGGGGAGCCAAGCACCATCCCCCACAGCAGAAGCCTGATCAGAGCCCAGCACCTTCCCCTACAGCAGCAATGACTAGACAGGAGTGGAGCCCCACCCCCACAGCAGCGGAAGCTCAGGGAGGCTCCAGAGGGGAAACACACCCCCAGCAGCACTAGCGCCAGCTTGGGAGCAAGGCACCTCCTCCCACAGCAACAGTGACTGGGAGGAAGTGGAGCCCTACCCCCAACAGGCAGTAGCAGCTCAGATCAGAAGCTGAGACTTATCTCCAGTGGCATCAGCAGAGGCTGATCAGGAGCAGTGCCCCAGCCCAAGCAGCAGGGCTTGGGCAGTCGAGAACTGCCCCTGACAACTGCAGCAGTGGATTTGGAGTGGAGCCCCTCCCCCTGGCAGCAGCAAAGTCCCAGGAGCAGAGCATCCACAGCCCCCAACAGCAGCAAAGGATTGGGACCTGAGAGCACTCCCTGGCAACAGTAGCAGCAGTAGCAGTGTGAATCGGAAGCTGACACTCATCCCCAGCAGTGACTGATCAGGAGCTGAGCACCAACAGGTAGCAGTACACAAGCGGGACACATACACACCAACAGTACACCAGCTGGACCCACACACCCCAGGCAGCAGCAGCACAGATCGGCAGCTGAGACCCATCCCCAGCGGCACCAGCAGAGTCTGATCAGGAGCGATGGCCCAGCCCAAGCAACAGCAGTTTCAGGGAGCCGAGACCTCCATGACAGACCAGTATCAGCCACCAGTTGTCAATCCTCCAGGACCCAAGCAGGCAAGAGGCACCACACACCAAAACAGTCTGGGAGGCACAGCAGTTTTATTTGATACACATTGACCTGCCTACACACTCTAACATCTCTTACCAGGCCTAGAACCACCAGATTGCTAAAATGGTGAGACAAAGAAACAACACCCAAATGAAAGAAAAAGAGGGATCACCAAAAAAGGAACTACAGAAAATGGAAGAAAGCAACATGTCAGATAAAGAATTCAAAGCAATGATTTTAAGGGTGCTCAAACAATTTGGTGAGAACTACAAGCAACTAAATAAGAATTATGAAGAGCTCACTGGGAACTACTTCAGCTTAAAAAAAGAGGTCGAAGCTTTGCACACAAATCAAGAGGAAATACAGAATGACATAGCTGATATGAAAAATACCTTAGAAGGGTTCAAGAGTAGATTAGAAGACGCTGAAGACTGAATCAGTGACTTAGAAGACAAGGTAGAACAAAACACCTAAATAGAGCAGCAAAAGGGGAAAAAAAATTAAAAAGCAGGAGGAGAGTATAAGGGAGATGTGGGACAATACAAAAGGTAAAAACATTCACATTATAGGGGTACCAGAAGGAGAAGAATCAGAGAAGCGAATAGAGAACCTGTTTGAAGAAATGACAGAAAACTTCTCTAATTTGATGAAGGAAAAATTCACACAAGTCCGGGAAACAAAGAGAGTCCCAAGCAAGATGAACCCAAAAAGATCCACAGCCAGATACATCATAATTAAAATGGCAAACATTAAAGACAAAGAAAGAACCTTAAAGAAAGCAAGAGATAGACAGAAAGTTACCTACAAGGGAGCTCCCATCAGACTGTCAGCAAACAACAAGTGCTGGTGAGGGTGTGGAGAAAAGGGGATCTAGTACACTGCTGGTGGGAACGCAGACTGGTGCAGCCACTATGGAAAACACTATGGTGTCACCTCAAGAAGTTAAATATTGAACTACCATTTGACCTAGTGATCCCACTTTTAGGAATATACCCTAGGAAGCCTGAAACACCATTCAGAAAGAATATGTGTACCCCTATGTTCGTAGCAGCACTATTTACAGTAGCTAAGATCTGGAAACAGCCCAAGTGTCCATCAGTAGATGAGTGGATAAAAAAGCTGTGGTACATATGCACAATGGAATAATATGCAGCTGTAAGAAAGAATGACCCTTTATCCTTTGAGACAACATGGAGGGACCTGAAGAGAATTATCCTAAGTGAAACACACCAAGCAGAGAAAGACAAATATCACATGATCTCACTTATTTGTGAAATATAATGAACAAAAGAAACTGATGAACGAAATAGACCCAGAGACATAGAAGTAGGGTACAGACTGACAAACCTCAGAAGTGGGGGTGGCGAGGGGAAGAGATAAACCACAGAATTTATATGCATGTATGCATAACCAATGGACATAGACAACAAACCTGGGGATGGAGGGGATGGGGAGGAGGGTGTTTTGAAGGAAAAAGTGGAAACATCTGTAACAAAAATAAATTAATAAAAATAATTAAAAAAATAAAATAAAATGGCTGGAAATTCAAGAGATGGAATTGGAATAGAAGGACATTTAAGGTGGAAGGACAAACATAGAGGCACTGCAGTATAGTGCAGTGCATTTTGAAGAATGGGTTGAAATTTTTTGGCATGGCTAGATTGTACGGACCCTCAGACAAAAAGAAAATAGAAAAAATAGCTGGACACTATAATAACACACAGTAGTATAAAGAGGTATTGAATATTTTTTTCTGTTTTTTAATAAGAAATGTTGAAGATTTTTGAGCTTATAATTGACATGATTATATTTGTGCTTTTTCTTATTTATTATATGTTTCCCACCACTAAATTGAGAACTCCCAAGAGAGCAAGAATTTTTTTTTTCTGTTTTGTTTACTACTATGCTCCAAGTGACCAAAATAGTACATAGAACATAATTAGGATTGCAAGTTATTAATGAGTGAATGTGAGGTGAGAAAATTGAAACAACAAATTCAGATTATAGATGAGCAGCTGAAGAAATTATAAAGATGGGACTGTAACTTGAAAAAGAAACAGAGATAAGGAACAGTTTATAAGATAGAGGAAGATGTGCGTATGTCTGTTGACTAAGGGAAAGGAATCAATGGAGATAATGAAGATAAAGATGATTAATGAGATGAAGTGCCAGAAAAACAGGAAGATATGGGAACAAGAACATAGCAAAAAGGTTGTTCTTGGAATGTAGAAAGAAACATTCTTTCAAGATAAGGGGGAAGAGGAAAGGATAGATATGTAGAGATAAAAAATATAAAATAGAAGGAAGCAAGGCAATTTTCAGGAGTTGGTGGTGGATGGCCTCAATCTTCCCTGTAAAGTAAGGAGCAACTCCATCTGATGAGCTATAGACACTTTCCTATATTAAAAGGCTTAAGGCATTACAATACAAATACCCTTATTGTTATTTTCATTTTGATAATGTGTAGTGAACTCTATATTTATTTCACAACCTTACTAAATTCTGCTTAAATATGTTTTTAAAAGTTGTGTTTCACAAAGCTTAGTTTGGCAACTCAAAGCCCTTTATCAGAAAGCAGTAATATCAGAAAGCAGTTTCATATTGAATCCTATGTGTGATGGTTGCGATGGAAACAATTGAATGCAAACTTTATTTTATAAAATCCCAGCTAAGCTATTGATCATGTGGGAGGGAGAGAGCACCTAACCATTTCACTCAAGGAGAAGAAAAAAGAAATATTAGAGATGTTGTTAGGTGAAGAGAAATCTTTGGCTGGGAAAAATACAACCATGGTTTTGATATATACAAATGTTGGGCATAGATAGTTGGGGCTTTATCTTTCTGCTTTAAAACAAACAAAGGTGTTGATATCATGAGTGCTCAGCGAGTCAAGCAGGGCAGGTGACATGAGATTTTAGCAGACAGAGAGCAATAATAGATAAAACAAAGTACACAGAGGTGAAGGAAGGACTAGGACTGGGTCAGTAAGTCCAAGTGAAATTAGAGCAGAACCAATGCCTGGGTTTCAAAATCAAATAGCACAACTACATAGAAAAGAAGCAGAGAACGTGGCAAAGCTGGAAAAAATTCTTATTTAACTAGAATACAGTTAATGTGAATCTCACACATCCTTAAGCTTTATGCTCTCATGATAAGAAGATATCAAGTATAAATAAGGTAATTGATATCGGGTTCTATACCAGACTGCAGTTAGGGTCTATCAGAAGCAGCTAAATTCCTATACTTTTCTATTTCTAATCCTAGGTGATGGTAGGGTGTTTGTGGAACAGGTTGGCCATAGTTAGGGAATTGAACTTTCATCTTTCCATGTCCTTGTAATAGAATTTCTCCAAGACTGGAAAGAAATGAATGTGTACTCAATGTGTTAGTATAGACCAATAGGGAAAAATATGTCAGAAAGGGGACTGATCAATTATATCAGCACAGGAACACAACAGTCATAGAGGCAATTGTCCAATGATGTCACAGTAATTTATTCCCATATATAACTCCCCTTGTATTCAATCCATGTTCACCATGCAAACTTGTTTCACTAATGTTCTGTCATTCAGTTATTTGTACATTATAAAGGTCATACACAAAAAGTATAAAGAATAAAACAAAAATTGACTACCATTGAGAAATAAA
The DNA here is from genome assembly GCA_030848825.1 of Tadarida brasiliensis. Classification (NCBI taxonomy): domain Eukaryota; kingdom Metazoa; phylum Chordata; class Mammalia; order Chiroptera; family Molossidae; genus Tadarida; species Tadarida brasiliensis. The sequence goes on from CM061280.1 coordinate 42,778,200, forward strand.
CATTGCTAATATTTTGGTAAATTTCCTTCTAATTTTATGTTTTTGAGTTATATAACTTTAAATGAAGATATCTTTGCCCAGATATACAGAAATATATGTTTAAATATATACAAGTGTTATGAAATTAGAACAATACTATATAAATCTATATTGTGGTATTTTTATTTAATATTCTATGAAGAACTTTTCCAAAAATTTCTTAAATATCTTTAGAGAACATGATTTTGAAAGGTTTCATAGGAGCACATAATACAGAAACATACTTTATTTAATTTCTTATTGTTAGAAAACTGGCTTTCAGGTTTTATTTTTGGATTTCCTTTTTTAAAAATTATATTTATTAGGGTGACATTGGTTAATAGGATCATATTGGTTTCAAGTATACATTTCTATGATACATGATCTGTATATCACATTGTGTTCCCACCATCCAAAGTCAAATCACATTCTGTCACCATATATTTGTCCCCTTTACCTTTCACTAGAAGATGTGGTACACATATATTATGCAATACTACTCAGCCATAACAAAAGATGAAATACTGCCATTTGCGACAGTATGGATGGACCTTGAGAATATTATGCTAAGAGAAATGAGTCAGTCAGAAAAAGCCAAGAACCATATGATTTCACTCACATGTGGAATATGAAACTGAAACTCATAGACACTGATTCTCAGATTGTTACATTTAGAAATCTTTGATTAATACCTGTGTTCTTAAATCTTAGATCATTGTTTATGTACATTGTTAAGGCTTTTGATAGCTATTGCCAAATTGTCTTAGAGGATAAATTTTCTGAAGTACAGGTTTTAGATTAGATTATGCAAATTTTAAGACTTTTGATTAATAGGGACAGATTTCCCTCCAGAAATATTTTAACATTTTATATTCCAAACCAGTATGTGAAATCTATTTTATCCCCCACTTACATTAACAGTGAATACAAACATGCTTTTACATGTTTGCAAATATTATAGCTAAAAATATTTGGTGTGTTGATTTAACTCATGTTTTAGATAAGGTTGAACATTTTTACATGTTTATTTACCTTGTATTTATCTTGTGAGTATTTTAGTCATATCTTTTGTCTAAATTTCTTTTAAGATATTTCTTTTTTACTTATTGTTTGCCAGAAATCCTTTTATATATATAAAAATGTTAACCGTTTATGTGTAATGTATGTAAAAAATGTATTTTTCCAGGCTCTCATTTGACTTTCAATTTATGGGGTTTTAATGTACAAAAGTTTATCATTTTGAATATAGTCAAGTATATGAATCGTTCCCTTTATGTTTTATATTTTAAAAATATTTTCTTATTTATACTGACTGATGTTTTTACCTGTTTTTCTACATTTTATTATTTTATTTATTATATTAAATTTTAATATATCTGGTGTGCATATGTGTGTTGTTTTTCTTTTCAAGTCTCATCTCCTAGCCTCCACTGGAATTAAATGTTAATTCAGAGATAATTCATAGGCCATATTACTAAATAAAATGCAATCTTTCTTATCAATCATACAATTTTTTGGTGAGTAGGAAGTATGCAATGTTTTAAGTATCTTACGTCATAATATGTTTTACTATGTTGTATTTTTTCTTTAGGAAACTGGTTGCAAATTTTCAGTAAAGCATATAGCACTATAATTTTTTTTTCCTTTTTAAATAGTTGAAAATAGTTCATGGTTAGTGTTTTCACGCAGAAGTTCTGATTTTCAGATATGGATTACTGATGTTAAATGGAAGGTGTCTGTATCTCCTCAACACCACACTTATATAAACATACAAATGTATCAATTTGAGGAACTCCGTATTTTTATATTCATTGTCTGAATAAGATGTCAACACAACACATTTTAATATGCTTCTTTTATAATATTTAGGGTATCCTCAAAAATGTATACACAAAAAAGTGTAATTATAAAGCCAGTGTTTATTAAAATACATTTTATTTTCAAAATGTAGTAGAATATACAGACACCTTATATACATTTTGGGGGGATACCCTGTATTTAGAATCTAATACTTATTTTTGCAAATATTTTTTTTTACAATTCATTCTTATAAATGTGTTGCATCTTCAAATAAAAAAAAAAAAAAACCCAGCCATATTTTTCATTGTAATTGGATTAACTTATATGTTAAACCTTGGAAATTTTACAATTCTTCCTACATTTATTTTTTCCCATTAAGAAACACTTATGAATGTAAACTTGTATCTTCTTTAGGAAAATTTTTAATATTTTCTCATGTAGCCATTGCACTTTTCTTCTTTTCTTGTTAATTGTATACATTGGTTTTTTAAATGTGCATATATGTATATAGATATGTATATACAAAAACTCATTACAAAATCCAGCACCAATTTCTGATAAAAACTCTAAGAAATTTGGGAATAGAGGGATCATATCTCAACATTATAAAGGACATATACGAAAGACCTACAGCCAACATCATACTCAATGGACAAAAACTAAAAGCATTTCCCTTAAGATCAGGAACAAGACAAGGATGCCCACTTTCACCACTCTTATTTAACATAGTACTGGAAGTCTTAGCCACAGCAATCAGACATGAAGAAAAAATAAAAGGGGTCCAAATTGGAAAGGAGGAAGTGAAACAGTCATTATTCGCAGATGACATGATATTATACATAGAAAACCCTAAGGACTCCATCAAAAATCTACTAGACTTAATAAATGAATTTGGCAAAGTAGCAGGATACAAAATTAACGTCAAGAAATTGATGGTATTCTTATACACCAATGATGAACTCACAGATAGAGAAACTAAAAAAACAATCCCATTTACCATTGCAGCAAAAATTTAAGATACCTAGGAATAAACTTAACCAAAGAAGTAAAGGACCTATTTGCAGAAAACTACAGGACATTGAAAAAAGAAATAAAGAAGATATAAAAACGTGGAAGCACATAACTTGTTCATGGATTGGAAGAATTAACATCATTAAAATGTCCATACTACCTAAAGCAATCTATAGATTTAACGCAATCCCCATCAAAATACCAACGACATATTTCACAGAACTAGAACAAATGCTTCAGAAGTTCATATGGAACCAAAAAACACTTCGAATAGCTACAGCAATCTTGAAAAAGAAGGACAAAGTAGGCGGGATCACAATACCAGACATCAGGTTATACTACAAAGCTACTGTAATCAAAACAGCCTGGTACTGGCACAAGAACAGGCACATAGATCAATGGAATAGAAGAGAGAACCCAGAAATTGACCCAAAACATTATGCTCAATTAATATTTGACAAAGGTGGCAAGAGCATACAATGGAGTAAAGACAGCCTCTTTAATAAATGGTGTTGGGAAAATTGGACAGCTACATGCAAAAAAATGAAACTATACCATCAACTTACACCATACACAAGAATAAACTCAAAATGGATAAAAGACTTAAATGTGACTCATGAATCCATAAAAATACTAGAAGAAAATGTAGGCAACAAAATTTCAGACATCATACGCAGCAGAATCTTCACTGATACATCACCTAAGGCAACAGAAACAAAGGGGAAAATGAACACATGGGACTACATCAAACTCAAAAGCTTCTGCACAGCAAAAGAAACAACCATCAAAGTGGAAAGGCAACCCACTCTATGGGAGAGCATAATTGCCAATGATATATCAGATAAGGGATTAATTTCCAAAATATATAGAGTGCTCATACATCTCAACAAAAGGAAGACAAAGAAACCAATTAAAAAATGGGCAGAGGAACTAAGTAGACACCTCTCCAAACAGGACATACAAATGGCCTATAGACATATGAAGAAATGCTCAACATCACTAATCATCAGGGAGATGCAAATTAAAACAACAATGAGTTATCACCTCATACCTGTCAGAATGGCCGCCATCAACAAAGCATCAAACAACAAGTGTTGGCGAGGGTGTGGAGAAAAGGGGACTCTAGTACACTGCTGGTGGGAATGCAGACTGGTGCAGCCACTGTGGAAAACACTATGGTGTTACCTCAAAAAATTAAAAATTGAATTACCATTTGACTCAGTGATCCCACTCCTAGGAATATACCCTAAGTAGCCTGAAACACCAACCAGAAAGAATACATGTACCCCCATGTTCATAGCAGCACTATTTACAATAGCTAAGATCTGGAAACAGCCCAAGTGTCCATCAGTGGATGAATGGATAAAAAAGCGGTGGTACATATACACAATGGAGTACTATGCAGCTGTAAGAAAGAAAGATCTCTTATCCTTTGCGAAGACATGGGAGGACCTAGAAACTATTATCCTAAGTGAAACCAGCCAAGCAGAGAAAGACAAGTATCATATGATCTCACTTATTTCTGGAATATAATCAACATAACAGTCTGAGGAACAGGGTAGTCCGAGAGTTGTGGAAGTAGGGTACAGACTGACAATTGCCAGAAGAGGGGGTGGAGGAGGGAAGCGATGAACCACAGAACTTGTACGCATGTACTTATAACCAATGGACATGGACAACAAAACTGGGGACGGGACAGGGAGGGAGAGGGAGGAGAGTGACAATGGGGGGGAAAGGAGAAACATCTGTAACAAAAATAAATTAATAAAAGTTTTTTTTTTTTAAAAAAGCTCATTAACTTGCTACTGTTTTGCAAAAAAAAATAAACTTGGAAAAAGCTTATGTAATAAACTCACCTGGGTAAAAAGATATATAAATAAAAAAATTCTGCAAGAAAAAAAATTCATTATAAGTGATGGGATTTCATATATATGGAAATATTAATATTGTTATTATAAAGATGGAATGTTCCTCACATCTTTTCATTATTTCTAGCATCTCTTGTTACATCTCATATTTTATTCAGTTGCTTCTCTAGTTTCTTAAGTAATCATTATCTATAAATAACAATTTATTTCCTTTGAAATATTAGGGGAACCGGAAAGTAATGTCGTTTTTGCACCTTTCGATATTCAGTTGTCATTTATCAGCTCATTGTGTACTTCAAAATTGTACCAAAGACATTTTAAGGTTAGAGTGACTTGTTTACTCGTAAATAATTAATCTTAATTTTTTTTTGCAATTTATAGTGAAATGGTCAACCAAATACCAGAAGAGGTACATATCCATCATTGTATGCTTTTTGAGTTTCACAAGGATAGTAACCCAACAGTTGCTACCAAAAACATTTGCGATGTTTATCCAAGTGCATTAGACATTCGTAAATGCCAAAGGTGGTTTTCTAAGTTCAAATCCAGTAATTTTGATCTTTCTGACTCGTATCGATCAGGAAGAGCAACAACTTTAGACAATGACATGTTAAGGGTGGAAGTGGAAGCACATCCGTATGAGACAATCGAGGAATTGTCAAACACACTTAACCAACCTTGGTCGACCATCCAAGAACATTTGCAGCAGATTGGTTCAGTAAGCAGAGCAGATGTTTGGGTCCCGCATAATCTGTCCAAAGAAAACAAAGCTAACCGGTCCACCACATGCAACTTATTACTCCAGCGGCACAATACAGAAGCCTTTTTTGATCGCTTGATCACTGGAGATGAAACATGGGTCCTCCATGATAATCCAAAATGCAAAAGGCAGTGGCTGTCTCCGAATGAATTGCCACGAAGTACAGCTAAGCCAGGTTTACACCCCAAAAAGGCACTTTTGTGTGTTTGGTGGAGTATTCGTGGGGTCGTTCATTTTGAAGTGCTGAAATCTGGACAAACTGAATGCAGACCTTTACTGTGAACAATTGGATCAAGTAAATCAATCTTTAATTGAAAAGTGCCCAGAGATTGTCACCAGAAAAGGCGTTATTCTGCAACACGATAAATGCAAGACAGCACTGCACAGACGAACCCTGGAAAAAATAAATGAATTGGGGTGGGAGGCATTGCCTTACCCACCATACTCGCGTGATATTGCACCATCGGATTTCCATTTATTCCGATCGCTATAACATTTTTTTTATCAATTTATTTTTGTTACAGATGTTTCTCCTTTTTTCCCCATTGACACCGTCCTCCCATCCCCCCACCCCGTCCCCAGCTATGTTGTCCATGTCCATCAGTTATACATACATGCGCATAAGTTCTGTGGTTTATCTCTTCCCTCCCCCCACAACCCTTCTTCTGAGGGGTGTCAGTCTATACCCTACTTCCTATTTCTGGGTTTACCCTGTTCCTCAGACAGTTATGTTCACTATATTCCACAAATAAGTGAGATCATGTGATATTTGTCTTTCTCTGCTTGGCTTGTTTCGCTTAGGATAATATTTTCCAGGTCCCTCTATATGGTCTCAAAGGATAAGAGATCTTTCTATCTTACAGCTGCATAGTACTCCATTGTGTATATGTACCACCGCTTTTTTATGCATTCATCCCCTGATGGACACTAGGGCTGTTTCCAGACCTTAGCTATTATAAATAGTGCTGCTATGAACATGGGGGTACATGTATTCTTTCTAGTTGGTGTTTCAGTCTTCTTAGGGTATATTCCTAGAAGTGGGATCACTGGGTCAAATAGCAATTCATTTTTTTTAATTTTTTTTTATTTTTTTTTATTAATTTATTTTTGTTACAGATGTTTTCCCTTTTTTCCCCATTGACACCCTCCTCCCCATCCCCCCACCCTGTCGCCAGCTTTGTTGTCCATGTCCATCACTTATGCATACATGTGCATAAGTTCTGTGATTTATCTCTAACCTCCCACCCCACTCCCTCTTCTGAGGGGTGTCAGTTTATAACCTACTTCCACATCTCTGGGTCTACCCTGTTCCTCAGACTGTTATGTTCATTATATTCCACAAATAAATGAGATCATGTGATATTTGTCTTTCTCTGCTTGGCTTGTTTCGCTTAGGATAATACTCTAGAGGTCCCTCCACGTCGTCTCAAAGGATAAGAGATCTTTCTTTCTTACAGCTGCATAGTACTCCATTGTGTATATGTACCACCGCTTTTTTATCCATTCATCCACTGATGGACACTTGGGCTGTTTCCAGATCTTAGCTATTGTAAATAGTGCTGCTATGAACATGGGGGTACATGTATTCTTTCTGGTTGGTGTTTCAGGCTTCTTAGGGTATATTCCTAGAAGTGGGATCACTGGATCAAATGGCAATTCAATTTTTAATTTTTTGAGGTAACACCATAGTGTTTTCCACAGTGGCTGCACCAGTCTGCATTCCCACCAGCAGTGTACTACAGTCCCCTTTTCTCCACACCCTCGCCAACACTTGTTGTTTGATGATTTGTTGATGGCGGCCATTCTGACAGGTGTGAGGTGATACCTCATTGTTGTTTTAATTTGCATCTCTCTGATGATTAATGATGTTGAGCATTTCTTCATATGTCTCTTAGCCATTTGTATGTCCTTTTTGGAGAGGTGTCTATTTAGTTTCTCTGCGCATTTTTTAATTGGGTTCTTTGTCTTCCTTTTGTTGAGTTGTATGAGCACTCTATATATTTTGGAAATTAACCCCTTATCTGATGTATCATTGGCAATTATGCTCTCCCATAGAATGGGTTCCCTATCTGTTTTGATGTTTGTTTCTTTTGCTGTGCAGAAGCTTTTGAGTTTGATGTAGTCCCATGTGTTCATTTTTCCCTTTGTTTCTGTTGCCTTAGGTGATGTATCAGTGAAGATTCCACTGTGTATGATGTCTGAAATTTTGTTGCCTACATTTTCTTCTAGGATTTTTATGGATTCACGAGTCACATTTAAGTCTTTTATCCATTTTGAGTTTATTCTTGTGTGTGGTGTAAGTTGATGGTCTAGTTTCATGTTTTTGCATGTAGCTGTCCAATTTTCCCAACACCATTTATTGAAGAGGCTATCTTTACTCCATTGTATAATCTTGCAACCTTTGTCAAATATTAATTGAGCATAATATCTTGGGTCAATTTCCAGATTCTCTGTTCTGTTCCACTGGTCTATATGCCTGTTCTTGTGCCAGTACCAGGCTGTTTTGATTACAGTAGCTTTGTAGTATAACCTGATATCCGGTATTGTGATCCCACCTACTTTGTCCTTCTTTTTGAAGATTGCTATGGCTATTCGGGGTCTTTTTTGGTTCCATATGAACTTTTGAAGTATTTGTTCTAGTTCAATGAAATATGTCACTGGTATTTTGATGGGGATTGCATTGAATCTATAGATTGCTTTTGGTAATATGGACATTTTAATGATGTTAATTCTTCCAATCCATGAACAATTTATGTGCTTCCACTTTTTTATATCTTCCTCTATTTCTTTTTTCAATGTCCTGTAGTTTTCTGTAAATAGGTCCTTTACTTCTTTGGTTAAGTTTATTCCTAGGTATCTTAATTTTTTGCCGCGATGGTAAATGGAATTGTTTTTTTAGTTTCTCTTTCTGTGAGTTCATCATTGGTGTATAAGAATGCCTTTTATTTCCTGACATTAATTTTGTATCCTGCTACTTTGCCAAATTCATTTCTTAAGTCTAGTAGATTTTTGATAGAGTCTTTAGTGTTTTCTATATATAATATCATGTCGTCTACAAATAATGACAGTTTCACTTCCTCCTTTCCAATTTGGATTCCTTTTATTTTTTCTTCACGTCTGATTGCTGTGGCTAAGACTTCCAGTACTATGTTAAATAAGAGTGGCGACAGTGGGCATCCCTGTCTTGTTCCTGTTCTTAAGGGAAATGTTTTAGCTTTTGCCCATTGAGTATGATGTTGGCTGTAGGTCTTTCATATATGGCCTTTATTATATCAAGATATGATCCCTCTATTCCCACATTGCTGAGCGTTTTTATCAGAAATGGGTGCTGGACTCTGTCGAATGCTTTTCCAGCGTCTATTGATATGATCATGTGGCTTTTATCTTTCATTTTGTTTATGTGGTATATCACATTTATTGATTTGCGAATATTGAACCAGCCTTGCATCCCTGGGATGAATCCCACTTGGTCATGGTGAATAATTTTTTTGATGTATTGCTGGATACGATTTGCTGGTATTTTGGTAAGGATTTTGGCATCTACGTTCATCAGGGATATTGGCCTGTAGTTTTCTTTCTTTGTAGTGTCTTTTTCTGGTTTTGGAATTGGGATTATGCTGGCCTCATAAAACGAGTTTGGAAGTCTTCCTTCTTCTTGAATTTTTAGAAATAGTTTGAGGAGAATGGGTGTCAGTTCTCCTTTGAATGTTCGGTAAAGCTCCCCCGTGAAGCCATCCGGGCCTGGGTTTTTGTTTGCTGGGAGAGTCTTGATTACATCTTTAATTTCCTTAGCTGTTAATGGTCTGTTCAAGTTTTCTATCTCTTCCTGGTCCAGTTTTGGGAGGCTATGTGTTTCTAGAAATTTGTCCATTTCACTTACATTGTCGAATTTGTTGCCATAAAAATGTTCATAGTATTTGCTAATGATCCTTTGTATTTCTGTGGTGTCAGTTGTTACTTCTCCTCTTTCATTTCTGATTTTGTGTATTTGGGTTCTCTCTCTTTGTTTCTTGGTGAGTCTAGCTAAGGGTCCATCAATCTTGTTTATCTTTTCAAAAAACCAGCTCTTTGTTTCATTGATCCTTTGAATTGTTTTTCTGTTCTCTATGTCATTTATTTCTGCTCTGATCTTTACTATTTCCTTCCTTCTACTTGCTCTGTGGTTTTCTTTTTGTTTGCTTTCTAGTTCTTTAAGTTGTGAGGTTAGATAGTCTATTAGAAATTTTTCTTGTTTCTTGAGTTTGGCCTGTAGTGCTATGAACTTCCCTCTCAGAACTGCTTTCGCTGCATTCCATAGATTTTGTGTTGTTGTGTGTTCATTTTCACTGGTTTCCAGGAAGTTTTTAATTTCTTCCTTGATCTCCTCGGTAACCCATTCATTGTTTAATAACATGCCATTTAGCCTCCATGTGTTCATATGTCTTTGCATGTTCTTGTTGCAATTGATTTCTAGTTTCATGCCATTGTGATCTGAGAAGATGCTTGATATGATTTCAATCTTCTTGAACTTGTAGAGACTTCATTTGTGTCCTAACATGTGGTCTATCTTTGAGAATGTCCCATATGCACTTGAGAAGAATGTGAATTCTGTAGTTTTGGGGTGTAATTCTCCGTAAATATCTATTAAATCCATTTGGTCTAGTGTTTCATTTAGAGTCTCTGTTTCCTCGTGAATTTTTTGTCTAGAGGATATATCCAGTGATGTCAGCGGGGTGCTGAAGTCCCCTGGTATGATTGTATTGCTGTTAGTTTCTCCTTTGAAGTCCTCCAGAAGGTTTTTAATATATTTTGTTGCTCCTATATTGGGTGCATATATGTTTAACAAGGTTATATCTTCCTGTTGGATAGATCCTTTCAATATTATGTAGTGACCTTCTTTGTCTCTAGTTTGGCTTTCATTTTGAAATCTATTTTATCAGATATGAGTATTGCTACCCCAGCTCTTTTTTCCTTTCCATTTGCTTGGAAGATTTTTTCCATCCCTTCACTTTCAGCCTATGTGAGTCTTTTGTTGTGAGGTGGGTCTCTTGTAAACAACATATATATGGGTCATGCTTTCTTATCCAATCTGCTACTCTGTGTCTTTTTATTGGAGCATTCAATCCATTTACATTTAAGGTGATTATTGATATGTACTTTTTTATTGCCATTTTTGTTTAGTGTGCTTCTACTTTCCTTCCTATTTCTTCTACTAATTACAGCAGTCCTTTTAACATTTCTTGCAGTGCTGGGTTGGTGCTAATGTATTCCCTTAGCCTTTTTTTGTCTGAGAAGCTCTTTATTTGACCTTCTATTTTGAATGACAGCCTTGCTGGGTAGAGTAGTCTTGGATTCAGATCCTTGTTTTTCATGACCTTGATTACTTCATGCCATTCCCTTCTGGCCCGTTGTGTTTCTGTGGAGAAGTCAGATGATAGCCTTATGGGGGTTCCTTTGTAGGTAACCTGTTGCTTTTCTCTTGCTGCCTTTAGGATTCTCTCTTTGTTTTTAATTTTTGGCATTTTAATTACTGTGTGTCTTGGTATGGGCCTGTTTGGGTTCTTCTTACTTGGGACTCTCTGTGCTTCTTGAGCTTGTATGCCTTCTTTCTTCACCAAATTAGGGAAGTTTTCTGTCACTATTTCTTCAAATATATTCTCTAACCCTTGCTCATTTTCTTCTTCTTCAGGGACTCCAATGATGGGAATATTATTACGTTTCCAGTTATCCCACAGTTCTCTTAAGCTGTCTTCCTGTTTTTTCATTGTTTTTTCCTTTTGGTTTTCTGATTGGTTGATTTTTTCTACCCTGTCTTCTAATCACTGATCCAGTCCTCAGCTTCCTCTCCTCTGCTGTTTAGTCCTTCCAATGTGTTCTTCATTTCTCCTATGTCATTCTTCATTTCTTCTTGCTGCTTCTTCATTTCCAAATGGTTGATTTTCAATGTTTCTATGTCTTTGCTTATGGTGTTGATGTCCTTGCTCATGCTGTTGAGCTTCCTCAAGATCATGGCTCTGAATTCTAGTTCTGTTAACTTGCTTAACTCTTTTTCATTTATCTCATCTTCGGTAGAGGTCTCTTGTTCTTTCATTTGGGATCTGTTTCTTTGTTTCACCATTTTGGCTATCTCAGTGGTTTTTGGAGCCTGCCAAATTTTCCTGTGGATGTTGGTGTTCTGTTGTTTGTGGCTCCCTCTACTGGGTTTGGATGAGTGTGGGAGGACCCAGGTTAAACACCACCGTGGAGTCTTACTTTCCAGGGTATATTTGCAAGCCCAGCAATGGTTAAGTTATCCTCTAGCTTTTTGCCTAGAGGCTATTAGTTGTGGTTGCTTGAAGAGCCTTGGGTTTTCAGTTGAATGAATACCTCCCTCAGTTGTTCAGTGAGAGAGGATTTCCAGAGGGTAGGGCAGATGCTAGTAGTTAATGAGCCTCAGTTTGCATTTCAATGGCTCACTAGGATGTGGCTAGATCTCCGAGGGAGGGGCTGCCACCTCCCCCCAGAGCCCTGTAATGGAGTAAGACAACCAGGCCACAGTCCTGCATGGCCGCAACTCAGCAAAAGCTCTGAGCGCCCTCCAAATCCCGAGTGTCCCCTCACAGTTCCAGTCCAGTCTGCCCTCCCTCTGCCGGAGCCCAGGTGAGTGGCTGAGGCTATTTCTGAGCTCTGTCCCGGCTCTGCACTGTGGAGCAGGCTTGGGCTTTAACCCTGAGGGCACTGCGCTGCTCAAGGCTATGGCCGCTGCTGCCCGTGGGCTCCCAGCCCCCCTCTCGTGCCTTAGCAATCCTACCAGGATCGATTCAGTGTCCCTGGTTGTATGGTCCTCGCAAGCTGCTTTTCTGTTGCTTTTTCCCGACGATTTGTCTCTATTTCAGTTGTAATTCCAGTTTGGTCCTGGGAGATGGTCTGCGTAGCTTCCATTCATTCTGCCGCCATTTTCCTATATCTCTGCTACAACATTTTCTAAGTGGCAAAAAATTTGAAAATTTGGATGATGTCCAAAATGCCATGTCCAGATATTTTGCTCAAAAACCAATTGATTTTTATCGATCCAGCATTGAAAATTTGCACACCAGATGGTAAAAGGTTGTTGATAACGAGGGTGATTATATCATTGATTAAAAATAAAAACTTGTTAAAAATTTATCTGTTTGAATTAATGTAAAAACACAGTATTACTTTCAGGTCCCCCTAATAATTTTGTGCTTGCTTTTTTTTATGTCTTATGTTACTCAAAACTTTCAGAACTTTAAGTTGGGAACAGTTGGTATTTTATCAAATGCATTTTGAGTAGCTTTAGAAATTTTCATGTTGCTTTTTCTGCTATAACTTTTTTGTTGTTGTTGAAACTATTACAGATGTCCCCTATTTCTCACCCCTTTTGTCCCCTCTGCCTATTCTCTGCAACCCTTGCCTCTGGCCATCACCACACTGTTGTCTGTGTCCATTGGCTATGTGTATATGTTATTTGGCTAATCTCTTCACTTTCTTCCATCCAGTCTTCCCTATCCCTGCCTCTCTGACCTCTGTCAGTCTGTTCATGTATTTATGCCTTTGGTTCTACTTTGTTCATCAGTTTATTTTGTTCATTAGATTCCACATAATGTTTTGAATTATTAATGTATGCACAATAATAATCATCCACACTTACATTCATTGGATAAATACAAAACAAATATTATTTGCTAGTACTTTATAGTATTTTTCATATATATTCATAAGTGTACTTGTTTTATAATTTCTATTTTCTCCTTTATTTAAGTTTTGGTATCAAGGTGTCTAAATTAAATCAATTGAGAAACTTCCATTTTCATCTATAATTTAAAATAATTTCTATGCCATTGAAATTATATGCTACTGAACATTTATAGAGCTACCTGGGCTTGGAATCTTCTTTGATGATAGTTGTTTCACATTTCCATTTTTTCCCCATGGTTATTGATCTTCTCGGGTATTTGGGTTTTACTAATTAACTATAGTAATTCACTTGTTTAGAAATTTATTAATTTAATTGAGTTTTTCACATTTATATTTATGTGTTTATTTTTCTTAAGATATTTTTGAACAGTTTTGGGTTCACATTAAAATTGAGAGGAAGGTACAGAGATTTCATATATACCGCTTGCCCCCATGTGCAGGTTTTGTGTGGATATAAGTTGGTAGATATAAAGGACTGTATTGCTGGATAATGTGGTAAGCGTATATTTAGTTTTGTAAGAAATTACCACAGTCTTTCAAAATGGCTGTACCATTTTTTGTTCCCGCCAGCAATAAATTAGATTTCCTGTTTGCACATGCTCAGCAGGATTTGGTGTTGTAAGAGTTTGGATTTTGGTCATTGTAGTAGGTATATAGTGGTGCTTTGTAATTGTTTTAATTTGTATTTCCCAGACAACATGTGATGTGGAGCATCTCTTTATATGTTTATTTGCCATCCATATGTCTTCTGTGGTATGGTGTCTGTTAAGGTCTTAGGCCCATTTTCCCTTGGCTTTATTGAGATATAATTAACATATAACATAGTGTAAGTTTAAGGTATATAGGTATATAATGTCACGTATAGATACACGTAAGTATTGTGAAATGATTACCACAATAACTGTAGTTAACACATAGATCACTTTATATAATTATCTTTTTACTTTAATGGAAGAACAGTTAAGACATACTCTCTTAAAAACTTTGAGATACATAATATAGTTTCATTAACTATAGTCACCATGCTATACATTAAATCACCAGAAATTAATCATCTTTTTTTTTCTTTTAAGCAAATTTTATTTTTTCTTCTCCCTTCTTTTATTTATTTATTTATTTTAATCTTTATTGTTGAGAGTATTACAGATGCCCCTCCCTCCCTTATTTTCCCCATTTTGCTCCTTCTGGTTCCAGCCCTGCCCCAGGCCTTCACCACCCTACTGTCTGCATCCATGGTTAAAGCACATTTGCATATAAATGCTTTGGTTAATCTCTTCCCATCTCCCCTCCCCCCTTCCCACTGAGATTCCTGGGTCTGTTCCATGTTTCCATGCCTCTGTTTCTATTTTATTCATCACTTTATTTTGTTCATTTTATTCCTCATATAAGTGAGATCATGTGATACTTGTCTTTCTCTGATTGGCTTATTTCATTTAACATAATACTCTCCAGGTCCCTCCATGCTGTATCAAAGGATAATAGATCCTTCTTTTATAGCTGCATAGTATTCCATTGTGTATATGTACCAAAGCTTTTTTATTCACTCATCTGATGGACACTTGAACTGTTTACGGGTCTTAGCTATTGTAAATAGCACTGCTATGAGCATAGGGGTGCATATATTATTTCTGTTTGGTGTTTCAAGCTTCTTAGGGTATATTCTGAAAAGTGGAATCACTGGGTCAAATAGTAGTTACATTTTTTTTTATTTTTTGAGGAAACATCATATTGTTTTTCATAGTGGCTGCACCAGTCTGCATTCTCACCAACAGTGTACTGGAGTCCCCTTTTCTACACGTCCTTGCCAGCACCTGTTGTTTGATGATTTGTTGATGGTAGCCATTCTGGTGGGTGTGAGGTGGTACCTCATTGTTGTTTTAATTTGCATCTCTCTGATGATTAGTGATGTTGAGCATTTTTTCATATGTCTCTTGGCCATTTGTATGTCCTCTTTGTAGAAGTGTCTGTTCAGGTCCTCTGCACATTTTTAAATTGGATTGTTTGTCTTCCTAGTATTGAGTTGTATGAGTACTTTATATATTTTGGAAATTAACCCTTTATCAAATGTATCATTGGCAATTATGTTCTCCCACACAGCTGGTCCAGCCAGAGCGGCGCTGCAGGTTCGGTGGGGCCCTGAAGGCCCCAGGGATTTCCGCAGGCTGATGGCTCCCTATGGCAGCAGCAGCAGTGGTGCAGCTTGTGGGGCCTCATGCACCTAACTGTGACCTCTGGGTGCTGGGTCTCCCCCACTTCCTGCAGCCTCTTCTTGAGGAGGACCCTGTGGATACTCCAAAATGGCATGCTCTCCAATCCCAAGCGAAAAGCACCAGCGAGCAGCGTGCCAGTGGTGGCTACCTCCTGCCCCTAGTTTCTGCACCAACAGGTAGAGATCCACCCACACTCAAAACCATTCACACTCTGTCTCGCACCCGCTTACCCACTCACACTCTCACCCTCACTCTGGTCCTGCCCGCTGCCATGTTTGCTCTTACCCTAATTATTTTTTATTTGGAAGATTGTACCCTTTGACCAACATCACCCATTTCCACTAACCTCTCAGCCTCTGGCTACCATCATTCTGCTCTGTTTCTGTTGAGTTCAGCTTGTTTTGATTCCAAATATAAGTGAGATCATGTGGTATTTGTCTTTGTCTATCTTATTTCATGTTGCAAAATGACAACAAGGTCCATACATATTGTTGCAAATGGCAAGATTACATTCATTTTTATTGCTGAATAATATTTTATTGTGTATATATATTACACCTCATTTATCCATTCATCCATGATAGACAGTTAGGCTATTTCCATGTCTTGGCTCCTGTGAATTATACTTCAATGAATATGGGGTACAGATATCTCTGCAACATCCTGATTTCATTTCCTTTAGATATACTAGAAATGGTATAATTGGATCATATGGTAGTTCTATTTATAATTTTTGAGGAAGCTCCATACTATTTTCTATAATGGCTGTACAAATTTACATTTCTACCAAGAGTGAGCAAAGGTTTTCTCTTCTTAGCATCCTTATCAACACATATTATCTCTTCTATTTTTTTATAGTAGCCATTCTAACACTTGTGAGATGATATTTCATTGTGGTTTTGATTTGCATTTCCCTGATAACCGATGCTAAGCATCTTCATGTACCTGTTGGTCATTTGTATGTCTCCTTTGGTAAAATGTCTGTTGAAGTCTTTTGTCCATTCTTTAATTTTTTCCATTGAGTTGCATGAGCTCCTTTTATATTTTTGTTCTTAAGCACTTATCAGATAAATAGCTTGCAAATATTCCCTCCCATTCTGTAGGTTGCCATTTCATTTTGTTGTTTCTTTTGCTGTGCAGAAACTTTTTAATTTCATGTACTCTCACTCTTTGAATTTTGCTTTTGTTGCTTGTCCTTTTTTAGGTCATATATAAAAAATCATTGCCAAGAGCAATACCAAGGATCTTTCCCCTATATTTTCTTCTAGGATTTTTATGGTTTCACGTCTTACATTTAAGTCTTTAATCCATTTTGAGTTAGGCACTCATTCAACTACTCTCACTTTTCCCCATGAGTGAAATCACAGGCTGAGAAGTTCTCCTTTGTGGATAGAGGTTATGTGGGTAAAGTAAAACTGTTCCTTTTACCCTCTCTAATGAGTCTAATACTGAATTTTCTTTGCTCCAATAGGATGTTTGTACTTCATCACTGGACTTCTGGTGACATCCCTACATTTATATTTTTACAATTTTATAACATTTTTTACAGTTTTAAAACATAATGCTTATATTTTAATCTGGTTGCATCACTTTTCACTTTGATCACTTTTAGTTGTGTGCACTTTTTTTCTTGATTAACATCTTATGTTTATTTATGTTAAAAAGTATGTTTATTTTATAATTATCCTTTATTCCTGCTTTAGAAAAGCCATGTGTTATTTTTCTATCCTAATGAGAATAACAAGTCATTTAAAATAAATTTTCTGGTCCAGCTGGTATGGCTCAGTGGTTGAGCATCGACCCATGCACCAAGAGGTCGCCAGTTCGATTCCCAGTCAGGACACATGCCTAGGTTGTGGGCCAAATCCCCAGTGGGGGGCATGCAGGAGGCAGCCAATCGATGTTCTCTCTCATCGATGTTTCTATCTCTCTCTCCCTCTCACTTCCTCTCTCTGTAAAATCAATAAAGGAAAAAAAATTAAAAAAATAAATAAATTTTCTGTTTTCTCTATTAAGTGATTTTTAAAAGTTTGTCTCTCTTTTTAAACTAACAATAAGATTTATTTTTCAAGAACTATAGCAGTTTTATTCTCTATATATAACACTAGGGTATTTTATTTACTTTAGATCTTCTGGAATTATTAAATAGAGATATCTTTAGAACAGTTGTTTGCAAATGAGCAAGCATGTGGCTTGCCTTTTCTCCTTTATAGTCTCCATTTGGATGACATAGCAAATTGGCCTGATATCACATGGTGAAAGTCTGTATGTATGAAATTCTTGCATGGAGATCCTTTCAGAGTACCTCCTTATATATTGGACAGGAAAACTTAAATTCCAACTTTGTTGTAGAAAACCAGCTAAAATTAGGCAATGGTACCTTTGGATGTCCATAGCATGCCTTCTCAGATCTGTCCTTGAGAAAAGATTGTTGTGGATAGCTTCCATTCTAATGTCCAGTTCTTACTTTGTTTCAATATGGCTTTGCTCAACCTCTTATAGAGGAATGGCTACCTGTGGTGCTCTGCCAGTCTTGCCTGAATCTGCATAGGGCACACAGCAAAGGCTTATACAATGGTCAATATCTATTCCTCCTGAATTGTGAGAGGATAGGAAGCCTGTGAGTAGCTGCCATCTTCAAACCACCTATCTGCCTCTCCTGAAAGGCTGTCAGGAGGCAGCTTCTGATCACCTCCCATGTTCTCATGTGGTATGGGACTTTCAACCCTTGCTCCCCAAAATAGAGCTAAAGACTGTAAAATCTCTTAACTGCAATCTAGCATTGGCTCCTTGACAACATTGTAGTTACATACACCTTTAGTTTTGGTGTCTTTCTTTTTGGTGTGCAGACCAAAGATCCTGGGGAACTGGCACCTTTGGCTACTCTTCCTTTTGTTCTCTACATAGTAAATATAATGTCTGAATCTAAAGGCCACTTCTTGCATATTTACTGGCCAAATCAGTCAGGCATTGTCCTTAGCCTTGGCTTTTCTGTTTTGGGTAACTAAGACCTCTATAAACCCTTTCCTTGACATTCTGAACTAAAATATTAAATAAAATAATATAATACCTACTATTTCTGCAGTAGAGAAATGGCTCACAGTTTTTTGGATGGCATAAATCTTGGATCTCTAGTTAGTGTGGAGGCAGAAGGAAAAGTACCATGTATCTCTGTATTGTCCATCAGGACATTGGGTTAGCTCTCTATCAAGTGATAGTGCTTAAGTCAGCAACTAGTGATGGTTATGATTTCCAACTTTAAAACAAAAGTGGAAATATCTCCAGAGTGGGCTATTGATTTTGGATTTTAGAGTGGTTACCAATTTTTGCTGAATCTTCATGGAGAGCTGAGCCAGGGTCAGAGCATCAGATTTTACCTCAAACACGAAGCCTTACCAAGCAATATTGTTATTATACTAATAATAACAATAGATAAGACTTATTGAGGACTTACTACTATGTGCACAGAACTATTTTAAGAGCTTCACATGCATTCTTTCCTTTATTCCTCTAAGGAACTCTGTGAGAGGGAGTTGCCACTTTTGTCCTCACTTTAAATATGATTTATTGAGGCTACATGACATTCCTAAAGACACACATCTAGTGAACTAGAATTTGATAGTAATAGCTTTGTCAATGCAAAAATTCTGGTCTTTGTGACAGTATTATTTTTAAAATAATGTAGGGGAGGAAAAATGTCCCTCTGCCTTCCTGAGTTTTTGGCATAGACCCCTGTAATAAGTCAGATTAACAAGAGACAAACAAGCAGAATTTTATTAACATGTATACCTCAGGTATACATGGAAGATACCCAGGGGAAAAATGAGTAGCTCAAAAAAGTGGCTTAGAACTTTGGTTTCAAGCCATCATCATTCACTAAAGGCAAAAGAAGAAAGGTGTGTGTATGGGGTGGGAAAGTTACCAGGAAAAACTATGTAAACAAGGGCAATATTTGTTACTTAGATTTAGTCAGTGCCTTCACCACTGATTTTTCTTCTCATGATTTAGTCACCCTTTTCTTCTTTGTAGAAAGGGAGACACCCCTATAATGAAGATTTCCTTTAAAAATATAAATTTCCCTTACATAAGGGTAACTTTTACTCTGTTTTCAGAACTTTTTCTGTGTCTACTCTTTCTCAAAATAATCAGCTTAAAGTAATCCATATGCCAAAGACATACTTTGGGGTGACACATTCTACCTTTCAATAACAATTAATACTTTGATATTCTGATAATATAAATCAATATCTATGCTATTACTCAATAGTCCAATCTTGAGAGTTGTTCTTATACTTGCAATTTAATGAAATCATATTTTTAAGCCTGACAGTGTGAGAATAAACCTTAGACCATGATGAATTCAGAAAGGGTAATGTATCTTGACCTGTCTGGGAAACTAGATGGCATTCCCCGGCACAATTTCAGTCTGTGCATTGATTAAGCACCTTTCAGGGGAGCTTCTACAAACAATGATCATTAGTGTTTATGATCATTATATGGATAACCTATAATATTCTTTTCAAAAGAGAAATATTGTTATATTTATTATATTATTCTTTGCAAAAAAGCACAATGCATATTATAAAATTAATGCTGTAATGATGACTGAAGTCAAACAGGTTTTCTGATTAACCTTCAATAGAAGACTCATTATTGAGGACAACCTTATCTGATTTAAATGAGTTTTTATTGAAATACTTCTTGATCATGGTATAGAGAGATATTTATGCCATACAACTGGGAATCCTAAAAGACTCTCTTCTTTAATGGTTGCCCTAAAGATTTCTGTTGTTAGTCATCTTCCATACAAGTTAATGCAGGTGGCATCTCCAGGCTCATATGTGCTATTCCAACAGAGCTCAGAAAGGGATTTTTGCCCAGAGTTGCATTTTACTTTTCTCACAGTTATTCAGGACATTAGAGTGTTTCTGATAAATTCTCAAGCACACACATTCATTGCTTTGAAGTTGAAATTTTAATTTTGATGTAAACTTCAAACAAGTTGAATTAGCACATTTATTTCCTCCCTTTCAAGTTTTGCTTTTCACTTGTTCACCCTGCCCAGACAAGCAGAAAAGACTCACTATTTACAAAAGATAATAACCTGGCAGGGCCAACTCACTTGCTATCCTGGGTCCCTGAGGTGTCAGTGATACATTGTGCTAATCTTCTCAGGGTTCATTGCCCTTTATATGAGGCTCTTGGGGAGACATTGCTTATCCCACTAGAATATATCTCCAAAGCACTCTTGCAGTGTGGATAAGAATGTAGAATTTGGTATCATAGAGATGTGTCTTCTAATCACTGCTATATCACAAGTGTGTTCCTTGCAGAAGTATTTTACTTCTTAAATTCTCAGTTTCCTTATCTGTCAAATAGAGATAATGATAGGTTCTATGACATGTGATATTAAGTGATTATCACAGCACTTGGCAAGCATTAAGTATCAAAATTGTTGGATATTAATACTGTAACATTTTTCCTCCTCCAACACAACTTAGGATATAGCATACACTCATAAGTAACAGTGGCTCAATTAATGTCAGTAATTCTCAATAAAAGGACAATGAGACCAAGAGAGAGGCAATTTGAAAAAGCCCCTAGGAAATTCTGAAATGTTCCCCCAAAGGAAGTATGCTGCCACAGAATAAAAAAATTATTGTACCAATGGTTAAAAATTTCAGACATTGTGGCACTGAGACTGTTTACATATTTTTGGACAGCTAAGGAATTGCAAGGCACCCTGGAGATCATGGATATGTCATTGTTTCTCAAAATGTGGTCTGTGAATCACTTTCCTCAGACTTGTCTAGGGAACTGGTAAAAATGCAAATTCCTAAGACCCTTGTCATTCCAAACCTACTGCTGTAACAGAAATTCTGCAGGGTAGAATTTGTATATTCTCAAAAAGTATTTCAGGTAGATTCCGTTGCACTAAGGTCTGAGAACAAATGAATAGTTCTGCTGTATACTCTACTTACAAGAAAAGCCAGTCTAGAACCTTGGGGGAGAGGAAAGTAAGTGATTGATTGTCTCCAATTCTAATAAATATAGCAATAATAGTGACATAATTTAGAGAGATCTTCACCATAATATAGACTGGGAGAAGAGGTGGGATCCCAAGGGAAATCACAATAGAATATTCTGTTCACTTGTATCTGAGGGAGTTCCAACCTTCATGGGGATAATTCCTTCTCAGTTGCAAGATCAATCTGATCCTTCATTCCAGTGAGGACTGTACCTGGCTTGTCTTCCTCCAAAACTCCCCCAGAGAGTGTTCAGTCAACTCCACTTTCTGCCTATCATCTCTCCTGCTATTTGGTTTATTTAGCTACTCAGTGCCTCTTCCTGAAAGTATTTTGACCTTCCCTTGTTGGGCCACAGCTAAGGTCAAATACAGGGAGGGGCAAAAAAAGTTTACAGTTGTTCATGTGGAAAATAATACAATAATTAATAAATAATAATACAAGAATAAACTCTGTGTTTCATGTACTTACAACTATAAACCTACTTTTGCCCCATCCTGTACAGACCCAGCTCTATCTCTGCTGCTACTCTTGATCTCTCTGCAAGAGGTGAGATTTTATTTTTCTACATTTTTGCAACTATAAAATAATCAAGTAGAATCCTACAACTCTCCCATGGCATGTACCTGGTTTCTCTCAAGTTTCTCCCCATTTATCTCAGAAAGTTTAGAAATAACAATCCCTGGAGTTACTACTTTTGATTATTCACAATGGGTTTTGAAGGCTGTCTTCTTAGGAAGTTGTTTGGGTTAAGAAAATTATCCTAATCATTTACATAGTATTACTAGATAGTACCCCTTACTTTTTTCATTCATGTGTATACCCAACTTAAGGTAATAATTCAAAGATGGTAAACTACCACTACCCATAATTGCAGCTATGACTACAGCTACTTCTATTACTAATACCATCACCAGTGCTATAACTACTGGTTAATGTTTATTGAGTGCTTACATTGTGTCAGGTACTATTCTTTACCTATAGTAGAGCATTTAATCCTAATAACAACAAAGTGAGTTAGGTTTTATTATTATTACTATTTTTTTTAAATGAGGAAACTGAAATATAGAGGAATTAAATTACTTGTTAAAGTTCATACAGCTAATAAGTAATTAAGCTGGGTTTGGAATCCAAGTAGTGTGCCTGGATCTCTACTTTTAATTAATGCAGTATTTTAGCAAGGAGGAAATCTTTTTTCACGTCTAAGTAGTCCTGGCCTATGCATATATCTTTCAGAAAATATTCATAGTGCCTGATAGCTTTTGTCCATAGCCTTTGTCAAGTGGTGAGCAGTTTTATATTAATGATTTTATTGTTGGTCCATATAATTCTTAGATATATTTTTCCTTGATAAGAAAAATGGCACAGGGGTTTTTCATTAACATTTTTATATTTGAAAACTGAGGCTTGGAGAGCCAAGACCAAAGTCAGACTATAAGCCAATCCTTCAGTATTCTATTGTGAAACTAAAGGTTAGCATAGAATAGGGGAGGCAGCAAGGTCTTACTGTAGGAATGATATGTTTTCAGCCATAGGATTATTTTCTATCTAGTAATTCAGCAGACACAAATACAGTACAATACAATTTTATGTTGCAATAGCAATTAACTTCCTGTCATCTATCTTGAACTATTCTATTTATCATGTCCAGATAGTTATTTGATGTTTGAAGATGCAATTTATATATATATTTAATATATATATATATTTTATCCTCACCCAAGGACATTTTTCCATTTTTTGTTCAGATAAAGTGGGAGGGAGAGAGAGGAAGAGAGAGAGAGAGAGAGAGAAACATTGACATGAAAGGGACACATCGAGTGGCTGCCTCCCGCAGGACCAACCAGGGCCAGGGACAAACTGCAACCGAGGTACATGCCCTTAGCGGGAACCTAACCTGGGTCTCTCTGGACCGCAGGCTGACGCTCTAACCGCTGAGCCAAACCAGCCAGGGCTGAAGATGCAATTTATAAGACATTGATCTGTGCCTTAACAACCCAAAGACATCACTTTGTATTGCGCATTGTTTTGTGTAGCCTGATTTTGACTTATGTTGTATTCAAGCCAACTAATCAGGATAAAAATTATTGGAAAGTAAAAACAAAATAGGTTAGGACCCCAGGTGAAAATTGAAATCCATGTATATTTTCAAAATAAAATGGAAATGATGGAATCAGCCAGGTTTAGGTATCTTGAAATGTCTTGTGAAAACAGTATTTTGTAGTCCATCCGTGCCTAGATGACATCAGCCAATGCAAAGGGCTCCTCAGCAGGCTCTCCCGCAGCCACCTTAGAGCACTCCACCAGCTTGGAGGCCTTCAGTATCTGCTCATCTCACTATAGGCTGTGACAACATGAGCAACAAAGAAGGATCAAGAGGGTTCAGAAAACGGAAGCATGACAATTCCCCACATACCCAGAGAAGGGAAGGATGTTAATTCATCTTCACCTGTGATGTTGGCCTTCAAATCGTTTCAGCAGGAATTTGATGCAATGCCTGATAAATAGGAGAGACTTGTAAAACTTAGTCTGGATATAATTGTAGAAAGTAAAAGGACAGTTTTTCTGATTCATAGGATTACAAATGCTCCTGATATGGAATAAATAGTGGCTGAATCAGAAATTAAATTGAATGGTGTCAGACAAAAGATGTTGTAGGTGGCCCAGGGACTCTCAGAAGACATGCATCAGTTCTATAGAGCCATTACTACAGGACTACTGGAATATGTGGAGGCCACCTCCATTCAACACTTTATCAAAACACGCACTTATCAGTATGGGTAAAATTAGTAAACAATTGGTATTTACAACAGAAGACAATAGGAAAGAAGATAAGATGCCCCTCTTCTGATGCTCAGGATAAACAGTTTGGTACTTGGAGACTGAAAAGCACACCTGTTGATTACCTTCTGGGAGTGGCTGATTTAACTAGAGAGTTGATGTGGATGTGTATTAACAGTGTGGAGAAAGGGGACATTGACACCCTCTTTGAAGTGAACCAATTTTTACATCAGGTTTATGATGGCTTTTCATTCATTGGCAATACTGGACCTTATGACGTTTCTAAGAAGCTGTATACCTTGAAACAAAGTCTGGCCAAAGTGGAGAATGCTTGTTTTGCCTTAAAAGTCAGAAGTTCAGAAATTCCCATATGCTGGCAGATATCTTTTTAGTTAAAACAGAAATGATTGATCAAGAAGAGGGCATTTCTTAGAATAACATTACTCAGCTATTATTCTCCTAAGAGAGACCATTTGTAAGACTGTTGTTTAGTATTTTATTTGACTTTATTGTGGCTTTTACATAAAATGTTTTCAGTTTTACTTGTTTCAAATTATATACAAATTGTACATAAAATTATCGAAATAAATCATTTTCTATACCTTACTCATGAAAGTTTGCATTCAAATGTTTGCATATATACCTATTTGAATTTTTGTTGCCTAAATTTCATCACTTATCTTTTTAATGTGAACATGCTTCAGGGTGCACTTCCTGTCATACCTGTCTTAATTTACTTTGGGTGATTTTATGAGTGGCAATAATAATTAGTGGAAGCCATTTATAATTTAAATTGATGATTTTGTTATATATAGAAAAGATTTCTTAGTTATACATCTGGACTTGAGCTTTTTGTTTAAATTTTTTGTTAATATTGTGCCAAGCCTCCAAAATAGGCTTACTCCATAGAACAGACTAAAATATTTCTAAGTTATCAATATACTTTAATTTTATGTGGCATAGTGGTAAGAATTCACATTATATTTTGGGTAATTTAGGCCATTTTAAATTCATATGAAACAGCCTTCCAGAAAAAGGGACATGCACTCAGATGTTAGTTTTCACCTTTAACTTTTGTCCTTTATCACAGAAAGTCTGCTAGAGAATTGGAGATAATATTGTAATATTTTCACTGGTGTTTGAGTTGAATTATATATTTGTATATACAACTGAAATCCTTTTAGTAGTGATTATTTAGCAATTTTTTTTGTTGTCTATTATATTAACATTAGACATGCTTGGAGGCTTTCTTATTCTAGCATCTATAAGAAATTATATTTAAGTAATTATAATGAAGTTTTGAAATTTTTGAAATACCAAGTTAATACAAACCTTTATAATTGTCCATTTGTGTTCATTGATAGTATAAAAAGTTGCCAAAGAAAATGTATCTTGTACAATTCATCAGTAAGACAATTGTCAACACAGTTGGGGATAACAGTGGTAGTCTCTAGTTACATTTAGAATTGGAACTTGCCACCCAGCCAGTGTGGATCAGTGGTTGAGCATCGACCCATGGAACAAGAGGTCACTGGTTTAATTCTTAGTCAGGGCACATACCTGGGTTGCAGGCTCAATCCCTATTGGGGGTATGCAAGAGGCAGCGAATTGATATTTCTATCTTTCGCTCCTCCTCCCTTCCTCTCTCTCTAAAAATCAATAAAAATATATTTTAAAAAAGAAAGAATTGGAACTTGCCTACTGAAATTAGTTATAGATTATTCTCAGTGATGTGAAACTGACCTAAGCATGGCACTATTGGCTGACAATCAGACATTTGGTTTTGTGAGTTTTGAGAATCTACACACTGGATTTTATTTTTGGAAACATTAGCTGCTCTATTTGTAAGGGCTGATTCTTTGAAAGTATAATTTTCTCAAAAAAATTACCTAAAGGAAAATAAAACATATATATGCCTAATAAATTTTTTTAAACCTGCATTTTATAAGAAACAAAATTACATTTAACCAGTGGAAGTAACTTTCTGATATGACTATACATGCTTCAAGTTGATATGATTTACATTGGAGTATTATTTGACTGAGTAGTGCTGGTGGTAAGACACATAAAAATATATGAATTGAACATTCAGAAAATCACAAAATGTCTTATACTTATGAGAGCATAACTAAGAAGACCACAGAATCACTTCTACATGTTGACCTTAGGATAGAAAGCAATTTAATGTTTTAATGACACTGTGATTCATATAGAAATAAGATGTTAACCTGAAAGTGGATTGGCAGAGGATAGAGATGAAGAACAAAGAAGAGTTTTTTTTTAATTTATTTATGATATGTATGACTGAAGATGTTTATACTTCAGAGTTCAGTAGTGTTGGTCAAATGCTTATGTATCCAGCTAACTTAAGAAGAATACCAGGTATTAAATTGCAGTTGATCTTATATATAATCTTTAGAAACACTTAACTGGCAAATAAAATACACTGCTCAACTGATAATCATAGAACTTAAATAGAATTTCTGAAAACCAAAGGCTGGATCTGTCATGGTAATGGACAGACAGCTGAGAAATATAATCACGACTATGAATAAGTAGTATAACTAAAAATGAACACAAAACTATTGAATGGAAGACATGGAGAAAAGATTTGATATCCTATTGATAATGTTAGAATTATTGTACAAATTACTGTAGGTTTCTGTATTGAGTGGAATATTATCCTCACCAAAATTCATATTCATTTGGAAATGGTGAACGTGAAATTATGTAGAAGTAGGGTCTTTGTAGATGTAATCAAGTTAAGAGCCACATCAGCCAGAGCAAGAATTCTTTTTCATAACAATGCATTGAGGACATCTGGTCAAGATGGTGGTGTAAGTAAATGCAGTACTCGCCTCCTCCCACAATCACATCAACATTACAACTAAACTACGGAACAACCATCATACAAAACCACCTGAAATCAAGCTGGATGGAAGTCCTACAAGTACAAAATTAAAGAAGAAGCCATATCAAGACTGGTAGGAGGGGTGGAGGCATGGACAGGCTGGTCCCACAACCACATGTGACAGATAAAAATCAGGAGGGACACCTTGGCTGTGAAGGTCCTCCCGGAGGAGTGAGAGGTCCCCATCCAAAACCAGGCCCCCAGCTCAGTGTTCCAGTGCCAGGAAGAGAAGTATTCATAACTTACAGCTGTAAAATCCAATGGGAAATGAGGCTGAGGGAGGCTGAGGCTTCTAGAGTCCCAGGCAGTTCCTCTTAAAGGGCCCATAAACAGATTTACTCAGACTCGCACCCTCCAGGCTTCAGCGTGAGGGACGCAGCTTGAAAGGCACCAGAGACATACGAGGAAGACCTGAGTTATTTGGCATTGGGGCGAGAGTTGGAGAGGCAGCTTTCTCCTGGACAGACTTGCTCGTGGAGGCAGATGTTTCTTTGGTGAGCCCTTCCCCCAAGGGGCAGGCAGACAGGCTTCATATCTGAGACTCCAGAAACCTGGCTCACACTGTTTGACTCGCCCTGGTGATTCCCTGAGGCCCTGCCCCAACCAACTTTCAAGCCCACCCAAGTTGTTTCCAGTGGCTTTACCAAAGGAATGGCCTGTCTTGGCTCCTGTTTCAGATTTTCCAAAATTCTCCCAAAAAAAGTAGCATCTGCCTTCACCGAGCCCCATACCTCTAGCTAACTGGCCACAGGCCCAGCACTAAGAGCAGCCAGCCATGGTTCACAACTTGGTTTGGCCTGGACACCTCCAAGCCTAGACCAGAAGCAACCTTCTGCAGATTGCTTTGTAGCTTAGGCCTGGTGTCCCCAGGTAGAACACAGGTAGTGGCTGGCCTTGCCGCAGAGCCAGTACACCCAGTGGACAGCTTCAAACCACATCAAACCACCACCACCCAACCACTTCCACAAGTGACACAACAAAGTAGTGTCCTCAGTGGGTACCAGAGGCCTGCTGAAGTAAGTCTTGCTCTATGTGGTGAGCCCCTGCACAGCTGGTCCTCCAAGGTGTTAGAGGTCAGTGGTCAGTGGGCACAACCAGTCCCTGCAGCTGATCAGCGTGAGTAAATCTCTCCCATTGATGTGCCAACAGCAATTACAACAGAAGAGTATACAGTCTACACAAGGGATGCACCTCGAGAGCCCAGATGGGGTGATCAGGGAGGCTGTGCCGCTGGACCCTACAGGACACCTACTATAATAGGCCACCCTACAAAGCCTAGGAGACATAGTAACTCTATCTAATACATAGAAACAAACACAGTGAGGCAGCCAAAATGAAGAGACAAAGAAACATGTCCCAAATGAAAGAACAGAGCAAAACTAAAAAAAAAAAAAAAAAAAAAAAAAGAGAGAGAAAAGCAATATAACAGATTCAGAGTTCAAAACACTGGTTATAAGGATACTCAATGAACTCAGTGAGGGCCTCAAGAGCATAAAAAAGGACAGTCAGAAATGAAAGATACACAGTCAGAAATGAAGAAAGCACTAACTGAAATAAAGAATAATTTACAGGAATTAATATTATAGTAGGTAAAGCAAAGAAGCAAACCATCAATTTTGAATATAAGGGAGGAAAAAAACACCCAATCAAAACAACAAAACGAAAAAAGAATGCAATAAAAAAACGAGATAGTGTAAGGAGCCTCTGGGAGAACTTCAAGCATACCAACATTCGAATGATGGAGGTGCCAGAAGGAGAAAAGAGAGAGCAAGAAATTGAAAACCTATCTGAAAAAATGACAGAAAACTTCCCTAACTTGGTGAAGGAAACAGACATACAAGTCCAGGAACCACAGAAAGCCCCAAACAATATGAACGCCAAGAGTCCTACACCAAGACACATCATTATCAAAATACCAAAGGTTAAAGACAAAGAGAGAATTTTATTTTATTTTATTTTATTTATTTTTTTAATCCTTACCCGAGGACATTTTTCCATTTTTTGTTCAGGTAGAGTGGGAGGGAGAGAGAAGAAGAGAGAGAGAGAGAAACATCGATGTGAAAGGGACACATCGAGTGGCTGCCTCCTGCACGACCCAACCAGGGCCAGGGACAAACTGCAACCGAGATACGTGCCCTTAGCGGGAACCGAACCCGGGTCTCTCTGGACCGCAGGCCGATGCTCTAACCGCTGAGCCAAACCGGCCAGGGCCAAAGAGAGAATTTTAAAAACAGCAAAAGAAAAACAGTTAGTTACCTATAATGGAGCTCCCATAAGACTGTCAGCTGATTTCTCAACAGAACATTTGCAGGCCAGAAGGGAGTGGCAAGAAATATTCAAAGTGATGAAAAGGAAGAACCTACAACCAAGATTACTCTATCCTGCAAAGCTATCATTTAGAATCGATGGACATATAAAGAGTTTCCCAGAAAAAAAAAAAAGCTAAAGGAGTTTATCACTACCAAACCAGTATTATATGAAATGTTGAAGGGTCTTCTTGAAGAAAAAAAGATAAAAAATATTAACAATAAAGTACAATAAATACATATCTATCAACAATTGAATCTACAAACAAAATGAACAAGTGAAACTGAAACAGACTCATAGATTCAGAGAACTTTTTGATGGTTGCCAGATGGGAGGAGTGTTGGGAGAATGGGTGAAAAAGGTGAAGGAATTAAGAAGTACAAATTGGTTGTTAGACTGACAAACCTCAAAGGGAAGGGGGGAGAGGGAATGGGAAGAGATAAACCAAAGACATTATATGCATATATGCATACCAATGGACACAGGCAACGGTGTTTGGAAGGCAGGAAGTGGGAGACTGGATAGGAGGGAATCAATAGATAAAAAATTAGGGACATCCGTAATACTTTCAGCAATACAATTAAAAAAAAAAAAAAACCCACAGTGCATTGCATATTGTAGTTTTGTGAATGGATTTTCTTTTACATTATTTGACTGTTTTCCTGACCTTTAAATCTTAATTTATTAATATAGAGTTGTACTTCCAGTACAGAATGGAGACATATTTTGGCAAATAATTTTTAGACTTCTTAAGAAGGAATAGAGGGACTTCCAAAATGGCAGCAGAGTGAATGGAAGCTACACAGACCATCTCCCAGGACCAAACTGGAATTACAACTAAAATAAAGACAAATCATCAGAAAAAAAAAACAACAGAAAAGCACCTGGAGAGGACCCGTATAACCACAGTCAGAAAGCAGACACTAAATTGAGCCTGATAGGAACTGCGGAGGTGTGAGAGGACGGACTTGGAGCCCACACACAGCAACTGTTTTAGCTATGAGCAGTTTGCTCAGGGTTAAAATCCCAAGCTGGCTCCACAGTGCAGAGGGCCAGGACAGAGCACTAAATTAGCTACAGCCACTCACCTTGGGCTCCAGCAGAGGGAGGCCGGACTGGACTGAAACTGTGTGGAGAGACTCGGGAGCTTGGAGAGGTGGGACAGCAATGGGAGTTTGTGCTAAAGCACTTGTTCACAGGGCAGTAGCCATCTTACTCAAAGAGCCCCTTTGCAGAGCCCTGGGAAGAAGCAACAGCCCCTCCCTCAGGAATTTAACACCACCTGGCCAGGCCAGAGAAATGCAAATTGAAGCTCATTAACAGCCAGCAAGAATCTGCCCCACCCTCTGGAAATCCTCTTACCCTGAACACCACAAGGATTTTTTTCATTTGGTTGAGGGCTACAACCCAAAGTTCAACAAGTAACTGAGACTAATAGCCTCCAGGCAAAAAGCTAAAGGATAACTGAACCTCTCCTAGGATTACAAATCTACCCAGGAAAGTAAGACTTGACAGTGGTGTTTAACGTGGATCCTCCCACACTCATCCAAACCCAGTAGAGGGAGCCACAATCAGTAGAACACCAACACCACAGGGAAAATTTGGCAGACTCTAAAACCCATGGAGACAGCCAAAATGGTGAAACAAAGGAACAAATCCCAAATGAAATAACAAGATAATTCAACAGAAGATGAAATAAATCAAAGGGAATTGAGCACGATATCAGAGGGAGAGTTCACAGTAATAATCATAAGGAAGCTCAACAACATGAGTGAAGATATAGAAGCTTTGAAAACCAACCAATTGGAAATGAAGAATGACATAGCAAAAATAAAGGACACATTGGAAGGAAAAACCAGCAGAGTAGAGGAGGCCGAGGATTGGATCAGTGAATTAGTTGACAGGGTAGAAAAAAATCGCTCAATCAGAGGACCAAAAAGAAAAAAACAATTAAAAAACAGGAAGAAAGCTTAAGGGAACTGTGGGACAACTTAAAATGTAACAACATCTGCATAATAACAGTTCCAGAAGAAGAAGAAAATGAGTAAGGGTTAGAGAAGATATTTGAAGAAATATTAACAGAAAACTTCCCTAACTTAGTGAAGAAAAAAGGCATACAAGTTCAAGAAGCACAGAGAGCCCCAAGTAAGAAGAACCCACACAGGCCCACACCAAGACACATAATTATTAAAATGCCAAAAATTAAAGACAAAGAAAGAATCCTAAAGGCAGCAAAAGGTACGCAACAGGTTACCTACAAAGGAACCCCCATAAGGCCATCAGCTGACTTGTAGAAACACTACAGGCCAGAGAGGAATAGCATGAAGTAATCAAGGTCATAAAAAATAGGGATCTGAATCCAAGACTACTCTATTCAGCAAGGCTATCATTCAAAATAGAAGGTCAAATAAAGAGCTTCCCAGACAGAAAAAGGCTAAGGGAATATATTAGCACCAAACCAGCACTGCCAGAAATGTTAAAAGGACTGCTGTAATTAGTAGAAGAAATGGAAAGAAAAATTTACCTACAATAAACAAAAATGGTAATAAATAAGGACATATCAATAATAACCTTACATGTGAATGGATTAAACACTCAGATAAAAAGACACAGAGTAGCTGATTAGATAAGAAATCATGACTCATATATATGCTGTTTCTAACAGACCCACCTCATAATAAAAGACTCACATAGGTTGAAAGTGAAAGGATGGAAAAAAATCTTCCAAGCAAATGGAAAGGAAAAAAAAGCTGAGGTAGCAATACTCATATCCGATAAAATAGACTTCAAAATGAAGGCCGTAACTGGAGACAAAGAAGGCCACTACATAATATTGAAAGGATCTATCCAACAAGAAGATTTAACCTTGGTAAACATATATGCACACAACATAATATCACCAAAATATATTAAAAAATTCTGGAGGACTTCAAAGGAGAAATCGAAAGCAATACAATCATAGCAGGGGAATTCAACACCCCACTGACATCACTAGATAGACCTCTAGACAAAAATTTAAAAAAGATACAAAGGCTCTATATGATGCACTAGATCAAATGGATTTAATAGATATCTTCAGAGAATTACACCCCAAAGCTGCAGAATTAACATTCTTCTCAAGTGCACATGGAACATTCTCAAAGATAGACCACATGTTAGGACACAAACTAAGTCTCTACAAGTTCAAGAAGATTGAAATCATATCAAGTATCTTCTCAGATCACAATGGCATGAAACTAGAAATAAATTACAATAAAAACACACAAAAACATTTAAACACATGGAGACTAAATAGCATGTTATTAAACAATGAATGAGTAACCAAGGAGATCAAGGAAGAAATTAAAAACTTCCTGGAAACCAATGAAAATGAACACACAACAACACAAAATCTAGGGGACGCAGTGAAAGCCGTCCTGAGAGGGAAATTCATAGCACTACAGACCTACTCAAGAAACAAGAAATATTTCTAATTGATTATCTAACCTCACAACTTAAAGAACTAGAAAGCAAACAAAAAGAAAAACCCAGAGCAAGTAGAAGGAAAGAAATAGTAAAGATCAGAGCAGAAATAAATGACATGGAGACCAAAAAAAAAAAAAAAAACAATGCAAAAGATCAATGAAAAAAGAGTTTGTTCTTTGAAAAGATAAACAAGATTGATAGACCCTTAGCTAGACCCACCAAGAAACAAAGATAGATGACCCAATAAACAAAATCAGAAATGATAGAGGAGAAGTAACAACTGATACCACAGAAATACAAAGGATGATTAAAACATATATGAACAATTGTACACAAAAAAATTGGACAATCTATGCCAAATGGATAAAGTTCTAGAAACACGTAGTCTCCCAAAACTGAAACGAGGAGAGATATAAAGCTTGGCCAGACCAATAACAACTAAGGAAATTGAAGATTTAATCAAGAATCTTCCAGTAAACAAAAGCCTGGGCCCAGATGGCTTCATGGGGGAGTTTTACCAAACATTCAAAGAACTAACACCCATTCTCCTCAAACTCTTCCAAAAAATTGAAGAAGAAGGAAGGCTTCCAAACTCATTTTACGAGGCCAGAATAATTCTAAATTCCAAAACCAGATAAAGACACTACAAAGAAAGAAAACTACAGGCCAATATCCCTGATGAATACAGATGCCAAAATCCTTAACCAAGTATTAGCAAATTGGATCCGGCAATACATTAAAAAAATTTATTCACCATGACTAAGTGGGATTCATCTCAGGAATGCAAAGCTGGTATAATATTCGCAGATCAAAAAAAGTGATACACCACATAAACAAAATGAAAGATAAAAACCATATGATCATATCAATAGAGGCTAGAAAAGCATTCAACAAAATCCAGCACCCATTCCTGATAAAAACGCTCAGCAATGTGGGAATAGAGGGATTATATCTCAACATAATTAAGGCCATATATGAAAAACCTACAGCCAACATGATACTCAATGGTCAAAAACTAAAAGCATTTCCCTTAAAAACAGGAACAAGTTAGGGATGTCCACTTTTGCCACTCTTATTTAACATAGTACTGGAAGTCTTAGCTACAGCAATTAGGCATGAAGAAAAAATAGAAAAAATAAAAGGGATCCAAATTGGAAAGGAGGAAGTGAAACTGTCATTATTTGCAGATGACATGATATTGTACATAAAAAACCCTAAAGACCTCATCCAGCATCTACTAGATTTAATAACTGAATTTGGCAAAGTAGCAGGATACAAAATTAACATCAAGAAATTGACGGCATTCTTATACACCAATAATGAAGTCACAGAAAGAGACACACAAAAAAAAAAAAAATTCCATTTACCTTTGCGGCCAAAAAAATTAAGACACCTAGGAATATGCTTAACCAAATAAGTAAAGGACCTATTTTCAGAAAACTCCAGGATATTCAATAAAGAAATAGAAGAATATATAAAAAAAAATGGAAACATATACCTTGTTCATGGATTGGAAGAATTAACATCATTAAAATGTCCATACTACCCAAAGCAATTTATAAATTCAATGCAATCCCCTTTAAAATACCAGCGACATATTTCACAGAACTGGAACAAATACTTCAAAAGTTCATGTGGAACCAAAAAATACCCCAGATAGCCACAGCAATCTTGAAAATGAAGAACAAAGTAGGAGGGATCACAATACCAGATATCAGGTCATAGTACAAAGCCACTGTAATCAAAACAGCCTGGTAGCGGCACAAGAACAGGCATATAGATCAATGGAACAGAACAGAGAACGCAGAAATGGACCTAAGATATGTTCAATTAATATTTCACAAAGGTGACAAGAGCATGCAATGGAGTAAAGACAGCCTCTTTAATTAATGGTGTTGGGAAAATTGAACAGCTACATGCAAAAAAAAAGAAAAAAATGAAACTAGACCACCAACTTACACAATACACAAGAATAAACTCAAAATGGATAAAAGACTTAAATGTGACTCATGAATTCCTAAAAATCCTAGAAGAAAATGTAGACAACAAAATTTCAGACATCACATGCAGCAGAATTTTCACTGGTACAACACCTAAGGCAAGAGAAACAAAGGGAAAAATTAATACATGGGACTACAATGAACTAAAAAGCTTCTGCACAGCAAAAGAAACAGCAACCAAAATGGAAAGGGAACCCACTATATATGAGAACATAATTGCCAGAGAAGCATCAGATAAAGGGCTGATTTCCAAAATATGTAGAGTACTCATACAAGTCAACCAAAGGAAGACAAAAACCCGATTTAAAAATGGGCAGAGGACCTAAATAGATACCTCTCAAACAGGATATACAAATGGCCAAGAGACATGAAAAAATGCTCAACGTCACTAATCATCAGAGAGATGCAAATTAAAATGAATATGAGGTATCACTTCACACCTGCCAGAATTGCTGCCAACAACAAATCAAACAACAAGTGCTGGCGGAGGTGTACACTGCTGGTAGGAATGCAGACTTGTGCAGCCACTATGGAAAACAATATGGTGTTTCACTCAAAAATTAAAAATTTATCTGCCATTTGACCCAGTGATCTCAATTCTAGGAATACATTCTAAGAAGCCTGAAACACCAATCAGAAAGAATATATGTACCCTTATGTTCATAGCAGCACTATTTACAATTGTTAAGATCTGGAAACAGCCCAAGTGTCCATCAGTAGATGAGTGGATAAAAAAGCTGTGGTTCATATACAGAATGGAATACTATGCAGCTGTAAGAAAGAAAGATCTCATATCTTTTGAGAGGACATTGAGGGACCTGGAGAGTATTATGCTAAACAAAATAAGCCAATCAGAGAAAGAGAAATACCACATGATCTCACTTATTTGTGGAATATAATGAACAAAAAAAGCTGATGAACAAAACAGCGCCAGAGACACAGAAAGGAGTATAGTTTAGACTGACAAACCTCAGAGGTGGGGCGTGGTGGGGAGGGATGAGATAAACCAAAGAAGTTATATGCATATATGCATAACAAATGGACATAGACAACAATGCTTCGGGGGGGGCACGATAGGGAGGAGCGTGTCTGTGGGGGGAAAAACAGAAAGGTGTAAAAAAATTAATTAAAAATATTTTTAGAAAAGAAAGAATAAAATAAATGTTAGTCATAGAAAATTGTATTACTTTTTTTTTTTTTATCCTCACCTGAGGACATATTTACAGTTTTTGTTCAGATAGAGTGGGAGGGAGAGGGAGGAAGAGAGAGAGGAAAAGAGAGAGAGAGAGAGAGAGAGAGAGAGAGAGAGAGAGAGAGAGAGAGAGAGAGAGAGAGAGAAACATCGATGTGAAAGGTACACATGGAGTGGCTGCCTCCTGCAGGGCCCAACCGGCCGGGGACAAACTGCAACCAAGGTACGCGCCCCTAGTGGGAAGCGAACCAGGGTCTGTCTGGATTGCAGGCTGATACTCTAACTGCTGAGCCAAACCGACCAGGGCCAATTGTAATACTTTTATAATATTTGTATAACATTGTTTCAATTGTGAAAGGACAGGACTGACATGTATTGTGAATAGTTACTTGGCCTCTCCCTTTGATTTCCTCAGCAGGAACTCCTTCCCTAAAATTAATATATAGAAGACTATTTTCTATAGTTTACTTTGGATTTAGACTAATGTGTCAACTGGAGAATCATGTTTTTGACAACAGTGAATATCATTATTTATGGTATTTTAAAAGAATCAATATTTTGTAAATTTTGAAAAATACCAGTGTATATCTACTTGATATTCTGAACTTAATAAAAATGTATGCCACCACTGTGGAAAATATTGATATGTTTGGAA
Organism: Tadarida brasiliensis; assembly: GCA_030848825.1. Lineage (NCBI taxonomy): Eukaryota > Metazoa > Chordata > Mammalia > Chiroptera > Molossidae > Tadarida > Tadarida brasiliensis. The sequence continues at coordinate 42,814,881 of CM061280.1, forward strand.
CATACAAAATGTGTGTATCTTTAAAAAAATTTTTATTTATTGCCATGGCTGGTTTGGCTCAGCGGTTAGAGCGTCAGCCTGCGGACCAGAGAGTCCCAGGTTTGGTTCCCGCTAAGGGCATGTACCTCGGTTGCAGTTTATCCCCGGCCCCGTTTGGGGTCGTGTGGGTGGCAACCACTCAATGTGTCTCTCTCACATCGATGTTTCTCTCTCTCTCTTCCTCCTTCTCTCCCTCCTGCTCTATCTGAAGATAAATGCAAAAATATCCTCGGGTGAGGATAAAAAAAATTATTTATTGATATGAGAGAGAGATAAAGGGAGGTGAGAGAGAGAGTGAGTGAGAGAGAGAGAGAGAGAGAGAGAGAGAGAGAGAGAGAGAGATAGAGTTGTTCCATTTATTTATTCATTGATTGGTTGATTCTTGTATGTGCTCTGACCAGGGGTCGAACCTTTAACCTTGATGTATTGGGAACGACACTCTAACCAACTGTGCTACCTGACCAGGGCCTGTGTGTATCCTTTTTTAAAAAAACTGGTAATATGTAGTACACATCCACAAAAGTATACAGAACATACACATATAGCTCCAAAAATTACAATGAATTATAAGAGTGCAAACCTCTAACCACTAACCAAGTCTAGAAATAGAACAGTCGCCAGCACCCCAAAAGTTCACCAGCCCAAAGGTAAACATTATCGTGACTATTCTAATGCTAAAGTTTAGATTTGTCTCTTAATTGAACTTTATATAAATGAGATTATATAGTATATTATATTCTTTTGTGCAAGGCTTTTTTCACTCAATATTATGTTTGTGAGATTTTTCACAGTGTAATTGTTTATTTTCATAAGTGCTTACTATTTCTTTGTATGAATTATTTACCTATTCTACTGTTAATAGATATTTGGTTGTTTCCGATTTTAATGGAATGAATAATGATGCTCTGAATATTCTTTACATTGTGGTACATGTTTACACACTATTTGGGGGCATATGACAGGGAAAGGAATTGTTGGAATATAGGGTGTATATCTGTTCAAGTAGATAATGCCAACTATTTTGTAAAGAAATTGTGCCAGCTTATACTCACATGAGAGTCACTATTGCTGCAAATCCTCATCAACACTTAGCATTGTCAGTCTTTCTAATTTTAGACAATCCAGGGGATATTTAATGATAACTCATTATGGCTTTAATTTACACTGCAATTACAAACGATGTTTATGTACAGTTTGTTAAAAGATATTAGAAAACCCTTTGAATATTAAAAGCAAAATTATAATTAAAATATACTTTTATTTTGAGTATGTTAGAAGTGCATAATGCCTGAAAAAGTGCTGGAAGTAAATAAATTAAAATATTGACATTAGTTCAATCTGGATAGCTTGGATATACGGAATGACTATTTTTTTAATCTCTTGAGTTTTCCATTCATGGATATAAACTTCTTTTATATTTAGACATAAATAGAAAATAAAAATAAGAAAGTCCTTGTGGAAAAAAAAAAGATAAGGTCATACTGGAGCACGGTGGCCTCTAATCTAAAGAATGGTACACTTATAAGAAGAGGGAAATTTGGGCACAGACCCACCTAGAGGGGATATAGCCATGTGATGATGGAAGCACAGATTTGAACTATGTTCTCTATAAGCCAAAGAATGCCAAGGATTGTCAGCAACCACCAGAAGCTAGAAGAGGCAAGGAAGTATTCATCCCTAGAGACTTTAGAGAGACCATGTCCATGTTGACACCTTTATTTCAGGTGTACTACATTTTAACCTCCAGAACTGAGTAAATAAATTTCTGTTCTTTTATGCCACCTGGTTTATGGTACTTTGTTATGGCAACCCTAAGGGAACTAATACAGTTATGCTCCTTGAATTCTGAATACAATGTGATGATATATAATAAAGTGCTAGAAGATTAATTTAGCTTTGTAAAATTGAGTTCCTACAAGGAAAATCTCTTAAAAAATATGATCGCAATAATGATGAATGAAGGGCATAAATAAAGAAATGAGTGAGATCCTTGGGTTGCTGCATTAAAAGAGTGATATGACCATATAGAAGAGAGAAGCACAGACCAATCAAAAGATTCGGGAGGCTAAACTTACCTGAGGCCTAAAAAAAATGCTAGGAACATAAATAAGGATTTTAAAGCTAGGATATCCAACCCTTCTAGTTTTCCCAGGACTGAGGATCTTTCCAGGACAGGAGACTTTCAGCACTAAAACTGGGTCAGTCCCAAGTAAATTGGGATTAGTTTAAATTCTCCTACTTGAAGTATATTAGGTAAAGTGTATACTTGATAAGATAAATCACAATTATTCACCTCTTATGTGATTCCTTTATTCTCTGACAATGAGAATTGTTTTCACATGGAAAATGAGAAGAAGGTTTGAATTTCAGTTAAAGCAGCTATTTTCACCCCATGTCCCATGGCACACTAGTGTGTTGAAATAATTTATAAAACATGCAATATCTGACGATTTAGTCAGAGGTACTGACCTCTTTTCCCTTAGATTATGAAATAAAAAACTAACAACAATCAACACAATAGCTGTCTAGTGTGAATGAATCAAAATTATACCTATTTTTTGTCAGATCAGCAAATAATATATTTTTTTTGGTGTGCCACAGAATTTTAGTAATTAGTTTATGAAAAAGGTTGAAAAATCACTGAACTAAGGTATAGTTTCTATTTTAATTTTTAGTTTCTAGAATACCTTATTTTACCTTAATCTTTCATGCTGTTACTGAAAAATTTTGGATGTCACTGTGAGTACTGAGCCCTCTTCATAAGTGGCTGCTTTTCTTTCCAGGGTGTCCCAAGAGTCCTCTCTGGCTTTGGGATCTGCCTCCACTAGCAAGATATGCACAGAACCTTTGGGAAAAGCCCCTAGACTCTGCAGCATAATACCAGAGTCTTGGCATGTTGTTGTGCATGGCAATGAGCAACACCCAAGAAGCTTCTATGGCAGCGGTTTTCAACCTGTGGGTCGTGACCCTTTTGGGGGTTGAACGACCCTTTCACAGGGGTTGCTAAGACATAACAGTAGTAAAATTACAGTTATGAAGTAGCAACGAAAATAATTTTATGGTTGAGGGTCACCACGACATGAGGAACTGTATTAAAGGGTCGCGGCATTAGGAAGGTTGAGAACCACTGCATGGGGTTTTGCACTTATCAAGGAACTGGTGTATCTCTTAAGAGTTCTTAGGAGACACTGGTAATCAGATGTTCAGGACATTTATATTTGTCAAATAATTTATTAGCAACATCATGCCAGAAATTGGACCCATGATGTTCTATGAGGTCAGCAGACAAAGAGTGACAATATTGTGTGAAGTGGTGACACAGACATCATAGGCAGGCCTCTGTTGTCTTTTCCCTCTGGTGGTGCCATTTCCCTCTGGTGGTTTCTGGTTGCAAGGTTATTTCACTCTTCTGGGTTAGAAAACATAGTCTGGACTTGAGCCACTGACTCATTATTTCAGGCGGAGGTCTCTTGTCCTCCTCACCTACAGGAGTATTTTCCTATTGCCTTTAGCCTAGAGCCTCTCCTAGGATAGTGACAATAGCCTTGCTATCCAATCCACCCTCTTTAGTTCTCCTTGTCCTGGAAGCATGGAGGACACTCACACACATTACTAGTCAAATAAGGCCTTCATAATTAGTGGTCTAATTGTGTCAGTAGACCAGATGGCCCTGATCACACTGCTCTAGGGAGATCACTGGATTGTCATGGTAGCCATGACAATTTGGGTTGGATACCACAGGCCACACACAACACAAGCGCACAGCACTGGGACAGGCAGCCCCAGCAAGTGGTGCTCCTTTCTGAGATGGTGTTACCCAGCTAAGTCAGGTGGATTTATAAAGTTGCAGGTAAATGGCATTCCCCTAGGGTAATTTCAAGGGCAGTCATACAATCCTCCCCACTATGGCAATTGTTTGTGCTGATCTCAGCGAATCAATAACAAATGTTTTGGCCGGTTCTTACTATGACTGCAGATGCACTCAGCAATAACCATCAGGAAACTTAGAAAAAAATGGTTTATTACATACAGAACCTGGAAATTATACAGCACACGTGAAGCTACACAGAGAGGTAACAGGGAGAGAGAGCATGAGGAGGGGACATGCGTGGGCCTGGGGTTCTTTTTTGGGGTAGAAGGTAAGAGCCTAGGGTTTCATGGGCTAACTATTTATTGGTGAATTTAAAACTTAAGAGCAGAGCTAGAAAAATGGCGGTGGAGTGAATGGAAGTTACACAGACGATTTCCCAGGACCAAAAAGGAATTACAACTAAAATAAAGACAAATCGTCAGGAAAAAGCAATAGAAAAGCAGCGGGAGAGGACCATACAACCAGGGACACTGAATGAGCCTGGTAGGATCTGCGGAGGCACGTGAGGGTGGCGGGCTGGGAGCCCACAGACAGCAGCAGCCAAAATCTGGCATAATAAGATACCATGTTGCAGAGCAGTAAATTGCTGTGTTCCACATAGCAATTTTACCATATAGAGATATTAAAATGGAAAGAATGAACACTCCAGAGATAAAAAGATAAAATGTTTACAGTCTCATATGGCACCATTTTATAAAAAAAAAAAAAAAAAAAAAGATTAAGAATAAAAAAGGGAGAGATAATGGCGGCAGAGTGAATGGAAGCTACACAGACAATCTCCCAGGACCAAACAGGAATTACAACTAAAATAAAGACAAATTGTCCGAAAAAAAGAAACAGAAAAGTAGCGGGAGAAGACCATAGAACCAGGGATACTGAATGAGCCTGGTAGGATCTGAGGAGGTGTGATTGGGTGGCGGGCTGGGAGCCCATGGACAGCGGCAGGCTGGGAGCCCACGGACATCAGCGGCCTTAGCTGTGAGCAGCGCCCTCAGTGTTAAGATCCCAAGCTGCTCCACAGTGCAGAGGGCAGGGACAGAGCACTAAATAGCTACAGCCATGCACCTGGGGCTCCGGCAGAGGGAGGGCAGACGGGACTGGAACTCTGTGGGGACACCTGGGATTTGGAGGGTGCTCAGAGTTTGTGCTGAGCCTCAGCCACAAAGGACGGTGGCCAGCTTGCTTCTTCCCGGTTACACAGAACTGCAGCCAAGCTTACTCCTTCCCGGAGTTGTGGCAGCGCCACCCTCGGAGATTCCCAGGTGAGGCAAAGAAATGCAAATTGAGGCTCATTAACAACCAGCATCGGCCCCACCCTCAGGAAATCCTCTTACACTATAAACACCTGAAGGAGTTTCTCATGCAACTGAGATCCTAAGGCTTTTCAAGTAACTGAGGCTAATAGCCTCCAAGCAGAAAGCTAGAGGATAAATGAACCTTTCCTGAGGGTGCAAATCTACCCAGGAAAGTGAGACTTGACAGTGGTGTTTAAGGATGGATCTCCAAGCTCCTCCAAACCCAGTAGAGGAAGCCACAAATAGCAGAACACCAACATCCACAGGGAAAATTTGGCAGGCTCCAAAAATCACTGAGATAGCAAAATGGTGAAACAAAGAAACAGATCGCAAATGGAAGAACAAGAGAACTCTACCGAAGATGAGATAAATGAAATGCAGATAAGCAAATTATCAGAGGTAGAGTTCAGAGCCATGATCTTGAGGAAACTAAACAGCATGAGTAAGGACATCAACATCATGAGTAAACACATAGAAACACTGAAAACCAACCAAGTGGAAATGAAGAATGACATAGCAGAAATAAAGAACACATTGGAAGGACTGAACAGAAGAGCAGAGGAAGCTAAAGACTGGATCAGTGAATTAAAAGACAAAGTAGAAAAAAATCAATCAATCAGAAAAGGAAAAGGAAAAAACAATTAAAAAACCGGGGGATAGCTTAAGAGAACTGTGGGACAACTGGAAACGTAATAACATTCGCATCATAGGAGTCCTCGAAGAAGAAGAAAATGAGCAAGGGTTAGAGAATATATTTGAAGAAAGAGTGACAGAAAACTTTCCTAACCTGGTGAAGGAACAAAGCATTCAAGTTCAAGAAGCACAGAGAGACCCAAGTAAGAAGAACCCAAACAGGCTCACACCAGGACACATAATAATTAAAATGCCAAAAATTAAACACAAAGAGAGAATCCTAAAGGCAGCAAGAGATAAGCAACAGGTTACCTACAAAGAAACCCCCATAAGGCTATCATCTGACTTCTCAACAGAAACACTACAGGCCAGAAGAGAATGGCATGAAGTAACCAAGGTCATGAAAAATAAGGATCTGAATCCAAGATTACTCTATCCTGCAAGGCTATCATTCAAAATAGAAGGTCAAATAAAGAGCTTCCCAGACAAAGAAAGGCTAAGGGAATATATTAGCACCAAACCAGCACTGCAAGTAATGTTAAAAGGACTGCTGTAATTAGTAGAAGAAATAGGAAGGAAAATAGAACCACACTGAACAAAAATGCCAATAAATAGGTATATATCAATAATCACCTTAAATGTAAATGGATTGAATGCTCCGATAAAAAGACACAGAGTAGCTGACTGGATAAGAAAGCATGGTTCACATATATGTTGTTTACAAGAGACCCACCTCACAACAAAAGACTCACATAGGTTGAAAGTAAAGGGATGGAAAAAAATCTTCCAAGCAAACGGAAAGGAAAAAAAGAGCTGGGGTAGCAATACTCATATCTGATAAATCAGATTTGAAATTGAAGACCATAATATTGAAAGGGTCTATCCAACAGGAAGATATAACCTTGGTAAACATATATGCACCCAATATAGGAGTACCATAATATATTAAAAATCTTCTGGAGGACTTCAAAGGAGAAATCGACAGCAATACAATCATAGAAGGAGACTTCAACACCCCACTGACATCACTGGATAGATCATCTAGATAAAAAATTAACAAGGAAACAGAAATTCTAAATGAAGCACTAGATCAATGGATTTAATAGATATATACAGAGAATTACACCCCAAAACTGAAGAATTCACATTCTTCTCAAATGCAAATGGGACATTCTCAAAGATAGACCACATGGTAGGACACAAATGAAGTCTCTACAAGTTCAAGAAGATTGAAATCATATCAAGCATCTTTTCAAATAACAATGGCATGAAAGTAGAAATCAATTGCAACAAGAACATGCAAAGACATATGAACACATGGAGGCTAAATAGCATGTTACTGAACAATGAATGGGTTACCATGGAGATCAAAGAAGAAATTAAAAACTTCCTGGAAACCAATGAAAATGAACACACAACAACACAAAATCTATGGGATGCAGCGAAAGCAGTTCTAAGAGGGAAGTTCATAGCATTACTGGTCCACCTCAAGAAACAAGAAAAATTTCTAATTGACTACCTAACCTCACAACTTAAAGAACTAGAAAGCAAACAAAAAGAAAACCCTAGAGCAAGTAGAAAGAAGGAAATAGTAAAGATCAGAGCAGAAATAAATGACATGGAGACCATAAAAACAATTCAAAGGATTAATGAAACAAAGAGCTGGTTTTTTGAAAAGATAAAAAGATTGATGGACCCTTAGCTAGACTCACCAAGAAAGAAAGTGAAAGAACCCAAATACACAAAATCAGAAATGAAAGAGGAGAAGTAACAACTGACACCACAGTAATACAAAGGATCGTCAGCAAATAGTATGAACATTTATATGGCAACAAATTCGACAATCTAAGCGAATTGGACACATTTCAAGAAACACATAGTCTCCAAAAACTAAACTGAGAAGAGATAGAAAACTTGAACAGGCCAATAACAACGAAGGAAATTGAAGATGTAATCAAGACTCTCCCAGCAAACAAAAACCCAAGCCCTGATGGCTTCACAGGGGACTTTTACCGAACATTCAAAGAAAAACTAACACCCAGTCTCCTCTAAGTATTCCAAAAAATTCAAGAAGAAGGAAGACTTCCAAACTCGTTTTATGAGGCCAGCATAATTCTAATTCCAAAACCAGAAAAAGACACTACAAAGAAAGAAAACTATAGGCCCATATCCTTGATGAACATAGATGCCAAAATCCTTACCAAAACACTAGCAAATCGGATCCAGCAATACATCAAAAAAATTATTCACCATTACCAAGTGGGATTCATCCCAGGGATACAAGGCTGGTACAATATTTGCAAATCAATAAATGTGATGCAGCACATAAACAAAATGAAAGATAAAAACCATATGATCATATCAATAGACGCTGAAAAAGCATTTTACGAAATCCAGCACCCATTTCTAATAAAAACACTCAGCAATTTGGGAATAGAGGGATCATATCTCAACATTATAAGCGCCATATATGAAAGACCTACAGCCAACATCATGCTCAATGGACAAAAACTAAAGGCATTTCCCTTAAGAACAGGAACAAGACAAGGATGCCCACTTTCACCACTCTTATTTAACATAGTACTGGAAGTCTTAGCCATAGCAATCAGACATGAAGAAAAAATAAAAGGGATTCAAATTGGAAAGGAAGAAGTGAAACTGTCATTATTCGCAGATGACATGATATTATACGTAGAAAACCCTAAAGACTCTATCAAAAATCTACTAGACTTAATAAATGAATTTGGCAAAGTAGCAGGATACAAAATTAACGTCAAGAAATCAATGGCATTCTTATACAACAATGATGAACTCACAGAAAGAGAAACTAAAAAACCAATCCCATTTACCATCGTGGCAAAAAAATTAAGATACCTAGGAATAAACTTAACCAAAGAAGTAAAGGACGTTTTTGCAGAAAACTACAGGTTATTTTTAAAAAGGAATAGAGGAAGATATAAAAATGTGGAAGCACATACTTTGTTTATGGATTGGAAAAATTAACATCATTGAAATATCCATACTACCCAAAGCAATCTATAGATTTAACGCAATCCCCATCAAAATACCGACATATTTTGCAGAACTAGAACAAATCCTTTAGAAGTTCATATGGAACCAAAAGGACCCCGAATAGCTACAGAAATCTTGAAAAAGAAGGACAAAGTAGCCAGGATCACAATACTGGACATCAGGTTATACTACAAAGCTACTGTAATCAAAACAGCCTGGTACTGGCACAAGAACAGGCACATAGATCAATGGAATAGAACAGAGAACCCAGAAATTGACCCAAAACATTATGCTCAATTAATATTCGACAAAGGAGGCAAGAGCATATGGTGGAGTAAAGACAGCCTCTTTAATAAATGGTGCTGGGAAATTTGGACAGCTACATGCAAAAAAATGAAACTAGACCATCAACTTACACCATACACAAGAATAAACTCAAAATGGATAAAAGACTTAAATGTGACCCATGAATCCATATAAATCCTAGAAGAAAATGTAGGCAACAAAATTTTAGACATCATATGCAGAAGAATTTTCACTGATATATCAACTAAGGCAACAGAAACAAAGGACAAAATGAACACATAGAACTACATCAAACTCAAAATCTTCTGCACGGGAAAAGAAGCAACCATCAAAACAGAAAGGCCACCCACTGTATGGGATAGCATAATTGCCAATGATATATCATATAAGGAATTAATTTCCAAAATATATAGAGTGCTCATACAGTTCAACAAAAGGAAGACAAAGAACCCAATTAAAAAATGCGCAGAGGACCTAAATAGAAACCTCTCCAAACAGGACATACAAATGGCCAAGAGACATATGAAGAAATGCTCAACATCACTAATCATCAGAGAGATGCAAATTAAAACAACAATGAGGTATCACCTCACACCTGTCAGAATAGCCGCCATCAACAAAGCATCAAACAAGTGTTGGTGATGGTGTGGAGAAAAGGGGACTCTAGTACACTGCTGGTGGAAATGCAGACTGGTGCAGCCACTATGGAAAACACTATGGTGTTACCTCAACAAATTAAAAATTGAATTACCATTTGACCCAGTGGTCCCACTTCTAGGAATATACCCAAGAAGCCTGAAACACCAATCAGAAAGAATATATGTACCCCCATTTTCATAGCAGCGCTATTTACAATAGCTAAGATCTGGAAACCGCCCAAGTGTCCATCAGTAGACGAATGGATAAAAAAGTGGTGGTACATATACACAATGGAGTACTCTGCAGCTGCAAGAAAGAAAGATCTCTTATCCTTTTAGACGACATGGGAGATCCTGGAAACTATTATCCTAAGCGAAACAAGCCAAACAGAGAAAGACAAATATCATATGATCTCACTTATTTCTGGAAAATAATGAACATAACAGTGTGAGGAACAGGGTAGTCCCAGAGACGTGGAAGTAGGGTACAGACTGACAATTGCCAGAAGAGGGAGTGGGGGAGGGGAGCGATGAACCACAGAACTTGTATGCATGTACTCATAACCAATGGACATGGACAACAAAACTGGGGACGGGGCAGGGAGGGAGTGTGGGAGGGTATCAATGAGGGACAAAGGAGAAACATCGGTAACAAAAATAAATTAATAAAAATAAATAAAACTTTAGAGCGGAATTTAAAGCATGGCAAAAGAAAAACGTCAACAAAAACAAACATACACCAACAACAAAAAGTGACCTAAAGTGTCAGTTATTTAAATAAATCAATGTCTCTAAAACAAAGAAGTCTCAGTGTTGGGAGGTGGTCCTGCTCTTATGTAGTTCTATGGCTGGCAATGTGTTTATTGGAGATAATCATCTTTTTAGTGGATTCCTCTTTGAAGTGGATGCCTGGGCAGTTGAAGCTTAAGTCAATCATTTGCATTACAAAATAGAAAACAACAGTCAGGTTTACACTACAAGAGCTCAATTATTTGCTATTCCTACCCTTCCAAATATTGCCAGTTTCTCCCTCCTCTAGGTCTCTGGTCCCAACCTACATTGTGGTCTTTTGTAGGGCAACATACTTAGAGATGCAGTATGGCTCCAGCAATATAGGCTTTTGGAAATGTTGAACTCTGTTTAACCCTCTGTGACTGTTTAACTTTCTGTAGCCTGGGATTTGGCTGACTATCCAGAAAACAAGAATGGCACCCAAAGATAAAAGTCTAGCCCCCAGGAAGGAGGTTAATGAATGTATAGAGTGTGGATAACTGCCTGATGTTATATGTTAACTCAGAAATGCATTGTTCTTTCTGGCAGTCTACATGACTACCTACCATATGGTTTTACTATTAACCCCCTATAAAAAAGAGACCCTGTCCTGGGAGAGTGTGGATTTCTTCCTGGCCAGCCACCACTGGGAGCAAGCATTTGCTTTGCCCGTGTATGTAAGTTTCTACTGTTAAAGCTGTTTTGAATTTGAATAAGGCTACATGTCAGTTCTTTGGAATTGATCCTGAATTTAGACTTTTGGGATTTCCTCCCAATATTTTGAATCTGAGTCTCTCTCTTCCATTGAAACCTACTTAAAACTCAATCTATTTCTGTATCCTGAAAATATACTAAGAGTAGATTTCAGGTGTTCTCACCATACACACACACAAATGTACCTATATGAAGGGATGAATATTTTAATTAGCTTAACTGTAGTGATCATGTCACTACAGCAAAATATCATGTTGTACACATTAAACAAATATGATTTTTACTAGAAAAGTAAAATCACTTCTTCCAAGAAGTTTTTCTTGATCAAGCTCACTACTCTAATCACTCATTTCATAGTTTTGATTTTTTAAATACCGTGCTCAATACATATGTTAATTGTAACTACTATGTTTAAAATTGTGATTGTGAGTTTTGTTGTTCACAATTCATGTGATATTCACCAGTTTCAGGATTATATATCCAACAGGAATTACAGTGTGGGTTGCCAAAGTATAGGATGATTTTCTCTGCTCATTTTTGTTTTACCTTTTATTTGCTATTAATTATTCTCTCCCAAGAGAAGAGGTAGGATATTAATCTCTATCAGGGTGTAGCAAGATTGGGGGTCCAGTGTTCTGTCCTGTGCACTATGTTGTTGATTACTGACTAATTCTCTGGTCTGATTTTTTTAAACTATTCAGGAATTTCTTAAGCAATACTGCTTTGCCACACAGGGAGGATCCTAGGAACCCCCCCACATGACTTACATTTCAGTCTTTAGGGTCAACTGAATGACATCATTAGAGCATTGACAGATATTGCTTCACTTAACTGCCCTAAAGGCGACTATACCTACTTTTGTTTTTTAGCATCATCACATTGAAGCCTTGATCTCTTATGTATGCAGTGAAAAAGTTTTTATTAACATGTTTAATAGATGTAAATGCTTCAGTTTCACCCTCATTATAAATTGGGTGGTGGAAAATTAGAAATAAACCCTAAGCATCTCAACTTTTAAGAGATAACAATGAGTCTGTTATTGATCCTGAACCAAATTGTAGAATGATTTATTATAAGCATAATTTATGAGCCACTAGATGCAATGATCACTAAGGCCTAATTTGGTCTTACTAAAAATGAGTCATACCAGTATAGCTTAATACCTTTTGATATCAGAGAAATTCACTAAACAAGTGAATTTGAACTTTGTCAATGCGATATGAGTTGGTATTTTATAGGTATATAATGAGATAAGTGTGGATAAAAATGGAGAAATGTGTGTAGTTATCAGTACAATTGGGGGAATTATTAGCTGCTTGAATGGCCACAGCCTAAGGGGCTGATTAATAAACTGCTGTTCTGAAGAGAGATTTCCAGTGATGAATATTTTCTCAGCCTAATTCTTCCAGCTATTTATTACAGGCTTGCATATTTTATGAAAGGCATACTTATAAAATCTGTGTGTATGAAGTAATTGGGAAGGATAGTAAATACATTAAATAATAGAATCAAGATATGATGTGAGCCTGGCCAGTGTGGCTTAGTTGTTGAGCATTAAGAGGTCACCGGTTCGATTCCTGGTCAGGGCACATGCCCAGGTTGTGGGCCCGATCCCTAGTGAGGGGCATGCAGGAGGCGGCCAATTGACGTTTTCTCTCATCGATGTTTCTATCTCTCTCTCCCTCTCCCTTCCTCTCTCTCTAAAATCAATAAAGAATAAAAAAAAGTTAAAAAAAAAAGATATGATGTGATATGACCTGAATATACTAGAGTGATGGTCAAATCTAACAAGATATAATTAAACATTGATAAATACCAGGTTATATAGTTATATCCAGAAAACCAACTGTATATGTATCCATTTGTGGAAATACAATAGCTGCTATAAATAAGAAACTTAACACTGATTAGTATCTGTCAGTACTGCTAAAGAAGCTAGTCTGATCCTAAGATATATCAACAGAAATTCAGTATGTAGATGAGAGAGGTCCATGTCCCATAGTTTTTGTGTTTTAAAGACAACATCTGGAGTATTGTGTTAAATTCTGGACCCTATCCTGTAGGTGAATCTTTCCTTCTGATTCTACACCATAAAGGCAACAGTTTCAATTCCACCTGGAAAATTAATGATTCCCAAATCTATATCTCCAGCCAGACTTTTCTCTGGTTCTCAGATGTACATTTTTCTATTTCTAACTGTTCACTATACCTCTAATTGGTTGTGCTCTTGGCATCTCAAATTCAAGATATCAAATATTAAAGTCATTGTTCCCACCCCATATGTCACCATCTAGTACCACAGCAGTGCTTACACAATAAAACCTGTTCTTCCATAAGTATTTTTAATCTCTGATAATGACCCCAATCTGCTTTAACCTTATTCTGCAACCTGGAAATCATCCTCCATATGCCCAATGTTAGTTACCATTTCCTATAATTTCTACTATCACATTTCTCTTTAGTCCCTCTATTTTCTCCATTTTACTTGTCACTGGAACTTTGAAGGTTCTACTCAGGCATCACATGCTAAGCCGTCTGTGAACCTTCTTCCTGCGACCTGTTTTCCCCTGTCTCTTTCAAGTATATTTAGATGCTCCTTACTTCATATCCTTAAACTATCCTGTCTGTAATTTTGTTATAGCAACTGTCACAGAACTTGGTAAATGTTTGTCATTTCCCCACATTAGACTAAGAGTATCCTGAGGGGTGGGGGATTTTATACTGTTTATTACAGCATTATTTCACCTACCACAGTGCCTGACACAGAAGGTATAAAAATCAATATTTGATAGTGCATGAGATGGCTTAAAACTATGTTTTCTAAAAGACAATGAAAGGAAATGACAATATTTCTCAAAGAGAAAAGAGAATCTCAAGAGTGGCCTATTGTCTTCAGATATTTGAAAGGTTGACATATGAAAGAGAGATTTAACTTGTTTTCAGTGGCCACTAAGACTAGGACAAATAGAAGAAAGTCTGAAGGAAAGTGAATTTGCTTAATCTGAGAAATAGTTTAGTAAATGATCAATGCAAACATCAAATGAGCTATCTTTTACAGTGTGACAATTTCCTGCTACTGAAAGTGTCCAGTTATAAGATAGATGACTGCTTGTTGAGGACATTGTAGACAGCATTTACATATGAAGTGTGTGGCTGAAATTGATTATCTAAAAATTCTTATCTATCCTGGAGGTTTTTATCATCATGTTTCAAAATTCCATGTATTACCAGTTGGGCACATGTTTCTAAATCAGCAAACCATAGTCATGGGCTCTTGGGTCTCAGAAATATATAAACATATAATTAGATTTATCAGATTTAGCAAATAAAAATACAGGATTTGAGTTTCAGATTATAAAGAATAATGTTTTAATATATATTTAATTCATGTAACATTTGGGATGTACTTATACTAAAATATTGTTGTTTATCCAAAATTAAAATTTAACTAGTTATCCTGAATTTTATCTGGCAATACTATCTGTGATGTTATGTACAAAATATTCAACTGCTGACATTATTGATGATGATATAGGGGCTGGATTTTTAATGTTGTGTCACATAGGAAATGTCATAATTTTGTTTCTGTGTAAATAACTGTTTCCATTTTCAGCTTATATTTTAAGAGAAAGTGACTTTCTTCATTAAAAGTAGTTTATAATCCACTACCATCACCACAGTGACAGGAGAATATTCAACCTGCAGATACTGAAGACAATGCACGTGGCTTAAAGAGACACACAGCTACAACATCATGCAACTTTAGGCAGCATGTTGTTGAACATATGTAGAGGTAAAGCTGCGTTTAGAAATAAGTAGATAAAATGTTCAATATTAGGCATTTTTAGTTTTAGCAAGCTTATGCACAAAAGCAAAAGTGGGTAATAAAGCCTTGAAGAAGGAAATGGATAGCCCAGTGTATACCAGATGCCATAAGGTAACTCATACACAAAGGGTTAATCACCTCAATATATAAAGAGCATCCCCAAATGAATAAGAAAAAGTAAGCTAGTAGAAAAATAAGGAAAGGATATTAACAGATAGTTTGCAGAAAAATGAGTACATATGGCCTTTGTATTTAATCATATTTGCTCGTAATAAGATATATGCTAATTAAAGATATATTGAAATGCCATTCATAATTTTTCAGATTGAAATAAATCCAAAGGCTAGTGAGGCTGTGGCATAAGGGAAATAGGTGTTCTCACATATTTCAGATAGGAGTGCAAAATGGCACAATCTGTATGGAGTCCAATCTGCTGAAATCTCTCAATATTCAAATGCATTCACTTTTATTAAATAAATCTAAAATATATTCTCACAATGTGCAAAATGAGCAATGCATTGATATATATTGCAGCATTGTTTGTAATACCAAAAGCAATGTAAATGTCTGCCGTTAGGGGCTGAATCAGTAAATTATGGTACATCCATAATATGAACAATTATGTAGCTATTTAAAAATGAATGAGAGGTTGGCTAGGGACGCCAGGATGTTGCGGAAACCCGGTTTGTGTTGCCAATGTGTGAGCGAGCCTAAGACTAGTAAAGGGCTGATGTGTCAGCCACCTTTGGAATCCCTTTGCATGTAGTTCACGGGCCCCTCGCCTTAACAATGATTCCAAAATGGCAGCGGAGTGAATGGAAGCTACACAGACCATCTCCCAGGACCAAACTGGAATTACAACTAAAATAAAGACAAATCCTTGGGAAAAAGCAACAGAAAAGCAGCTTGCGAGGGCCATACAACCAGGGACACTGAATTGATCCTGGTAGGATTGCGGAGGCACGAGAGGGGAGCTGGGAGCCCATGGAGAGCAGCGGCCATAGCCTTGAGCAAAGCACCACCCTCGGAGTTAAAGCCCAAGCTTCTCCACAGCGCAGAGGTCCGGGACAGGGCTCTAAAATAGCCGCAGCCACTCACCTTGGGCTCTGGCAGAGGGAGGGCAGTCTGGACTGGAACTGTGTGGGGACACTTGGGATTTGGAGAGTGCTCAGAGCTTTTGTTGAGTTGCGGCCACGCAGGACTGTGGCCTGGCCCTCTTATTCCATCCCAGGGCTCTGGGGAGAGGCGGCAGCCCCTCCCTCGGAGATCCAGCCACACCCTAGTGAGCCATTGAAATGCAAACTGAGGCTAATTAACTACTAGCATCTGCCCTACCCTCTGGAAATCCTCTCATGCTGAACACATGAGGGAGGTTTTCATTCAACTGAAAACCCAAGGCTCTTCAAGCAACCACAACTAATAGCCTCTAGGCAAAAAGCTAGAGGATAACTTAACATTTGCTGGACTTGCAAATATACCCTGGAAAGTAAGACTCCATGGTGGTGTTTAACCTGGGTCCTCCCACACTCATCCAAATCCAGTAGAGGGAGCCACAAAGAGCAGAACACAAACATCCACAGGAAAATTTAGCAGACTCCAAAAACCACTGAGATACCCAAAATGGTGAAACAAAGAAACAGATCCCAAATGAAAGAACAAGAGACCTCTACTGAAGTTGAGATAAATGAAATGGAGCTAAGCAAGTTAACTGAGCTAGAATTCAGAGCCAAGATCTTCAGGAAGCTCAACAGCATGAGTAAAGACACCAACACCTTGAGTAAAGACATCAACACCATGAGCAAAGACATAGAAACACTGAAAACCAACCAAGTGGAAATTAAGAAGCACCAAGAAGAAAAGAAGAATAACATAGCAGAAATGAAGAACACATTGGAAGGACTAAACAGAGTAGAGGAAGCTGAGGACTGGATCAGGGATTTAGAAGAGAGGGTAGAAAAAATCAACCAATCAGAAAACCAAAAGGAAAAAACAATAAAAAAACAAAACAGGAAGACAGCTTAAGAAAACGGCGGGACAACTGGAAACGTAATAATATTTGCATGATTAGAGTCCCCAAAGAAGAAGGAAATGAGCAAGAGTTAGAGAATATATTTGAAGAAATAGTGATAGAAAACTTCCCTAATTTGGTGAGGAAAGAAGGCATTCAAGTTCAAGAAGCACAGAGAGTCCCAAGTAAGAAGAACCCAAACAGGCCCACACCAAAACACATAGTAATTAAAATGCCAAAAATTAAAGACAAAGAGAGAATCCTAAAGGCAGCAAGAGATAAAAAACAGGTTACCTACAAAGGAACCCCCATAAGTCTATCAGCTGATTTCTCAACAGAAACACTACAGGCCAGAAGGGAATGGCATGAAGTAATCAAGGTCATGAAAAACAAGGATCTGAATCCAAGACTACTCTACCAAACAAGACTATAATTCAAAATAGAAGGTCAAATAAAGAGCTTCTCAGACAAAAAAAAAAGCTAAGGGAATATATGAGCACCAAACCAGCACTGCAAGAAATGTTAAAAGGACTGCTGTAATTAGTAGAAGAAATAGGAAGGAAAGTAGAAGCACACCAAACAAAAATGGCAATAAATAAGTACATATCAATAACCAACTTAAATGTAAATGGATTGAATGCTCCGATAAAAAGACACAGAGTAGCAGATTGGATAAGAAAGAATGACCCATATATATATATTGTTTACAAGAGACTCACCTCACAACAAAAGACTCACATTGGCTGAAAGTGAAGGGATGGAGAAAAATCTTCCAAGCAAACGGAAAGGAAAAAAAAGCTGGGGTAGCAATACGCATATCTGATAAAATAGATTTCTAAATGAAAGCCATAACTAGAGACAAAGAAGGTCACTACATAATATTGAAAGGATCTGTCCAACAGGAAGACATAACCTTGGTTAACATATATGCACCCAATATAGGAGCACCAAAATATATTAAAAATCTTTTGGAGGACTTCAAAAGAGAAATTGACAGCAATACAATCATAGCAGGGGACTTCAACACCCCACTGACATCACTGGATAAAACCTTCAGACAAAAATATAACAAGGAAACAGAGACTCTAAATGAAGCACTAGACCAAATGGATTTAACAGATATTTACAGAGAATTACACCCCAAAATTAAAGAATTCACATTCTTCTCAAGTGCACATGGGACATACTCAAAGATAGACCACATGTTAGGACACAAAGTAAGTCTTTACAAGTTCAAAAAGATTGAAATTATATCAAGCATCTTCTTAGATCACAATGGCATGAAACTAGAAATCAATTGCAACAAGAACAAGCAAAGACATTTGAACACATGGAGGCTAAATAGCATGTTATTAAACAATGAATGGGTTACCGAGGAGATCAAGGAAGAAATTAAAAACTTACTGGAAACCAATGAAAATGAACACACAACAACACAAAATCTATGGGATGCAGCAAAAGCAGTTCTGAGAGGGAAGGTCATAGCACTATAGGCCTACCTCAAGTAACAAGAAAAATTTCTAATAAACTATCTAACCCCACAACTTAAAGAACTAGAAAGCAAACAAAACAAAAACCCCAGAGCAAGTAGAAGGAAGGAAATAGTAAAGATCAGAGCAGAAATAAATGACATAGAGAACAGAAAAACAATTCAAAGGATCAATGAAACAAAGAGCTGGTTTTTTGAAAAGATAAACAAGATTGATGGACCCTTAGCTAGACTCACCAAGAAACAGAGAGAACCCAAATACACAAAATCAGAAATGAAAGAGGAGAAGTAACAACTGACACAACAGAAATACAAAGGATCATTAGCAAATACTATGAACATTTATATGGCAACAAATTTGACAATCTAAGTGAAATGGACAAATTTCTAGAAACACATAGTCTCCCAAAACTGGACCAGGAAGAGATAGAAAACTTGAACAGACCAATAACAGCTAAGGAAATTGAAGATGTAATCAAGACCCTCCCATCAAACCAAAGCCCAGGCCCAGATGGCTTCACGGGGATTTTTTACTGAACATTCAAAGAAGAACTAACACCCATTCTCCTCAAACTATTTCTAAAAATTCAAGAAGAAGGAAGACTTCCAAACTCGTTTTATGAGGCCAGCATAATCCTAATTCCAAAACCAGAAAAAGACACTACAAAGAAAGAAAACTACAGGCCAATATCCCTAATGAACATAGATGCCAAAATCCTAAACAACATACTAGCAAATTGGATCCAGCAATACATCAAAAAAATTATTCACCATGACCAAGTAGGATTCAACCCAGGGATGCAAGGCTGGTTCAATATTCTCAAATCAATAAATGTGATACACCACATAAACAAAATGAAAGATAAAAACCACATGATCATATCAATAGACGCTGAAAAAGCATTCGACAAAATCCAGCACCCATTTCTGATAAAAACGCTCAGCAATTTGGGAATAGAGGGATCATATCTTGATATAATAAAGGCCATATATGAAAGACCTACAGCCAACATCATACTCAATGGGCAAAAACTAAAAACATTTGCCTTAAGAACAGGAACAAGACAGAGATGCCCACTTTCGCCACCCTTATCTAACATAGTACTGGAAGTCTTAGCCACAGCATCAGACGTGAAGAAAAAAATTAAAGGAATCCAAATTGGAAAGGACGAAGTGAAACTGTCATTATTTGCAGACGACATGATATTATATATAGAAAACCGTAAAGACTCCATCAAAAATCTACTATACTTAATAAATGAATTTGGCAAAGTAGCAGGATACAAAATTTATGTCAAGAAATCAACAGCATTCTTATACACCAATGATGAACTCACAGAAAGAGAAACTAAAAAAACAATTCCATTTACCATCGTGGCAAAAAAATTAAGATACCTAGGAATAAACTTAACCAAAGAGGTAAAGGACCTATTTTCAGAAAACTACAGGACATTGAAAAAAGAAATAGAGGAAGATATAAAAAAGTGGAAGCACATAACTTGTTCATGGATTGGAAGAAATAACATCATTAAAATGTCCATATTACCAAAAGCAATCTATAGATTCAATGCAATCCCCATCAAAATACCAGTGACATATTTCACAGAACTAGAACAAATACTTCAAAAGTTCATATGGACCCAAAGGACCCCAAATAGCCACAGCAATCTTGAAAAAGGACAAAGTAGGTGGGATCACAATATCGGATATCAGCTTATACTACAAAGCTATAGTAATCAAAACAGCCTGGTACTGGCACAAGAACAGGCATATAGACCAGTGGAACAGAACAGAGAATCCAGAAATTGACCCAAGACATTATGCTCAATTAATATTTGACAAAGGTGGCAAGAGCATAGAATGGAGTAAAGACAGCCTCTTTAATAAATGGTGCTGGTAAAATTGGACAGCTACATGCAAAAAAAATGAAACTAGATCATCAACTTACACCATACACAAGAATAAACTAAAAATGGATAAAAGACTTAAATGTGACTCATGAATCCATAAAAATCCTAGAAGAAAATGTAGGCAACAAAATTTCGGACATCATATGCAGCAGAATCTTCACTGATACATCACCTAAGGCAACAGAAACAAAGGGAAAAATGAACACATGGGACTACATAATACTAAATGCTTCTGCACAGCAAAAGATACAACCATCAAAACAGAAAGGGAACCCACTGTATGGGAGAGCGTAATTGCCAATGATACATCAGATAAGGGGTTAATCTCCAAAATATATAGAGTGCTCATACAACTCAACAAAAGGAAGACAAAGAACCCAATTAAAATATGGGCAGAGGAGCTAAATATACACCTCTCCAAACAGAACATACAAATGGCTAAGAGACATATGAAGAAATGCTCAACATCACTAATCATCAGAGAGATGCAAATTAAAACAACAATGAGGTATCACCTCACACCTGTCAGAATGGCCGCCATCAACAAATCATCAAACAACAAGTGTTGGCGAGGGTGCAGAGAAAAGGGGACTCTAGTACACTGCTGTTGGGAATGCAGACTGGTGCAGCCTCTGTGAAAAACACTATGGTGTTACCTCTAAAAATAAAAAATTGAATTGCCATTTGAACCAGTGATCCCACTTCTAGGAATATACCCTAAGAAGCCTGAAACACCAATCAGAAAGAATACATGTACCCCCATGTTCATAGCAGCACTATTTACAATCGCTAAGATCTGGAAACAGCCCATGTGTCCATCAGTGGATGAATGGATCAAAAAGCTGTGGTACATATACACAATGGAGTACTATGCAGCTATAAGAAAGAAAGATCTCTTATCTTTTGCGATGACATGGAGGGACCTCGAGAGTACTATCCTAAGCAAAACAAGCCATGCAGAGAAAGACAAATATCACATGATCTCACTTATTTCTGGAATATAATGAACATAACAGTCTGAGGAGCAGGTTAGACCCAGAGATGTGGAAGTAGGGTATAGACTGACTCCCCTCAGAAGAGGGGGTGGGGGGGAGGGATGAGATAAACCACAGAATTTAAGAGCATATATGCATAACCGATGGACATGGACAACATAGCTGGGGATGGGGTGGGGGGATGGGGAGGAGGGTGTCAATGGGGAAAAAAGGAGAAACATCTGTAACAAAAAGAAATTAATAAAAATAAATAAATAAATAAATAAATAAATAAATAAATAATAACATGAATGAGAAATCCCTGGATTTACTGATAAAGATCTCCAAGATATATAATTAAATGAAAAAAATGCAGAAAATTGTGTTTAGTATGCTGCTATTTTTTTTAAATAAAAGTTGTAGAAAAATGAGAATAATTGTTGATATTTGTATGTTTATAAAAACCACCAGACAGTTACACAGGAAACTAAAAAGAGAATTTACCTGTGTGCTAGTGAGGTTGGAAATTGGGCAGAGACCTAAAAAAAAAAAAAAAAAAGAGGCATGAGACAGAGACTTTCAATGCTTACTTTTTTATACTTAATTTTTGTATCTTGTGAGTAATCACTTTAAAAATATTACAGAAATAATTCTGTGATCATGAACTTTGGTTGAGTAATACATTTTTTAAATTAAAAAACTCCCCTTTACCAGAACTCCCTGGGTCTATCCATTTAAAAATAGAGATAGTATATAGTATTTTGGGTTGGGTTGTTGCATTACCAGTGGTATTTGTCAACAATGAGAAGAACTTACCTTTTAATCTTACATGTTTTTTTTTTTTTTAACTTTATTTATTTATTTTTTTAATTAATGTATTTTTGTTACAGATATTTCTCCTTTTTCCCCACAGACACCCTCCTCGCTAGCCCGTCCCCGCCAAGCATTGTTGTCTATGTCCATGGTTATGCATACATGCATATAAGTTCTTTGGTTTATCTCATCCCTCCCTCCTGCCCCTCTCCTCTGAGCTTTGTCAGTCTGAACCATACTCTTTTCTATGTCTCTGGGTCTGTTTTGTTCATCACCTTTTTTTGTTCATTATATTCCACAAATAAGTGAGATCATGTGGTATTTGTCTTTCTCTGATTGGCTTGTTTCACTTAGCATGATACTCTCCAGGTCCCTCCATGTCATCTCAAAGGATACGAGATCTTTCTTTCTTACAGCTTCATAATGTTCTGTATTAGTGTGATCCTTTAAGTTGTTCCTCTATGGACATGTTTTTGTAAAATTGTGGACTTGTTCTAATTCCTTTGCTCTGTGACATTATTAGTTTCCCTGTTCACCTCATTTTATTGCCCTCATTTTTCAGTAAACATCATTTAAAAATTTTTCTTATTCTACATCACCTCACTTCACCTCTTCCTGTCCCGTTCTCCTTGTTCTTTCATTTGCACATTCCATCTGTATTTATCTCTTTCAGTATGAGTGTGTGCATACACTTACAAAAATGGACACAATTCCATGGAATTGTTGATGTTTGTTTCCTGGTTCTTCTGTGAATCGTTCTTTGAAGCATCAACCTACTCAAACTTCCATTATCGCTTGTATTTTCCCACATAATTTTCAGTAAAGAAAGTGCCTATGAACTTATACTACATTTAGAACTTCCTCCACATATGAAATAATAGTCTAGTGGCTTAGAAAAACAGTGTGCTTTTGAAAAGTGGATCATTTTGTCTTTCTTGTGGTCCATGGAATCAGGGTAGGAGCCAGTAAATGTTGATAATATGAATCTTGACTTTGCTGCAATTGGTTCAGTGCACAGGGCAAACCTGAATTTACAGGTCGGCTCATCAGATAGAGAAAGTGAGTATTGAAAGCGATCGAACAGGGGCTGTGGCAGTATTTGTTGGATGGTATACTGACGTTAGCTCCTTAGAGGGCTATTGCCTGAGCCAAAGATTGTGTTCTTAAATCAGGGACAGTTTTAGCTGTGGAATTCCTGGCATCAGCCTATAGGTAGGGACCATATTTTTTGAGGACAAGAAAAGAGCACTGAGTCTTTTAAAAAATGCCTCTAATATTTGTATAGCTTTGGTGCCTCTGTGAAAGGTCAGCCTTATTGACCTCACGCTTCTTTCATCTGTTGACTCAAACAAACAAAAAAGGAAAAGAAAACCCCCAATAGGGGCTTTTGGCCTATCATTGATTGGCATTACTTAACTACTGGAGGCAGTATTGAACAGGTAATGAGACCAAGGGTATTGTTACAGGGCACCTGTGAGTTTCATATCAGGGTTGATGGAGTTGAAGGCA
The DNA here is from genome assembly GCA_030848825.1 of Tadarida brasiliensis. NCBI lineage: Eukaryota > Metazoa > Chordata > Mammalia > Chiroptera > Molossidae > Tadarida > Tadarida brasiliensis. The sequence goes on from CM061280.1 coordinate 42,838,689, forward strand.
TAACTAGTGGGTAAAAGCATGGCGTACCAGGTCACAGTGCATGGTAAAGATAGTTTCAATGTTTCAATCAGGTGGAGAAGATACAGTGGATGAAAAACTGAGTAGGATGTATCAAAGATAGGTAGATGGGTGGTAGTCATCATCTGGGAGATCTGTGCATGAGGAGAAACATTGCTGAGAAGGGAAAGGCAGAGCATTAGTTCTGTTCTTCCTCACAATTCCACGTGCAGCCACTCTGCTGGGTGTGTAACTCTGGGAAAGCTCCTAACCTGTAAGAAGATCAGGGCACCAAGCAGGTCAGTTGAGTGATTACGGGTAATAGTAACAATAAGCAACATTTAGCATGTCCTTGTTATGTTAAGATACTCCATTAAGTGCATGAAATTTATCATCTAATTTAATCTTCCCAGTGACCCTATGAGGCATGTATGGTTATTATCTTGACTTTACAGTTTTGAAATTGAAGTTCAAAGAAACTGCATTATTTATACAAACTCTCTTAACAAGTCAGTAATAAATGTTAGGATAGAAACCATAAAATATAATTCTAGACACTAAGCTCTTAAACTTTAAGGACCAAAGCAAAAACTATGGACTCAGTACTAGGATGGCAGTGGATGTAATCTGGGGGCAATCCAGGCACCTATGGTGTCTTTAGGTACAAAATCACTGTCATATCTGGCAGCCATGTAAAACTGGAAAACAATTTAGGGCCCCCTAACTTGTAACTGGAATTCAGCCAGGGGTTGGTAGCTTATTTTTAAGTCCCACTGACCGTTGCAATTGAGATTACAGACACAGTATGTCAGTCAGGAGCTGGGACATACCTGGGCTTAATAAAAGCACCAGAAAACTCATCTTTGAAGAACAAAGGGAAGCAGAGGCAACATTATAGGGTAAAAACCCCTGCTTTCTCAATCTAGTGCAAGTCCTTTACACACAGAAAGGATGCTGGAAGTAGTGTCAAGCATGGGGGAAAGAGAGTACTTAGTGCTCTATTTTCTTTTGTCTGGAAGTCCTGTTATTTTATATTTGTCGTTCAAGTTATTTAATCTTCCTTTGGATCTAGACAGCCCTGCCTGAGCATGACTAGATCTCTCAGGTCATCATGGTACCCTTCAATAAATAACTCAATTTCTTCAGTTGGACCCCTTATGAAAGGCTAGACATTTATTCTGGAAGTGAATACCACCCAGAAGCTACCAGAGGGAATCACAAACCCTTCTATCTCAGTGAAAGCACTCTTCCACAGTGGATTTGTGGCCATCTAGCTTCACCGAACAGAAACAGCTACTGTAAATCACTAAGAGCCACAGACATTTCAGGAAGGGATGTTGAATTATGTATTAGAACATTGATTGGCATCAATGTAACTTTTGAATCCTCTGTACCTCCACCTTAAATTAAGCATTAACACCTCTCCATAGATACTGATTGGACTTCCAACAGTGGTAAATAAGCAGGAGGTAGGAGTCTGCACATATGCTGTTCCTATGTTTGGATAAGCAATGAATGTAAAAAATAAAAATTAATATGACCTGAGTCATCATGTGCATTTTTTTTTTAAGGCAGGCTGAAATCAGCACAGTTTTAAAACTCACAGGAGTTCAGTGTTGTCAATTGTTCTGCAATCAGTTAATTGGCAGACCTTACACAATAACTTGCTCACTAGGGACATTTGCACTTCTCACATAACACCAGGTCCTGCAAGATGAGAGACAAAAATCACTTACACACAATCAATAGAGCTAGGGACTTCAAGTATCTTTCTTGATCAGGAACTTTTCATAATTTTCATAGTTTGTCTTATTTGATAGTTGCCTTGAGAGAGTGACACTATAGATGGATGTTTTGGTCAGTTATCAAGGAAGAAACTTAACAGGTATATCTTGCTCTCCTTTTTCAGAGCTCTCTTGATAGATACAGAAATCCTGTGCATTGTGTAGGTTATCGATCAGCTGGATGTTCTTTGGGGACAGGAAAAAGAAGTCACACTGATGGATGAATCAAGAAAGTCCTCAAAGATCACTCACTGCCTGTGAGCAGACAAAAAAAAATTGCATACAGGGACATAAAATTTCTGCAAACATAAATCTGAAGGACCTTGTCAATTGTTTTTCAAAATGAAAAAAGCAGAAAACAAAACAAACATTGCTTTTTTAAAACTCCAGGTGAAGATCTTCCTGAACTAATCTATTCCTTAAAGATGAATCCCTGATCATACCCAGTGCCCACCTCCCAGAAGAGAGTGTTGGAGTCCCTGGTTGGAATGCAGTTGGAGTGGGAGTGTAGTTGTACTATAGTTCTGAGTTTGGACTCAGACAATCTATATTCAAATCCCAGCCCACAATGGCTTAGCAGTAGCAGTGCCTTTATCACTGCTTTCCCCTGCTCAAAGTTCCCATTAATCACTAATTAAAGTCACCCCTATAATCTAAGATAATGGTTTACTCTGCAAACAAAACCAAGACTACTCACATTGTTTTCCACTCCTAAACCCCTCTGTTACAGAAATTCTGCAGTTATTCTTTGACCTTGGTCAAGGTACTCAAATGTTCATTTTGACAAAGGTGATAATGACTGACTAACCTAATTTTTAAATGTGGTGACATTAAATTAAGTAATTATATGTAAAAAAATTACCATACTTTTTGAGATATTCACCATTCAGTGAATGGTAGCTTATTATCAATTTAAAATTGATAGCACTAATATTTTTAATAAAAATAAATATACTCTTTATTGGTTGTGCTTAGCTTGACTCAAAGGATTCCCTTTTTCCTGGTCCTATGTAATTTCTTGATTGTTTTTCTTTTTTGATTCCAACAGTTTTTATGCTACATAGGGGATATTTATACCTGAAACTGAGCAATTTAGACTTATTGCATGCACCTTTCTAAACACTTCATATTAAAATCACTACTTGCATAACCACTTCAAATATGTATTTACCTCTACTATTTGGAAGGCTCTGTGACAAGCAGTGTCCAATTTAGACCAGGCTTGATCTGTTTAATGGCATTAAGATAGAAAGGACTGATGGGGTTAGGATCAGGGAACTAGATGTCACCCTTGGAATAGGCTCTGGTGAGGTAAACTCAGATGTAGGCCTTGGAAAGAAGTCCAGCCTAACAAACAAAACCTGGTTATCAAGAGACCACAGGCAAGTAGTTCACTACCATAGTCAACATCAGGGAACCCATCAGGGAGCAGTGAAGTAGGTGAGACAAGGACATCAATAAGAAATCCCAGATCAGCAGAGAATTGGAATAAAGGATGTCTACTATATGACCATATAGCAGACCATATCTGGTTACATGATCCTATCACTCTCTTAGAATACATTATCAAGAGCTAGTCCCTGATGCTGAGCACATAGAATAGAAGACACATGCATTCTGAAGCCAGATAAGTCTGGTTAAAACTCCAGTTGTGTCACTTATTTGCTATATGACTTTAGATCCACTATATAATCTCTCTGAGCTTTGATTCCCCTATCTCTGAAATAGAAATTATATATATATATATATATATATATATATATATATATATATATGTATATTTCCCCAATGATTTGTAACTATACTGAGAATTAAAGCAGCTAGACTGTGTATGGCAGTTAGTGGGATGTTTCCCATATTATTAGTGTTTACTAAAGTTGTGAACTGGTAGTAGGAGCTACAGTTTTGAGTTTTGGTTTAAATGTATTCAGTCCCTGGGAAGGAAATTGACAAGGGCAAAGCAGGGCTTTGGTCTTAGAACTATGGTCCTAGGATAGTTATAAGACAGGAAACTGTACTGTGTGCAGAGAAAAAATACAAGGAGGAATCCAACTACAAGGACTAAAGGTAGACACTTGGTCATCAGAACTAGAGCACAAAACAAGGGTGAGATTATGAGCAATAGTAATTTAATGCTGAATCTTGTTTCTCTGGTTAGAACTCCTGAAATTCCTCTTCACTTACAGGTGTATAATCAGTTTTAGAAATAAGACTGTGTGTTGGAGGTGAAGGACTGGCATTTTAGATAAAGAAAGGAAGGGATTCGGGTATTGGGAACTAGGCAGGACCAAACATCAGTATGTGATAGTGGCTTTACATTCTAGGTCAGTGTTCTCTAATAGAAATTTAACAATTATTAAAAGTTTCTGTGTCTATAATTTTCTATATCTGCAATGTCCAATATGGTAACCATTACCCACATGTGGCTATTGAGTGCTTGAAGTGTGGCATTTGTACCTGGGGATTCATTTTTTTAATGTTTTTTATTGATTTTAGAGAGAGAGGAAGGGAAAGGGGAGAGAGAAACATCGATGAGAACCATTGATGACTAACATCATGGATCAGCTGTCTCCTGCATGCCCCTGCTGGGGATTGAGCCCATAACCTGGGCATGTGCCCTGACTGGGAATCAAACTGGGGACCGCTTGATGCTCAATCACTGAGTCACACCAGCCGGGCTGGAAACCTATTTTTACATTGTATTTAATTTATTCTTCTTGGAGTTGTTGAGGTTCCTGGGTCTGCAGATTAATTTTTTCCATCAAACCTGGGATATTTTTGGCCAGTCTTTCTTTAAATACTTTCTATCTCCTTCTTTCTCTGTTCTTCTCAGATGCCTACTATGTGTATCTTAGTATGCTTGATGTAGTCACACAGGTCTCAGAGGCTCAATTCATTTTTCTTCATTATTTTGTTTATTCTTTATATTACATAATCTTTATCAATCTATTTTCAAGTTCATGGATTCTTTCTTGAGTGCTCATAACTGCTGTTGAGCCTGTCTAGTGATTTTTTTCACTTTAGTTATATTTTTCAACTCCAGAATTCCTATTTGGTGCTTTTTAAAAATAATTTTTATCTCTTTATTTATATTCTCTACTTGGTAATACATTATTTTTTATATTTCTCTTTAGTTATTTCAACATGATTTACTTTAGTCCTTTGACCATATTTAAAGTAGCTGATTTAAAGTCTTTTTTGGGTAAGTACAATGTCTGGGCTTCCTAAAGGATAGTATCTATTGATTGACTCATTTCCTATATATGGGAAAGATGTTGTTTTTCTGCATGCCTCACATTTTTGTTGTTGTTGAACATTTTTCAACTAAAATTGGCCTTTTAAATATATGTGGCAACTCTGGAAATCAGATTCTTCCTTCTGCCCAGGATTTGTTGTTAACATTTGTTTATTTATTTAGTCTTATTCTTTAACTAATCCTACAAAGTCTGTCTTCTTTGTCATGTGTGGCTACTGAAGTTTCTCTTTGGTTAGCTTAGTGATCAGTTAATAGTTGTTTAATTTAAAATAATTTTAATTTAAATCTAAATCATTTGTGATTACGTTATTGAACAGTGCAGCTCTAGGTTCTTAAAATTATGAGTTTGGACTATATATATGTATATATATATCTATATATATATACATATATATATGAAAAACTAATAATTCACTCATATAAAATGCTAGTCAACTTATTGTTACCTTACATAATGAAAAAATAGTTTTCAGAGTAAGCTCATAAAGGGAGAACTCTTTCCCAAAAATGAAGTATTTGATTTGGCCTTGAAGTATTTTTAGGGTTTGTAATGAGAAAAAGGAGTAGAAATTTTGAGTGGTCAGGCAAAAGATATACCAAAAGCCACAACAGAAGGCAAGTTCCAGAGATCATGCCTAATGTTTTTTACAAAGTTCACAAGATGATTGATAGATTATGGGAGGCCTCAAATGACCAGGCCAAGATATGTTTAACTTCTGTGGAGTGGGAAGCCATTGGAATAAAAAAAAAGTGTTTAGTACTTTTGTTTCTCTGGTTAGAAACACAAGTATATTCATGTTGATTTGATATTGGTTTTCAAGAGACAAAGTCTGTTACTTTCTTCCACTTGTTTTTGACATGTTTCAATTATGAAAACAATAAATGCCTATTTTAGAACATTGGAAAACAGAAAAGTATGAAGAGGCAAATTAAAAGACATGAACATGACATTGTACTCAATGGGCAAAACCTAAAAGCATTTCCCTTAAGAACAGGAACAAGATAGGGATGTCCACTTTCACCACTCGTATTTAACATAGTACTGGAAGTCTTCACCACAACAATTAGACAAGAAGAAAAAATAAAAGAGATCCAAAGTAGAAAGGAGGAAGTGAAACTGTCATTATTTGTAGATGACATGATATTGTACATAGAAAACCATAAAGACTACATCAAAAATCTACTAGAGCTAATAAATGAATTTGGCAAAGTAGCAGGATACAAAATTAACATCATTAAATAGACGGCATTCTTGTACAACAAAAATGAAGTCACAGAAAGAGAAACTAAAAAAAAAAAAATCCCATTTACCATTGCAGCAAAAAACACTAAGAAACCTAGGAATAAACTTAACCACAGAAGTAAAGGACCTGTTTGCAGAAAACTACAAAATACTGAAAAAAGAAATAGAGGAAAACATAAAAACGTGGAAGCATATACCTTGTTCATAGATAAGAAGAATTAACATAATTAAAATGTCCATACTACCCAAAATAATCTATAGATTCAATGCAATCTCCATTAAAATACCAACAACATATATCATGGAGCTATACTAAATACTCCAAAAGTTTATATGGAACCAAAAAGACCCCGAACAGCCACAGCAATCTTGCAAAAGAAGAACAAAGTAGGAAGGATCACAATACCGAATATCAGGTTATACTACAAAGCCATAGGAATCAAAACAGCCTGGTACTGGTAATAATAACAGGCATATAGATCAATGGAACAGAACAGAGAACCCAGAAATGGACCCAAGACATTATGCTCAATTAATATTTGACAAAAGTGGCAACAGAATACCATGGAGTAAAGACAGCCTCTTTAATAAATGGTGTTGGGAAAATTGGACAGCTACATGCAAACAAATGAAGCTAGACCATCAACTTACACCATACACAAGGATAAACTCAAAATGGATAAATGACTTAAATGTGACTCATGAATTCCTAAAAATCCTAGAAGAAAATGTAGGCAACAAAATTTCAGACATCATACGTAGCAGAATTTTCACTGACACAATGCCTACGGTAGGAGAAATAAAGGAAAAATTAATACATGGAACCACATCAAACTAAAAAGCTTCTGCACAGCAAAAGAAACAAGCATCAAAATGGAAAGGGGAACCACTATATGGGAGAGCATAATTGCCAATGATACATCAGATAAGGGGTTAATTTAAAAAATATATAGAGTACTCATAGAACTCAACAAAAGGAAGACAAAGAATCCAATTAAAAAATGGGCAGAGGACCTAAATAGACACCTCTCCAAAAAGAACATACAAATGACCAAGAGACATATGAAAAAATGCTCAACGTCACTAATCATCAGAAAGATGCAAATTAAAACAACTATGAGGTATCACCTCACAACTGCCAGAATGGCTGCCATCAACAAGTCATCAAACAAGTGCTGGTGAGGGTGTGGAGAAAAGGGGACTCTAGGACTCTAGTACACTGGTGGTGGGAATGCAGACTGGTGCAGCCACTATGGAAAACACTATGGTGTTTCCTCAAAAAATTAAAAATGGAACTTCCATTTGACCCAATGATCCCACTTCTAGGAATATATCCTAAGAAGCCTGAAACACCAATCAGAAAGAATATATGTACCCCTATGTTCATAGCAGCACTATTTGCAATAGCTAAGACCTGGAAACAGCCCAAGTGTCCATCAGTAGATGAGTGGATAAAAAGCTGTGATACATATACACAGTGGAATACTATGCAGCTGTAAGAAAGAGATATCTCTTTTCCTTTGAGAGGACATGGAGGGACCTGGAGAGTATTATGCTAAGTAAAATAAGCCAATCAGAGAAAGACAAATATCACATGATCTCACTCATTTGTGGAAAATAATAAACAATACAAGTTGATGAATAAAATAGACCCAGAGACATAGAAATAGTGTACAGACTGACAAACCTCAGAAGATGGGGAAGGGTAGATGGAAGAGATAAACCACAGAACTTATATGCATGTATGCATAACCATGGGCATAGACAACAACGCTGCGGCGGGGAGGAGGATCGGGAGGAGGGTGTCAATGGGGGAAAAAGGAGAAACATCTGTAACAAAAATAAGTTAGTAAAAACTGCAAAAAAAATAAAAAAATAATAAAAATTAAAAATAAATAGATAAATAGATAAAAGAGATTAACCTGTTTAAGAGCGTGTTTATAGTAAATTAATCTAATGATGGTGTGCACGATAGATTGAAGGGGGTGGGAATTATCTAGTCTCTTCCAAAGCAGAGAGGTTGGTGAAACTTGGAATACCTTGGAGCATGTCTCTAAGAAATATAGAACAGTAATTGCTACTTGGGACCAATGTGTGGGTATAAAAATTATGTTCTTCCAAATAGGCCACTTGAATTACAACTGTTACTAGATCATCTCTTTCATGCTGTGTGTTAAAAACAGATATAAAACACTATATTTGGCACTATGTATTGAAATTAAAAATGCTTATTTGACCCAACAATTGTACTCCTAAGAATTTATCTTAAAGATATTACACAGTTACCCAAGTTTTGTGTACCAGATGTTCATAAAACATTGTTCAATAGCAAGAAAATTGGAAACATTGTTAATAGTCATCAAAAAAAGACGTCATTAAATACAATGGAATAATATAAAACTGTTAAATAGAAAACAATTGCTCTTTGGGTATTGATATGGGAAGATTCACAGCATTATGATTAACATGATCTGATTCACTCATTCAGTGAACATTTATTGCACCTGGCATTGTGGTAGGCAGTGAAAATCCAACAATGCTAAATACAGACAAGATCTTTGCCCCTATGAAGTTTACATTACAGAGGGAGCATTGTAAGATTCATATCATAACAGCACTGTATCAATTTAATGTATAAGATAATAGAGTTTGTAACAATAAATGAGATAGATTAAATAGATAAATGAAATAATCATAAATTGTAATGTGTAATAAAGACCCACCAAAAAGCATAAAAAACAAAACTGATAGAATGAACAATAGAAACCAGAAGGGCTGCTTTAGACAAGGAAGGCCACTCTAGGAGTTCACACTGAAGTTAAATTCAAAGGAAAAAGAAAGGGCCAGCCATGAGAATAATTCAAGAACTTTATAATTTTGTATGGCTTTTTTTAAAAAACATGGGCCTGTATTTTTTGTGCAGTTATAAATATTATTCATCAGTGAGTTATTAAAAATATAACCCCACCACACTTGTTATTTTATATTCAGAATTTATTATTCTAAGATGTAATAACGATGCCATTATCTAATGTCATGGATAAACCTAAGGGCACAGTCAAATGTCAGATTTCTTGTGGGCTCAGAATGTGTTGCTCTGAGTTTTCAGAGGACTTGAGAAACCTGCTTCTTACTGTTTTTTGTTTTTATATTAGATTAGAATACCTGGCAGTGCAACCCATCAATAGCATGTGCTGCTTGATGAAGCTGAGCAGCTTCTTATTCTTTGAGTGTCTGTTATGTAGTTGGGGTGGGGCAGTGTCTTCAGGGGTTTAATCAATCTTTTTTTTCTAAATGCCCTGTAACTCCCTAAGGAGACATATGTGAATTTGGAAAGTAAGTTTCAGTGTATTTTGTTTGTTTGTTTGTTTTACTGTTGCTTTGTTTTTGTTTTTCCTAGAGGATAAGATGATTGGGGATTTGGGAGATAGGACTTCTTTAAATTGTTGTCTCAGCACCGAAAGAAAAGCTTGAGGGGGGTGGATTTCTGCTGCATTCTCAGTCTGGTCCACTTTACAGTTGTCCCTATATAGTTGCTGTCCACAAGACACATAGTTAGACTGATCTGCGAGGATCCTACACATGGCTTGAAAACTTTCTAGTAAATTTGATTACTTTGGTCCGGCAGGTGTGGCTCAGTGGTTGAGTGTCGACCCATGCACTGAGGTCACTTGTTCGATTCCCAGTCAGGACACATGCCCAGGTTGTGGGCCTGATCCCCGGTGGGGAGCATGCCAGAGGCGGTCAATCGATGTTATGTCTCATCAATGTTTCTATCTTTCTCTCCCTCTCACTTCCTCTCTCTGTAAAATCAATAAAAGAAAAATAATTAAATAAATAAATAAAAATTGATTACTTTGTTTGGGAAGTAGTATCACTAACTTTCAGCTGTCTGTGTAGGTCAGGATGTAACATGCTTTTGGGGAAATCAACTGTGATGTAAATTATTCCATTGCTCCTCTGAGTGACTTCAGGTTGCTAAGCAACTCATTCTGCATTCCTGTCCTGCTGAGTCTTCCCAGTCTATTGTTAGAGTCATGTTATTATAGCAGCTCAGTCCATTGCTAGAGCCAGATTATCAGCAGAGGATTGGGGAAAGATGAGTAAAGAAAACAAAAATGGCATAAAGTGATAATATTGATGAAATTGGGTATATTGGAAAATATTTTTGTGCCCAAAGAAAGCCATTGTCTTGAAACATCCTTGCTGTTTCTAGATATTTGGGACATTTCCCAGTTCAGCCTTTAATCCATCTTAGAAATCATATGTGGGGATCACATTTCAAAACATCTTTCTCTTATTTAGTTACAAACAACAGTGTGCTGTTATTGTTTTTGTTTTTGTTTTCTTTTTAAGAGAGAGAGATACAAACATCCATATGAGAGAGAAACATGGATTGGCCGCCTCCTGCTCACCTCCTACTGGGGATTGAGCCTACAACCCAGGTATTGAACTGGGACCTCTCAGTCCATGGAATGATGCTCAATCCACTGAGCCACATCAGCCAGGCTGTTATTGTTTAATATCTGGCTGGAGGGGCAGAGTGAGGGAGACTGATTATAGCATTTGTTGATTTCTGTGGTATAAATACTGCCACCACGGTTGATTTCAAGCTATTAACATAACACTACTGAACTCAGAGTTGGGAAGAGATATGCACAGTCAGCTTTTGAGATAGATCACTGTTGATTCTACCAAAACATGGTGAAAGGTGGGCCTGAAATTGCCATTGGTATTTAGTTCCAAATAATCCTTGTCTCAGGTTCTGCTTCCAGGGTACCCAATAAAATAAAGCCCTCCAAACACTTTTGCCTTTATCATTTAGATAATTGGTAAAACTAACTGATAATATTTATTGAGATATTACTATAAACCAAACAATACTAAGTGCTATTTCTTATTTAAATGATTTCATATAATTCTCATAGCCACCTATGTTAGGGCTATTATTATCATCATTTTATAGATAAGAAGATTAAGGCTTAGACAGATGAATTGTTTTTTCTAGTGTCACAGTGTTTAGATGGTATACCTGTGATTCAAGAACACAGTTTTGTCTGGTTTCAGTGTTCCTGTTTTCTATGAAGTGTTCCGGAGGCATATGACCTGTATTTTCTGGGATAGTGCTTCAAATCCTGCCTTTTCTTCATCATTTTGCAGACACAGAACCAGCCTGGGGGCCTGTAAGTTGTCTCATTAGCTGTCTAACTGAGCTTTCCAAGTTTTGTCTTCACACACAATATGTTAGTCCTGCCCACGTGCCTTGACCTGCCTGACTGTCCTGGCTCTCTCTCCATTAGAGAAGGCAAATACAATTAGGCTTTTCATTACATAGTTGCCATCTGCTCAGGAATGCCTTTTTAGCTGTTTGTGATCCAAGGGCATTTTGAAAACTAGCATTCAGCTACCAGGGAGATGTTTGAGTACTGTGATGCTCTGTACAAATGCTATGATGTCTGAATATGCAAATCAGGAAGGCAAGAGTCTATCAAACCCTCATTAGGTGGCTGGGAGAGGCATTTTCTGTTTATTGCCCAGAAAAACAACAACAACTGTATATAGAAACTGCTTCTCTCTATATATTTCCCTAACAACTCTTTTGTTTTCTCTCCATCCTTTGCCCTCAGACCTGTTTTAAACGTATGAAAAACTCTTAATTTTCTGACCAAGAGCTGCACAATTCATCAAGAATGATCTTATAGCAGGTGCTTTATCAAAGGGTGACTGGTTTAACCTTCAAGCATGAGTGAAAATCATTTAGTTTAAGAATATGTCAATAAGCAATTCACCCAGGCCTTGTACATTTAATAACATCTATCAAAAATTTTCCTTAAATATTTGCTAACCTTCCTGTAAGGTGTTTTCTGAAACACACAGGTGCTATTCATTACATTGATCAAGAAGATTGACATCTACTCATTTTATTAATTGACAAATTAGGTTAACAATTAGTAGAAACAGCAGTGAAGTTTCTAAATTCATCCTTTTGTATTACGTTAGTAATACGCTAAGTATTACACTAAGTCACCATTTAAATATCAGAATATTATATTCCTTTGGCATGCAAGGGAGAAGAGAAAAGAATCTGTTAAACAATCTTGATATTATCTTTTAGTATGAAAGATCAGTAAATAAATAGGTAAGTCAATTATGCAATATTTAACATTAAAATATAATGTTAATGAGTTAGTCACTAAATTATTTTGTACTTGTCATAATATGAGAAAATGTCATGGGAACTTTACAACCTGAAATTCTTACTTTTATGAAGACAGTCAGCTTGTGAAAGTGGATTTTCTTAAGAACCTACATTTTTCTCTGATTTAGATCAATTTCAAACCTTTGAGAGAGAAAATTTTTAACTCTTGAAAAAATGTAGTCTCCTTTTTCTGAGGGAAAGAAAAGAGATTCCAAATACTGACATGAACATTTAATTTAAAATTGAAACTATAAAAGCTACCTGAATAGCTAATACACTATTATATGTAATGGTGAAATTAATTCAAATAAATTCGACTGGCATCTGAAATTAGAAAAGGAATCTGCCCAAAATAGAAGCATAAAATCACCCCACATTTGGGAGTTTTTGATTAATAGTTTAATCAAACTTTGATAAGATTCACAGCACTGTCTGTAAGGTATATCAATAATTTCAACTAGAATGTCTGAAGAAGAAAAATAATGGTCTTGATTTCTGAATTAAGACAAATAACATCAACAAAGTCTGCATCAGCTGCATAAATATCACTTTATTTTATTGACTAAAATTCCCACAACTTTTAGGATACAAGCATTAAAACGCTTTTCAGTAGTAGTATACATTTCAAATACTTCAATCTTTTAAAAAATATTCTAAAGCTGTACAATTCTCCAATCTCTCTGTCACTGAGATGGAACTTGCAGATGCACTGTAAAACTGAACAGATGGTGTACTGGAGGAGTTTGAATATTGAAATACCTTACAGAATAAAAAAAGCATTTTTATGAGTGCACTATGAATTAGCTGAAAGGGCAATTAATTTTCATTTATCTCAAATTCTATGTAAATATACTGAATTTCTATTTAATGTCATTTTGCCAAAGGTCTTTCCAAAACAAATTGGGAATATGCAATGTAAATGTTCATACTCAGATCAAAGCCTGAGCACTAAGTTAAGTCACACCAAGTTTTTTGTCCAAAACTATTCTTTCAAATGTTTTCTCTATCCCATTATGCAACTTTGAGACTATTCATTTTCATCTCCTTTTGCAGTTCTCTTTCAAACTCCTGCATTTCCCAACTGCATATGAAGTTGTCTTTCTGATCTCTTATCCTTTGAGACGACATGGAGAGACTTGGAGAGTATTATCCTAAGTGAAACAAGCCAAGCAGAGAAAGACAAATATCACATGATCTCACTTATTTGTGGAATATAATGAACATAACAGTCTGAGGAACAAGGTAGACCCAGAGACGTGGAAGTAGGGTATAGACTGACAACCCTCAGAAGAGGGGGTCGGAGGGGAAGGGAAGAGATAAACCACAGAACTTATATGCATGTTCCCATAACTGATGGACATGGACAACAAAGCTGGGGACGGGGTGGGGGGGATGAGGAGGAGGGTGTCAATGGGGAAAAAAAGGAAAAACATCTGTAACAAAAATAAATTAATAAAAAAAAAGTTGTCTTTCTAAAAAATGTCTTGAAAAAAACAGGAGAACATTAGAACACACAACTTTTTCTTAGAAATAATGGGAGCCAATTGATATGTTTTCACCATAACTGAAATCATAAGTCATTATATCAGAAAGCATGCAAAAGTTTGACTTTGATTTTGCAAGGCTAACATTAAGTAGACTCTATAATGTAGACCCCAAAGCACATTAAAATCACCTGAGAGATGTCTTTAAATGAAGATTCCTAGACCCCAAGTTCCAAGGGATTCATTTTCATTAGGGATAGAGTTGAGCCCAGAAATTTTCATATTTAAAAACCACCACCTTTTGAGAAACTCTAAGACAGGGTTTATAAAACCCCATCACTATAATTTTTACCATGTAACTATTCATTTGTTTTACTCATATTGTTGCCTACTCCAATAGGAGACAGCTTGAATGCAGTCTCCTCCATGAAGCTTTCCATGAGTTCTGCCCCCAGGCACAAAGCTGTGATCGCTAGTGTTTTGATAGAATAGTGTTGTGATGGAATGGAATGCCAGGCTTTGGGTGTGTGTATGTGAAAGGGCAGAAGTGGGGTAGTCATGAGTATACACTGGAGTGTTGGACATTAGGAGGGGATATCTTAACTAGATATGGAGTATTTTATTCTGAGATTTTGTATTTTAGATTGTGCAATGGAATTGAGATTGTTTTAAGGATTGTAACCTGGGTCAACTAACAACAAACAATGCCTCTGACTGGTTGAAGCAATAAAATCCAACCACATCATTTTTATATCTGGGGAGGAGGTTTAGCAGACATTTTATGGCAGTGTATGAAGGGGACATGCACATTACCAATGAAGTGGCTTAGACAGAATTTACCCAGGCAGAGAATAGGCAAACTTCTATATTTCTAATAATATCTATATTATACATGTACATGCTTTCTACTCACCAACAAACTGCTTCTCACTGGGGTATTGCCTACCTCACCTCCTGAAGTTTATTTTGAAAAAAGTTATATATATATGAAAACAGTGCTTTCCTACCACTGTTTAGTAACTTGCCATGCATGAAAAATCTTTCCATAATGTTCCATGTGACTGAGACCAATGGCTGATCACTGCACATTAGCAGGTCAAAAACCTTAAGAAAATATTTAATTCCTCAAAGAAGGAAATAAATGAAAAGTTTCCTGGAAGAATAACAACCACAACTATTATTATCTACTACCTCTAGTTTTTCTAATAGAAGGAGCTAGTTCTCGACATTAACAAATGCCTAGAGAAATGCATATATTAAGACTGCAGATTATAATGTTTTCCCAATGTAGCCAATCCACTTAGGGAACTGAAATATTTGTAGGAAACTTTCAAATGTAGATTGCATTATAAATTTAATAATGATGCACATCTTATAGCTGAAGTAGATAAATTTGCCATGAAATCTTTTCTAAAATTATGTGAATCATTGTCATCATCACTATTTATCTGTGTAAGAATGTTGATGGTTATTCTTCTCCCAGTATCATTATAATAGTTTCCTTTTGAGTGTTATTGAGTTGTGTTGTCAATGTTGTTAGGGAGCCCTAGATTTCCTGCTTTAGCCAAATTCTGTGGATATGAGTCTTGTAAAAGAAGAACTTTGAATAACAAACACTCACAATATTGCAAGTCTTGTCAAAGAGAGAAATGGAAAACAGGCAGTTCCATGATAAATTTTCAATTCCAAACTGAATTCTATAGTCATCTTTTGCACCTAGGTCTCATTTACAATTTTTGCAGGTTACATGTCTTTGTCATATTACTTTATTTTGTTTCCCGTTTTTAGACTGTTAATAAATAAACAGATTAGAGTAAGAGTTCTAGCACTGACCTGCTTATTTGTATGTCTGTAATTTAATCCCTCCAAGTTGATATTTTCTCAGCTGCATGGATGATTAGTCCTTTTATTATCCCCACATCCTTCCTTAGTACTAACCGGTTATGCTTAAAGCCTAGCTACTTTTCGACCTTCTCACATCATTCTGGATAACTTAAGGAAGGAAAAATTAGAGAATATAATTATGATGTACAAAATTAAGATATGTTTGGTTCACTCTCCTGTCCATGTCCTCTTATATCTTTTTAAGATGCCTCTTTCTAACCCTGTCTTCTTACCAGGTGCCTATTCTGGTTTTTCTTCATCTTCTTAATTGCCAACTAATCACTCCCCATTCTATTTAATTTATACTTAATATGTATATATATTGTATCTTCTCTCCTAAGGAGATAAGGTTCTTGAAAATAGGAATCAAATCATATCAATTTTTGAACCCTCTCAAGGTACATTGTGCATAGTAGATACTCAATATATTTATTAAAAGACTGAATGGATTAATAAATGAAAAAAATATTTTAGGGCGTGTCCCTGCACAAAAACATTGCTATTTTAATAAGAAACTCAGGTCAACTAGAATGCTTAGGCCCAAAGGAACAAACTTTTTAACTGTAGCCCTGCACGGTGCCTCTGAAACACATTGCAGAGGCAGCCCCTACTCATTAGGCTGCCTCTAGTAATCACCGTATAGATTAGCACAATCAATAGCTCAGTTCGTAAATGGCTTCTTGCAGTGTTACAGAGATTTACAATCTATGAAATCAAAGAAGCTTTGTCAAGTATTCCTGCTTAATGACCGAACACGTCAATTTCAAAGCTATTTCACATTCCCCAGTGGAGGTAAGATTTCTGTGATTTCAAAGAGTAATATTGGCTTTTTCCCTGTGGACACTCGTGGGTCTTTAAATTTCTAGGCATTATACAATTATATTTAAGAGAGCAAACTCATTTAAATTTAAATAAACTGATGTTCTCAAACCAAAGCATAAAACATGTTTCTCTATGAAAGATCCATGGTAGGCATTTCCTCCTTCTATTCCTCTTGAAAAACATCTTCATTGTATTACATCTGTGTGCTTGTGATTATTATTTCTGAGGGTTGATCATTCTGTGCACAAGCAAATCTATCATTCTGTGTCTCATTATCAATTCATTGCTTATTATTTTCTGGATGCAGTGTCAAGGGAGTGTTAGGCCAAACTCATTAGCATTTATCATTTAGTACAACTTGTTTGTTTGAACAAGTACAATTAAATAGATAGGTGTGAAGTATCTTAGTGTGGCCCAAACAGTTCTTTTGTAGTTTGTTTTTTCTGACAATGTCCTGAAGACAAATCCTTAAAAAAAGTTTGTTTGCAAAATATTTCAAGAGACAAATAGAACCTGAGTTCTCATGGTCATATGAGATCAAAGAAACTTCACCTTGGAGACTTCTAAGTAAAGTAGACTTTCAGATGGGCAGATCAAAGGAAATAAATTCAAACTTGTGTGCTTGGCATAGCAATAATGTAACCCAATGTTTCTTTTTTGTTTTGAAGAGTACATGCCCTTAGCGGAACCGAACCCCAGTCTCTCTGGTCTGCGGGCTGACGCTCTAACCACTGAGCCAAACCAGCCAGGGCACTTTTGTGTGGCTAGACTGAAGAGCTCATGGATTAAATGTTTTTCTAAGGGACATAGTTGTTATATTTAAGACATTTCCTGAAACTGACAACCACATGAAAAAGACCAGTTTGTTTCCTTCCACTCAACCTATGGAAGGAGAAAGAAATCACATGGATCATATTTTTAAATAATGGGTCACAATTATTCATGGTTCCCTAATCTGTATGCTGTTATAAAGGGAACAAAAGAAAACTGAATGAAAAATATCTAAATAAAATGTCTTATGGAGTTAATCTATTTGTCAAATATATCTTGTCACAAAGGAAATAGAAAATTTATATTCACACACCAGGAAAATCTTGGTCTAGAATTTTGAATAGCTGGCTTGACAGAGAAATGATGCACCCAAATATGTTCACATAAAGGACTATCAGAAATATGTTCTAGATGTGGTTTGTTACACAGATTTCTACTATTTCTTTCACTCTGCCAACATTCATTTGAACTCTTATTCAGATCCTGTGCTGGTAGTCTCATTTTGTTTAGTTTATTTCTTTTCTTCTCTATTATCAGATACCCTTTCTCATCCACATTGGCTGTTAAATCCCTGGCAAAGTGTTCTGTTTCATCCTTACCAATGAGATCTAATTCTTTCCCTATGACAAATGAACAGATATTTTCTCTCCCTTATTCCTGCTCAGCTATGAGAATCTTGTCCATACGAAGGAATTAGTCATTTTGTGGCACTCACTTGCTTAGCAACCCCCCCCGCCCCAGAAGACTTCTGGGTCAAATTAGTGCTTTGGTGGGTGGCCCTGTTTGCATAATGGAAATAGTTGATTCAGTTGACTGGAATCCTGGAGATTGCCATAAATTTGCTATAAAGCCCTGGCTAGCCAACCCATATTTGGAGAAGAGGGATCTTTGAGGCCTCCCTTTTCCATACCAACCCTGTCAGGATGGGCTTGGGAGCCAGGCATATCGATCAATTAGACCTAACCACAAACAGACAGCCTTAACAAAAGCCTGATCTACATGAAAATATCTAAACTGGTTTTCTCTGCCATGCTGAAACTGAGGTCCTCCTGTTGAATGAAAATTCACTGTCTCTTTAACCTTCTCTATTCCCTCCTTTCTTCTCCTTTCCCTCTCTCTCCTCCTATGTATTCACTTATACGTGGACACAAAATCAGTAGAGTTATTTATAGGAAATGTTGAAATTGAATAATTGAGAATCTTTTTATTTATTTATTTATTTTATTTTATTTTATTCTTTTTTACAGACAAAATTTTAATATAACTGGGATAAATATTTTTTTTCACTTTTTTAAAAATTTGTTTTTGTTACAGATGTTTCTCCTTTTTCCCCCATTGACACCCTCCTCCCCATCCCCCCACCCCATCCCCAGCCCTGTTGTCCAAGTCCATTGGTCATGCATACATGCATATAAATTCTGTGGATTATCTCTCCCCCCCCCAAGCCCCCTCCTCTGAGGTTCATCAGTCTGTACCCCACCTCTGTGTCTCTGGGTCAGAATAATTGAGAATCTTATTGCCCACTGAGTCAACATTGCTGCAGAGTCTGGTGTTTGTTTGTTTCTTTCTTCATTTTTCAATTACCAAGTCAGAATTTGCTACTAAGCAGCTACAGATTCCTTCTATTTTGCTTCTTTAGTGAGAATTTAGGCAATTTTAGAATCATTAATAAGACCTCTTTCATTTTTCTAATCATCTTTTTATGAAAATGTGCTCTTCCAACTGAACTAATATTTGCTAACAAAGAGGTAGCCAACAGTGATTAAAGATCATAGTAAGAGGATCTTAACTGTGTCTCTAAGAGTTTGACTAAGCTCTGGATATCCACGTACCTTTATACCTATTAATGCCCTACCACTGTAATTGTATTAGAATGATAACAACTTTATTCTTTTTCTTTTTTTATTAATTTATTTTTGTTACAGATGTTTCTCCTTTTTTCCCCATTGACACCCTCCTCCCCATCCCCCCTCCCCGTCCCCAGCTTTGTTGTGAATGTCTATCAGTTATGCATATATGCGTATAAGTTCTGTGGTTTATCTCTTCCCTCCCCCCCCACTCCCTCTTCTGAGGGTTGTCAGTCTGTACCCTACTTCCACATCTCTGGGTCTACCCTGTTCCTCAGAATGTTATGTTCATTATATTCCACAAATAAGTGAGATCATGTGATATTTGTCTTTCTCTGATTGGCTTGTTTCGCTTAGGATAATACTCTCCAGGTTCCTCCATGTCATCTCAAAGGATAAGAGATCTTTCTTTCTTACAGCTGCATAGTACTCCATTGTGTCTACGTACCACAGCTTTTTTATCCATTCATCCACTAATGGACACTTGGGCTGTTTCTAGATCTTACCTATTGTAAATAGTGCTGCTATGAACATGGGGGTACATGTATTCTTTCTGATTGGTGTTTCAGGCTTCTTAGGGTATATTCCTAGAAGTGGGATCACTGGGTCAAATGGCAGTTCAATTTTTCACTTTTTGAGGTAACACCATAGTGTTTTCCATAGTGGCTGCACCAGTCTGCATTCCCACCAGCAGTGTACTAGAGTCCCCTTTTCTCCACACCCTCGCCAACACTTGTTTGATGATTTGTTGATGGCGGCCATTCTAACAGGTGTGAAGTGATACCTCATAGTTGTTTTAATTTGCATCTCTCTGATGATTAGTGACATTGAGCATTTTATGGAGTCTTTAGTGTTTTCTATGTACAACATCATGTCATCTGTGAATAATGACAGTTTCACTTCTTCCTTTCCAATTTGGACCTCTTCTATTTTTTCTTTTTGTCTGATTGTTCTGGTTAAGACTTACAGTACTATGTTAAATAAGAATGGTGAAAGTGGACATCTCTGACTTTTCTGTTCTTAAGGGAAGTGCTTGTATCTTTTGCCCATTGAGAATGATGTTGGCTGTAGGTTTTTCATATATAGCCTGTATTATATTGAGATATGATCCCTCTGTTCCTACATTGCTGAGCTTTTTTATCAGAAATGGATGCTGGATTTTGTTTAATGCCTTTTCAGCATGTATTGATATGATCATGTGGTTTTTATCTTTCATTTTGTTTATGTGGTGTATAACATTTATTGATTTGTGAATACTGTACCAGCCTTGCATCCCTGGGATAAATACCACTTGGTCATGGTATACAGTTTTTAAAAATATATTGCTGGATTCGATTTGCTAAGATTTTTTAGAGGATTTTGGTGTCTGTGTTCATCAGGGATACTGGCCTGTAATTTTCTTCCTTTGTAGTGTTTTTATCTGGTTTTGTGATTAGGAATAGGCTGGCTTCATAAAAGGACCTTGGAAGTCTCCTTTTCTCTTAAATTTTTTGGAATAGTTTGAGGAGAATAGGTGATAGTTCTTTGAATGTTAGGTAACACTCCCCTGTGTAGCCGTCCAGACCAGGGTTTTTGTTTCCTGGGATTTTATTATTTATTTCTTCTATTTCCTTAATTGTTATTAGTCTGTTTAGGTTTTCTTACTCTTCCCAGTTGAGTTTTGGAGTAGTATATGACCCTAAGAATTTGTCCATTTTGCCTAGGTTGTCCAATTTGTTGGCATATAATTGTTCATAGTATTTTCTTATAATCCTTTGTATTTCTGTGGTTTCCGGTGTTACTTCACCTCTTTCATTGCTGATTTTATTAATTTGGGTTCTCTCTCTTTGTTTCTTGGTGAGTCTGGCTAAAGGTTCATCAATCTTGTTTACCTTTTCAAAGAACCAGCTCTTGGTTTCATTCATCTTTTGTATTATTTTTGTAATCTCTATATCATTTATTTGTGCTTTGATTTTTATTATTTCCTCCCTTCTACTAACTCTGTTTTTTTCTTTTCTCTTTGTAAATTTTTAAGTTGGTCGGTTAGATAATTTATTAGAAAATTTTCTTCTCACTTTTTTTCTTCTTATTTATTTATTTATTAATACATTTATTTTTGTTACACGTGTTTCTCCTTTCACCCCACAGACACCCTCCTCCCTATCCCACTCCCCCCCCCCAGCCAAGCATTGTGGTCTATATCCATTGGTTATGCATACATGCATATAAGTTCTTTGGTTTATCACATCCCTCTCTCCCCACCCCCCACCTCTGAAATTTTTCAGTCAGAATCATACTCCTTTCTATGTCTCTGGGTCTATTTTGTTCATCAGCTTTTTTTGTACATTGTATTCCACAAACAAGTGAGATCATGTGGTATTTGTCTTTCTCTGATTGGTTTATTTCTGATCCCACTTCTAGGAATATATCCTAAGACGCCTGAAGCACCCATGAGAAAGAATATATGTACCCTTATGTCCATAACAGCACTATTTACAATTGCTAAGATCTGGAAACAGCCTAAGTGTCCATCAATAGATGAGTGAATTAAAAAGCTGTGGTACATATACACAATGGATCACTATGTAGCTGTGAGAAAGAAAGATCTCTTATCCTTTGAGATGACATGGAGGGACCTGGAGAGTATTATGCTAAATGAAATTTTCCTCTTTCTTGAGGTAGGCCCGTATTGCTATGAACTTTCCTCTTAGGACTGCTTATGCTGTGTCCCATAGACTTTGTGTTGTTGTGTGTTCATCTTAAGTAGTTTCTAGGAAGTTTTTGAATTTTTTCTTCATCTCATTGATAACCCATTCGTTGTTTAATAACATGCTATTTAGCCTCCATGTGTTTGAATGTTTTTGAGTGTTTTTATTGTAATTAATTTCTAGTTTCATGCCATTGTGATCTGAGAAGATGTTTGATATGATTTCAATCTTCTTGAACTGGCAGAGGCTTACTTTGTGTTCTAACATGTGGTCTACCTTTGAGAATGTCCCTTGTGCACTTGAGATGAATGTATATTCTGCAGCTTTGGGGTGAAATGTTCTGTAAATATTAATAATGTCCATCTGATCTAGTTTGTCACTTAAGAACTCTTTCCTTGTTAATTTTTTTTGTCTAGAAGATCTATCCACTGGTTTCAGTGGAGTATTAAAGTCACCCACTATGACTGTATTGCTATTGATCTCTCCCTTCAAGTCCTCCAGAAGTTTTAAAATATATTTTGTGTTCCTATATTTGTTGCATATATGTTTACCGGGGTTATATCCTCTTTTTATATTGATCCTTTTAATATTATGTGGTGACCTTCTTTGTCTCTTATTATGGCTCCCGTCTTGAAGTTTATCTTATCAGATGTGAGTATTGCTACACTAGCTTTTTTTTCATTTCTATTTTCCTGTAAAAATTTTTTCCATCCCTTCACTTTCATCCTGTGTGAGTTTTTTTGTTGTGAGGTGGTTCTCTTGTTGACAGCATATATGTGGGTCGTGTTTTCTTATCCAATCAAGCTACCCTATGTAATGCCTGTGCTTCACTCTCTCTCTCTATTTCTTCTTCTTCTGACCACAGTCCTTGTAGCATTTCTTGCAGTGCTGGTTTGGTGGTGGTAAATACCTTTAGCTATTTTTTGTCTATGAAGCTCTTTATTTCACCTTCAATTTTGAATGATAGCTTTACTGGATAGAGTAGTCTTGGATTCAGACCCTTGCCTTTCATTACTTTGTACACTTCATGCCACTTCCTTCTGGCCTGCAGTGTTTCTATTGAGAAATCAGCTGACAGTCTAATGGGAGCTCCCTTGTAGGTAACTTTCTGTCTATCTCTTGCTTTCTTTAAGGTTCTTTCTTTGTCTTTAATGTTTGCCATTTTAATTATGATGTATCTAGCTGTGGATCTTTTGGGGTTCATCTTGCTTGGGACTCTGTGTTTCCTGGACTTGTGTGAATTTTTCCTTCATCAAATTAGGGAAGTTTTCTGTCATTATTTCTTCAAACAGGTTCTCTATTCCTTTCTCTGATTCTTCTACTTCTGGTACCCCTATGATGCAAATATTGTTATATTTCGTATTGTCCCAAAGCTCTTAATTTCTCCTCCTGCTTTTTATTTTTTTTTCCAATTTGTTGCTCTATTTGGGTGTTTTTTCGACCTTGTCTTCTAACTCACTGATTCAGTCTTCACCTTCTATTCTACTATTGAGACCTTCTAAGGTATTTTTCATATCAGCTATGTCATTCTTTATTTCCACTTCATTTTTATTCATAGCTTCTATCTCTTTTTTTATGCTCATGTAGTTCCCACTGAGCTCTTCATAATTCTTTTTAAGTTGCTTTTAGTTCTCACTAAATTGTTTGAGCACCTTTAAAATTATTGCTTTGAATTCTTTATCTTACAAGTTGCTGGCTTCCATTTCTTGTAGTTCCTTTTCTGGTGATTCCTCCTTTTTCTTAACGTGAGTTTTGTTTCTTTGTCTCACCATTTTAGCAGTCTGGTAGTTCTAGGCCCGATGAGGGATGTTGGGATGTGCAGGCAGTCTCTTGTGTATAAAATAAGGTTACTGTGCCTCCCGGACTGTTTTGGTGCGTGGCGCCTCTTGCCTGCTATGGGTCCTGGAGGATTGACAACTAGTGGCCCATACTGGTCTGTCATGGTAGGCACTGCTAGTGTGTGTGGTTCCCGCTGGTGCACTTCTGGTATGCTGGGTCCAGCTGGTGTGCTGTTGAGGTGCGTGGGTCTAGCTGGTGTGGTGCTGGTGTGGTGCTGGGGTGCCCTGCTGCCTGGTAGGGCTCAGCACCTGATCAGTCACTGCTGCTGCTGCTGGGGGTGAGTGTCAGCTCCTGGTTTGTGCTGCTAGTTCTGCTGCTGTTGCCAGGGGGTGCTCTCAGCTCCTAATCCTCTGTTGCTGTTGAGGGCTGAGGATGCTCAGCTGCCGGGACTTTGCTGCTGCTTGGAGGAGGGGCTCCACTTCAAATCTGCTGCTGCAGTTGTCAGAGGTGGGTCTCAGCAGCCAGAGCCTTGCTGCTGCTTGGGCTGGGGCACTGCTCCTGATCAGCCTCTGCTGATGCTGCTACAGATGAGTCTCAGCTACCAATCTGCACTGCTGCTGCCTAGGGAGGGATGTCTGCTCCTGGGCCTTTGCTGCTGGGGTATGTCTTGACTCCCAAGCCTCAACTTTTGTTGGGGGTGGGGCTCCACTCCCACCCAGTCACTGCTACTGTGGAGGAAGGTGCTGGGCTCCCAAGCTGGTGCTACCGCTGCTGGGTGTGGTGCTCAGCTCTGCTTAGGCTGCTGCTATGGGGGATGGTGCTCAGCTCCCAGCCAGTTGCTGCTTTCCCAAGCAGGTACCTTGACAGTGCCACAATGTGTGCTGGTCCACATTGACACAGCATGGTTCACTGGTCCAATGGTGCAAGGCACACTAGTGGACTATGGTCACTCAGCCCTATCTGCTCCCCACTGCCTCCTACCAGAGAAGACCAGGGATCTTCCAAGATGGCAGGGCCTTCCAGCTACACAGGGTGATACACCCTGACAAGCTGCTTACGGCGGTAGCCGGCTGCTCCCCGTCCACAGCACAGGAACCCTCTGCCCCACATTTCTGCACTGCTCGAGGTTGCTCATCCACACTCACATCCACTCACACTCTCTCTCACACTCGCCCACACTCTCAGACACTCACCCTCACTCTGGTCCTGCCCAGTGCTGTCTTTTTCCCTCAAGTTCCTTTCTTATTAAATGTCACTCATTTTTTCCTAAATTTGCTTTTGTGTATCCTCTATACAATTGTATTGTCATTTTCCACTATTACCTGAGATATTGATCACTAAGTACTGTAGCCCCTCCTTATTCAAGGTTTTGCTTTCCCCAGTTTCAGTTACCTGCAGTCCAAAAGTATTAAATGGACAATTTTATAAATAATTTATAAGTTTTAAATTGCATGCTAGTCTGAATATGATGATAAAAATCTCACTCTGTCCCTCCCACCTGGAATATGAATCATCTTTTTGTCCAGAGTATCAGATTGTATATGCTTTCTACCGATTAGTAGTCATCTCAGTTTTCAGAGAGAGACCATAGTTATATAACTTTTGTTACAGTATAGTGTTATAATTGTTCTATTTTATTATTATTGTTATTAGTATCTTACTATGCCTAATTTATGAATTAAGCTTTCTCCTAGGTATGTATATATAGAAAAAGCATATGGTTTGGTACTCTCCGTGGTTTCAGGCATCCAATGTGGATCTTGGAATGGATCTCCAGTAAACGATAGAGGACTATTGTATTAATTTGATAGTATTTTTTGCATTATGGAGTGATAGGCAAATATGGACTCAAGTCATAGGTAGGAATTGTTTACCGTGGAATTTCCTTCTATAATAAATATAATTTCCCTAAGGATCATGGTGGATTTGAACCTGGTTAGAAATAGAGGACTTGGCCTGGAATTAAAATGTAGTGCATTGATTATTTCTTTATTATATTAATTGCCTACTTAGAAAACCAAGGTTTGGAGATGTGGGTGGGTTCTTGTTGGATAGAAATAGGACCTATGGGCATGATCAGTTTTGTTAATAACACTTAGTAGTAAAAAGTGGAATTGAATAAAATGTTGAGCAAATCACTATTAGTAGAGAGACTGGGCAGGAATTAGTTCATTAAAATAATAAAAGAAAAGAAAATTAAGCACGAAGTTAGGTAGAATGAAGGAAATGGCATAAACAGAAGGAAATATATGTGCTGGTGGAGATAAACCACTAATTTCATTCATTCAGCAAATATTTACTGTCTACTTTGTGCCAGGCATTGTCATTAGTCTTAGGGACATAGCTATGAATAGGACAGCTCAGAAAACTTCCATACTGCCTGGGGGTGGGAGTGGATATATACACAGAACTGTGGGAAAGTCCTGATAGTGTTTCTCTCAGAGTGTAAGTCACACTGTTTGAGTCAAAACTGATGGAGGGGCAGAAAGGGGTTGTGTGAGAACATATTTGGACTTAAAACTCAAAACTACATTGAAACAGAAGCCAAATTTTCTAGGATAATAGATATCAATGAAAGTCAGGGAATCTTAGAAATGAAGACATAAGCAAACAGAAAGCGAACACACAGGTTTGGTCTTGAGGAACAAATAAAACAAATTATCTCAAAGGTTTGGGACTTCAAAAAGAGCCTGCAGATTTAAGTGTGACACTGGGAAAGAAATGGTTCTACCTTCCAGAGCTGAGCCAACTTCAGTGTTGTGAGATCATATGCTTCTTAGTTATCTTTAACACACACACACAATGTACTGACAAGGCCAGGAAACCAACTACATAATCAATGAGTGAAAGTAATCTGACTGCTTTGTATTTTTATCTCACATACTTTGTACTTTGAGAATTCAACATGCTGTAACAGAGATTATTTGATCCCTGAGAATGAACTGTGAACAAATGTTAGATGAGGATTACCACCAGGCAGGATAATGTTTGGAAAGTCCATGAACCAGAAGCATAACAACAACCCCTGCTCTTCCACTAATACACTCACCATGCACCAGGCACTATTCTAAGGACATTATCCACATTACCTTAGTTACTGCTCAGAATGACAAATGAGAAAGATTCAAGCCCCATTTTAAAGAGGTAGAAATTGAGGCAAAGAGAAGCTATATACTTTTCCAGGGTCATACAGCTAACAGGTTGCAGATTTTGGATTTAAACCAAAGAACTGTTGCTCAAGAAATAGACTTCTGCTTTGTTATAGTCCCACATGGTAAAAGCAAAAACTACCCCAGAAATGCTGCCACACCATTTTGTAATAGTTTCATCTTAGTTCCTTCTGATACGATGGGAATCTAGACATCTTAGAGTTAACACAGAGTAAATAATTAAAGCCCTGGGTCGTTTTGCTCAGTGATTGGAGCATAAGCCCACAGACTGAAGGGTCACAGGTTTGATTCCCAGTTAAGGGTGTGTGCCTGGGTTGCAGGTTCAATCCCTGGTTGGGGTCGTGAGGGAGGCAACCAATCGATGTGTCTCTCTCACATCAATGTTTCTCTTTCTCCCTTCCACTCTATCTAAAAATTAATGGGAAAAGTATCCTTGGGTGAGGATTAACGAAAGAGAGAGAGAGAGAGAGAGAGAGAGAGAGAGAGAGAGAGAGAGAGAGAGAGAGAAAGAAAGAAAGAAAGAAAGAAAGAAAGAAAGAAAGAAAGAAAGAAAGAAAGAAAGAAAGAAAGAAAACGAATTAAAGATATTTGTTATAGTGGGATAATTCCTTATAAAAAACATGTTTTGTACTCAAACTAACAATTAAGAGACTTTTCTCCCTCCTGGCTATCTCTGAATGTGTTCATGTGTCCTTATGTGATATTTGCACACTTGGAGGTTTAAACCATTTATGATAAGGTCAATCAAAATCCAGTTCTGGTGCCTGCAAAGCAGTCATTTTTTTTTGGTCTAACGAAAAACTCAAGCTTACCTGTGATTACAGTAACAACTTCTGGTGAGGGTATTAAATGTTAACTTAGACACACTTTAATGAAGAAGTATTAAAATATTAAATTGGAATAAAGATACTATTGTAGAATATTGAATCTTCACTGGAGATGAACTTTGTGCAGGGGTTTTATATAGTATTCCCTGACTTTTAAGAGTTTTAGCCAAATAGATTGAATAGAATTAAAATAATTAGCTTTCTCTTGTCAGCACACTGCCTCATGCTGCTTCTCCTCCATTCCAGTTAGTTATATTATTGCCATGTCTAACATTCAACAAGTAATTTTCTGAAATGGCACTTTACTGTATCTAGAATGCTTTTATTCATATCTGAATGTGATTAAGTTGAATGTTCCTCACTTTCACAAAAATTAATGAACACCAATTTCATGACCAATTTAGCTTTAAATATGTGTTAGTCAAAGAAGTTTTAGCAGAGTAGTCCAGAATGAGTCTTTTGTGTGAATTGAACACTAGTGTTCAATATTTAGTATGGTCACAAATGAAAGAGGGGTAGGGAAATTCTGTCATCCAGGTAGTCATAATTTTTGCATTTGCAGGAGGAAGTCACTGTGCTCTTTTTTTTAATGTGTTTTTTTCTACAATACATCATCTGTACACTGCATTGTGTGTTCACTACCCCAAGTTAAGTCTCTGTCCATTACCATTTTTGCCCCCCTACCTTCCTCCACCTCCCTCTACCTCCCATCCCCAGCAATCACCACACTGTTGTCCATGACCGTGAGAGTTTCCCCCTTTTTTAAAATTTTTTGCTCAATTCCTCCACCCCCCACCCAGCTCCCACTCCCCCAATAGCTGTCAGCCTGTTCTGTATCTATGTCTGTCACTATTTTGCTTGTTAGTTCATTAGGTTCCACATATGCGTGAAATCATATGGTACTTATCTTTTTATAAATGGCTTATTTCACTTAGCATAATGCTCTCCAGGACAATCTATGCTATGGCAAAGGGTAAGATTTTCTTTTTCTTTATGGCTGTGTAGTATCTTCACACCTGTCAAAATGGCTATCATCAGTAAATCAACAAGCAACAAGTGTTGGCAAGGATGTGGAGAAAAGGGAACCCTTGTGAAATATTGGTGGGAATGCAGATTGGTGCAGCCACTGTGGAAAGCAGTATAGAGTTACCTCAAAAAAGTAAAAATGAAACTGCCTTATAACCCAGTGATTCCACTTCTTGGAATATATCCGAAGAAACCCAAAACACTAATTCAAAAGAATATATGAATTCCTATCTTCAATGCAGCGTTATTTACAATAGCCAAGATTTGGAAACAGCCCAAGTGTCCATCAGTAAATGAGTGGATAAAAAAGCGGTGGTACATTTCACAGTGTTTTTCAAAGTACCTAGACTACTTGCATCAGAGTTACCTGGGCTGACTGTTATAGGTGTAGATTCCTTGGCCTCATTCAGAACTGGCGAATCAGAATTTCATGGGGCATAGGGGGGAGTGAAGTTTGAGAACCACTGCCTTACATACATATACTTATATGTGTTCCACATATGCATGCATATAGCTTGCCACCCTGGTCCTGCAACTGAAATATGATTTCAACTAGAAAAGCTCTTAGAAGTTACCTATGTCAACCCCTTCTGAACTTACCATTTTACTGCAGGGTTTGCTAGATTTAGCAAATAAAAATACAGGACTCCCAGTTAAATTTTAATTTAAAATAAACAATAATTTAAAAAATTTAGCATAGATATGTCCTGTAAAATATTTGGCATATATTTATAGCAAAAAAAAATTATTTACTGAAAATTCAAATTACACTCGGAGCTCTGTATTTTATATGGTAACCTATGATAAGAAAATTGAGATCAAGAGGGGTGGACTTCTACAATGCCATGATGTCCATAAGATTTCGAGAACTTCATAATTTCTAACTTTTCTATAAATCATTGATTTCTGATCTACTGAATATTTCCTTTATTGACAAGTAAATACTGTTGTAAAAATTCATAACTATAGCATCAACTAACTTTCAAATGTGTAAAGCCCAAGAGCATTTTTTTGTAATAGAGAAATTACTATTCATCAAAGTGTCTTTTCATAAAACATTCAATGCTATTTAGTTTATCACAAGGTAAAAAATGGTAGCAACGATTCTAGACAATAAAGTTGATTTTGTATAGACTTTCCCTTCTTACTTAGAACTTCCTAAAAGTCCTTTTATCGACCTACCTACTTATAGTTACCTAGCTCACAAAGAGTCATTAGCTAACTAAGGGGGAGCATGGGTGGAATTATGAGATCTCAATTCTCAATTCTGCTAAATGCCACAATTATGAGTTTCCAGGAACTAAGGCAGGTCAGTATGAAAACAGGATCTTAGAATTTAGGTTGTTTGGGCATGGAAAGGAAAGCTTGCCCTTATGCTTTAAAATAATTTGTGTTTAGAGACAGGGTCAAAAGGTAGCTGTGGAAAGGAGGTCATCAACCACCCCCCAACCCTTCTGTTTTAAGGATAGAAGGGCACAGACAATTTTTAATATTATTTTCCCCCAAGATTGACAGGTTCAAGGTAATTGCCTCAATTTATTCATGGACTCTATTTTGGGGTGCTAAAAGTAAAGCAATCTACTAACAAACAAAAAGAAAGCTGTTTGATTTAATGAATTGATTCTTAGAGCATTTGATCTAGTTTCATATACTCATCCAAAGTGTATCATTCCTTAAAGAATTCAAATAGTTTTGGAAAAGATCATTGATGCATACAGGTAACAGTGTTCATGTAATACAACAAGGACCATTTCTATTCTGCCACATGCTCCATATACATGTCAACTTAAAATACAATACTCCATTTTGCCTGTAGAAAAACCTTCAAAGAAGTGGTTAGATCATACCTGGTCTCTTCTCTAAGCCTAATTCAGGTCCTAATAAATGCTATAGAAGAGGTTAAGAAGAAGCTTTTAGTGAAGCAGCACTTATCTTTATTATTTGCCTAACAAAGGTTTTACCACCTGCTTTTTGTAGTTAATAATCTTTTAGATTTCTATTGAATTTAGTAGGTATCAAAGTGTTTTCACATCCATTATCTCATTTAATTCTGACAATAGTCCTGTGAATATACATAGCAACAATTATCATCAGATTATAGATTTTACACCTTACAAATCTAAGACAGGTTCAAAGAGATGAACTAACCTGCTTGAGGTTAAATGAGCATTGTGGCCAAAACCCATGTTCTTAACCACCATTTCACCACCACCAAAATCACCATTGCCACTTCTTACTACTTTTTATTTCCATTCCTCCTATTTTCTTTTCCTCCCTCTCTCTCTTCTTTCTCTATCATCATCTGCTTCTCCTTCTCCTCCCTTAATAGGATTTGTTGAGCTTAATAGGTGTCAGTAATGACGATAAATGCTTTAAAGACATATTTTCATTTAATTTGTAATGAAACCTTATGATTGTCCTCATTAACCAGATGTGAATACTGAGTTTAGGAGAGTGAAATGTCACACAGTTAATACATGATGATCCATAATTAGAACATAGACCTTCTAATAGCTAGTTTATTATTCTATGACATGAATATCTGATACACAAAAGCCCACTCACTAAATATAATAATGCATGTTCTGGCATTGAAATTAGATTGAAAAATGTAATGTAGAAAAACATATCCCTGGAACTTGCATTTCCTCCTCTGTGTCTGACTCTCTTGATTTCCTCATTAAATTCAATGTTCTAATACTAAATGGAATCTTAAATAATGGTTCAGGCAAGGCCTTGAACATAAGGGGTAAAGGCATTATCCTGCTACTTAAACTAGGGGGCAGGTCAGTATGAATGGCAGTATCTCTGACTTGATACAGAATTTCAGAACTTTGGATCTATAAGTGCGGTTCATGTACTTAACACATCTCAAAACTAGATTTTCCCTAGAGCTGAAAACCAGGCTGAACCTACAGGCAGAAGTTAAGTGGCTTTTACTGAAGATGCTAATAGTGGAGAAAGTAAACCAGGCTTGTTTTATATCATGCAGATGACGTGCTACTTTCATGCTTTGAGACATGAGAAAATGCTAACCTGCCATAAACTCAGTTTACAAGTATCTTCATTCCCCAGTGTCTGGTGGAAGTGCCTACAGAGCTTTAGTAGCTTGTTATAGTTGTCTCTAGTTTTCTTTGGATGAACTCTGGATGCCAAACTATAATAAAAATATTTTTATTTCCTACATATTCTTAATTATCCTCAGTTTCTATTTTAAATTAAGCTTGTAGAAACAACAAATCACTTATTGGCAGGTATTTTTCTGGGTTGCAGAAGGTTCTTATACATGTTGGGGCAATTTGAAAGCACATGTAATATTATATCTCTAGGACACACATTTTTCATCTCAATATAAGCAAGGGATTTTTAAATTATTAATAAGGATCAAAATATCTCTAGTTCATTTTGTGAGACATGATCAATATTTCAGCTTCTTGAACTTAAGTGATATTCTATATATACCATCTTCTTCCATTTTTTTCTAAGTGCTATTTCAAATAGTCATTCTGAAGGTTGCACAGTATGAAAAGGATTTACTTTGGGAGCATTTGTTGAAAGCAACAAAATCAAATGTTGAACATTGTGGTTGCCTAAGGGGAGAGATAATAATTGGGGTACATAACAGACTAACAAAAATTAAGAAAAATTTTAACTAGCATATCTTCCCTATAAGAAATACTGAAGGAAGTTCTTCAGGCTGAAATGAAGGGACATAGATAATAATTTGAATCCTTATAAATAAAGAATACCCAAAAAGATAACATAATCAGAAATATAATAGATAGTACAAATGTACTTTTATAACTCTTTTTTTTCCTATCTGATTTAAAAAACAACTACACAGTGCAATAAAAATATCTTGGCTGATAGGCCTACAATGTTTAAAGATGCTCAATATTGTTACTCATTAGGGAAATGCAAATCATATCCACTCACTAGGATGGCTATAGTCAAAGACACATAATTATAATTGTTGGCAAGAATGTAGAGGGAACGGAACCCTTATACATTGAGGGTAGGAATATAAAAATTGCAGCCTCTGGGAAACCAGTTTGGAAGTTCCTTAAACAATAAACAGTTACCACATAACCCAACAATTCTACTGATAGGTATATACACAATGAATAACATATGTCCACACAGAAACTTGTATGTGAATTGTTATAGCATCATAATTCATAATAGCCAGTAAATAGAAACAACTCAAATGTTCATCACCTGATGAATGGATAAACAAAAGGTGGTATATCCATACCATGGAATATTATTCAATCATAAAAAGCAATGAGTACTGATTCATGCTACAACATGGATAAAGCTAGAAAACATTATGTGAAGTGAAGGAAGCCAGGCACCAAAGGCCACATACTGTATGATTACATTTGTATGAAATAACCAGAATAAACAAATCTTTAGAGACAGAAAGTAGATTAGTAGTTTCCTAGGGCAAGATGGGAGAGTGATAAGAGGATTGATTGATGAAGGCAAAAAGGTACAGAGTTTCATTTGGGGAGAGGTGATGCAAATGTTCTAGAATAGGATAATGGTGACAGGTGCACACTTTATGAATATACCAAAAACCACTGAACTGTACATTTTAGAGGAGTTAATTTATGATATGTGAATTATATCTCAGTAAGAAATTGTATAAAGAAGAAACCAATGTGTACCAAAAGGTTAAAGAAAATATATCAAAATCTTAACAGGAAAAAATATTTCTCCCTCTTTGAGAATTCTGTACCATTGGTGGCACTCAGCAACCTAGTTATAAAATGGAGATAAAATATCTGAGTAGCAATAAGGTCATTTAGAGGAAGTTATTTTGCTTTCCACTCTACTGTTTAATATTTTGAGTGTGCCAAAAGGAAGTCCAGGAGCAGAGACAATAATCTGTGCCAATAGGCCACATATGACCTGTAATTTTTTACATGGTTCAATTAAAATGATTTTTCTTTTGTAAACAAAGAGAGAGGAAAAGCTTTCAGAGTTATCATGTTGATGTTAGAGAGCAATTAACACTTAAACACTTGAATAGTCACCCATGAATTAGCTCTTTAATCTGTATACAAGATTTATTTAGTTTAAAGTATGTTTGTTTGTTACTTCAATAAAAAAAAAAGGTTACCAAAATATTTATTATGTTATTATGTCACATCTCTCAGTACATGAAATCCTTGAATGACTACCACATGCACTAGGGATGAATCCAAACAATGAACCCCGACCTGCAATGTATCACTTGACCCAACTGCCTACTTCTCTAATCTTATCTAGCACCCTTTCTCATGCCTCTACAGACATGATCACCATCTTCCTTTCATTAACAGACTTCTTCTCTCCTTGGGTCTTCACCCTTGTGATTTCTCTGTCCTACCAGTTCTTCCCTTAGTCACATGACCCTTTCTCATTCAGATCACAATTAAAATTATTACCTCTTGAAGTGATTTTTCTCAGACCTTACTCAGTATTAGATCATTCCATTTTAATGTTTTGTTGGTTTTTTTTTATAACTTTCTTTTTGAAGTTGTTGTTTCATTTGGTGGCCATGGTGGCAGGCAGCTGAGAAGCAGGAGGCAATTTGCAATTCTTATTCTTCAGGTGTGGGTTGACCTCTTAGGATAGAGCCAAACTTGGTTAAATCTAATAAGAGTAATGCCTTGTAAGCAACTGATTTCCTCAGAGATTTGAAGCTGCCATGTGCAATACTTTGATCTCTGAGGTAAGGAAAGGTGTTAATAAACAATTGAGAATTTGAACTAGTCTCTCCTAGATGGAAGCAAAATGGCTGTGACAGTTTCTCAAACTTTTCTTGCTTTGGATACCTTTGACAGTTTTGAGGATTACTGATAGGGATTCTTTTGGGAGGTTTGTTTTTTGGGTGATGGGTTTTGGGGGAGGAAGATCACAGATGTAAAGTGCCATTTTCACCATATCACATTAAGGGTACATGCTATCCATGTCTTATCACTGATGATGTTGACTTTGATCTGGCTGATGTAGTGTTAGTTTTCTCCACTTTAAATTTAATATTTTTGCCCATCTATGTTCCATGATACCCACACTTAAGAACTGAGAATTATGGTCCACCACCTTGAGGGCAGAGTGTCTACATAATTTATTTGGACTTCTTCTTCATAAAAGAATTGTCTCTTTTCCTCCACTTATTTATTTACTTAATCGATCATTGATTTATACCAATATAAACTTATGGTTATAAATTTTATACCTTGGGCTGTAATTTCATACTATTTTATTTTGTTACTCAAATTGTTTCGGCTTTGGCCATTGAGAGATCTTGCAGGTGGTTCCTATGTCCCTGTGACATACTCTCATCATTCTGATTATTTTAGCATTTCTTTAATTTCTGGCACTTCAAGATACTCCAAGCTCTCCTTATGTATTACCTGCCAGAATCCTGGAATCTGCCTTTTCTCCAAGGAGCCCTTGTTCCTTTCATATGGCTAATAATATTAGAAAACAAGATATGGGTGCTGAAATGCTCTTGGCTACTGGGTGTAATTGCTTCTAGACCTTCTCAGCTGATAGAACAAAGAAATATCTGTGTATACTAATCTGTTTATATACGTGTGTATAAATATTTCTGTATGCATCTATCTATATCTATATCCAACTAAACATGACTTCACATTGATGTTTTCCACTTTAATTGTTTACCACACAATTATTCTAGACTTCTTTCATTGTTTGTCTGTAACCTCCCATTTCAACAGCAAGAAACCTGGCCCCCACCATTTGCTATCCATTTACTTAATTGTCTAATTCTAGTAAACATTTATAGTGGTCTCAAAATTGTTAACCTGTATTTTCATCTTAAATAATTTTATCAATTGAAGTACAGTGTTTTTGTACAGTTCCTTTTGCCACTTATTTTTAAAATTACTTTTGTTAGCATTTATTCTCCGCTCTTCCTTCAGTGAGGTGGTCACATACATTTGTGATACAGTTAGATTTTTCTATTTTCACATTCTGCATCCCATCTTGGGCTCTCCTGATCTCTTAAATTATATATTTTAAATTTACATACATTGAGGTTCACTCTTTCTGCTGTAAAGTTCTATGGGTTTTCACAAATGCATAGTGTCATGTATCCAGGGAGTTAGCTTTTATGAACTTGATTATATTAACATACATGAGATCAAGACATACCGTATGTGGAAGAGATTTTTCAAAACCTATGTTTTAAGTGAAAACATGACTTTAGAACAGTTTTGATAGAATTTATTTTCCTGTTATTTCAAATTCTATAAATCTTACAAGACATTTTCCTTCTGAAAGGAGGTGGTGAATCAGTTTATTCTTTTTTTTTTTTTGTACAGAAAAATGTCTAAATGCTTTTATTCCTTTTTTTAAATTTTATTTTATATTAATTTCAGGTGTATAGCATAGTGGTTAGACAGTCACATACTTTACAAAGTTGTCCCCAACTATTTCAAGTACCTACCTAGCACCATACATAGTTATTTTTTTTATAGTAATTTATTTTTGTTACAGATGTTTCTCCTTTTCCCCCCACTGACTCCCACCTCCACCTCCATCGCTGCCCCATCCCCAGTTTTGTTGTCCATGTCCATTGGTTATGCGTATACGCGTATAAGTTATGTGGTTTATCTCTCCCGTCCCCCACACCCTCTTCTGGCAATTGTCAGTCTGTACCCTACTTCCACGTCTCTGGGACTACGCTGTTCCTCAGAGTGTTATGTTCATTATATTCCACAAATAAGTGAGATCATATGATATTTGTCTTTCTCTGCTTGGCTTGTTTCACTTCAGATAATAGTTTCCAGGTCCTCCCATGTCTTCTCAAAGGATAAGAGATCTTTCTTTCTTACAGCTGCATAGTACTCCATTGTGTATATGTGCCACCACTTTTTCATCCATTCGTCTACTGATGGACACTTGGGCTGTTTCCAGATCTTTGCTATTGTAAATAGCACTGCTATGAATGTGGGGGTACATATTTTTCTGATTGGTGTTTCAGGCTTCTTAGGGTATATTCCTAGGAGTGGGATCACTGGGTCAAATGGTAATTCAATTTTTAGTTTTTTGAGGTAACACCATAGTGTTTTCCATAGTGGCTGCACCAGTCTGCATTCCCACCAGCAGTGTACTAGAGTCCCCTTTTCTCCACACCCTCGCCAACACTTGTTGTTTGATGCTTTGTTGATGGAGGCTATTCTGACAGGTGTGAGGTGATACCTTATCGTTGTTTTAATTTGCATCTCTCTGATGATAACTAATGTTGAGCATTTCTTCATATGTCTCTTGGCAATTTGTATGTCCTGTTTGGAGAGTGTCTATTTAGTTCTTCTGCTCATTTTTTAATTGGGTTCTTTGTCTTCCTTTTGTTAAGTTGTATGAGCACTCTATATATTTTGGAGATTAACCCCTTATCTGATGTATCATTGGCAATTATGCTCTCCCATACATTGGGTTGCCTTTCGGCTTCGATGGTTGTTTCTTTTGCTGTGCAAAAGCTTTTGAGTTTGATGTAGTCCAATGTGTTCATTTTTTCCGTTGTTTCTGTTGCCTTAGGTGATATATCAGTGAAAATTCAGCCGCATATGATGTCTGAAATTTTGTTGCCTACATTTTCTTCTAGGATTTATATAGATTCATGAGTCACATTTAAGTCTTTCATCCATTTTGAGTTTATTCTTGTGTATGGTGTAAGTTGATGGTCTAGTTTCATTTCTTTGCATATAGCTGTCCAATTTCCCAACACCATTTATTAAAGAGGCTGTCTTTACTCCACCGTATGCTCTTGCTTCCTTTGTCGAATATTAATTGAGCATAATGTTTTGGGTCAATTTCTGGGTTCTCTGTTCTATTCCATTGATATATGTGCCTGTTCTTGTGCCAGTACCAGGCTGTTTTGATTACAGTAGCTTTGTAGTATAACCTGATGTCCAGTATTCTGATCCTGCCTACTTTGTCCTTCTTTTACAAGATTTCTGTAGCTATTCGGGGTATTTTTTGGTTTCATATGATCTTCTAAAGCATTTGTTCTAGTTCTGTGAAATATGACGTTGGTATTTTGATGGTGATTGCGTTGAATCTATAAATTGCTTTGGGCAGTATGGGCATTTTAATGATGTTAATTCTTCCAATCCATGAACAAGGTATGTGCTTCCACTTTTTTGTATCTTCCTCTATTTCTTTTTTCAATGTCCTGTAGTTTTCTGCAAATAGGTCCTTTACTTCTTTGGTTAAGTTTATTCCTAGGTATCTTAATTTTTTTGCCTTGATGGTAAATGGGATTGTTTTTTTTAATTTCTCTTTCTGTGAGTTCATCATTGGTGTATAAGAATGCCGTCGATTTCTTGACGTTAATTATGTATCCTGCTACTTCGACAAATTCATTTATTAAGTATAGTGGATTTTGGATGGACTCCTTAGGGTTTTCCATGTATAAGATCATGTCATCTGCAAATAATGACAGTTTCACTTTCTCCTTTCCAATTTGTATCCCTTTTATTTTTTCTTCATGTCTGACTGCTGTGGCTAAGACTTCCAGTACTATGTTAAATAAGAGTGGTGAAAGTGGGGATCCCTGTCTTGTTCCTGTTCTTAAGGGAAATGCTTTTAGTTTTTTCCCATTGAGTATGATGTTGGCTGTAGGTCGTTCATATATGGCCTTTATTATGTTGAGATATAATCCTGCTATTCCCAAATTGCTGAGTATTTTTATCAGAAATGGGTGCTGGATTTTGTCAGATGCTTTTTCAGCGTCTATTGATATGGTTTTTATCATTCATTTTGTTTATGTGATGTATCACATTTACTGATTTGCGAATATTGTACCAGCCTTGCATCATTGGAATAAATCCCACTTGGTCATGGTGAATAATTTTTTTGATGTATTGCTGGATCTGGTTTGCTAGTATTTTGCTCAGGATTTTGGCATCTATGTTCATCAGGGATATTGGCCTGTAGTTTTCTTTCTTTGTAGTGTCTTTTTCTGGTTTTGGAATTAGAATTATGGTGGCTTCATAAAACGAGTTTGGAAGTCTTCCTTCTTCTTCAATTTTTTGGAATAGTTTGAGGAGAATGGGTGTTAGTTCTTTTTGAATATTCGGTGAAAATCCCCTGTGAAGCTGTCTGGGCCTGGGCTTTTGTTTGCTGGGAGGGTCTTGAATACATCTTCAATTTCCTTCTTTGTTATTGGCCTGTTCAAGTTTTCTGTCTCTTCCCAGTTCAATTTTGGGAGACTATGTGTTTCTTGAAAATTGTTCATTTTGATTAGATTATCCAATTTTTTGGTGTATAATTGTTCATAGTATTTGTTAACGATCCTTTGTATTTCTGTGGTGTCAGTTATTACTTCTCCCCTTTAATTTTTGATTTTGTGTATTTTGGTTCTCTCTCTTTGTTTCTTGGTGTGTCTATTTAAGGGTCCATCAATCTTGTTTATCTTTTCAAAAAATCAGCTCTTTGTTTCATTGATCCTTTGCATTGTTTTTTTGGTCTCCGTGTCGTTTATTTCTGCTCTGATCTTTACTATTTCCTTCCTTCTACTTGCTCTGGGGTTTTCTTTTTGTTTGCTTTCTAGATCTTTAAGTTGTGAGGTTATGTAGTCAATTAGAAATTTTTCTTGTTTCTTGAGGTAGGCCTGTAGTGGTATGAACTTCCCTATCAGAACTACTTTCGCTGCATCCCACAGATTTTGTGTTGTTGTGTGTTCATTTTCATTGGTTTCTAGGAAGTTTTTAATTTCTTCCTTGATCTCCATGGTAACCCATTCATTGTTCAGTAACATGCTATTTAGCTTCCATGTGTACAAATGTCTTTGCATGTACTTTTTGCAATTAATTTCTAGTTTCATGCCATTGTGATCTGAGAAGATGCTTGATATGACTTCAATCTTCTTGAACTTGTGGAGACTTAGTTTGTGCCCTAACATGTGGTCTATCTTTGAGAATGTCCCAAGTGCACTTGAGAAGAATGTGAATTTTGCAGTTTTGGGGTGTAATTCTCTGTATATATCTATTAAATCCATTTGGTCTAGTGCTTCATTTAGAGTCTCTGTTTCCTTGTTAATTTTTTGTCTAGATGATCTATCTAGTGATGTCATTGGGTGTTGAAGTCTCCTGTTATGATTGTATTGCTGTTGATTTCTCCTTTGAAGTCCTCCAGAAGATTTTTAATATATTTTGGTGCCGCTATATTGGATGCATATATGTTTACCAAGGTTATATCTTCCCGTTGGATAGACCTTTTCAATATTATGTAGTGGCCTTCTTTGTCTGTAGTTATGGCCTTCATTTTGAAATATAATTTATAAGATATGAGTATTCCTACCCCAGCTTTTTTTTTCCTTTCCGTTTGCTTGTAAGATTTTTTTCTATCCCTTTACTTTCAACCTATGTGAGTCTTTTGTTGTGAGGTAGGTCTCTTGTAAACAACATATATGTGAATCATGCTTTCTTATCCAGTCAGCTACTCTGTGTCTTTTTATCGGAGCATTCAATCCATTTACATTGAAGGTGATTATTGATATGTACTTATTTAATGCCATTTTTGTTCAGTGTGGTTATATTTTTCTTCCTATTTCTTCTACTAATTACAGCAGTCCTTTTAACCTTTCTTGCTGGGCTGGTTTGGTGCTAATGTATTCCCTTAGGCTTTTTTGTCTGGGAAGCTGTTTATTTGACCTTCTATTTTGAATGATAGTCTTGCTGGATAGAGTAGTCTTGGATTCAGATTCTTGTTTTTCATGACCTTGATTACTTCATGCCATTCCCTTCTGGCCTGTAGTGTTTCTGTTGAGGAGTCAGCTGATAGCCTTATGGGAGTTCCTTTGTAGGCAACCTGACGCTTATCTCTCGCTGCCTTTAGGATTTTCTCTTTGTCTTTAATTTTTGGCATTTTAATTATTACGTGTCTTGGTGTGGGCCTGTTTGCGTTCTTCTTACTTGGGGCTCTCTGTGCTTCTTGAAATTGAATGCCTTCTTCCTTCACCAAGTTAGAAAATTTTCTGTCACTATTTCTTCAAATATATTCTCTAACATTTGCCCATTTTCTTTTTCTTCTGGGACTCTTGTGATGCAAATGTTATTATGTTTTCAGTTGTCCCCCTGTTCTCTTAAGCTATATTCCTGTTTTTTAATTGTTTTTTCCTTTTGGTATTCTGAATGATTGATTTTTTCTACTCTGTCTTCTAATTCACTGATCCAGTCCTCCATTTCCGCTACTCTGCTGGTCAGTCCTACAAATGTGTTGTTTATTTCTGCTATGTCATTCTTCATTTCCACTTCGTTTGATTTCAGTGTTTCTATATCTTTACTCATGGTGTTGATGTCCTTACTCATGCTGTTTAGCTTCCTCAAGTTCATGGCTCTGAACTCCACCTCTGATAATTTGCTTAACTGCATTTCATTTATCTCATCTTCCATAGAGCTCTCTTGTTCTTTCATTTGGGATTTGTTTTTTTTTTTCACCATTTTGGCTATCTCAGTAGATTTTGAAGCCTGCCAAATTTTTCCTGTGTGTGTTGGCGTTCTGCTATTTGTGGCTCCCTCTACTGTGTTTTGATGAGTAGGGAGGGCCCTCCTTAAACATCACTGTCATGTCTCACTTTCCTGGGTAGATTTGCAAGTTCAGGAAAGGTTCAGTTATCCTGTAGCTTTTTGCCTGGAGGCTATTTGTCTCAGTTACTTGAAAAACCTTGG
Organism: Tadarida brasiliensis; assembly: GCA_030848825.1. NCBI lineage: Eukaryota > Metazoa > Chordata > Mammalia > Chiroptera > Molossidae > Tadarida > Tadarida brasiliensis. The sequence continues at coordinate 42,880,154 of CM061280.1, forward strand.
GTTCTCAGTTGATTGAGAAACTCCTTTAGGTGTTTAGTGTAAGTGGATTTCCTGAGGGTGTGGCCAATGCTGGTTGTTAATGAGCCTCGATTTGCATTTCTTTGTTCACCTGGTTTGGGTCAAATCTCCGAGGGAGGGGCTGCCACAGCTCTGGGAAGGAGCAAGCTGTCCACTGTCCTTTGTGGCTATGACAGCACAAACTCTGAGCACCCTCCAAATCCCAAGTGTCCCCACAGAGTTCCAGTCCAGCCCGCCCTCCCTCTGCTGGAGCTCCAGGTGAGTGGCTGTAGCTATTTAGTGCTCTGTCCCTGCCCTCTGCACTGTGGAGCAGCTTGGGATCTTAACACTGAGGGCACTGCTCACAGCTAAGGCCACTGATGTCTGTGGGCTCCCAGCCTGCCGCTCTCCGTGGGCCCCCAGCCCGCCACCCTCTCACACCTCCACAGATCCTCCCAGGCTCATTCAGTGTCCCTGGTTCTATGGTCTTCTCCTGCTGCTTTTCTGTTTCTTTTTTCTGACAATTTGTCTTTATTTTAGTTGTGATTCCCATTTGGTCCTGGGAGATCGTCTGTGTAGCTTCCATTCACTCTGCCGCCATTTTCTCTCCCTTTTTTATTCTTAATCTTTTTTTTATTTTTTATTTTTTTATTTTTTTTATAAAATGGTGCCATATGAGACTGTAAACATTTTACCCTTTTATCTCTGGAGTGTTCATTCTTTCCATTTGAATATCCCTATATGGTAACATTGCTATGTGGAACACAGCAATTTACTGCTCTGCAACATGGTATCTTATTATGCCACATTTTGTCTGTTTACTTTGTCCTTGTTTTTGCATCAATAGAAACACACAGTAGTGGGTTCAGAAATGAATCACCAGAAATGCGAAACTCGCCTCCTCTCACAACCACATCAAAATTACAACTAAACTACAATATAACCATCATGCAGAACCACCTGAAATCAAGCTGAATGGAAGTCCTATAACTATGAAATTAAAGAAGTAGCCAATCCGAGATGTGTAGGAGGGTAAGAGGGGTGGAGGCGTGGACAGGCTGGTCCCACACTCACGTGTGGCCGATAAAAATCAGGAGGACACCTTGGCTGGAGTGAGGTGTCCTCCCTGAGGAGTGAGGGGTCCCCATCCCACTCAGGCATCCATCTCAGTGTTCCAGTGCCAGGAAGAGAAGTCCCCATCACTTCTGGCTGGAAAAACCAGCGAGAGCTGAGGCTGAGGGAGACTGCAGCTGCAGGAGTCCCAGGCAGTTCCTCTCAAAGGGCCCTCGCACACACTTACTCAGACCTGCTCCCTCTAAGCTTGGAGAGGAGGCAGCTTGTGGGACGCCAGAGACATACAAGGAGGAACTGAGCTCTTTGGCTTCAGAACAAGGGCTGGAGAGGTGTCTTTCTCCTGGACAGATGTGCTAGCAGAGGCTGATATCCCTTTGGTGAGCCCTACCCTGGTGCTGCAGACAGCCGACATATCTGGGACTCCAGTAACCTGGCTCACACTTCTTGTCCCACCCTGGTGATTCCCTGAGGTCCTGCCCCACCCACCTTTTGGGCCCACCCAAGCTGTTTCCAAGGCTTTACCATAGGATTGGCCTGTCTTGTTTCCTTGTTCAGAGTTTTCTAAAATCTCTCAAACAAGCAGCATCTGGTCTAAGTGAGCCCCATACCCCTCGTTAAGTGGCCCCAGGCCTGGCACTAGAAGCAGCCAACCTTGGCTCACAACTTGGCCTTGCCTGGGCACTTCCAAGCCCAGCACAAGAAGCAGCCATTGGCAGATCACTTTGTAGCTTATGCCAGGTAGCCCTGGATAGAACACAGGCAGTAGCTGACCTTGCCCCAAAGCCAGCACACCCAGTGGACAGCTTCAGACCACATCGAAACACCACCATCCAACCATCTCCACAAGTGACATGCTCAGTGAGTGGACTCAGTGTGTACAGAGCCCTACTGAAGTAAATCTTTCTCTGTGTGGTGGGCCCCTACACAGCTGATCCTCCAAGGCAGTAAGAGGCCAGTGGTCAGTAGGCACAGCCAGTCCTTGCAGCTGATCATCCTGAGTAAATCCCTCCCATTGACATGCCAACAGCAAGCAAGACTCAATTACAACAGAAGCGTGTACAGTCCACACTAGGGGTGTACCTCGAGGGCCGAGCTGGAGTGATCAGGGAGGTTGTGCCACTGGATCCTACAGGATACCTACAACAATAGGCCAGCCTGTGAAGCCTAGGAGATGTAGCAACTCTACCTAATACATAGAAACAAACACGGGGAAGCAACCAAAATGAGGAGACAAAGAAACATGTCCCAAATGAAAAAAAGAACAAAACTCCAGGGAAAGAACTGAACAAAATGGAGATAAGCAATCAATCAGATACAGAGTTCAAACACAGGTCATAAAGTTTCTCAAGGAACTTGGTGAGACATTCAAGGAACTTAGTGAGACCTTCAAGGAACTTAAGGGGACCTCCAATGAACTTAGTGAGAACATCAACAACATAAAAAAGGACCAATCAGAAATGAAGGATGCACTAACTGAAATAAAGAATAATTTACAGGGAATCAATAGAGTAGGTAAAACCAAGAAGCAAACCATTGATTTGGAATATAAGGAAGCAAAAAATACCCAATCATAATAGCAAAAAGAAAAAAGAATCCAAAAAAAATGAAGATAGTGTAAGGAGCCTCTGAGACAACTTCAAACATGCCAACATTCACATCATAGGGGTGCCAGAAGGAGAAGAGAGAGAACAAGAAATTGAAAACCTATTTGAAACAATAATGACAGAAAACTTCCCTAACTTGTTGAAGGAAACAGACATACAAGTCCAGGAAGCACAGAGAGTCCCAAACAAGATGAACCCCAATAGGCCCACACCAAGATGCATCATCATCAATGCCAAAGGTTAAATACAAAGAGAGAATCTTAAAAGCAGCGAGAGAAAAGGAATTCGTTACCTACAAAGGAGCTCCCATAAGACTGTCAGCTGATTTCTCAAAAGAAACTTTGCAGGCCAGAAAGGAGTGGCAAGAGATATTATTCAAGGTGATGAAAAGCAATGACTTACAACCAAGATTACTCTATCCTCCAAAGCTATCATTTAGAATCGATGGCTATATCAAGAGTTTCTCAGACAAGAAAAAGCTAAAGGAGTCCATCACCACCAAACCAGTATTATATGAAATGTTGAAGGGTCTTCTTGAAGGAGAAGAAGAACAAAAATATTAACAATAAAATGGCAATGAATACATATCTATCAACAATTGAATGTACAAACAAAATGAGCAAGCAGAACAGAAACAGACTTATAGACACTGAGAACATTTTGTTGCTTGCCAGATGGGTGGGGGCTGGGGGGCTGGGTGAAAAAGGTGAAGGAATTAAGAAGTACAAATATGTTGTTAGACTGATGAACTTCAAAGAGAAGGGGGGAGGGAGGGCGGGATGAGATAAACCAAAGAACTTCTATGCATATATACATAAACAATTGACACCAACAATAGTGTGGGGAAGGCTGGAGGGGGACAGGATTGGGGAGAAGGGCGTCAATGAGGGAAAAAAGGAGGGCATATGTAATACATTCAACAATAAAAATGAGTTAAAAAAAAACAAAAAAGGAACCACCAGATAGCCTAATATCAGCAGCTATTTAATGGATTAAAAGTCAGTATTTTACAAAACCAAGCAAGCTCTGCATGGTTGTCTCTTCCTTCCTGCCTTCTGCCTTCCTGTTTCAGTGCCAACCTGCCTGCCTGATTCCAGCAGAACAGAGTTCCTTTAACTAAGTTAGGTATGAGAAAATTTGAAAGTCAATTTGACTAAGCCAAACTTAATAATGACAAATATGCTGATACAGTATTTTGTATGGTGTAGCCCCAGGAAACCTGTTGCAAGTACAAAATTTCGCAAATCAGAAACTCTGGGAGTAGGGCTCAGGATTTTAACAATTCCTCCAGGTTATTGTAAATTTTCAGAAATGCTAGGCTAGTGGATACTATTACAGAGCAATGCTTCTTCATTTCAGTAGGACATTTGTCTTTATTTCATTATGAAAACTGTTCTCTTTTTCTTAATTTCCAATTATATTTTTTGTCACTGAGACATTCAAATACCTGCTTCTTGATTACAATATTTACTTAGAAGTTGACAAAAGCCTTCATTACAGTAGTATAGGTAGGGAATCAATTTATGCCTCTGGAACAGGGGAAACTGTAAGGGGAGGATATATGCATGTGGTTCCAATGGTAGGTAACTGTGCGACTAGATACCAAAGATCACTCTCTTCTATGATTTCCATTCTTTCTTGGTTATTATGGTTTATATAGCAAATGTATTTGAGCTATTGAGATTTTAATCTACTTCTGGAACATAAAGAAGACTTGAGAGTGGTGGGGTAGCCCCTTTATGCCATATGTAGAGAAAAGCTGTGAAAGACTGTAGAGAAAGAAAAATGAAAAAGTGAAATAGATACAAGCAATGATGAAAGACAATGAGGCTACAAGAAAAGAGAAACACAAACAGAATAAATAGTTTTTAGATGATTTTTCAATTTTTGTTTTCAATACCTCATGAAGCCTAATTGTATTTCTGCCTTTGGGGTCTATGAGAAAGAAGTGAATCTTTATAACGACCTCATCTGCTGTGCTAGTGTGTTGCCATCACATACCCAACTGAACACTTCCCCCAGACATTTAATTTATTCTTTGTACCTGAATCTCTGTTCCACAACTTCTCACTCTACCATGGCTCTGTTTATTTTGAATTTGCTATACTAACAGCTGGGAAATGTCTGGGTAAATGAGACTACTATACTATACAATAAAAAATACAAAGTAATTTCTTATAACTGTAACATAATATATCAAAGCTAATACAGAAGAAATGTATTTTCTATCCTAAATATTTATGGTTTTAAAGATGATATTCTTTTATATAATTTGAAGGGCTACCAGACAATAAAAGAGCATTTCCCAGTTTAAGTGTCATTGCTATTGATCATTCAAAATCCAGAATTAAAGTTCTTGCTTCTGATCAAATGTTTTTCTAAAATATAAAACTAAGTCCTTTTTTTTTAATGGGAAACACTATTTAATAGAGTTTTATGTCAATGTTCAATGAGATGAAAGAGTATATAATTACAGTCATAGTTAGCCTTATGTTGTTATAATTTCATTTAGGAAATTGAATTTAAAATTGAAGATGAAGAAAACAATGCCTCAAATTATTCAGTAAAGTGTAAGAAATAGGTTGTGGTGAAACAACAGAGGACATCCTGCATCACTTTGCTTCTGCCATCCTAGGGCTAAAGTGATCCCCCAAACAGTAATTTCTTTAATCTTTATAGGTGAAAGTATTATAGATGTCCTCCCTTTTTCCCCACATTGACTCCTTCCTTCCCTCTCTCACCCCCCTCCTGCCTTCCCCACACTATAATCTGTGTCCATTGGTTATGCCTATATGCATACAAGTTCTTCCTGCACCTCATCTTCCTTCCCTCTGAGGTTTGTCAGTCTATTCCCTACTTTCATGTCTCTGGATCTATTTTGATCATCAGCTTATTTTGTCCATGATATTCCACATATAAGTGTGATCATGTGGTACTTGTCTTTCTCTGAATGGCTCATTTTGCTTAGAATAATACTTTCCAAGTCCCTCCATGTCGTCTCAAAGTGAAAGAGATCTCTCTTACAGCTACATAGTATTCCGTTGAGTAAATGTACTACAGCTTTTTTATCCACTCATCTACTGATGGGCACTTGGGCTGTTTCCAGATCTTAGCTATTGTAAATAGTGCTTCTATGAACATAGGGGTGCATATATTCTTTCTGACTGGTGTTTCAGGCTTCTTAGGATATATTCCTAGAAGTGGGATCACTAGGTCAAATGGCAGTTCAATTTTTAGTGGAAACACCATATTGTTTTCCATAGTGGCTTCACCAGTCTGCATTCCCACCAGCAGTATGCTAGAGTCCCTGTTTTCTCCACATCCTCACCAGCACTTGTTTGATGATTTTTTGATGGCAGCCATTCTGGCAGGTGTGAGGTGATACCTCATAGTCGTTTGAATTTGCATCTCTCTGATAATTAGTGACATTGAGCATTTCTTTGTCTCTTGGCTATTTGTATGTCCTGTTTGAAGACATACAAATATGGTCTTCTGCCCATTTTTTAATTGGATTGTTCATCTTCCTTTTGTTGAGCTGTATGAGTACTTTATATGTTTTGGATATTAACCCTTTATCCGATGTATCATTGGCAAATATATGCTCCCAAAGAGTGGGTTCCCTTTTAATTTTGATGCTGGTTTCTTTTGCCATGCAGAAGCTATTTAGTTTGATGGAGTGTCATTTATTATTTTTTTCTTTGTTTCTCTTGCTCTACGCAATATATTGGTTCAAATTCTAATATGTGTGATGTCTGAGATATTGCTGCCTACATTTTCTTCTAGAATTTTTATGATTTCACGACTTATATTTAAGTATTTTATCCATTTTGAGCTTATTCTTGTGTATGGTTTAAGTTGGTTGGTCTAGTTTCATTTTTTTACATGTGCCTGTCCAATTTTCCAAACACCATTTATTGAAGAGAATGTATTTTCTTCATTATATGTTCTTGCTTCTTTTGTTGAATATAAATTGCGCATAATGTGTTGGGTTGATTTTTGAGTTCTCTGTTCTGTTCCATTGATCGATATGCCTGTTCTTGTGCTAGTACCAAACTGTATTGATTACAGTGACTTTGTAGTATAACCTGATATCCAGATTTGTGATCCTTCCAACTTTGTTCTTTTTCAAGATTGCTATGGCTATTTGGATTCTTTTTTGGTTCCATATAAACTTTTGGAGTATTTATTCTAGATCTGTGAAATATGCCATTGGTACTTTAATAGGAGTTGCATTGAATCTATAGATTACTTTGGGTAGTATGGATATTTTAATGATGTTGATTCTTCCAATCCATGAACATGGTATATGTTTCTAGTTTTTTATATCTTCCTCTATTTCTTTGTTCAGTGTCCTGTAGTTTTCCGAGAACAGGTCTTTTACCTCCTTGGTTAAGTTTATTCCTGGGTATCTCAATTTTTTGTTGCAATGATAAATGAGACTGTTTTTTCTTTAGTTTCCCTTTCTGAGTGTTCATTATTGGTATATAAGAATGCTATCAATTTCTGCATGTTAATTTTGTATCCTGTTACTTTGCTGAATTCATTTATTAAATCTAATAGTTTTTTGATGGAGTCTTTAGGGTTTTCTATGTACAATAGCATGTCATCTGCAAATGACAGTTTCACTTCCTCTTTTCCAATTTGGATGCCTTTTATTTTTTTCTTCTTGTCTGATCCTTGTGCATAAGACTTCCAGTACTATGTTGAGTAAAATCACTGAAAGTGGACATCCCTGTCTTGTTCTTGTTCTTAAGGTAAATGCTTTTAGTTTTTGCCTATTGAGTATTATGTTGCCTGTAGGTTTTTCACATATGACCTTTATTATGTTGAGATATGATCTTTTTATTGTCACTTTGCTGAACATTTTTATCAGAAGAGGGTGCTGGATTTTGTCAAATGCTTTTTCAGCATTTATTCATTGATATAATCATATGATTTTTACCTTTCATTTTGTTTATGTGGTATATCATATTTGTTGATTTGCAAATAATATACCAGCCTTGTATCCTTGGGATAAATCCCTGTTGGTCATGCTGTATAATTTTTTAAATATATTGCTGGATTTGATTTGCTAAGATTTTGTTGAGGATTTGGCATCTATATATATCAGGGATATTGGCCTGTAATTTTCTTTCTTTGTAGTGTCTTATCTGGTTTTGGAATTAGTATTACGCTGGCTTCATAAAATGAGCTTGGAAGTTTTCCTTCTTGAATTTTTTGGAATAGTTTGAGGAGAATGGGTGTTAGTTCTTCTTTGAATGTTCAGTAAAACTCCCCTGTGAAGCTGTCCAGACCAGGGCTTTTGCTTCCTGGGAGTTTATTGATTACTGCTTCAATTTCCTTAGATGTTATTGGTCTCTTCAAGTTTTCTGGCTTGTCCTGGTTCAGTTTTGGAAGACTGTATGATTCTATGAATTTGTCCATTCCTCCTAGGTTGTCCAATTTGTTGGCATATAATTGTTCATAGTATTTTCTAACAATCCTTTATATTTCTGTGTTGTCAGTTGTTATTTCTTCTCTTTCATTTCTGATTTTGTTTATTTGGATCCTCTTTCTTTGTTTCTTGGTGAGTCTGGCTAAATGTTTATCAATCTTGTTTTTCTTTTCAAAGAACTAACTCTTGATTTCATTATTGTATTAATTTTTTAGTCTCTGTAATTTATTTCTGCTCTGACTTTTATTATTTCTTTTCTTTTACTTACTCTGGGTTTTCCCTTTTGTTCACTTTCTAGTTATTTAAGTTGTAGGGTTAAATACTCTATTAGAAAATTTTCTTGTTTCTTGAGGTAGGCATGTAATGCTATGAAATTCCTTCTCAGGACTGCTTTCACTGTGTCCCATAGATTTTTATGTTGTTGTGTATTCATTTTCATTGATTTCCAGGAAGTTTTTTCCTTGATATCCTTGGTAGCTCATTCAATGTTTAATAACATGCTATTTAGTCTCCATGTGTTTGAATGTTTTTGAGTGTTTTTATTTTAATTAACTTATTGTTTCATGCCATTGTGATCTGAGAAGATACTTGATATTATTTCAATCTTTTTGGACTTGTAGAGACTTAGTATTTGTCCTAATATGTGGTCTGTCTTTGAGAGTGTTCTGTGTGCACTTGAGAATAATGTATATTCTGCAGTTTGGGGGTATAATTCTCTATAAATATCAATTACATCCATCTGATCTTGTGTGTAATTTAGGGTTTCTGTTTCTATGTTAATTTTTGGTCTAGAGCAGGCATGGGGAATATCTGTCTCATGGACCAAATAAGGCCCATGAAATAAACACCAGCTAACATTGCACACCTCACCAATTAGCCTGACCAAATGTAGCAGGGTAATTTTTTTTAATCCTCACCTGAAGATATTTTTCAGTTTATCTTCTGATTGAGTGGGTGGGAGGGAGACAGGGAGAGAGAGAGAGAGAGAGAGAGAGAGAGAGAGAGAGAGAGAAATAAACATCGATGTGAGAGAAAAACATTGACTAGTTGCCTCCCGTATTACTCTGACCAGGGTCGGGGACTTAACTGCAACCGAGGTACATGCCTTTGACTGGAATCGAATCCGCGACTCCTTGGTCTGTGGGCCAACACTCTAACTGCTGAACCAAACAAGCCAAGGCATAGCAGTGTAATTTTGAAGTTAATAATTTTGTTTGGACTGCAAATGATGTTATAAATATCCAAATGCTCTTGGCAGAAAAAACATTCCATACCCTTGGTCTAGAGGATCTATCCAGTGATGTCAGTGGGGTGTTGAAATCTCCTACTATGATTGTATTGCTGTCAATCTCTCCCTTAAAGTCCTTCAGAAGTTTTTAAAATATTTTTTGTGCTCCTATATTGAGTGCATATATGTTTACCATGGTTATATACTCTTGTTTGATTGATCCTTTTAATATTATATAGTGGCCTTCTTTGTCTCTTGTTATGCCCTTCATTTTGAAGTTTAGTTTATCAGATATGAGTATTGCTATCCCAGCTTTTTTTTTTTTTTCCCATTTGCTTGGATAATTTTTTTCATTCATTTACTGTCTTTCTTTGTTAGTCTTTTGTTCTGAGGTGGGTCTCCTGTAGACAGCATATATATGGGTCATGCTTTCTTACCCATTCAGCTATTCTGTGTCTTTTGCTTTTGGAGCATTTAATCCATTTGTATTTAACGTTATTATTGGTATGTACTTGTTTGTTGCCATTATTATTTTTTGTGCCCATATTTATCTCTATATATTTCTTCAGATTATTACAGCAGTCCCTTTACCATTTCTTTCAATGCTTGTTTAGTGGTAATATATTCCTTTAGCCTTTTTTATGGTCTGGGAAGCTCTTTATTTCACCTTGTATTTTGAATAATAACCTTGCTGGATAGAATAGTCTTGGATTCAGATCCTTGTTTTTCATTACCTTGAATGCTTCATACAATTCCCTTGCATGTAGTGTTTCTCTTGCTGTCTTTTAGATTCTCTCTTTGTCTTTAATTTTTGGCATCTTAATTATGATGTGTCTTGGCGTGGGCCTCTTTGGGTGCTTCTTGCTTGGGGTTCTCTGTGCTTCCTGGACTTGTATGCTTTTTCCCTTCACCAAGTTAGTAAAATTTTCTGCCACTATTTCTTCAAACAGATTTTCTAACTCTTGCTCACTTTCTTCTTTTTCTTCTGGTACTCTTATCATGCAGATGTTGTTTTGTTTCATTTTGTTCCATAGCTCCCTTAAACTATCTTCCTGTTTTCTATTTTTTTTTCTTTTTCGTTCTCTGAGTGATTTTTTTCTACCCTGTCTTCTAATTCTCTGATCTGATCCTCAACTTCCTCTAATATACTGTTTATTCCTTCCAGTGTGTTCTTTATTTCTGCTATGTCATTCTTGATTTCTGATTTGTTGTTTTTCATTGTTTCTTTTTAAATTTTTTTTTCTTTATTGATTTTTTTATAGAGAGAGGAAGGGAGAGGGAGAGAGATAGAAACTTCTATGAGAGAGAACATCGATTGGTCACCTGCATGCCCTCCATTGGGATTGGGTCCACAACCTGGGCATCTGCCCTCACCAGGAATCAAAATGGTGACCTCTTGGTGCATGGGTCGATGCTCATCCAGTGAGCCACACTGGCCAGGTCATTTTTCATTGTTTCTATGTCTTTTCTCATGCTGTTGAGCATCATTATAATCATTACTCTGAATTCTATATCTGATAACTTGCTTATCTCCATTTTATTTCACCTTTCTTCTAGAGAATTCTCTTGTTATTTTATTTGGGATTTTTTTCTTTGTTTCACCATTTTGGGTGTCTCAGCAGGGTTTGGAGCCTGCCAAAATCTCCCTGTGGATATCAGTGTTCCACAGATTGTGGCTCCCTGTGCTAGGTTTAGACGGAAGAGACCTAGCTAAACACCAGTGTCTGGTCTCACTCTCCTGGGTAGAGTTACTAACAAGGTAAAGTCTCAAATATCTTAGAGATCTGCTTCTTCCTACAAGATAACTGTTTGTCTCAGTCAGTTAATGAGCCACAGATTCTAATCCTCAACTGGACATCAGCTCCCCTGAGTGGACAGGGTGAGGATTTCCAATGGGTGGGACAATTGCTTCCCCCTGGGCTAAAGCTGTTTTGAGAAGAAAACTCTGCCTGAGAAAGATGGTTTCTGCAGCATGGGTTAATGACTCAGCCAAGAGACCTAGGGAGCTGCCTTCAGAGCTTGGTCTCCAGAGCCACAAAACCCAACAACCATGAGCCAGGCCCAAGGCTCAAAGCACCCAGAGACCCATCTCTGCCTGCAGGCTGGTTGATATTCCCTGACAGTTAAATTCCATGTCTATCTTTTAAGGAACACCCCAATAAACACAATCTCCCCAGTGTGCAATCACTGTCTACCATTTCTTCCCATCAGTACTAAGTCAACAGCAATAGTTAAGAGCACAAGACTTTAATCTCACAGAGTAAGTAATCTTGATCTACAGTTATATAAATTTCTAAATCACAGTTTAGTTACTGCACCTAAGACTCTTTCATGTGCAGCTTACTACCTCTTGCCTCTTCTCCAGGATTTTACTTTTATTTATTTATCCTTAATTTTTTTCTTTATTGATTTAAGAGAGAGAGGAAGGGGGAGAGAGAGAGAGAGAGAAACATCAATGAGAGAGAACATTGGTTGGCTGCTTCCTGCATGCCTCCCACTGAGGATTAGGCCCACATCATGGGCATGTGCCCTGATTGGGAATCGAACCGGTGACCTCCTGGTGCATGGGTGGATACTCAACCACTGAGCCACACTGGCTGGGCAGATTTTACTTTTTAATTCTTCCCTGCTTTTTTACCCGTAGGTCAGGTATATCTCACTTAACATTGATAGATAAACAAGAATTAAGTTTTTTTCTATCTGATTATCTAAGCACAATGTGAATTTTTAGTAGATGTTTAAGGCCTCTGTTGGCTCATTTTTTCACTAAAGTGTAAAACAGAATAACATACCTCTTCTGTGGTAAATATATGTCTGTAGGTTCATGGGTTGGATTTTAACCCATTTTCTCTCTTGGCTGGTCTCCTTGCACAGGGCACAACCTGTACAAACCTGCCTGGCAACTGTATGGATCTTGTACAGAAGGCTGCACAAGGATACATGTGTACAGGAAGTGTAAAAAGAACACCTAAATTTAACTGAATTGCAGGCCACACTTTCACAATTTAGGGTAGTTTACTCTTTCCTCTGTTCTTTAAACCCAGAAGTCTATCTGGATGAAAGAGTCTGATGTGCCTTGGTTTAAACACCCACTGGTACCTGATAGTTATGCTACTTCTGTTACTTGGCAGCTTTTTAACCTTGGATAAGTCCCTCAATTAAAGCTTCCTTATTTATAAAATAGAAATACTATTTACTTAGACTTCTATGAAGGTTAAAGAAAATTAGGTATGCCAAGCTTCTAGTGGTATTTGGCATAGTAGAGTAGCAATACTTACATGCTACTTTTTTTTCCCACTATGTCTCCTTTAGATTTATTAAGTGCTTAGTGTATAGAAGTGGGATTTCAAACCCTTTCTTCATTAAATGTTTACAACAGCTTTATTAGGTAGTAACTGATATGGCCACTGGTTTATATTTGATGAAATGAATCTAAGAGAGGATAAGTAACAATCTAAATTACACAAATAACTATTGGTTGAGTGGGATTGAAATTTAGCCACTCTTACTCTAGAGCAGCGGTTCTCAACCTGTGGGGGTCAAACGACCCTTTCACAGGGGTCGCCTAAGACATAACAGTAGCAAAATTACAGTTATGAAGTAGCAACAAAAATAATTTTATGTTTGGGGGTCGCCACAATATGAGGAACTGTATTAAACGGTCACAGCATTAGGAAGGTTGAGAACTGCTGCTCTAGAGGCCTTATTCTTAACTACTCAAATTATGCTGTCTCCCAGGGCATCCGCAAGTTAATGTTTATCCTTGTTAACATTTACATCTATCATCTAAAATATATCTGTTATATAATAAAAGAACATAACAGTATGTACAAAGGATACAGTCCCAGAATTGAACACGGGTTCATAGAAGAGGTAGCATACTGTTGTGGTTAAGATGGTGGCTTCCAGATTTTCAGTGCCTGAGTTAGAATCTTCTTGCTGTGTGACTTTGGAAAAGCTGCATAACCTCAATCATGCTCTGTTTCTCAGTTTCTCCATGTATTAAATGGGATTTTAAAAAATAGACTTAATTAGCTTTTTTGGGGGATGATTAAATATTGTAATAATATGTTTGTTTGTTTTTTAAAGCACTTTGAATAGTGCCTGGCATACATTAAGAACTCAGCAAAGTTTATATAAGAGTCTGCATATTCCCATTTATGACCCATTTAGGTTACAGTATGCACATACACTATAGCATAACATACCTTAGGCATTCTTGTTATAAGAAAACTGAATTTAACAAAATTAGTAATTGGAGGCCATTACATTTTACTAAATTGCCCTTTATTTTCAGGAAAAAAATTGTATTTTCAAATAGGGATCTTATTCTCCTCATATAGGTAAAATGCAATGAGTTAGAAAATTTAAATATATATATATATTTTTATCCTCACCTGAGGACATTTTTGCATTTATCTTCAGATAGAGCGGGAGGGAGAGAGGGAGGGAGAGAGAGAGAAAAACATCTATGTGAGAGAGACACATCGACTGGTTGCCACCCACAGAACCCCAACCAGGGCCGGGGACAAACTGCAACCAAGGTACGTGCCCTTAGCGAGAACCGAACCCAGGTCTCTCTGGTCTGCGGGCCGACGCTCTAACCGCTGAGCCAAACTGGCCAGGGCTAAACATATTTTTTTAAATCACTATGTATTATTTATTTATTGCTGCATAGTAAGTGATCCCAAAACTTAGTGGGTTAAAACAACAAACATGTATTATCATTCAGTTACTGTGTGTCAGGAATCTGGTCCCAGTTCAGCTGGATGTTTCTGTGTCTTCAAGCTCCTCACATGGTATTTGGCAGATTTTGAAAGTTGAGAGAGAGAGAGAGAGAGAGAGAGAATGAGAAATAGTGAGAGATGGCAATCAAGATGGAAGCCAGAAACTTTTGTAAAATAACTTGAGTAGGTACTTCCCATTACTTTTTATCACTTTTGCTGTGTTTTATTTGTTAGAAACAAGTTACTGGATCTACTCCACACCCAAAGAGAAGGGATTACAGGGGCCCTTTGGGGCCCTTTTAGAGACTGCCTAATATAACTGAAATGGAGTAAAGCAAAAGATACCTATTCATTCTGTCAAATTCAAATTATTATTTAAGCCCCAGTTTATGAAATGTTATTGATTAGAAGTCTCTTCCTGTTAACTTTTTCTTCTCTGTGTTTAAGTATAACTTTAGTTACTATCTCTCCATTTTAATACTTAGTATCACTTCCCCTGGATAGTCATCTTTTCCTTCCCTTCTATTAGCTCTCCACCTATGTTTTTCACATAAAAAAATAAAATTGAGAAAAAAGACAGACTGCATTAAACCAAGAGCATAATTATTTCCGTAGCCTCAGATGTGATGCATACGGATGGGGAACTGAGTCCTTTCTTTAAACTGGATTAAATTAAAAGACTGTGAAATCAGTATTAAGATGGGGTCAAGTTTTAACATTACTATGAGACTATAGATTAGAACTGGAAAAATCACATCCAGCAATGATTTTATGGATGTCAGCTGAGTAGCCTTCATGATAAGTGAAGCTCTTCTAGGATGCTATTTTCCTGCTGGCTTATATGCACTGAAAATTTTGTCAAAATGTGTCAGAAATATTTATATTTGCTCTCATTTTTGCACACTAACAGTAGTAAAATTGGAAGCTGGCAGTCTGAACATTAATATATATTTCTGTGAGTTTAAGGAGCTATTTATGATTTTTGCCTCACCTTTCCACGCACTTCTGTGACAAATAACTGCCATTCTATTATGGAAATAGGAAGATTTAATGGCCTTATTATATGCCGCACCTTCTACATTTCTATTTCAGTGTTGAAACAGAGCTCTTGTCAGTGGCATCTGGGAATGTCAAGAACATTCAGAGGTATATTATATATGTATTTAACTAACCTGACTTTGTATCTTAATCTGGCTCTCTAGACAAAGAGTAAACTCAGGGCCTGCCTTACCCTTATTTAGTGTACCAATCTTACTAAAATCATTGATCACGGACTATCCATTGATGCTGGCAATGGGTCCCATATATCTTGTTTATATGCTCAACGGGATTATAACATGCATTTTGTGTTATAATTGGTTTTATTTGCTTAACAATGTATTTTTAGTAACTTTTCATGGCAGTATATATAGATATAGTAACCTACTTTAATAGCTGTATAACATTCTATTATATGATTAAACCATTATTAATTTAACCAGTCTGATAATGATAAACATTTATATTGTCACAGACTTTTCCCCATTAACACAGTGCTACTGAAAATTCTGTTTCTTTACCTGCTTATGAGATTTTGTATGACAAATTAATTTTGAGTTAAACAATACATGCATTATAAATTTTATAGAGATTGCCAAATTATCCTCCAAGATGTGTTCATTGATATATAAATGTGTGAATTAGTTGTGTGAAATTTTCACAATTATATGAACTACTTGTTGAGCTATGTTAAGAGAAGACAGACATTTCTGATAATTGGATAGTAACATATCTGAATAATCCTGAGAACAGATACTTATTGTTTACCTTGCATGGCTTCACTCTGAATTTTTATTTTGACCCAAGTTTAAGTAAATTCACATCAGTTTTGATCCTAACCTAATATCCAGCAGGGAAATTCTGTTTTTCCAATTTAAAAATGGTATTTCATTAGGAATTATGATGTTCATATTAAACACTTACATTGTGTACTTAGTGGTAAGGATACCTTTCTTCATAAAATGTAATGTTTTATTAGTAAAACTAGACTTAGCCTTAGGAAACATTAACAACATAAGATTAGACTATGGTTAATGTAGGCAAGGTGACAGACTAGAAGATCTCACCCTGTGACTGATAAAAACAACTACTTAACAACTACCCATGAATGAAAATAGCACTGTCTGGGAGAGCTCTGGACTACAATTAAGAAGCTGAAGCAACAAATTGAAGAACAGAAAGCAAGATGACAGCATGGAAAAGTGCAGGAAACATTTTCCCTGTATCGCTGGATTCCCCAGGCCAACACAGCTTGACAGCAATGGATATCCTTTTGGCTGTGACCCACTCTCCCATGGGGCAAAAGGAAAACAGTACCCTTCCCTGTTGAGGACCCCAGCAGCTCCTGCACCCACCACAGAAACTCCTAGCCTTTGCTGCTGAAGACCCCCCTAAGTCTTTGCCAGATGCTGATGGACCTGCCCAGAGTCCACACTGCTGTGTCCTCTCCCCCAGAGCCAGACTTATTGCTTCATCCTCCCAGAGCAGAGACTACCACTATGACCACCCTCCTACCCAGGGCTGCAGCCACTACACCACCACCCTCACCTTCCCTTCCCAACCATAGTGCTACTGTAGGCAAGCCTGTTCTCTGTTATCATCACTTCATGTGCACCTACATCCCTGTCTTGGTATTTGTGTTTTCTGCACATGTGTACTCCAACCCTGCTACCACCTTCCCACCCCTATTTCCATGTGCAACTGGAAGCAGCATCCCCATGTATCCCTATAACCAGCATTGGACCCTGTGCCACAATGTACCCTACTCAGATGGTACCCTTGTGCCTACATGCAGATGAATGTCTTTCTTCATGGAAGTTTGTCTATACAGGCCTTCAAATGTGCAAACACCAATGCAAGACTGCAAAGAACATGAACAATCAAGGAAACACAATGCCACCAAAGGAACACAATACATTTCCAGTAACCAACCCCAAAGAAATGAAGATCTACTAATTGCCTGACAAATAATTCAAAATAATTGTTTAAAGAAACTTTGTGAACTATAGGAGAACAAAGATAGATGATATCAAGAAAACAACACATGAACAAGACAAGAATTTAAGCAATGAGATAGAAATCGTAAAAAGAACCAGACAAATTTCTGGAGCTGAAGAATACACTGAATTAAATTTTAAAAAAATAATAGAAAATGTCAACAGCAGATGTGGTCAATCAGAAAAAAGAATCATTAGATTTGAGTACAAGTCATTTGAGATGGGGCATGATGGTGGCCTATGAGGTTTGGTACAGACAATATGGGTAATCATGTTTACAAGCCAGGTGAGTCCCTCAGAGTCAGCCACGGTGCCATATGTGCAGCAGGATGGCCTGGGTCTTAGCCTCCCTCTGGTTCTTGGAAGCTTACCAGTTGTCGGTAAGGACCAATAGCAGCAGCAGAGGCTCTAGCATATCTTTCTCTTTCCCTTCAGGCTGAACTGAGAGAAGTTAAGTGATGCAGGTGGCTGGAAGTGAGTCAGCTTCCCAAGAATGGAAATTCTCTTAAGGATATAGATACTGTTTATTCACTAGGACCACAAAATTATCATTGTTGGGCTGGATAATGCAGGGAAATCTACCATCTTTTACCAGTGTTCTATGAATGAAAGTGTACATACATCCCCATACAATAGGAAGTAATGTAGAAGAGATAGTGATTAATTGTACATATTTCCTAATATGGGATATCACTGGCCAAGAATCTCTTCATTTTATCTGGAACACTTACTATACTAAACAGAGTTTGTAATAGCTGTACACAGTACAAACAAAGGATTTCTGTAACTAGAGAAGAACTTTATAGAATGTTAGTCAAAGAGGATCTAAGGAAAGCCAGATTGCTGATTTTTACTAATAAACAAGATGTTAAAGAATGCATGTCTGTTGCCGAATCTGGAACTAATTTCTATTAAAGATCACCAGTGACATATCCAGGCATGCTGTGCTTGGGGTTATGCCAAGACTTGAATAGATTATTTCATAATTTAAGATTCCATGATCTCCATTGACCTTTACTTTCTCCCATACTTTGTATAAATAAAATGCTGGACTTTACTTGAAAGCTCAGAAAATTAAAGGTTTAGATATATTTGTAACAAACTTGATCAAATATTTGAGATAAGAAAAAATAAGACCAGTTATTTGAAAACAAACATGAAGTCTCACCTTCCAATCTGCTTTCTAATTAGTTCCTTCCAAAGCAAGGTCATGTTCTAAAGAAAAGTGAATATCACAAAAATTAATAATATCCTTAGTTATAAACATAATGAGATGAATATGAGCATTGGTTAAGAGTGCTATTTTGTAATTTACCCCAGTATTCTCTGTATTATTTCTAACCAAACCACAAAAATCATTGAGCTGCTCTTTTAAAAAAAAGGGGGGGAAGGTGAGCTCACAACCCTTTTTTGGAGGAAAAATGGAAAGTTACCAGACTACTTGTAATTCCCTGTGAAGATTCCAAAATGGCAGCAGGGTAAATGGAAGCTACACAGACCATCTGCCAAGACCAAACTGGAATTATAACTAAAATAAAGACAAATCGTTGGGAAAAAAACAACAGAAAAACAGCTGGAGAGGACCCATATAACCAGGGACAAGGAAAAAAGGACAAAAAGGACACTGAATCAAACCTGGACAGTGGCCATCGTGCTTGGGGAACCCCTTCACGGAGCCCTGGGGAAAAGCGGCAGCCCCTCCCTTGGAGATGTAACCTACACAGCTGGGCCAGAGAAATGCAAATTGAGGCTCATTAACAACCAGCATTTGCCCCACCCTCTGGAAATCTTCTTACCCTGAACACATCAGCAAGTTTTGCCTTCAGTTGAAGGCTACAACCCAAGTCTCATCAAGTAACTAAGACTAATAGCCTCCAGGCAAAAAGCTAGAGGATAACTGAACTTTTCTTGGGCTTGCAAATATACCCAGGAAAGAAAGACTTGACAATGATGTTTAACGTGGATCCTCCCATACTATTCAAAATCCACTAGAGGGAGCCACAAACAGCCGAACACCAACACCCACAGGGAAAATTTGGCAGACTCAAAAAACCACTGAGATAGACAAAATGGTGGAAAAAAGAAGCAAATCCCAAATGAAAGAACAAGAGAACTCTACTGAAGATGAGATCAATGAAATGCAGTTAAGCAAGTATTCAGAGGTAGAGTTCAGAGCAATGATCTTGAGAAAGCTCCACAGCATGAGTAAGGAGCTCAACACCTTGAGTAAAGATACAGACACATTGGCCCTAGCCGGATTGTCTCAGCGGTTAGAGTGTTGGCCCACAGACCAGAGAGACCAGGGTTAAGTTCCTGCTAAGGGCACATACCTCTGTTGCAATTTGTCCCCGGCCCTGGTTGGTATTGTGTGGGTAGCGGCCACCCAATGTGACTCTCTCACGTCAATGTTTCTCGCTCTCTCTTCCTGCTCTCTCCCTGCCACTCTATCTGAAGATAAATGAAAAAAGTCCTCAGGTGAGGATAAAAAAAAAAAAAAGATACAAAAGCATTGAAAACCAACCAAGTAGAAATGAAGAATGACATAGCAGAAAAAAGAACACATTGGAAGGAATAACCAGCAAAGTAGAGGAAGCTGAGGACGAGATCAGTGAATTAGAAGACAGGGTACAAAAAAGTCAACCAATCAGAAAACCAAAAAGAAAAAACAATTAAAAAAAAAAAGGGAAGACAGAGAGAAGAAAATGGCGGTGGAGTGAATGGAAGCTACACAGATGATCTCCCAGGACCAAATGGGAATTATAACTAAAATAAAGACAAATCGTTGGGAAAAAGCAACAGAAAAGCAGTGGGAGAGGACCATACAACCAGGGACACTGAATGAGCCTGGTGGCATCTGCAGAGGCACGTGAGGGTGGCAGGCTAGGAGCCATTGAAAACAGCAGTGGCCTGACTGTGAGCAGCAGCCTGAGCGGTGAGCAGCAGTGGTGCCCAACCTCGGGGTTAAGACCCCAAGCTGCTCCAGAGCGCACAGAGCTGGGACAGAGCACTAAATAGCTACAGCCACTCACCTGGGGCTCCGGCAGAGGGAGGGCAGACTGAACTGGAACTCTGTGGGGACACCTGGGATTTGGAGGGCGCTCAGAGTTTGTGCTGAGCCGTGGCCACAAAGGATGGTGGCGGACAGCCAGCTCCTTCCCAGTTACACAGAACAGCAGCCAAGTTTGCTCCTTCCTGGAGCTGTGGCAGCCCCTCCCTTGGAGATTCCCAGGTGAGGCAAAGAGCCAAAGAAATTCAAATTGAGGCTCATTAACAACCAGCATCAGTCCCACCCTCGGGAAATCCTCTTACACTATAAACACCTGAGGGAGTTTCTCATTCAACTGAGAACCCAAGGCTGTTCAAGTAACTGAGGCTAATAGCATCCAGGCAAAAAGCCAGAGCATAACTGAACCTTTCCTGAGCTTTCAGATCTACCCAGGAAAGTGAGACATGATAGTGGTGTTTAAGGAGGGCCCTCCACGCTCATCCACACTCAGTAGAGGGAGCCACAAATAGCAGAACAGAAACACCCACAGGGAATATTTGGCAGGCTCGAAAACCCACTAAGATAGCAAAAATGATGAAACAAAGAAACAAATCCCAAATGAAAGAACAAGAGAGCTCTATGGAAGATAAGATAAATGAAATGCAGTTAAGTAAATTCTCAGAGGTACAGTTCAGAGCCATGATCTTGAGGAAACTAAACAACATGAATAAGGACATCGACACTATGAAAACCAACCAAGTGGAAATAAAGAATGACATAGCAGAAATAAAGAACACATTGGAAAGACTGACCAGCAGAGTAGAGGAAGTGGAGGAACAGATCAGTGAATTAGAAGACAGAGTAGAAAAATCAATCAATCAGAAAACCAAAAGGGAAAAACAATTAAAAAAACAGGAAGATAGCTTAAGAGCACTGTGGGACAACTGGAAAAGTAATAACATTCACATCATAGGAATCTCTAAAGAAGAAGAAAATGAGCAAGGGTTAGAGACTAATTTGAAGAAATAGTGACAGAAAACTTTCCTTACCTGGAGAAAGAAGAAGGCATTCAAGTTCAAGAAGCACAGAGAGCCCCAAGTAAGAAGAACCCAAACAGGCCCACAACAAGACACATAATAATTAAAATGCCAAAATTAAAGACAAAGAGAATCGTAAAGACAGCAAGAGATAAGCAAAAGACTACCTACAAAGGAACCCCTATTAGGCTATCAGCTGACTTCTCAAAAGAAACACTACAGATCAGAAGGGAATGGCATGAAGTAAACAAGGTCATGAAAAACAAGGATCTGAATCTAAGACTACTCTATCCAGCAAGGCTATCATTCAAAATAGAAGGTCAAATAAAGAGCTTCCCAAACAAAAAAAAGTCTAAGGGACTATATTAGCCAAGAAATGTTAAAAGGACTGCTGTAATTAGTAGAACAAATAGGAAGAAAAATATAACCACACTGAATAAAATGGCAATAAATAAGTACATATCAATAATCACCTTAAATGTAAATGTATTGAATGCGCCGATAAAAAGGCACAGAGTAGCTGAATGGATAAGAAAGCATGATTCACATATATGTTGTTTACAAGAGACCCACCTCACAACAAAAGACTCACATAGGTTGAAAGTAAAGGGATGGAAAAAAATCTTCCAAGCAAACGGAAAGGAAAAAAAAAGTTGGGGTAGCAATACTCATATCTGATAAATTAGATTTCAAATTGAAGACCATAACTAGAGACAAAGAAGGCCACTACATAATATTGAAAGGGTCTATCCAACAGGAAGATATAACCTTGGTAAACATATATGCACCCAATATAAGAGCACCAAAATATATTAAAAATCTTTTGGAGGACTTCAAAGAAGAAATCGAAAGCCATACAATCATAGCAGGAGACATCAACACCCCGCTGACATCACTGAATAGATCATCTAGAAACAAAAATTAGCAAGGAAACAGAAATTCTAAATGAAGCATTAGATCAAATGGATTTAATAGATATCTACAGAGAATTACACCCCAAAACTTCAGAATTCACATTATTCTAAAGTGCACACGGGACATTCTCAAAGATAGACCATATGTTAGGGCACAAACTAAGTCTCTACAAGTTCAAGAAGATTGAAATCATATCAAGCATCTTTTCAAATCACAATGGCATGAAACTAGAAATCAATTGCAACAAGAACATGCAAAGACATTTGAAAACATGGAGGCTAAATAGCATGTTACTGAACAATGAATGGGTTACCATGGAAATCAAGGAAGAAATTAAAAACTTCCTGGAAACTAATGAAAATGAAGAAACAACAACACAAAATCAATGGGATGCAGCGAAAGGAGTTCTGAGAGGGAAGTTCATAGCACTACAGGCCCACCTCAAGAAAGAAGAAAAATTTCTAATTGACTACCTAACCTCACAAGTTAAAGAACGAGAAAGTAAACAAAAAGATAATCCTAGAGCAAGTAGAAAGAAGGAAATAGTAAAGACCAGAGCAGAAAAAAATGACATGGAGACCAAAAAAAACAATTCAAAGGATCAATGAAACAAAGAGCTGGATTTTTGCAAAGATAAACAAGATTGATGGACCCTTAGCTACAATCACCACGAAACAAAAAGAGAGAACCAAAATACACAAAATCAGAAATGAAAGAGGAGAAGTAACAACTGACACCACAGAAATACAAAGGATCATTAACAAATACTATGAACATTTATATGGCAACAAATTTGACAATCTAAGCGAAATGGACAAATTTCTAGAAACACATAGTCTCCAAAACTGAACCAGGAAGAGACAGAAAACTTGAACAGACCAATAAAATCAAAGAAAATTGAAAATGTAATCAAGACCCTCCCAGCAAACAAAACCCCAGGCCCGGATGGCTTCACAGGGGAGTTTTACCGAACATTCAAAGAAGAACTAACACCCATTTTCCTCAAACTATTCCAAAAAATTCAAGAAGAAGGAAGACTTCCAAACTCGTTTTATGAAGCCAGCATAATTCTAATTCCAAAACCAGAAAAAGACACTACAAAGAAAGTAAACTACAGGCCAATATCTCTGATGAATATAGATGCCAAAACCCTAAACAAAATACTAGCAAATCGGATCCAGCAATGCATCCAAAAAATTATTCACCATGACCAAGTGGGATTCATCCCAGGGATGCAAGGCTGGTACAATATTCACAAATCAATAAATGTGTTACATCACATAAACAAAATGAAAGATAAAAACCATATGATCATATCAATAGACGCTGAAAAAGCATTTGACAAAATCCAGCACCCATTTCTGATAAAATGCTCAGAAATTTGGGAATAGAGGGATATTATCTCAACATTATAAAGGCCATATATGAAAGACCTACAGCCAACATCATACTCAATGGACAAAAACTAAAAGCATTTCCCTTAAGAACAGGAACAAGACAAGGATGCCCACTTTCATCACTCTTATTTAACAAAGTACTGGAAGTCTTAGCCACAGCAATCAGACATGAGGAAAAAATAAAAGGGATCCAAATTGGAAAGGAGGAAGTGAACCTGTCATTATTCGCAGATGACATGATATTATACATAGAAACTCCTAAAGACTCCATCAAAAATCTACTAGACTTAATAAATGAATTTGGCAAAGTAGCAGGATACAAAATTAACGTCAAGAAATCGACGGCATTCTTATACACCAATGATGAACTCACAGAAAGAGAAACTAAAAAAACAATCCCATTTACCACCGCGGCAAAAAAATTAAGATACCTAGGAATAAACTTAACCAAAGAAGTAAAGGAGCTATTTGCAGAAAACTACAAGTCATTGAAAAAAGAAATAAAGGAAGATATAAAAAAGTGGAAGCACATACCTTGCTCATGGATTGGAAGAATTAACATCATTAAAATGTCCATACTACCCAAAGCAATCTACAGATTTAACCCAATCCCCATCAAAATACCAGTGACATATTTCACAGAACTAGAACAACTACTTCAGAAGTTCACATGGAACCAAAAAAGACCCTGAATAGCTACAGCAATATTGAAAAAGAAGGACAAAGTAGGCGGGATTGTAATACCGTACATCAGGTTATACTACAAAGCTACTGTAATCAAAACAGCCTGGTACTGGCACAAGAACAGGCACATAGATCAATGGAATAGAACAGAGAACCCAGAAATTGACCCAAAACATTATGCTCAATTAATATTCGAGAAAGGTGGCAGAGCATACAATGGAGTAAAGACAGCCTCTTTAATAAATGATGTTGGGAAAATTGGACAGCTACATGCAAAAAATTGAAACTAGACCATCAGCTTACACCATACACAAGAATAAACTCAAAATGGATAAAAGACTTCAATGTGACTCATGAATCCATAAAAATCCTAGAAGAAAATGTGGGCAACAGAATTTCAGACATCATACGCAGCAGAATTTTCACTGATATATCACCTAAGGCAACAAAAACAAAGGAAAAAATGAACACATGGGACTACATCAAACTCAAAAGCTTCTGCACAGCAAAGGAAACAACCATCAAAGTGGGAAGGCAACCCACTGTATGGGAGAGCATAATTGCCAATGATATATCAGACAAGAGATTAATTTCCAAAATATATAGAGTGCTCATACATCTCAACAAAAGGAAGTCAGAGAAACCAATTAAAAATTGGCAGAGGAACTAAATAGACACTTCTCCAAACAGGACATACAAATGGCCAAGAGACATATGAAGAAATGCTCAACATCACTAATCATCAGAGAGATGCAAATTAAAGCAACAATGAGGTGTCACCTCACACCTGTCAGAATAGCCTCCATCAACAAAGCATCAAACAACAAGTGTTGCCGAGGGTGTGGAGAATAGGGGACTCTAGTACACTCCTGGTGGGAATGCAGACTGGTGCAGCCACTATGAAAAACACAATGATGTTACCTCAGAAAATTAAAAATTGAATTACCATTTGATCCAGTGATTCCACTCCTAAGAATATACCCTAAGAAGCCTGAAACACCAATCAGAAAGAATATATGTACCGCCATGTTCATAGCAGCGCTATTTACAATAGCTAAGATCTGGAAACAGCCCAAGTGTCCATCAGTAGACGAATGGATAAAAAGGCTGTGTTAGATATACTCAATGGAGTACTATGCAGCTGTAAGAAAGAAAGATCTCTTATCCTTTGAGAGGGCATGGGAGGACCTTTAAACTATTATCCTAAGCGAAACAAGCCAAGCAGAGAAAGACAAATATCATATGATCTCACTTATTTCTGGAATATAATGAACATAACACTCTGAGGAACAGGGTAGTCCCAGAGAGGTTGAAGTGGGGTACAGACTGACAATTGCCAGAAGGGGGGGGGAGCAATGAACCACAGAAATTGTACGCATGTACTCATAACCAATGGACATGGACAGCAAGACTGGGGACGGGGCACAGAGGGAGGGGAAAAAGGGAGTCAATTGGGGAAAAAGGAGAAACATCTGTAACAAAAGTAAATTAATAAAAAATAAATAAATAATTAAATAAATAAATAAATAAAGGAAGACAGTTAAAGAGAACTGTGGGACAAATACAAAAGAATAACATTTGCATCAAAGGAATCCCAGAAGAAGAAGAAAATGAGCAAGGGTTAGAGAATATATTTGAAGAAATAGTGACAGAAAATTTCCTTAACTTGGTGAAGGAAGAAGCATTCAAGTTCAAGAAGCACAGAGAGCTCCAAGGAAGAACAACCCAAACAGGCCCACACCAAGACACATAATAATTAAAATGCCAAAAATTAAAGACAAAGAGAAAATCCTAAAGGCAGCAAGAGATAAGCAACAGGTTACCTACAAAGGAAACCTCATAAGGCTATCAGTTGACTTCTCAAAAGAAACACTACAGGCCAGACAGGAATGGCATGAAGTAATCAAGGTCATGAAAAACAAGGATCTGAATCCAAGACTACTCTATCCAGCAAGACTATCATTCAAAATGGAAGGTCAAATATAGAGCTTCCCAGACAAAAAAGGCTAAGGGAATATATTAGCACCAAACTAGCAGTGCAAGAAATGTTGAAAGGACTTCTGTAATTAGTAGAAATAGGAAGAAAAATATAACCATAATAAACAAAAATGGCAATAATTAAGTACATATCAACAATAACCTTAAATGTAAATGGATTGAATGCTCCAATAAAAAGACACAGAGTAGCTGCTTGGATAAGAAAGCATGACCCATATATATGTTCTTTACAAGAGACCCACCTCACAACAACATACTCACATAGGGTGAAAGTGAAGGGATGGGAAAAAATCTTCCAAGAAAATGGAAAGGGAAAAAAAAAAGCTGGGGTAGCAATACTCATATCTGATAAAATAGATTTCAAAATGAAGGCCATAACTAGAGACAAAGAAGGTCACTACATAATATTGAAAGGATCTATCCAACAGGAAGATATAACTTTGGTCAACGTGTATGCACCCAATTTAGAAGTAACAAATTATATTAAAAATCTTCTGGAGGACTTCAAAGGAGAAATCGACAGCAATACAATCATAGCAGGGGAATTCAACACCCGACTGACATCACTAGATAGATCCTCCAGACAAAAAATTAACAAGGAAACAGAGACTCTAAATGATGCATTAGGTCAAATGGATTTAATAAATATCTACAGAGAATTATACCCCAAAACTGCAGAATTCACATTCTTCCCAAGTGCACATGGAACATTCTCCAAGACAGACCGTATGTGAGGACACAAACTAAGTCTCTACAAGTTCAAAAAGATTGAAATTATATCAAGCATCTTCTCAGATCACAATGGCATGAAACTAGCAGTAAATTACAACAAAAACATGCAAAGACAAACACATGGAGGCTAAATAGCATGTTATTAAACAATGAATGGGTTACCAAGGAGATCAAGGAAGAAATTAAAAACTTCCTGGAAACCAATGAAAATGAACACATGACAACACAAAATTTATGGGACTCAGCAAAACAGTCCTGAGAGATAAGTTCATAGCACTACAGGCCTACCTCAAGAAACAAGAGGTCGCCAGTTCAATTCCTAGTCAGGACACATGCCCAGGTTGTGGGCCTGATCCCCAGTGGGGGGCACGCAGGAGGCAGCCAGTTGATGTTCTCTTTCATCAATGTTTCTATCTCTCTCTCCCTCTCCCTCAAAAAAAAAAATAAAGAAACAAAATTTTTTTTTTAAAAAATGATCGGAGCAGAAATAAACGACATAGAGACAAGAAAAAAGAAAAGAAAAGAAAAACGATTCAAAAGATCATTGAAACAAAGAGCTAGTTCTTTCAAAAGATAAACAAGATTGATGGACCCTTAGCTAGACTCACCAGGAAACAAAGAGAGAGAACCCAAATACATAAAAGAATAAATGAATGAGGAGAAGTAACAAATGACACCACAAAAACACAAAGGATCGTTAACAAATACTATGAACAATTATATGGCAACAAATTGGACAATCTAAGCGAAATGGACAATTTCGAGAAACACACAGTCTCCCAAGTCTGTACCGGGAAGAGATAGAAGACTTGAACAGACCAATAACAACAAAGGAAATTGAAGATGTAATCAAGGCTCTCCCAGCAAACAAAAGCCCAGGCCTGCATAGCTTCACAGGGGAGTTTTACCAAACATTCAAAGAAGAACTAACACCTATTCTCCTCAAACTAGTCCAAAAAATTCAAAAAGAAAGAAGACTTCCAAACTCGTTTTATGAGGCCAGCATAATTCTAATTTCAAAACCAGATAAAGACACTACAAAGAAAGAAAATTACAGGCCAATGTCCCTGATGAACATAGAACCCAAAATCTTTAACAAAATATTAGCAAATCTGATCCAGCAACACATTAAAAAAATTATTCACCATGACCAAGTGGGATTCATCCCAGGGATGCAAGGCTGTTACAATATTCACAAATCAATAAATGTGATATACCACATAAACAAAATGAAAGATAAAAAGCTTATGATCATATCAATAGACGCTGAAAAAAGCATTTGACACAATCCAGCATCCATTTCTGATAAAAACGCTTAGCAATATGGGATTAGAGGGATCATATCTCAATATAATAAAGGTCATATATGAAAAACCTACAGCCAACATCATACTCAATGGGAAAAAACTAAAAGCATTTCCCTTAACAACAGGAACAAGACAGGGATGCCCACTTTTGCCACTCTTATTTACCACAATACTGGTAGTCTTACCACTGAAATCAGACATGAAGAAAAAATAAAAGGGATCCAAATTGTAAAGGAGGAAGTGAAACTGTCTTTATTCGCAGATGACATGATATTGTACGTAGAAAACCCTAAAGACTCTATCAAAAATCTACTAGACTTCATAAACGAATTTGGAAAGGTAGCAGGATACAAAATTAACATCAAGCCCTGGCTAGTTTCGCTCAGCGGTTAGAGCAGCGGCCTGCGGTCCAGAGAGACCCGGGTTCAGTTCCTGCTAAGGGCACGTACCTTGGTTGCAGTTTGCCCCCGGCCCTGGTTGGGTCGTACGGGAGGCAGCCACTCAATATGTCCCTTTCACGTCGATGTTTCTCTCTCTCTCTCTCTTCCTCTCTCTCCCTCCCACTCTATCTGAACAAAAAATGGAAAAATGTCCTCAGGCGAGGATAAAAATTCAATAAATAAAAAAAAAGAAATCGACGTCATTTTCATATACTAATAGTTTCTCACAGAAAGAGAAACTAAAAAAAAATTTCCCATTTACCATTGCAGCAAAAAACATTAAGATAACTAGGAATAAACTTAACCAAACAAGTGAAGGACCTATTTGCAGAAAACTACAAGAAATTGAGAAAAGAAATAGAGGAATATATTAAGTAGTGTAAGCACATACCTTGTTCATGGATTGGAAGAATTAACATCATTAAAGCATACCCAAAGCAATCTATAGATTCAATGCAATCCTCACCAAAATACCAATGACATATTTCACAGAACTACAACAAATACTTCAACAGTTCATATGGAACCAAAAAAGACCCTGAATATCCACAGCAATCTTCAAAAAGAAAGATAAAGTCGGTGGGATAACAATACCATATATCAGGTTATACTACAAAGCCACAGTAATCAAAACAGCCTGGTACTAGCACAAGTACAGGCATATAGATCAATGGAACAGAACAGAGAAAGCAGAAATTGATCCAAGACATTATGCTCAATTAATATTTGACAAATTTGGCAAGAGCATACAATGGAGTAAAGACAGCCTCTTTAATAAATGGTGTTGGGAAAATTGGACAGCTACATGCAAAAAAATGAAACTAGACCATCATCTTACACCATACACAAGAATAAACTCAAAATGGATAAAAGACTTACATGTGACTCATAAATCCATAAAAATCCTAGAATAAATTGTAGGCAACAAAATTTCAGACATCATACATAGCACAATTTTCACTGACACATCACCCAAGGCAACAGATACAAAGGAAAAAATGAACACATGGGACTACATCAAACTCAAAAGCTTCTGCACAGCAAAAGAAACAACCATCAAAATGGAAAGGGAACCCACTATATGGCAAAGCATAATTGCCAACGATACATCAGATAAGGGGTTAATTTCCAAAGTATATAGAGTGCTCATACAACTCAACAAAAATAAGACAAAAAACCCAATTAAAAAATGGGCAGAGGACCTAAATAGACACCTCTTCTATGAGGACATACAAATGGCCAAGAGACATTGAAGAAATTTTTAACATCATTAATCATCAGAGAAATGCAAATTAAAACAACTATGAGGTATCAACTCCCACCTGCCAGAATGGTTGCCATCAACAAATCATCAAATAACAAGTGCTGGCGAGGGTGTGGAGAAAAGGAGACGCTAGTACACTGCTGGTGGGAATGCAGACTGGTGCAGCCACTATGGAAAACACTATGGTCTTTCCTCAAAAAATTAAAAATTGATCTGCCATTTGACCCAGTTATCCCACTTCTAGGAATATATCCTAAGAAGCCTGAAACACCAATCAGAAAGAATACATGCACCCCTATGTTCATAGCAGCACAATTTACAATCACTAATATCAGGAAACTACCCAAGTGTCCATGAATAGATGAGCAGATAAAAAAGCTGTGGTACATATACACAATGGAATACTATGCAGCTGTAAGAATGAAAGATCTCTTATCCTTTAAGACGACATGGAGGGACCTCGAGAGTATTATGCTAAGTGAAATAAGTCAATCAGAGAAAGACAAATACCATATGATCTCACTTATTTGTGGAATATAATGAACAAGCTGGGCTGATGAACGAAATAGACCCAGAGACATAGAAAGGAGTATGTTTCATACTTACAAACCTCAGAGCAGGGGGGCGGGGGGGATGGATGAGATGCACCAAAGAACTTATATGCATGTATGCATAACCAATGGATTTAGACATCAATGCTGTGGAAGTGGGGGGGGGGGCGAGATGGGGAGGAAGGTGTCTAGGGGAGAAAAAAGTGAAACATCTGTAACAAAAATAAATTAATAAAAATTGAAAAAGAAAAAAAATAGAATGTCAAAACTAAAAAAATTCGGTAAAGAAAAAATATTTAACATGATAAAAAAAGGGGGGGGGGAATTAAGAGCTTGAGATTGTGCACCTGTATTCCTGTTGGTCAAATCACATACATGAAAATGTGTAATCCAACTGAGTGGAATACCTATCAAATTATTGGCTTAGTATTACCAAGGGCAGAACTGCACCTTAAGAATTATCAGACTATTCCCTTTATGTAACCTTATGCCATCGGAAGTACTGAATAAGTAAACATTAATCAATTGATCATTGTGTTTTAAATTATCAAGTACTTTTTCAGCCTTAATTGAAAACCTGTTTTGTGAAAACTATCTACTCAGAAAAGTATCCTATAAATATTATCCAATAATTTAGCGATGGTTTTCTTAGGCAGTGATTTTCAACCTTTTTCATCTCATGGCACACACAAACTAATTATTAAAATTCTCTGGCACACCAAAAAATATGTTATGTTTTTTTGCTGATCTGACAAAAAAAGGTACATTCATACCAATGGCTGTTGTTTTATTAGCAGCTATCACTTTTTAAACTTGACAATTTAAGAGAAAAGAAGTCAGTGCCTCTGACTAAATAGACAGGTATTGCATATCTTTAAAATTCTTGAGGCACACCAGTTGAAAATCACTGTTCTTAGGTATTAACTTGTATGTATGGCATTTAAAGTGAATTTAAGATTAAAATTAAAGCATAATTTTTAAGCAACAAAGTAATTCTTTGTTTAAAACTTATTATTTCTTATTTTAGGATTTGGAATAGTTTGAGATTATTTTGTTTCTATGTTTTCTTTTATCTTTTCACACCACATGAATGCATTGTTTGATAATTATAAAATATATTTTTAACACTTTTAACAATTTGTTTTAAAATTGATCAAATGATGCATTATTTTTACTAGGAAGCAAATTTGCCCCAAATATCTTTTATGTTTCCTTGAGCTATTTCTTTTTAATATCTGAAAGTTGAAGGTATTTTTGTCATAACTATAAACAAACTTATCCTACATATATTAAAATATATTTATGGGTACCCTGTATATCCTTCATACCCTGAAAATCTGAAAGCTAATACAAACTAGCTAGTTTTAGAATATTTAAAAAAATTTTAATACCAGTCTTTTAGATTTCATGAAGATTTTGATGAAGAATAGTAGTACATACTATAAGCATTGACAAAACATTAAAATTCCTTTCCATGAAACATAAAATACCAATATCTAAATTCAAGTCAACCATAGAAGATCAGTGTTTAACATTGGAAGTTCTGTGTTTTATATTTATATTACAATTTTCAAAATGCAAGTATAACATTTTAACATTTGTCAGCATGCTTTTAGAAAAGAAAATCCTAAATTACTAAGCTTTGAAAGACAAGTCATTTGAAATTATATAGTCAGAAATCAAAAAGGAAAAAAGAATAAACATGAAAAACATTCTGTGGTATTTATGGGGCATTATCAAAAGAAAAAAGCATGCGCATTATGAGGGTCCCAGCAGGAGAAGAGAAGAAAAAACCCAGAAAGCTTATTTAAAGGAATAATCGTGGAAAACTTCCCAATCTTGGGAGGAAAATAGACATTCAGATTCATGAAGCTGTAAGGACTACAAAGTTGGTGAATCCATAGAAAACTACACCCAGACACACTATAATAAAATTGTCAAAATTCAAAAACAAAGAAAGAACTGTAATGGCAGCAAAGGTAAAGTGTGATTGCATCTAACTATAAAGTTTCTCCAGCAAAATAAACAACAGAGTGAAAAAGTTACCTACAGGATGGAGAAAAATGTTTACACACCCTATAATTATATAAGAGATTGGTATCAAAATATATAAGAAACTCATACAAACAATAGCAAAGATGCCCAAATAACCTGTTTTTTAAAATGAGCAAAAGACCCAAATAGACATTTCTCCAAAGAAGATTTACAAATGGCCAACAGCTATATATAAAGGTATTCAACAGCACTAATCATCAGGGAACTGCAAATCAAAGCTACAACATTATATCACCTCCTAGAATGGCTTTTATCAAAAAGTCAAAAGATAGCAAACATTGGGAAGGATATGGAAAAAAGGGTACATTTGTACAGTGTTTGTGAGGATGTAAATTGGTATAACCATATGGAAAATAGAATGGAGATTCCACAATAGATTAAATAGTACAAGGTGATCCAGCAATTTTACTTTTGAGTATATATATATATTTTTAAATGAAATCAGTATGTCAAAGAGATATCTATACTGTCATGTTCTTTTTTTAATGTTTTTTTTAAATCAACGACAAACCTATTAAAGTTTCTTTTATTCACTGTCTTCATTTCTTTATGTTC
This sequence comes from Tadarida brasiliensis, assembly GCA_030848825.1. Taxonomy (NCBI): domain Eukaryota; kingdom Metazoa; phylum Chordata; class Mammalia; order Chiroptera; family Molossidae; genus Tadarida; species Tadarida brasiliensis. Next base: position 42,913,174 of record CM061280.1, read on the forward strand.
CACTGACCCACTGCAGTTTAGCTTTCTGTCCCATTTCTTCATAAAAACAGATGTGTCTAAGGCCAACAGTGTCTCTAAATAAACTTCACTATTCCCATCTTATTTTACCTCTTAGTAGCAATGTTGACAACCTATTCAGTCCTTCTTGAAACACTGTTTTCCCTTAGGTTCAACTATACAATACGAATCTATTTTATTTTTCAGTGTTGAATATGATGCTAGCTATGAGCTTGTCTTATGGCCTTTATAATGTTGAATTATGTTCCCTCTATTCTCATTTTGCTGAGAGTTTTTATTATAAATGGATGTTGGATTTTCTCAAATGCTTCTTCTGAATTTATTGATATGGTTAAATAATTTTTACCCTTCATTTTGTTTATATGGTGTACCACATTAATTGATTTGAGGATATTGAATCAACCCTGCATTCTGGGAATAAAGTTCACATGACCATGGTGTATTTTAACGTATTGCTGGATTCGGTTTGCTAATATTTTGTTGAGGATTTGTTATCGATGTTCATCAGGGATATTGGCCTCTGATTTTTTTTTTTGTAATGTCTTTTTCTGGTTTTGGTATTAAGGTCATGTTGGCCTTGTAAAGTGAGTTTGGGAGCCTTCCCTTATCTTCAATGTTTTGGAATAGTGAAAGGGTAGTTATTACTTCTTTGAATAATTGGTAAAATTCATCTGTGAAGCCTTCTGATCCAGGGCTTTTGTTTGTTGGGAGTTTTTAAATTACTGATTTGATTTTGTTAGCTTTGGAAGATTGTATATTTCTAGTAATTTATCCATTTTTTCCATGTTGTCCAGTTTGTTGGAATATAATTGTTCATAGTATTTCCTTATAATCTTTTGTATTTCTGTGGTGTGAAGAGTGTGGGGCTAGTTCATTACTTCAGGTTGATGCCATATAGAGGGGAGTGTTTGTCCTTGGAATTATGGTGTCTAGGCAGTGTGGGTGAGGGACTTAGCACAAGGACCTCAGTGGCTGTTCTCTTAGCCTTCTCCCCAAAGCCACACAACCTTTTGAGCTGCATTCCCTCTACTGGAATCCAGGTTGAGTAGCCATGAATGATATTTTGTGTGCTTACTCGTTATCAGGGCACCTGGGTTTCTAGTAGACTCCTGTCTCTCTCTGGCCAATGGAATCCATGCTAATTTTCATAGCCAGATGTTATGTGGGCTCTTCTTGCCAGCTCTGTTGTTCTGGGCTATCAAGCATGGAGTTAAGATTCCCTTGCTCCTCAGGGGGAACCTTTGCAGCTGAACTATCCCTCCAGATTCTCTTCTGCCACCAGTGGGAGTAGAGCCAGCCCTTTCTGTGTCTCTACTCTTCCTACCAGTAGTCTCAATGTGGCTTCTTCTGTAAATCCTTGGTTATGAGACTTCTGTTCAACTAGTCTTCAGTTGGTTACTCAGATTGATTATACTATAATTTAGTTGTAATTCCAGTTTGGTCTTGTGAGGACGTGATTGTAACTTCCACCTACTCTGCCGCCATGTTGGATCTCTCCCTCTTGATTCTTAATCACCACACCACGAGTGTGGACTTGCCCACTTTGCATCTCTGAACTTCTGAAGAGTCTTGTCATGAATTCTTTATGTCATTATGTATAAGATTTCTGTCCAGCTAGTCTTCAGGTGGTTCTCAATTGATGGTTGATCTATAATTTAATTGCAAATTTGATGTGGTTCGAGGAGGAGGCAAGCACACCATTTACCTACTCTGCTATCTTGACTGCATATCATGGTCCTCCGTATTCTGTTGCTAGCAGTATCCATTGTTTATTGTCTTCTATGAATTTACATATTCACTTTATTTTCCTAATAAAGTTATATAAGCCAAAAAATGGTATTTGGGAGCCTCCTGCTTGGGGTACTAAATTCTAATTGCACTAGGTCACCATTAGTGAAGTTGAGCCAGGGGATTTTTCTATCAAGAATATAGGGACATAAATTCATGGCTTGGAAGGGCTACCTAAAGGAAATTACTGAGATTCCATGCCTATGTGGTTATATTTTAGAATTTCAACAGCAATTTTACTCAGTTTTTCATAGTTTCTAATTGATGAGATACAATTGACTACTAATGCATACCTATGAAGAATTCTCTTAATCTCAATATGTAAGCAACTTTAGCATTTGTTATGTCTATACAAGTATAAAAGCAACCAGCTACAATTTGAATAATTTATTCAATCAAGTAACTGGATTTTTTATGACATAAAATGACCAGTTTGACTTTCACTAAATTGACCGGTCGGTTGACACTTTGAGGAGCATTAACTTGTCATCATCATCATTACCATGAAATAGTATTTATTAAGCATCCAGAGTCACAAGCAATATAAAATTAGCCAAATAATCATAGACTCTGCCCTTTAGGAGTTTATGATCTGGAAACTCAACACATCCAGATGAACTGAATGCCATTTAGCAGAGTACTGCTTTAGGACTTTGAGACATGCTACTAAGTGGTTGACAAGATCAATTTTCTTCCCAAATGATCAGCCAAATGGTAAAGTAGTGCACATATTCAGTCTAAGTAATCTTCTCACTTGAGATGGTGTTATTTGGGCTGAATTTGAACTAGAGATACACTTTCCCCTGAAAAGCAGCACTTTAGAAAGAGAAAATGACATGTCTGAGCTTTCAGGAATCTGGGAGCAGATAATGATGGTGAGCAATGCAGTCGGGAAAATGTAATTTGTGGCATCAGAATAACTATGCTCTATTCCAGCTTTATCCATCATGAGTGGGCATTGGGTAATTTATTGAACTTTTCTACATCATAGTTTAGTTACTCATCTGTAAAATGAGAAAGCTGTAATCATGTTCATGCCTTCATGATATTTGAAAACTGTGCAGAGGTCCTGTAATGAAAAGTGAACCCAAAATGAATTTATAAAAGAGCAGCCATAATAACGAATGTTTCCTTGTAACTAGGCTGAGAGATCTATACTTTTGAAAAAAAATAAGTTTTGTATAATAATGCAGTTCTGATTTTTGAAGAATATTTACAGGCTATAATAGTCTCACCCTTTAAAAATTACTCTAATCCAGTTAAAATCTTTTGTTACATGATTCAATTTATAGCTTAGTTTCTCCTGCTATGAATTAACTATGTGTAATCAATAATTTATCTATTATAATTGCCTCTTTTTTTTGAGGAATCACAGAATGTAAGATTGTGAAGCCTATTAAAAATAATGTGATCCTACTCTTTATATAAGAACACAAGGAACCTTTGAGAGTGAACCACTTGCTCAAGGTTCAGCAATAAGCTGACAGGCAATTTAGTTGTAGAACCCAGGTTTCCTGACTGCTTATTCCAATACTTTTATAAGTACTGCTGTCTTATAATCCTTTATTTCTAGAAGGAATATGATAGAATGTAAAATCACTGTAGTAAGGTAAACTTTACGAACTCAGAGGAGGTTGCAGGAATTTGTGGGTGGACCCTACTATGTGCCAGGCACAGTGCTAAAGGCTGTACATAAGCTACTTCTTTCTTTATGACTATAATAATTTACTTTTTTTATTAAAAAACTGTATATTACTTGTTTGTCTTTATTGTTGAGAGTACTACAGATGCCACCTTCCTTATTTTTCCCCCATTGCCCCCCTCCACAATCCTTATACAGTCCTCAGATGGCATTATCAACTATTCAAAGATCAGGAATCAGGATGAAAAAATTTAAGTAATTTATTCAAAGTGTCACTGCTAGAAGTGGTGAAATGAAGGTTCACACTCCAGTCTGTCCAACACAAAAGCCCATCATCTTTCACCATATTTTCTCCCTGGGAAATATGCCATTGCCATTTCAAATATTCTTTGGGCCCAAGAAGATGAGTCAGCAGCACTGATTAGAGAACACTGGGAAGTAGCTCTTGAGTAATTCTTTATTCTCTGTTCCCACGATCCTCTTGTACATTTCCTTCATCTTGTTCATTCTTAGACATTGAGCTCTACTCAAGCTGTTCTTAGTATATTTTTGGGGCCCAACCTCATCAGAGAATATTTAAAATTACTTATTCTTATGCTTTTTCTCAATTTATCTATTGCATTATCTTTTCTCATACCTTTTCTTCATTTAAACTTTATATTGCCTAAGTAATTGACTTTTGTATTTATATAGAAATAAAATAATGATTTTTACATTGCGCAGAAGTGATAGAGGCTTGCTATATATTTTTTTCTTCCAGACATTATTCCGTTAGACCAATGACATTTATCAATTGATATAACACCTTTTCCATACCCATTATAGAATAACCAGGCCCTCCCCGTATAGTTTCAGTGTTTCAAACTCAAACTATGAATAAAAAAATTCACAAAGCTAAGTGAATTCAGGAATGGCCTGAGAGCAATTTATTCATTTGGTGTTCACAAGGGAAATGATGAGTAAAGATTTAAAAATAGAAATTACAAACTCTTGGTATAAAATAAAATAGTGGGTGAAATGTGTTTACCACATATATAAATAGAGTTCGTTATTGTCATATATTGCCCTGGATATGACAGAACATTGCAAGAAGTAAAGAGAATCTGATTTACATTGCAGTTAGAAAATATTAGGAAAGGTCCATTTAGGATTTAGAGTTGTTTTCTGATTTAATAGCTCTTTGGTGATTGACTAGGAGTGGGGCTAGCTAATTAGGCAGATGCAATATAGAACTTTTAGATAAACTTATAAAACAAATTGGTATGATCTCAATTTATTCTTGATATTTGGGGTAAGCTGGTAAAATGTATCCTTTTCTAATGATATCATTAATAACTAAATCCTGAGGCCCTTAATTGTCAGAAATCAAATGTTTTTCCCCAGGCAGATACATATAAGAGAAAATATCGTTACTTGTCTTCCACTGAAACATGTTGAAAGTAAGGATAAAACCTGGGTATTTGCATGCCCTGATTACTCATAATGGGAGAGAATACTGTATACTTTAATATATAGTTAAATTCAGCAAATAAAGAGGAATTGCTTATTCTCATTCTGATGAAAAGTAGTTTCTAAAAATATCCAGGATTGAATCTCTCTTCAGATATGTATCAAAAGCCTTTATTTGTCTTTAAAATCAATGATGTGATTTGGAGCTGTCAGGCAGGTATGTTAGTATAGGCTGTTTCTGGCCAGGGCACTGTCTATTTTGCCTGAACAGACTCCTCTGCCATCACTGCATATTTATAGAACAATGTGGCACAGGGTGGGCATGACTACAGGGCAAAACATTGTTTTATCTCAATTGTAGGGCTGCCTATTAACCTACGAGTAGGAATCTATCTTTCCCCATCATCTACTTTTGAAACAAATGCACAGAGTAATTTTCCAACTTTTATAAATCTATTACTTATATTCTTTCCTGAAAGCAACTACCATATTATCCCATATTTAGCGGAATGAATATATAATTTGTTTCAACTCTTTAGAGAGTTTCACTACTTATAAAGCTCAAAATTTAATGAAAGTAGACTTAATCTAAGGGGTAATATAGAATGCTCAATTTATTTTTGCAAATATTTGATATATTATGTACGAGAAGCCAAGAAAAAATAGGTCTCCAAGAAAATTTGGCATTGAATAGAGTTATTTCACACATTGAGTCTGATAAATAAGCATGTCTTACTCCTTTGAGAGAAATGCTAAGTGTATATTACTAAACACAATGATAAGACAAAAGAGTGATTGGGGAGACCTTCTGATTTAATTTTAAGAAAATTTTGTTATTCAGTGATTCAAATTAGTGGTGTACTTTGAAAATTTGGGGGGAGGGATAAATTTTCACAAATCCTGTCTTCAGCTAATAAGATCCTTCAGCATGATTTTAAGACATGTTTTATTTGTTAATCTATATTAAAATGATGAACTAGTAATTTGAAACAGGGTCTGACCCTAGGAATGGAGGATCCATATAATTCAAAATATATGCTTCATGACAACCTGGCCTAAGTCAGTTTAACCAATAAACATTTCCTAAAGTGCTGTGATTTGGAAAAGGGCATTGTATGATATAAGACACAGTGGGGTCTGTATGCCTATAACCGTAAATGTTAGTGTGCCAGGAGGTTGATGGAGGAATTGATATTATCAGTATAAAAGAAACTAAAGACTGACTTTTTATAAGAAATGTCTTATTGTCTTTGCTTCTTTCATTACTTCAAGTATCATGCTGCTTTTAACAGAACAAATAAAGAAGTGGGAGACAGATTAGCTAGTCATGGTTTAAAAGGTTTCTATTGATGATAATTAGTTAATGAACAGACAAAAGGGCTTTCTAGGCCTTTCCCTTCATGCAAGGCACACAAAAAAAGACATTATAAAAAGACAAAAAATTACCCATGATTTCAATCACTTTTTTCCCCTGACTGTTCTTTGTGTCTTAAAGTACTATGTCAAATCAGGCCTGTTTTTTCCCACAATGTGCCTACTGTGTGGATTCCACTTTGTGTAGCCAAAAAACATGAACTTTAGAAGCAGACACATTTGAGCTCTGCCACTGTAAGAATATCCTGGGCAAGTTGCTAAACTTTTCTCTGGAACTCTTTTTCTTTTTTTTTTCATTTATAAAATAAGAGTGAAGATATAATGATCTCTATATCATTAGTTTACCATGTGTGAAATTCTACTGCACATGGACATACTTCTGTTGACCTATTACTTAGCCATAAGAATTTCAGGTTAAGTATTTACCTGGATTTCAAATCATACCTGATTAAAATAATATAAAGGGGAGGGAGACTATGGGTTGGACATGAAAATGTAAAGTAAAGCAAATGAAAGAGTAAGGATAGTATAATAGTTGGATTTTGTACTGAAAGTTTAAGAAAGTTAAAGGAAACAAAGAAAATTAAACCAGCTTTAGAATTATCTTCCTCTATTTGTTAGACATGAGAAAGCTAAACAGTGACAGGATCAAGGAGGAGGTTTAACTCTTCCATAAATGTCACTGGCCTCACATACATCAATTTACTCACAAATAAGAACACTTCTTAAAACCAAAACAATGTGCTGGCTATGCAAATGCAACCTCAAGATTTGTGTCCTTCAACACCCTTACAACTGGATAAACACATGCAGAATATTAAAATTGAACCCCTATCTTATGCCACTCACAGAAATTAACTCAGAATAGATCAAGATTTAAACACAAGCTGTGATGCCATAAAACTCCTTGAAGAATATGTAGGGAAGAATCTCCTCAACATTGGTCTTGGCAATGATTTTTTTGTTTTGTTTTGCTATGACACCAAAAGCACAAATGGCAAAAACAAAAGTTAGCAAATAGAACTACACCAAACTGAAAAGCTTCTGCACAGCAAAACAGTTAACAAAATTAAAAGGGAGAAAAGTTTTACAAACCATATATTGGATAAGGGGTCAATATCCAAAATACATAAATAACACACACAACCCAATATAAAAATAAATCCATTAAAAATTGTCAGAATAACTAAATTGATATTTTTTAAAGAGACATCCAACTGGCCAACTGGTACATGAAAAGATGCTCAAGGTCCCTAATCATCAGGGAAATGAAAATCAAAACCATGATTATATATCACCTCACACCTGTAAGAATTGCTATCATCAAGAAGACAAGAGGTTACCAGTTTAAGATGGTGATGTAGGAAGATCCTTAACTCACCTCCTACCAAGAACACTAAATGTACAGCTACATATGGAACAATTTTTCATGAACAAAACCCCTAAAATCTAACTGAGTTACTCCTATATATGAGGTAAACAAGAAAAAAATTCTTCATCAAAGAAGGTAGGAGAGGCTGAAACATAATCGTGATATAAACTCTACCCTCAGCATGGTGACCCACTATTGGGAAAGAACTCAAAACCTGATGGTTCTCTCAGAGGAGTGAAGGATTTGAACTCCACATTTGGTATCCTATCTATTTTTAAACACTTTTTTGTTTTTAATCTTTAAAATTTTTCATTTATTTGTTAGACATGAAAAAGATGTAAAGTATAACATCTTGAAGTTGAATTCAACATTATATTACTTTCAGGTATACAGAATAGTAGTTAGACACTTGTATAACTTACTGTGTGATCTTTGCCAATATTTGTTGCTTGTTGATTTTTTTTTTATGACAACCATTCTGACAGGTATGAAATGATATCTCATTGTGTTTTTAATTTGCGTTTATCTGATGATTAGTGATGTTGAGCATCTTTTCATGTGTCTGTTGGCCATCTGTATGTCCTCTTTGGAAAAACGTCTCTTCAGGTTCTCTGTCCATTTTTAAATCAGATTGCTTATCTTTTGGTGTTATATTGCATACGTTCTTTATGTGTTTTTTATGTTAGCCCCTTATTGGATGTATTCTTTGTGAATATCTTCTCCCATTTAGTTTTCACTTTGTTGATGGTTTCCTTTACTGGTACACCCCATCTTTTAAAACCTGCATCTTAGAGACTAATCCCCCAAATATCTAGCTTTGAAAACCAACATTGCTCATGTCCATAATACCCATAAATTTATAGGAGGCTGAGAGATAGCTCTCAAAGGGCTTGTATGTGCAGATTCAACCCTCCAGGGCCAAACGCATAAGCAGCTATTCAATGATCCTAAAAAGACCCACACCAAGACACATTTTAATTAAAATGTTCAAAGTTAAATATAAGAATGTTAAAGAATATTAAAAGCAGCAAAACAACTTGTTATGCACATGAGAACCTCCATAATATTATAAGCAGAATTTTCAGCAGAGACTATGTAGGCCAGAAGGGAGTGACATGATATATTCAAAGTGCTAAAATTAAAACAAAACAAAAAAAACCTTCCAATCAAGAATACTCTACCAAACAAATTTATTCAGAATGGGAGTAGAAGTAAAGATTTTTCTAGACAAGCAAAAGCTAAATGATTTCATCACTACAAACCAGGTCTTTCAAGAAATGTGAGCGATACTTCTTTAAACCGAAAAGAAAAGGCTCTAATTAGTAATAAGAAATCATATGAAAGTGTAAATCTCAGTGGTAAAGTTAAATATACATAGTAAAGGTAATGGATTAGTCACTTGTAAAGCTGGCATGAAGGTGAAAAAACAAAAGTAGTAAAATAACTATAACTACAATGATTAGTTAAGATACACAAGATAAAAAGATGTGAAGTGTTTAATGTCTAAAACATAAAAAATGTAGGGGGAGATTAAAGATGTAGAGTTTAGAATTCATTAAAACTTGTTATCAACTATAATATAACTGTTATAAATAAAAGGTATATGTAAACCTTGTGATAACCATAAAGCAAATACCTGTAGTAGATACACAAAAGATAAAGAGAAAGGAATCTAAGCATATCACTAAACAACAAAGGAAGAAAGCAAAAGAAAAAGAAACAGGCATTGCAAAAAAAAAAAAAGCCAGAAAACAACAAAATGACAATAAATGCATATCTATCAATAATTTCTTTAAATGTAAATGAAATGAATACTCCAATCAAAAGGCAGAATGGCTGAATGGATAAAACAAAAGTGGTTTCTATATGCTGCTTACAAGAAACTCACTTCAAATGTAAGGACATATACAGACTGAAAGGGAAGGGATTGGCAAAAGGTATTCCATGTTAATGGAAAGAAAAAGAAAGCTTGTGTAAACTTATTTATATTAGACAAAATAGACTTTAAAATAAAGTCTGCAATAAGAGAAAAAGTAATTTAGTTGCTAAAGCAGGAAAATAGAGCAATTGTTATGAACAAATTTTTGTATTTTTTTATCCAATGACACAGGAAACACTCAAAGGAGGTGAAAATTGCAAGATAAAAGGTAATACTAGAAAATGTGGATTAGGATTCATAGAGTTAAATTTTGGAGAAGAGATTTGTAAGGTTTGTTGTTTGTTTTTATTAATTTATTTTTGTTACAGATGTTTCTCCTTTTCTCTCCATTGACACCCTCCTCCCCATCCCCCCATCCAAACCCCAGCTTTGTTGTCCATGTCCATCAGTTATGTGTACATGCATATAAGTTCTGTGTTTTATTTCTTCCCTCCCCCCCCGACTCCCTCTTCTGAGGGTTGTCAGCCTGTACACTACTTCCAAATCTCCGGGTCTACCCTGTTCCTCAGACTGTTATGTTCATTATATTCCACACATAAGTGAGATCATGTGATATTTGTATTTCTCTGCTTGGCTTGTTTCGCTTAGAATAATACTCTCCAGGTCCCTCCATGTCGTCTCAAAGGATAAGAGACCTTTCTTTCTTACAGCTGCATAGTACTCCATTGTGTATATGTACCACCACTTTTTTATCCACTCATCTACTGATGGACACTTGGGTGGCTTCCAGATCTTAACTATTGTAAATAGTGCTGCTATGAACATGGGGGTACACATATTCTTTATGATTGGTGTTTCAGGCTTCTAAAGTTATATTCCTAGGGTTCGAGAAAATGGCGTTGGAGTGAATGGAAGCTACACAGACAATCTCCCAGGACCAAAAGGGAATTACAACTAAAATAAAGACAAATCGTCGGGAAAAAGCAACAGAAAAGCAGCGCGAGAGGACCATACAACCAGGGACACTGAATGAGCCTGGTAGGATCTGCGGAGGCGCGTGAGGGTGGCGGGCTGGGAGCCCACAGACAGCAGCGGCCTTGACTGTGAGCAGCGGCCTTAGCTGGGAGCAGCTGCAGTGCCCGCCCTCGGGGTTAAGAGCCCCAGCTGCTACACAGCGCAGAGGGCTGGGACAGAGTGCTAAATAGCCACAGCCACTCACCTGGGGCTCCGGCAGAGGGAGGGTGGACTGGACTGGAACTCTGTGGGGACACCTGGGATTTGGAGGGTGCTCAGAGTTTGTGCAGAGCTGTGGCCACAAAGGACGGTGGTGGCCAGCTCTTCCTTCCTGGTCACACAGAAGGGCAGACAAGTTTGCTCCTTCCCAGAGCTGTGGAAGCGAGACTCCCAACTCAGGAAAAGAGATAAATAAATGCAAATTGAGGCCCATTAACAACCAGCATTGGCCCCACCCTAGGGAAATCCTCTTACACTGTAAACATCTGAGGGAGTTTCTCATTCAACTGAGATCCTAAGGCTTTTCAAGTAGCTGAGGCTAATAGCCTCCAGGCAAAAAGCTAGAACATAACTAAACCTTTCCTGAGCTTGCAAATCTACCCAGGAAAGTGAGACTGGAAAGTGGTGGGGAAGGAGGGCCCTCCACGCTCATCCAAACCCAGTAGAGGGAGCCACAAATAGCAGAACACCAACATCCACAGGGAAAATTTGGAAGGCTCCAAAACCCACTGAGATAGCAAAAATGGTGAAACAAAGAAACAGATCCCAAATGAAAGAACAAGAGAACTCCACCGAAGATGAGATAAATGAAATGCAGTTAAGCAAATTATCAGAGGTAGAGTTCAGAGCCATGATCTTGAGGAAACTAAACAGCATGAGTAAGGACATCGACACCATGAAAACCAACCAAGTGGAAATAAAGAATGACATAGCAGAAATAAAGAACACATTGGAAGGACTGACCAGCAGAGTAGAGGAAGCAGAGGACCGGATCAGTGAATTAGAAGACAGAGTAGAAAAAATCAATCAATCAGAAAACCAAAAGGGAAAAACAATGAAAAAACAGGAAGATAGCTTAAGAGAACTGTGGGACAACTGGAAACGTAATAACATTCGTATCATTAGAGTCCCCGAAGAAGAAGAAAATGAGCAAGGGTTAGAGAATATATTTGAAGAAATAGTGACAGAAAACTTTCCTAACCAGGTGAGGAAGAAGGCATTCAAGTTCAAGAAGCACAGAGAGTCCCAAGTAAGAAGAACCCAAACAGGCCCACACCAAGACATATAATAATTAAACTGGCAAAAATTAAAAACAAAGATAGAATACTAAAGGCAGCAAGAGATAAGCAACAGGTTACCTACAAAGGAAACCCCATTAGGCTATCATCTGAAGTCTCAACAGAAACACTACAGGCCAGAAGGGAATGGCAGGAAGTAATCAAGGTCATGAAAAACAAGGATCTGAATCCAAGACTACTCTATCCAGCAAGGCTATCATTCAAAATAGAAGGTCAAATAAAGAGCTTCCCAGACAAAAAGAGGCTAAGGGAATATATTAGCACCAAACCAGCACTGCAAGACATGTTAAAAGGACTGCTGTAATTAATAGAATAAATAGAAAGAAAATTAGAACCACACTGTACAAAAATGGCAATAAATAAGTACATATCAATAATCACCTTAAATGTAAATGGACTGAATACTCTGATAAAAAGACACAGAGTAGCTGACTGGATAAGAAAGCATGATTCACATATATGTTGTTTACAAGAGACCCACCTCACAACAAAAGACTCACATAGGTGGAAAGTAAAGGGATGGAAAAAAATCTTTCAAGCAAATGGAAAGGAAAAAAAAAAAGCTGGGGTAGCAATACTCATATCTGATAAATTAGATTTCAAATTGAAGACCATAACTAGAGACAAAGAAGGCCACTACATAATATTGAAAGGGTCTATCCAACAAGAAGATATAACCTGGGTAAACATATATGCACCCAATATAGGAGCACCAAAATATATTAAAAATCTTCTGGAGGACTTCAAAGGAGAAATCGACTGCAATACAATCACAGCAGGAGACTTCAACACCCCACTGACATCACTGGATAGATCATCTAGACAAAAAATTAACAAGGAAACAGAGACTCTAAATGAAGCACTAGATCAAATGGATTTAATAGATATATACAGAGAATTACACCCTAAAACTGCAGAATTCACATTCTTCTCAAGTGCACATGAGGCATTCTCAAAGATAGACCATATGTTAGGGCACAAACGAAGTCTCTACAAGTTCAAGAAGATTGAAATCATATCAAGCATCTTCTCAGACCACAATGGCATGAAACTAGAAATCAATTGCAACAAGAACATGCAAAAACATTTGAACACATGGAGGCTAAATAGCATGTTACTGAACAATGAATGGGTTACCATGGAGATCAAGGAAGAAATTAAAAAATTCCTGGAAACCAATGAAAATAAACACACAACAACGCAAAATCTATGGGATACAGCCAAAGCAGTTCTGAGAGGGAAGTTCAGAGCACTACAGGCCCACCTTAAGAAAGAAGAAAAATTTCTAATTGAATACCTAACCTCACAACTTAAAGAACTGGAAAGCAAACAAAAAGAAAAGGCTAGAGCAAATAGAAGGAAGGAAATAATAAAGATCAGAGCAGAAATAAACGACATGGAGACCAAAAAAACAATTCAAACGATCAATAAAACAAAGAGCTGGTTTTATGAAAAGACAAACAAGATTGATGGACCCTTAGCTAGACTCACCAAGAAACAAAGAGAGAGAACCCAAATACACAAAATCAGAAATGAAAGAGGAGAAGTAACAACTGACACCACAGAAATACAAAGGATCATTAGCAAATACTATGAACATATATATGGCAACAAATTCGACAATCTAAGCGAAATGGACACATTTCTAGAAAGACATAGTCTCCCAAAACTGAATCAGAAAGAGATAGAAAACTTGAACAGGCCAATAACAATGAAGGAAATTGAAGATGTAATCAAAACCCTCCCAGCAAACAAGAGCCCAGGCCCTGACGGCTTCACGGGGGAGTTTTACCAAAAATTCAAAGAACAACTAACACCCATTCTCCTCAAACTATTCCAAAAAATTCAAGAAGAAGGAAGACTTCCAAACTCATTTTATGAGTCCAGCATAATTCTAATTCCAAAACCAGAAAAAGACACTACAAAGAAAGAAAACTACAGGCCAATATCCCTGATGAACATAGATGCCAAAATCCTGAACAAAATACTAGCAAATCGGATCCAGAAATACATTCAAAAAATTATTCACCATGACCAAGTGGCATTCATCCCAGGGATGCAAGGCTGGTACAATATACGCAAATCAATAAATGTGATACATCACATAAACTAAGTGAAAGATAAAAACCATATGATCATATCAATAGATGCTGAAAAAGCATTTGACAAAATCCAGCACCCATTTCTGATAAAAACGCTCAGCAATTTGGGAATAGAGGGATCATATCTCAACATTATAGAGGCCATATATGAAAGACCTACAGCCAACATCATACTCAATGGACAAAAACTAAAAGCATTTCCCTTAAGAACAGGAACAAGACAAGGATGCCCACTTTCACCACTCTTATTTAACATAGTACTGGAAGTCTTAGCCACAGCAATTAGTCATGAAGAAAAAATAAAAGGGATCCAGATTGAAAAGGAAGAAGTGAAACTGTCATTATTCGCAGATGACATGATATTACACATAGAAAACCCTAAAGACTCCATCAAAAATCTACTAGACTTAATTAATGAATTTGGCAATGTAGCAGGATACAAAATTAACATCAAGAAATCGACAGCATTCTTATACACCAATGATGAACTCACAGAATGAGAAACTAAAAAAACAATCCCATTTACCATCGCGGCCAAAAAATAAAGATATCTAGGAATAAACTTAACCAAAGAAGTAAAGGACCTATTTGCAGAAAACTACAGGACATTGAAAAAAGAAATAGAGGAAGATATAAAAAAGTGGAAGCACATACCTTGTTCATGGATTGGAAGAATTAACATCATTAAAATGTCCATACTACCCAAAGCAATCTATAGATTTAACGCAATCCCCATCAAAATACCAACGTCATATTTCACAGAACTAGAACAAATGCTTCTGAAGTTCATATGGAACCAAAAAAGACCCCGAATAGCCACAGCAATCTTGAAAAAGAAGGACAAAGTAGGAGGGATCACAATACCGGACATCAGGTTATACTACAAAGCTACTGTAATCAAAACAGCCTTGCACTGGCACCAGAACAGGCACATAGATCAATGGAATAGAACAGAGAACCCAGAAATTGACCTGAAACATTATGCTCAATTAATATTCGAGAAAGGTGGCAAGAGCATACAATGGAGTAAAGACAGCCTCTTTAATAAATGGTGTTGGGAAAATTGGACAGCTACATGCAAAAAAATGAAACTAGATCATCAGCTTACACCATACACAAGAATAAACTCAAAATGGATAAAAGACTTAAATGTGACTCATGAATCCATACAAATCCTAGAAGAAAATGTAGGCAACAAAATTTCAGAAATCATACACAGCAAAATTTTCACTGATATATCACCTAAGACAACAGAAACAGAGGAAAAATGAACACATGGGACATCAAACTCAAAAGCTTCTGCACAGCAAAAGAAACAACTGTCAAAGTGGAAAGGCAACCCACTGTATGGGAGAGCATAATTGCCTATGATATATCAGATAAGGGACTAATTTCCAAAATATATAGAGTGCTCATGCATCTCAACAAAAGGAAGACAAAGAACCCAATTAAAAAATGGGCAGAGGAACTAAATAGAAACCTCTCCAAACAGGACATACAAATGGCCAAGAGACATATGAAGAAATGCTCAACTTCACTAATCATCAGAGAGATGCAAATTAAAACAACAATGAGGTATCACCTCACACCTGTCAGAATAGCCTCCATCAACAAAGCATCAAACAAGTGTTGGCGAGGGTGTGGAGAAAAGGGGACTCTAGTACACTGCTGGTGGGAGTGCAAACTGGTGCATCCACTATGGAAAACACTATGGTGTTACCTAAAAAAATTAAAAATTGAATTACCATTTGACCCAGTGATTCCACTCCTAGGAATATACCCTAAGAAGCCTGAAACACCAATCAGAAAGAATACATGTACCCCCATGTTCATAGCAGCGCTATTTACAATAGCTAAGATCTGGAAACAGCCCAAGTGTCCATCAGTAGAAGAATGGATAAAAAAGCGGTGGTACATATACACAATGGAGTACTATGCAGCTGTAAGAAAGAACGATCTCTTATCTTTTGCGTCGACGTGGGAGGACCTGGAAACTATTATCCTAAGTGAAATAAGCGAAGCAGAGTAAGACAAATATCATATGATCTCACTTATTTCTGGTATATAGTGAACATAACAGTGTGAGGAACAGGGTAATCCCAGAGACGTGGAAGTAGGGTACAGACTGACATTTGCCAGAATAGGGGGTGGGGGAGGGGAGCAATGAACACAGAACTTGTACGCATGTACTCATAACCAATGGACATGGACAACAAAAATGGGGACGGGGCAGAGAGGGAGGGGGAGGAGGGTGTCAATGGGGGAAAAAAGGAGAAACATATGTAAGAAAAGTAAATTAATAGATAATAATAAAAAAATAAAAATAAAAGTTATATTCCTAGGAGTGGGATCACTGGGTCAAATGGCAATTCAATTTTTAATTTTTTGAGGTTACACCATAGTGTTTTCCATAGTGGCTGCACCAGTCTGCATTCCCACCAGCAGTGTACTAGAGTCCTCTTTGCTCCACACCCTCGCCAATACTTGTTGTTTGATGATTTGTTGATGGCGGCCATTTTGGCAGGTGTCAGGTGATACCTCTTTGCATCTCTCTGATGATTAGTGATGTTGAGCATTTCTTCATATGTCTCTTAGCCATTTGTATGTTCTGTTTGGAGAGCTGTCTAGTTACTCAGCTCATTTTTTAATTGGGTTCTTTGTCTTCCTTTTGTTGAGTTGTATGAACACTCTATATATTTTCAGATTAACCCCTTATCTGATGGATCATTGACAATTATGCTCTCCCATAAAATGGGTTCCCTTTCCATTTTGATGATTGTTTCTTTTGCTGTGAAGAAGCTTTTTAGTTTGATATAGTCCCATGTGTTCATTTTTTCTTTTGTTTCTGTTGCCTTAGGTGATGTATCAGTGAAGATTCTGCTGCGTATGATGTCTGAAATTTTGTTGCCTACATTTTCTTCTAGGATTTTTATGGATTCACGAGTCACATTTAAGTTTTTTATCCATTTTGAGTTTATACTGTATGGTGTGAGTTGATGGACTAGTTTCATTTTTTGCATGTAGCTGTCCAATTTTCTGAACACCATTTATTAAAGAGGCTGTCTTTACTCCATTGTATGCTCTTGCCATATAAATGTTCATAGTATTTGTTAATGATCTTTTGTATTTCTGTGGTGTCAATTGTTACTTCTCTTTCATTTCTGATTTTGTGTATTTGGGTTCTCTCTCTATTTCTTGGTGAGTCTAGCTAAGGGTCCATCAATCTTGTTTTTCTTTTCAATAAACCAGTTCTTTGTTTCATTGATCCTTTGAATTGTTTTTTTGGTCTCTGTGACATTTATTTCTGCTCTGATCTTTACTATTTCCTTCCTTCTACTTGCTCTGGGGTTTTCTTTTTGTTTGCTTTCTAGTTCTTCAAGTTGTGAGGTTAGATAGTCTATTAGAAATTTTTCTTGTTTCTTGAGGTAGGCCTGTAGTGCTATGCACTTCCCTCTCAGAACAGCTTTCGCAGCATCCCATAGCTTTTGTGTTCATTTTCATTGGTTTCCAGGATGTTTTCAGTTTTTTCCTTGATATCCTTTGTAACTCATTCTTTGTTTAAAAGCATGCTATTTAACCTCCACATGTTTAAATATCTTTATGTGTTTTGGTTTTAATTGATTTCTAGTTTCATGCCATTGTGATCTGAGAAGATGCTTGATATGATTTCAATCTTCTTGAACTTGTAGAGACTTCATTTGTGTCCTAACATGTTGTCTATCATTGAGAATGTCCCATTTGCATTTGCGAAGAATGTGAATTCTGTAGTTTTGGGGTGTAATACTCTGTAGATATCTACTAAGTCCATTTGGTCTAGTGCTTCATTTAGAGTCTCTGTTTCCATGTTAATTTTTTGTCTAGAGGATCTATCCAGTGATGTCAGTGGGGTGTTGAAGTCTCCTGCTATGGTTGTATTGCTGTCGATTTCTCCTTTGAAGTCCTCCAGAAGATTTTTAATATATTTTGGTGCTCCTATATTGGGTGCATATATGTTTACCAAGGTTGTATCTTCCTGTTGGATAGATCCTTTCAATATTATGTAGTGACCTTTGTTTGTCTCTAGTTATGGCCTTCATTTTAAAATCTATTTTATCAGATATGAGTATTGCTACCCCAGCTTTTTTTTCCTTTCCATTTGCTTGGGAGCTTTTTTTTCATCCTTTCACTTTCAACCTATGTGAGTCTTTTGTTGTGAGGTGGGTCTCTTGTAAACAACATATATATGGGTCATGCTTTCTTATCCAATCAGCTACTCTGTGTCTTTTTATCGGATCACTCAATCTATTTACATTTAAGGTGATTATTGATATGTACCTATTTATTACCATTTTTGTTTAGTGTGGTTCTATTCTCCTTCCTATTTCTTCTACTAATTGCAGCAGTCCTTTTAACATTTCTTGCAGTGCTGGTTTGGTGCTAATGTATTCCCTTAGGCTTTTTTTTTTTTTTTTTTTTTTTGTCTGGGAAGCTTTTTATTTGACCTTCTATTTTGAATGATAGCCTTGCTGGGTAGATTATGCTTGGATTCAGATCCTTGTTTTTCATGACTTTGATTACTTCATGTCATTCCTTTCTGGCCTGTAGTGTTTCTGTTGAGGAGTCAGCTGATAGCCTTATGAGGGTTCCTTTGTAAGTAAACTATTGCTATCTCTTGTTTCCTTTAGGAGTCTCTCTTTGTCTTTAATTTTTGGCATTTTAATTTCTATGTGTCTTGGTGTGTGCCTGTTTGGGTTCTTCTTACTTGGGGCTCTCTGTGCTTTTTGAACTTGAATGCCTTCTTCCTTCACCAAATTAGGGAAATTTTCTGTCACTATTTCTTCAAATATATTCTCTAACCCTAGCTCATTTTCTTCTTTTTCTGGGACTCTTATGAGAATATTATTATGTTTGCAGTTGTCCCACAGTTCTCTTAAGCTGTCTTCCTGTTTTTTATTTATTATTATTTTTTTTAGTTTTCTGATTGGTTGATTTTTTCTACTCTGTCTTCTAATTCACTGTTCTGTCCTCAGCTTTCTCTAGTCTGCTTTTTAGTCCTTCCAATATGTTCTTTATTTCTGCTATGTCATTCTTCATTTCTTCTTATTGCTTCTTGATTTTCAATTGGTTGATTTTCAATGTTTCTATGTCTTTACTCATGGTGTTGATGTCCTTACTCATGCTGTTGAGCTTCCTCAAGATCATGACTCTGAATTCTAGCTCTGTTAACTTGCTTAACTCCATTTCATTTATCTTGTCTTCTGTAGACGTCTCTTGTTCTTTCCTTTAGGATTTGTTTCTTTGTTTCACCATTTTGACTATCTCAGTGGGTTTTGGAGCCTGCCAAATTCTCCCTGTGGATGTTGGTGTTCTGCTGTTTGTGGCTTCCTCTACTGTGTTTGGATGAGCATGGGAGGACCCACGTTAAACACCACTGTTAAGTCTTACTTGCCTGGATAGATTTGCCAGACCAGGAAAGGTTCAGTTATCCTCTAGCTTTTTTCCTAGAGGCTATTAGTCATGGTTACTTGAAGAGCCTTTGGTTCTCAGTTGAATGAAAACCTCCCTCAGGTTTTCAGTGTAAGAGGATTTCCTGAGACTGGGGCAGATGCTGGTTGTTAATGTGTCTCAATTTGCATTTCAATGGCCCACCTGGGTGGGGTTAAATCTCCAAGGGAGGGGCTTCCACCTCTCCCCTGAGCCCTGGGACAGAATGAGATGGCCACCGTCCTGTGTGGCAGCAACTCAGCAAAAGCTCTGAGTGCCCTCTAAATCCCAAGTGTCCCCACATAGTTCCAGTCCAGTCTGCCCTCCCTCTGCTGGACTCCCAGGTGAGTGGCTGTGGCTATTTTAGTGCTCTGTTCTGGCCCTCTGCACTGTGGACCAGGCTTGGGAATTTAACCCCGAGGGTGCTGCTCACAGCTAAGTCCGCTGTTGTCCGTGGGCTCCCAGCCCGCCTCTAGCACCTCTGCAATCCTACCAGGATCGATTAAGTGTCCCTGGTTATATGTTCCTAGCAGGCTGCTTTTCTGTTGCTTTTTTCCCACGATTTGTCTTTATTTTAGTTGTAATTCCAGTTTGGTCCTGGGAGATGGTCTGTGTAGCTTCCATTCACTCCACCGCCATTTTGCAATCCCCAGAGATTTGTAAGGTTGTTTTTTTTTTAAATCAATCACCTGGCAAATACATTGGAAATCAGAAAGATGAACATTTTCATATATTAATTATATTACTTTGAGCCAGTAATTTTTCCTATATGAACTTCAGCTTCCTTATTTAATTAAGTGGCTAGATTACATATTTTTTAAAATATATTTATTTTGTTTAAAAAAATGGTGGCATCCTTTTGAACCAAGCTAGATATATCAAGGACAGCTAGTAAGATTTGAGAAATTTTGGTTTATCATCACAATATAGTATTGGTATGGTTTAAGTATTTAGAAAAATCTTCCATTTTATACTGTACTTGATAGAGTAATGCAGTACAACATAGATATCTAGACTTGTATTAGGAATTATGAGTAACAGTTTCAACTTCTACCAACCTCTCACACAATAGAATCATGTACAAATCATGGAGTCTGAAATTTGTTCTTTTATTTGAAAAATTATTAAATGTATCCCTTTATCCTAAGATGCATCTAATTACAATCAATAAAAAATGTATAAATACAAAAATTTTTGGAATAATTTTAGATATATCAAAAAGTTGCAGAGTTAATATAAAGTACCCACATACTCCTCATCCAGTTTCCCTAGTCATCAACATCTCACAGAAGAGGTCAACACTGGTAAATTACTATCAACTAAACTCCAGGCTTTATTCAGATTTTACCAGTTTATCCACTACTGTTCTTTTTCAGTTCCAGGATCCAATCCACAGTGCATTTAATATCATCATATCTCCTCACTGTTCTCTAGTCTGTGACAATTTCTGAGTTTTCTTTGATTTTCATGACCTTGATAGTTTTGAGCATTACAGGTCAGATATTTTCAAGAATGTCCCTCAGTTGGGGTTTGTCTAATATTTTTTTATTATTACACTGAAGTTATGGGATTTTGGTAAGGATAGACTTTTCATCATAGCTAAGAGTACATGATATCTACATGACTGATCATTGGTGGCTTTAATCTTGATCACTTGGTTAAAGTACTAGGTTTTAGTGGCTGACATACTTTGTCAAAACTCAATGGCTTATAACAAATCAAATGTATTAAATTAGAGTTTTGGAGTTAAGAAGTCTGATATAGATCTGACTGACATAAAAACAAGGTGTTGGCATGGCTGTGTTTCTTTCTAGAGAATCTAGGGAAGAACCCATTTTCTTGCCTTACCCAACTTTTGGAGGCCACTTGTATTTCTTGGCCCATTGCCTCTTTCTTCTGTCTTCAGCCAGCCACTATGGGCTAAGTGTTTCTCACATTGCATTATTCTGACACTGCTTCTATAGTCACATCTGTTTCTGACTTTCTTTTGCTTTCCTCTTCTCTATTTATGATTATATTTGTCCAGAATAATTTTACTATATTAAGGTCAGTTGATTATACCTTAAGTCTATGTGCAACTTTAATTCCCTTGTGCCAAGTACAATAATATATTTACAGATTCCAGAGATTAGGACATGGGCATCTCTGGGGGTGCCATTATTCTACCTAACCATGGGGAGTAATAATCACCAAATTTCTCCACTGTAAACATATTATTTTTACCTTTGCAGACTCTTTTCTTTGGGACTGAATTATTAGGGCCACACTCAACGAGGGGAGAAGATGAAGCTCTACCTCCTGAAGGGGAGATTATCAAGTACACATGCACATGTGCACACACACATATACACATGTACAATTTGTAATTCTTCTGTAAGAAAGAGTTGTCTCTTTATTTATTTATTTATTTATTTATTTATTTATTTATTTGTATTTATGTCTATCAGTATTGACTGAGGAAGATTTATTTTATTTCTGAATTATGATCCAAAACTATGTTTTTAAAAACATAATTTGTTGCTTAGATGATGATTTCTTTCCTTTATTTTGTAGTTTAAATTACCAAAAAAAAAAGTACAAGTTTTAGTTTTAAAAATCATCACCATAGATGGGGACAGGAAAAGTTAAAAGTCTCTTTCTCCTTTCTCAAGCTTATTCCCTGGAGATAACCATTATTATCAGTTTATCCATGTTTTAGATACTTTTTCTAAAAATATATAATTATTTCATTATAATGTATGAAAATGCTTTTTTCTTCACTTTACATAGGGTTGTAATTCACATCTTAGGCAACTTTATTTTCTTATATAACAAAATCTTAGCCATCACTGCATGTCAGTATATTTATATATATGCCTACTTCAATCATTTAAATGGATACACAGTATGTATGTATCTTATTTACCAGTCTCCTCTTGATGAACTCATAGGTCATTTCAAGTTTTTCACTATTGCAAGCAATACAGCAGTGAACTTTCTTATATATTTTGTAAAATGTGCTAGTATTTCTAAGTAATTAAAAACTTTCAGGTCTTTTCTAGCTCTGATTCTTTTCTTCCTTATTATCTTTAGAAAGATACAAGCAGAGCTGGCATTAAAGTATAATTTTCAAAGAGTTAAATCATGACGGTCATTTAAATAAAAAATGAGCCCTGGCTGGTTTGACTAAGCAGTTAGAGCATTGGTTGGTGGACCGAAGGGTTGTGGGTTTGATTCCGGTCAAAGGCATGTACCTGGGTTGCAGGTTTAATCCCTGGCTCTGGTCAGGGTTGTGTGGGAGGCAACCAACTGATGTGTCTCTCTCACATCAATGTCTCTCTTTAAAAAAATCAATGGAGATGTGAAAGTAGGGTACAGACTGACAACCCTCAGAAGAGGGGGTGGGGGGAGGGAAGAGATAAACCACAGAACTTATGCGCATGTATGCATAACTGATGGACATGGACAACAAAGCTGGGGAAGGGGTTGAGGGATGGGGAGGAGGGTGTCAATGGGGAAAAAAGGAGAAACATCTGTAACAAAAATAAATTAATAAAAAAATAAAAATTAAAAAATCAATAAAAATGTATTAAATAAATAAATAAATTAATTAATTAATTAAATAAAAATAAAAAAAGAAAAGAAAAACAAATAAATAAAAAAAAATAAAAATAATAAAAAAATAAATGGAAATATATCCTCAGGTGAGAATAATAAATAAATAAATAATAAAAATATTTTACTTGTGGAATTAATTATTGAAGGCAGCAGTATGGCTTTAAGACTAGTTCAAGTAAGAATTTGGATGATAGAGTGAGGACCAAAGGATGGTGGTGGGAAGGACTGGAGTGAGGGTGAGTGAGTGAGAGAGTGAGCGAGTGTGAGTGAGAGTGTGACTGGATGTGTGTGTGGACAAGCAACATCAAGCAGTGCAGAAATGCTGAGCAGAAGGTTCCTGTGCTATGGACGGGGGAGCAACCAGCTACCATGATAAGCGGCTCTTCAGGACACTTCTCCCTGCATGGCCGGGAGGCCCCAACATTTTGGAAGATAACTGGTCTTTTCAGGGAGGAGGCAGCAGAAACAGCTAGGGCCCAGTAACCTGAGCCTACCAGTGTACCTCATACCATCAGACCAGTGGACCCTGCTGTGTCAACACAGACCAGTGCACAGTAGTGGCACTATTAAGGTGCCTGCTGCAGGAGCTGCAAGCAGCTGGGTGCCCAGTACCATTGCCCACAGTAGCAGCCAGATCAGTGCCCAGACACATCCCCAGCAACAGAGGCTCAGGAGCAGACATCCATCCCCAGGCAGCAGCAGCATAGATCAGTAGCTGAGACCCATCCCCAAAAGCATTAGCAGAGGCTGAGGAGGAGCTAAGACCCACCAGGCAGCAGTGCTCCACAGCCACCAGCAGTGGAACCCAGGGCTCCAGTGGGTCCCACACAATACAGCTGTCAGTGGCACTGGCTGGGAGCATGGCTTCAGTGGGGCCTCTGTGATATGGCAGCCTGCAGTACCAGTGGGGAGCATGGCTTCAGTGGGGCCTGTGCAATACACCTGCCTGCACACCGGCCGGGAGTGTGGCTTCAGTGGGGCCTGTGTGATACAGCACCAGCACCTAACAGGAAAGACCAATACCAGCTTCCAGTAGTCAATCCTCCAGGACCCACAGCAGGTAGGAGGCAACATGCACCAGAACAGCCTGGGACACACAGAAGCCTTATTTAATACACACTGACCTACCTACACATCCCAACATCCCTTACCTGGTCTAGAGCTACTAAACAGCTGAAATGGGAAGACAAAGAAATGACACCAAATGAAAGAAAAGGAGGAATCACCAGAAAGAAAAAAAAAATTCATGAAATGGAAGAAATTTGTCAGATAAGGAAGTCAAAGCAATGGTTTTAAGTGTGCTCAAACAATTCAGTGAGAACTACAAACAACTTAATGAGAATTATAGAGAGTTCAGCAGGAACTACATCAGCTTAAAAAAAGAGGTAGAAGGTATGAACAAAAATCAAGGGGAAATAAAGAATGACATAGCTGATATGAAAATACATAAGAAGGATTCAATAGTAGATTAGAAGAAGTTGAAGACCGAATCAGTGACATAGAAGACAAGGTAGAAAAAAATGCCCAAATAGAGCAGCAAATGGGGAAAAAATTAAAAAAAAAAAACAGGAGGAGAGTTTAAGGGAGATTTGGGACAATACAAAGTGTAACAACATTCGTATCATAGGGGTGCAAAAAGGAAAAGAATCAGAGAAAAGAATAGAGACCCTCTTTGAATAAATAATGACAAAAATTTCCAAAATGGTGACAGAGTGAATGGAAGCTACACAGACTATCTCCAGGACCAAACTGGAACTACAACTAAAATAAAGACAAATCATTGGGGAAAAGCAACAGAAAAGCAGCTGGAGAGAATCATATCACCAGGGAAAGGAAAAAAGGATACTGAATCGAGCCTGGTAGGTCTGTGGAGGCATGAGAGGGCAGTCTGGGAGCCCATGGAGAGCAGCTGTTTTACCTGTGAGCAGATCTCTCGGGGTTAAAATCGAAAGCCAGCTCCACAGTGCAGAGGGCAGAAACAGAAAACTAAATTCGCTACAGCCACTCACCTTGGGCTCCAGAAGAGGGAGGGAAGACTGCACTGGAATTCTAGGGGGAAACCTGGGATTTAGAGGGCACTCAGAGTTTTTGTTGAGTCACTCCCATCCAGGATGATGGCCATCTTGCTCCTTTCTGGAGCTCTGGGGAGAAGCAGCAGTCCCTCCCTCGAAGATTTAACACCACCCAGCTGGGCCAGAGAAATGCAAATTGAGGCTCATTAACAACCAGCATCTGCTCCACCCCTTGGAAATCCTCTTACCCGGAACACCTGAGGAAGATTTTTATTCAGTTGAGGCTCAACAAGAAACCCAAGGCTCATCAACTAACTTAAACTAATACCCTCCAGGCAAAAAGCTAGAGGATAACTGAACTTTCCTGGACTTGAAAATCTACCCAGGAAAGTAAGACTTGAAAGTGGTGTTAAATGTGGGCCCTCCCACATTCATCCAAACCCAGTAGAGGGAGCCACAATCAGCAGAACACCAACACCCACAGGGAAATTTTGGCAGGCTCCAAAACCCACTGAGATAGCCAAAATGGTGAAACAAAGAAACAAATCCCAAATGAAAGAACAAGAGAACTCTACTGAAGATGAGATCAATGAAATGCAGTTAAGGAAGTTATCAGAGGTAGAGTTCAGAGCCATGATCTTGAGGAAGCTCAACAACATGAGTAATGACATCAACACCATGAATAAAGACATAGAAATATTGAAAATCAACCAAGTGGAAATGAAGAACGACATAGCAGAAATAAAGAACACATTGGAAAGACTAACCAGCAGAGTAGAGGAAGCTGAGGACTGGATCAGTGAATTAGAAGACAGGCCAAAAAAAATCAACCAATCAGAGAACCAAAAGGAAAAACAATTAAAAAACAAGAAGACAGCTTAAGAGAACTGTCGGACAACTGGAAACGTAACAACATTCACATCATAGAAATTCCAGAAGAAGAAGCAAATGAACAAGAGTTAGAATATATTTGAAGACATAATGACAGAAAACTTCCCTAACTTGGTGAAGGAAGAAGGCATTCAATTTCAAGAAGCACAGGGAGCCCCCCAAGTAAGAAGAACCCAAACAGGCCCACACCAAGACACATAGTAATTAAAATGCTAAACATTAAAAACAAACAGAGAATCCTAAAGGAAGAAAGAGGAAAGCAACCGATTACCTACAAAGGAAACATCATTAGGCTATCAGCTGACTTCTCAACAGAAACACTACAGGCCAGAAGGGAATGGCATGAAGTAATAAAGGTCATGAAAAACAAGGATCTAAATCCAAGACTACGCTACCCAGCAGGGCTATTATTCAAAATAGAAGGTGAAATAAAGAGCTTCCCAGACAAAAAAAGGCTAAGGGAATACATTAGCACCAAATCAGCACAGCAAGAAATGTTAAAACGACTACTGTAATTAGTAGAAGAAATAGGAAGAAAAATATAACCACAATAAACCAAAATGGTAAGTATATATCAGTAATAAACTTAATTGTAAATGGAATGAAAGCCCTGATCAAGACACAGAGTAGCTGATTGGACAAGAAAGCATCACTCATCTATATGTTGTTTACAACAGACCAACCTCACAACGAAAGACTCACATAGGTTGAAAGTAAAGGGATGGAAAAAAATCTTCCAATCAAATGGAATGGAAAAAAAAGCTGGGGTAGCAATACTCATATCTGATAAATTAGATTTCAAAATGAAGGCAATAATGAGAGACAAAGAAGGCCACTACATAATATAGAAAGGATCTATCCAACAGGAAGGTACAACCTTGATAAACATATATGCACCCAATATAGGAGCACCAAAATATATTAAAAATCTTCTGGAGGACTTCAAAGGAGAAATCGACAGCACTACAATCATAGCAGGGGACTTCAACACCCCGCTGACATGACTGGATAGATCCTGTAGGCAAAAAATTAAGAAGGAAACACAGACTCTAAATGATACACTAGATCATATGGACTTAATAGATATCTACAAAAAAAATTACACCTCAAAACTTCAATTTCACATTCTTCTCAAGTGCACATGGAACATACTCAAAGATAATCCACATGTTAGGACACAAACTATATCTCTACAAGTTCAAGAAGATTGAAATCATATCAACCATCTTCTCAGATCACAATGGCATGAAACTAGAAGTCAATTGCAACAAGAACCTTTAAACACATGGAGGCAAAATAGCATGTTATTAAACAGTGAATGGGTTACCAAGAAGATCAAGGAAGAAATTAAAAACTTCCTGGAAACCAATGAAAGTGAACACACAATAACACAAAATCTGTGGGATGCAGCGAAAACAGTTCTGAGAGGGAAGTTCATAGCACTACAAGCCTACCTCAAGAAACAAGAAAAATTTCCAATTGACTATCTAACCTCAAAACTTAAAGAACTAGAAAGCAAACAAAAAGAAAACCCTAGAGCAAGTAGAAGGAAGGAAATAATAAAGATCAGAGCAGAAATAAACATCATAGAGACCAAGAAAACAATTCAAAGTAACAATGAAACAAAGAGCTGGTTTTTAAAAATGATAAACAAGATTGATGAACCCTTAGCTAGACTCACCAAGAAACAAAGAGAGAGAACTCAAATAAACAAAATCAGAAATAAAAGAGGAGAAGCAGCACATGACACCACAGAAATACAAAGGATCGTTAACAAATACAATGAACAATTATACAGCAACAAATTGGACAATCCAAGCGAAATAGACAAATTTCTAGAAACACATAGTCTCCCAAAACTGAACTAGGAAGAGATAGAAAACTTGAACAGACCAGTAACAATTAAGGAAATTGAAGATGTAATCAAGACTCTCCCAGCAAACAAAAGCCCAGGCCTGGATGGCTTCACGGGGGAGTTGTATCAAACTTTCAAAGAACTAACACCCATTCACCTCAAACTACTCCAAAAAATTCAAGAAAGAATACTTCCAAACTTGTTGTATGAGGCCATAATAATTCTAATTCCCAAACCAGAAAAAGACACTACAAAGAAAGAAAACAACAGGCCAATATCCATGATGAGCATAGAGGCCAAAATCTTGAACAAAATACTAGCAAATTGGATCTAACAATACATCAAAAAAATTATTCACCATGACCAAGTGGGATTCATCTCAGGGATGCAAGGATGGTACAATATTCGAAAATCAAGAAATGTGATACACCACGTAAAAAAAAAGAAAGATAAAAACCATATGATCATATCAATAGATGCTGAAAAAGCATTTGACAAAATTCAGCACCCATTTCTGATAACAACGCTCAACAATGTGGGAATAGAGTGATCATATCTCAACATAATAAAGGCCATATATGAAAAACCTACAGCCAACATCATACTCAATGGGAGAAAATTAAAAGCATTCCCCTTAAAAATGGAAACAAGACAGAGATGCCCATTTCGCCACTCTTATTTAACATAGTATTGGAAGTCTTAGCCCCAGGTATCAGACATGAAGAAAAAATAAAAGGGATTCATATTGGAAAGGAGGCAGTGAAACTGTCATTATTCACAGATGACATGATATAATACATAGAAAACCTTAAGACTCCATCAAAAATCTACAAGATTTAATAAATGAATTCAACAAGGTAGCAGGATACAAAATTAACATCAAGAAATCGACAGCATTCTTATACACCAATAATGAACTCACAAAAAAGAAACTAAAAAATCAATCTTAGTTACCATTGCAGTAAAAAAATTAAGATACCTACAAATAAACTTTACCAAAGAAGTAAAGGGCCTAGTTGCAGAAAACTACAAGACATTGAGAAAAGAAATAGAGGAAGATATTAAAAAGTGGAAGCACATACCTTGTTCATGGATTGGAAGAATTAACATCATTAAAATGTCCATACCACCCAAAGCAATCTATAGATTAAATGCAATCCCCATCACAATATCAATGACATATTTCACAGAACTAGAACAAATACTTCAAAAGTTCATATGGAATCAAAAAAGACCCAAATAGGCTGGTCTCTGAGAACTTGGGGATCAGTCGCCAGCTGGCTTTGCTGGCCGGCTTTGCTCTCTATTTGGCTTTAATTTGGCTCTGGTGGGCTCTCAGTTCTCTCGCGCCACAACACTACAAGGGAGCTCCCATAAGAGTGTCAGCAGATTTCTCAAAAGAAACTTTGCAGGCCAGAAGGGAGTGGCAAAAAATATTCAAAGTGAAGAGAAACCAGGACCTACAACAACGATTACACTATCCTGCAATGCTATCATTTAGAATCAATGGACATATAGAGAGTTTCCCAGACAACAAAAGCTAAAGGAGTTCATCACCACCAAACCAGTATTATATGAAATGTTGAAAGGTCTTCTTGAAGAAGAAGTTCAAAAATATGAACAATAAAATGGCACTAAATACATATCTATCAACAATTGAATCTACAAACCAAATGGACAAGCAGAACAGAAACAGACTCATAGATACAGAGAACCTTTTGTTGCTTGCAGATGGGCAGGGGTTTGGGGGGATGGGTGAAAAAGGTGAAGGGATTAAGAAGCACAAATTGGCCCTGGCCAGTTTGGCTCTGTGGTTAGAGCATCGGCCTGTGGACCCAAGGGTCTTGAGTTCGATTCCCCGTCAAGGGCATGTACCTGAGTTGCGGGTTTAATCCCTGGCTCTGGTCAGGGTCATGCCAGAGGCAAACAATCAATGTTTCTCTCCTACATTGATTTTTTTTTTCTCTCTCTCTCCTGCCATCCTTCCCTTCCACTCTATCTAAAAATAAATGTAAAAATATTTTCAGGTGAGGATTAACAAAAATAAAAAGAAGTACAAATTGGTTGTTAGATTGAGGAAACTCAGAAGGAAGGGATGGGGGGAGATAAACCAAAGGATTTATATGCATATATGCATAAACAATGGACACAGACAATAGTGTTGGCAAGGTAGGAGGGGGGTGGGAGCAGGGAGAAGGGATCAATGGGTGAAAAAAGGGGGAACATCTGTAATACATTCAACAGTAAAGATAAAAAAAAAAAAGACCCAAATAGCCACAGCAATCTCGAAAAAGAAAGACAAAGTAGGTGGGATCACAATACTGGATACCAGATTATATTACAAAGCCACTGTAATCAAAACAGCCTGGTACTGGCACAAAACCAGGTATATAGATCAATGGAATAGAACAGAGAGACTAGAAATTGCCCCAAAACATTATACCCAAATAGTATTTGACAAAGGTGGCAAGAGCGTACTATGGAGTAAAGATAGCCTTTTTAAAAAGTGGTGCTGGGCAAATTGGACAACTACAAGCAAAAAAATGAAACTAGACCATCAACTTACACCATACAGGAGAATAAACTCAAAATGGATAAAAGACATAAATGTGACTTGTGAATCCATAAAAGTCATAGCAGAAAATGTAGGCAACAAAATTTCAGACATACACAGCAGAATTTTCACTCATACATCACGTAAGGCAACAGAAAGAAAGGAAAAAATGAACGTTTGGGACTACATCAAACTAAAAAGCTTCTACACAGCAAAAGAAACAACCCTCAGAGTGGAACGAGAACCCAGTGTATGGGAGAGCATATCGCCAATGATACATCAGATAGGGGGTTAATTTACAAAATATATAGAGTGCTCATACTACTCTACAAAAGGAAGAAAAGAACCCAATTATAAAATGAGCAGAGTAACTAAATAGACAGCTCTCCAAACAGGACATACAAATGGCTAAGAGACATATGAAGAAAAGCTCAATATCTCTAATCATCAGAGAGATGCAAATTAAAACAACAATGAGGTATCACCTCACACCTGTCAGAATGGCTGCCATCAACAAATCATCAAACAAGTGCTGGTGAGGATGTGGAAAAAAGGGGACTCTAGTACACTGCTGGTGGGAATGCAGACTGGTGCAGCCACTGTGGAAAACACTATGGTGTTAATTCAAAAAGTTAAAAATTGAACTGCCATTTGACCCAGTGATCCCACTTCTAGGAATATACCCTAAGAAACCTGAAACACCAACCAGAAAGGATATGTGTACCCCTATGTTCATAGCAGCAATGTTTATAATAGCTAAGATCTGGAAACAGCCCAAGTGGCCATCAATAGACGAATGGATAAAAAAGCTGTGGTACATAAACACAATGGAGTACTAAGCAGTTGTAAGAAAGAAAAATCTCTTATCCTTTGAGACGACATGGAGGGACCTGGAGAGTATTATCCTAAGCGAAACAAGCCAAGCAGAGAAAGACAAATATCACATGATCTCACTTATTTGTGGAATATAATGAACATAATAGTCTGAGGAACAGGGTAGACCCAGAGACCTGGATATAGGGTACAGACTGACAACCCTCAGAAGAGGGGATGGGGGGGAGGGAAGAGATAAACCACAGAACTTATATGCATGTATGCATAACTGATGGACATGGACAACAATGCTGGGGATGGGGTAGGTGGGATGGGGAGGAGGGTGTCAGTGGGGGAAAAAGGAGAAACATCTGTAACAAAAACAAATTAATAATTTTAAAAAATCAATGAATCCAAGAGCTGGTTCTTTGAAAAGACAAATAAGATTGATGGACCCTTAGCCAGACTCAACAAGAAACAAAAAGAGAAGACCCAAGTAAACAAAATAAAAAATGAAAGAGAACCAATAACAACTGACACCACAGAAACACAAAGGATCACTGAAACATACTACAAACAATTATACACCAACATTTTGGACAATCTAGGCGAAACTGAAAATTTTCTGGAAAAACACGGTCTCCCAAAACTGAACTGGGAAGCGATAGAAAACTTGAACAGACCAGTAACAAAATAAGGAAATTGAAGATGTAATCAAGAAACTACCAGCAAACAAAAGCCTAGGGCTGGACAGGATCACAAGGGAGTTTTATCGAACATTCAAAGAAGATCTAACACAATCTTCCTCAAACTATTCCAAAAAATCCAAGAAGACGAAAGACTTCAAAACTCATTCTATGAGGCCACCGTAATTCTAATTTCAAAACCAGATAAAGACACTACAAAGAAAGAAAATGATAGACCAATATCCCCGATGAACACAGATGCCAAAATCCTTAACAAAATGTTAGCAAATCCAGCAATACATCAAAAAAATTATTCATCATGACCAAGTGGGATTCATCCCAGGGATGCAAGGATGGTACAATATCCGCAAATCAATAAATGTGATACACCACATAAACAAAATGAAAGATAAAAAACATATGATCATATCAACAGATGCTGAAAAAGCATTGGACAAAATCCAGCACCCATTTTTGAAAAAAACGTTGAGCAATGTTGGAACACAGGGATTATATCCTATGTAAAACCTACAGCCAACACATACTCAGTGGGCAAAAACTATAAGCATTTCCCTTAAGAAAAGGAATCAGACAGGGATGCCCACTTTAAACACTCTTATTTAACATAGTACTGGAAGTCTTAGCCACAGCAATCAGACGTGAAGAAAAAATAAAAGGGATCCAAATTGGAAAGGAGGTACTGAAACTGTCATTATTCGCAGATGACATGATATTACACATAGAAAACCTTAAGATTCCATCAAAAATCTACTAGACTTAATAAATGAATTTGGCAAAGTAGCAGGATACAAAATTAACGTCAAGAAATCAATGGCATTCTTATACACCAATGATGCACTCACAGAAAGAGAAACTAAAAAACCAATCCCATTTACCATCGTGGCAAAAAAATTAAGATACTTAGGAATAAACTTAACCAAAGAAGTAAAGGACCTATTTGCAGAAAACTACAGGACATTGAAAAAAGAAATAGAGGAAGATATAAAAAAGTGGAAGCATATACCTTTTTCATGGATTGGAAGAATTAACATCATTAAAATGTCCATACTACCCAAAGCAATCTATAGATTCAATGCAATCCCCATCAAAATACCAACGTCATATTTCACAGAACTAGAACAAATGCTTAAGAAGTTCATATGGAACCAAAAAAGACCCCGAGTACCTACAGCAATCTTGAAAAATAAGGAAAAGTAGGCGGGATCACAATACCGGACATCAGGTTATACTACAAAGCTACTGTAATCAAAACAGCCTGGTACTGGCACAAGAACAGGCACATAGATCAATGGAATAGAACAGAGAACCCAGAAATTGTCCCAAAACATGCTCAATTAATATTCGACAAAGGTGGCAAGAGCATACAATGGAGTAAAGACAGCCTCTTTAACAAATGGTGTTGGGAAAATTGGACAGCTACATGCAAAAAATGATACTAGGCCATCATCTTACAGCATACACAAGAATAAACTGAAAATGGATAAATGACTTAAATGTGACTCATGAATCCATATAAATCCTAGAAGAAAATGTAGGTAACAGAATTTCAGACATCATACGCAGCAGAATTTTCACTGATATATCATGTAAGGCAAGAGAAACAAAGGAAAAAATGAACACATGGGACTACATCAAACTCAAAAGCTTCTGCACAGCAAAAGAAACAACCATCAAAGTGGAAAGGCAACCCACTGTATGGGAGACCATAATTGCCAATGATATATCAGATAAGGGATTAACTTCCAAAATATATGGAGTGCTCATACAACTCAACAAAAGGAAGACAAATAACCCAATTAAAAAATGGGCAGGGGAAATAAATAGACACCTCTCCAAACAGGACATACAAATGGCCAAGAGACATATGAAGAAATGCTCAACGTCACTAATCATCAGAGAGATGCAAATTAAAACAACGATGAGGTATCACCTCAAACCTGTCAGAATAGCCACCATCAACAAAGCATCAAACAACAAGTGTTGGCGAGGGTGTGGAGAAAAGGGGACTCAAGTACACTGCTGGTGGGAATGCAGACTGGTGCAACAACTATGGAAAACAATATGGTGTTACCTCAAAAAATTAAAAATTGAATTACAATTTGACCCAGTGATCCCACTCCTAGGAATACACCCTAGGAAGCCTGAAACACCAATCAGAAAAAATATATGTACCTCCATGTTCATAGCAGCGCTATTTACAATAGCTAAGATCTGGAAACAGCCCACGTGTCCATCAGTAGATGAGTGGATAAAAAAGCTGTGGTACATAAACACAATGGAATACCATGCAGCTGTAAGAAAGAAAGATCTCTTATCTTTTGAGATGACATGGAGGCATCTGGAGAGTATTATCCTAAGTGAAACAAGCCAAGCAGAGAAAGACAAATATCATATGATCTTGCTTATTTCTGGAATATAATGTACATAACAGCCTGAGGTACAGGGTATCCCAGAGACGTAGAAGTAGAGTACAGACTGACAATTGCCAGAGGAGGGGAGGGAGGGGAGCGATAAACCACAGAACTTGTACGCATGTACTCATAACCAATGGACATGGACAACAAAACTGGGGACGGGGCAGGGATGGAGGGGGAGGAGGGTGTCAATGGGGGAAAAAAGAGAAACATCTGTAACAAAAATAAATTAATAATAAAAAAAAACAGAAAAAAGAAATTGATGACATTCTTGTACACCAACAATAAACTCACAGAATGAGAATCTGAAAAAGCAATCCCTTTTACCATTGTGGCAAAATAATTAAGATAATTAAGAATAAACTTAATCAAAGAAGTAAAGGACATATTCGCAGAAAAACACAGGTCACTGAAAAAAGTAGAGGAAGATATAAAAAAAGTGGAAAGATATGCTTTGTTCATTGATTGGAAGAATTAACATTATCAAAATATCCATAATACCCAAAGCAATGCATAGATTCAATGCAATCCCCATTAAAATACCAACGACATATTTCACAGAACTAGAACAAATACACTGAAAGTTTATATGGAACCAAAAAGACCCCAAAAAGCTATAGCAATCTTGAAAAAGAAGGACAAAGTAAGAGAGATCACAATACCAGATATCAGGTTATAGTACTAAGCCATAGTAATCAAAACAGCTTGATACTGGCACAGAAACTTGCATACAGATCAATGGAACAGAACATAGAACCCAGAAAGTGACCCAAATCATTATGCTCAATTAATATTTGACAAACATGGCAAGTGCATACAGTGGAGTAAAGACAGCCTCTTCAATAAATTGTGGTGGGAAAATTGGACATCTACATGCAAAAAAAATGAAGCTAGACCACCAACTTACACAATATTAAAGAATAGACTCAAAATGGATAAAAGACAAATGTGACTCGTGAATCCATAAAAATCATAGAAGAAAATGCAGGCAACAAAATTTCAAACATCACAGGCAGGAGAATTTTCACTGATACAACGCCTAAGGCAATAAAAAACAAAGGAAAAAATGAACACATGGGACTACACCAAACTAAAAAGCTTCTGCACAGCAAAAGAAACAACCATCAAAATGGAAAGGGAACCCACTATGTGGGAGAGCATAATTGCCAACGATATATCAAATAAGGGGTTAATTTCCAAAGTATATAGAGTGCTCATACAACTCAACAAAAATAAGACAAATAACCGAATTAAAAAATGGGCAGAGGACCTAAATAGACACCTCTCCAAATAAGACATACCAATGGCCATGAGACATATGAAAAAATGCTCAACATCACTAAATATCAGGGAGATACAAATTAAAACAACTATGAGGTATCACCTCACACCTGTCAGAATGGCTGCCATCAACAAGTCATCAAACAAGTGCTGGCGAGGATGTGGAGAAAAGGGGACTCTAGTACACTGCTGGTGGGAATGCAGACTGGTGCCGCTCCTATGGAAAACCATGTGGTGTTTCCTCAAAAAATTAAAAATTGAACTGCCATTTGATCCAGTGAACCCACTTCTAGGAATATACCCTACGAAGCCTGAAACACCAATTAGAAAGAATATATGTACCCTTATGTTTATAGCATCACTCTTTACAATCACTAAGATCTGGAATCAGCCCAAGTGTCCATCAACAGATGAGTGGATAAAAAAGTTGTGGTATATATACACAATGTAATACTATGTAGCTGTAAGAAAGAACGATCTCTTATCCTTTGAGACAACATGGGAGGACCTAGAGAGTATTATCCTAAGTGAAACAAGCCAGTCTAGAGAAAGACAGATATCACATGATCTCATTTATTTGTGGAATATAATGAACAAAACAAGCTGAGGCACAAAATAGACCCAGAGACATGGAAATGGGGTGCAAACTGACAAACCTCATAATAGGTGAATGTGGGGGGAGGGAGGAGATAAACCGCAGAACTTTTGTGCATGTACATGTAAATAAGGACATAGACAATAGTGTTGGAGCGGTGGGATTGGGAGGAGGTTGTCAGGTGGGGGGGAAAGAGAAACATCTGTAACAAAAGTAAATAAATTAAAAAAAAGAATTTGGAAGCTAAATAATCAGGAATGTTTCAATGAATTATTAAAATTGGAACAATGGTTAATATTCTATAAAGCAATAAAATGTAGTTTTGAAATTCTTTTCTACAGGGCAGAATTTCTAGCATACAAAACGCAGTTGCATATCTGTAATCAAGAATCATTTTCACTGTTATCAGTTTTCTATGAGTAACAGTCACCCCCACAACATTGTAAAATAGGAAGTTAATTGAAGGTTCCTACAACTATGGAATCAGATAAACTCTAGAGATTCCACTACATAACTCCCAGCACTCCTCAGAAATGACTCTCTTTTCCTCATTTTCAAGGCTTGGACAATTATTTCTAACACTGGAATTGGCTTATCATACCACAGAGACTACATAATTATACCTGGAAGCATGAACCATTGTTCAATCACTCTTACTAATAAGAAGAGGAATTTCCCCCTGGTTACCCTCCATGAAATTAGTAATACCATCTTTGGTCTGTATACTGCTATCACTTTATATATTTAAGTTCACATATAGGGCAGCAATTGTCTTTTCTTAAGAACTTTGCTTAAAATTAAGGCATAGAATGGTGCCTTGATTAGAGCCAGTCATAATGTGCTTTACCTTAAGAGAAGTGAGATGCTAGTTTTCTTCTCTTTTAACCAAGGCTCTTTATTCTTTGAAGCTAGCATTAACAGAATATATGTATTTACTATGTGACAGATACCAAATGAGATACAAACTTGTTTATAGTATTCCACCAAATTAGAAAATAACCTCATCTGTAATAATCATAGCATTTTAAAACACCCTTTGAAATCACAAGCCTTTAAAACAGATATAAAGTATAAAACCTATGGTGACTGTACAAATGAAAAATCATTGAACCTGCATTGTTTCATTTAATTCCTCTAATAAACCAATAAGTAAACAGGTAAAATAAGTACCTGTTTACAGATGAGGATGCCAAGGAGTTTCAGTTATGACATTTGTACATGGTCACACAATAATCAGTTTCAGAATTGGGATACAAAGCTCATTTTTTCTTTTTAACATGTTTTTTTCATTTTCATCTACAGTTGATGTACAATATTATATTAGTTTCAGGTGCACAATCCAGTGGTTAGGAATTTATATACTTATAAAGTAATCACCCTCATAAATCTAGTACCCATCTGACAGCATGCATAGTTATTACAATATTATTGACTATATTCCCTATGCTATACTTTAGATCCCCATGACTATCCTGTAACTAACAATTTTTATTTCTTAATTTCTTCACCTTTTTTCACCCATCCCCCCAAGCACCTCCTATCTGGCAGCTGTCAAAATGTTCTCTGTATCTAAGAATCTGTTTCTGTTCATTTATTTTGATTTTAAGATTCCACATTAAAGTGAAATCATCTGGCATTTGTCTTTCTCTGTCTGATTTATGTAACAGCATAATATTCTCCCTCTAGGACTCTCTATGATGTTGCAGATTACAAGATTTTATTATTTTTCATGGATCAATTATATTCCATTGTATATGCACCACTTTATCCATTCATCTATTGATGGACACTTAGGTTGCTTCTACATCGTAGCTATTGTAAATAATGCTGCAATGATCATGTAGATGTATATGTCTTTTCGATTTAGTGTTTTGGTTTGTTTGAATAAATACCCAGAAGTGGAATTGTTGGGTCTTTATTTGTCTTTTTTACAGCCTTTGTTTTAAAAATCTATTTTGTCTGCTATAGGTATTGCTACCCCAGCATTTTTGTTTGTTTGTTTCCATTTTCATGAAATCTATTTTTCTATCCCTTCACTTCACTCTTTCAGTCTGTGCGTGTCTTTCGATCTGAAGTGAGTCTCTTGTAGATAGCATAGATAAGAGTCTTTTTTTGTTATCCATTCAGCTACCATATGTCTTTTGATTAGCACATCTAATCATTTAATCCATTTGCTTTTAAAGTAACTGTTGATAGATATGTATGTATTGCCACTATACATATATATATGTGTGTGTTTGTGTGTGTGTGTGTGTGTGTATATATATATATATATATATATATATATTTTTTTTTTTTTTTTTTTCTTAAAGAAAAACCTTTAACATTTCATTTCTTGTAATACTGGTTTGGTGACGATGAATTCCTTTAACTTTTTCTTGTCTGGGAATTTCTTTATCTGTCCTTTGATTCTAAATCATAGCTTTGCTGGGTAGAGTAATCTTGGTTGTAAGTCATTGCTTTTCATCACTTAATATTTAATTCCAATCCCTTCTGGCCTGCAAAGTTTCTGTTGAGAAATCAGCTGACAGTCTTATGGGAGCACCTTTGGAGGTAATTAACTGCTTTCCTCTTGCTGCTTTTAAGATTCTTTTTGTCTTTAACCTTTGCCATTTTAATTATTATGTGTCTTGGTGTGGGCCTCTTTGAGTTCATCTTGCTTTGGAGTCTCTTTACTTCCTGGGCTTGTATGTCTATTTTCTTTATCAGATCAAGGAAGTTTTCCATTATTATTTTTTCAAATACATTTTCAATTCCTTGCTCTCTCTTCTCCTTCTGGCACCCCCATGATGTGAATGTTGGTATGCTTGAAGTTGTCCCCAAGGCTCCTTAAACTAAACTATCCTTTGCAGGAACTATCCTTTTTTAGATTCTATTTTCTTTCTGTTGATTGGATTGGGTGTTTTCTGCTTTCATATCTTCCAAATCATTGATTTAATCCTCTATCATCTACTCTACTGTTGACTCCCTGTAACATATTCTTCTTTACAGTTATTATATTTTTTTTATTTCTGACTAGTTCTTTTTTATGTTTTCTATTTATTTTCTCTTTGTTGAAATTCTCACTGAGATCATTGAGCATTCTTATAACCAGTGTTTTGAACTTTATATCTGTTAGATTGCTTGTTCCATTTTATTTAGTTCTTTTTATGGAACTTTGTTCTGTTCTTTTGTTTGTGACATGTTTCTTTGTCCCCTCAATTTGTCTGACTCCCTGTGTTTATTTCTATGTATTAGGTAGAGCTGCTATGTCTCCCAGACTTGGTAGAATGACCTTATACAGTAGGTGTCATATGGGACCCAGTGTCCCAGTCTCCCTGGTTACAGGAGCCAGGTGCTCCAGATGTGTCCCTTGTGTGGGTTGTGTGTACCCTCCTATTGTAGTTGAGCCTTGATTACTGTTGGCACATCAGTGGGAGGGACCTTCAGGCTGATTGGTTGTGAGGACTGGCTGTGACTACAATGGAAGAACTGTTGTGCAGGGGCTGACACTATGGAGCAGGATTTGCTTTAGCAGAACACTGGTGCCTGCTGAGTCTTCCTTTTGAGTGTATCATTTGTGGAGGTGGTTGGGTAATGTTCTGGTGTGGTCTAAAGCTGGCCACCAGGTATGTTGGTCCTGGGGCCTCTTGGTCTTAGGAAGTGCAGGCCAAGATCAAACTTGATTACACCCTGCCTGGGGCTATCTTATATGAGCTTCAAAGTGAACTGCAGATGATTTCCACTTGTGCTGGACTTCAGGATGCTTAGTAATAAGTATGGACACAGTGAGGCCAGATGCTGTGTATTTGGTGTTTGTGAATCTTTGAGATATTTTAAGAAAGTCAGCAACCACTGGAAGTAACTTGGGTGGGCTGTAGTATCAGGGAATCACCAGGGCAGGACAAGCAGTGTTAGCTTGGTTGATGGAGAAAAGCAGGATTTTTACAGAGTTTTGCAGAAGCACAAAATCCAGAAGACTCAGTATTTCCTGCAAAGGCAACCTTTCCATCTGTACTCTTGATTACCATTTTTTTCCATCCTCCTCAGAACAAAACTCACATTTTAATGACACAAACAAGCTTTCCATTACCTGATCTCTGTCTCATCCTTTGCCACTATTTGTACCTCTGAATTGCCTGTAGTTTTCATTACACATAAGATTTTCTCAGCCCTGTTGCCTCATGCTATCCATTCTGCTCAATATGACATTTACCTTCACTTCATCTGGCTGAATTTTACTTCACAGACACTGTTCTATTCTCTTCTTTTAAGTTCCCTTCCTTGAAGCCTCAAGATTGAGTTTGGTCCCCTTCCTCTATAATGTACTCTGTATCTATCATTACCAAGTACCACATTGTACTATCTTAATGATTTCTTGTTTATACATCTTTCACACCCTCAAGACCCTCGAGAATTAGGATACACTGGTCCATAACAAAAATCTGGCACATGCATAGCACATATTTTTACTAATTGGATGAGGTTACCTATAACCAGGAAAGCTGTCTGAGAGGATAAAGAACTCTCAGTCAGTCACTGACATACCAGAGTAAATGAATTCAAAACTGTGCCTTTTTCTTGATTTACAATTAAAATAAGTCGTGCCATGGAAATGAGACTTTTGATTGGGAAGAAGATTCATAAGTAAGTAATTTGGAGACATGGTTCATTTGTAGGTCTTAGAGAAAGCCTAGGCAAAGTACCACAATGGAAGGCACTCATCAGATCCAGGGGAAACTATCGAGGTCTAATAACTCTGGATACGAACATGTGCAAGGACAAGTTTAGTCCCAGGGAGCACACAAATTCAAGGTATAGCTAGGCAAGCAATCTGTGGAAGGGAAGCAGACTTATTACATCATAATATGTGTCAGTGAAAAACATTCTGTCCCATTCCTCTTGCTACAGAATGGCTACCATAGGTCTGGAAGTGTAAAGACCAGTGTGCATATCCTAAAAGAAAAAGAGGGCACATTGATTGGCTATGAATAATCTAATCCTCCAATAAGAACCTACCTACT
Source organism: Tadarida brasiliensis (assembly GCA_030848825.1). Lineage (NCBI taxonomy): Eukaryota > Metazoa > Chordata > Mammalia > Chiroptera > Molossidae > Tadarida > Tadarida brasiliensis. The sequence goes on from CM061280.1 coordinate 42,954,295, forward strand.
GCTCTCAGTGCACTCCAAGGGGATAGTGTTGGATGATTTATAACAGGCTGTGACTACCTTTGTGAAACTCCCAGGTCCTTAAAGAGGGCCAGTGATATCATTTTTGTACATTGAGCATATTTTCTTTCATTTTTGTATAACAAGAGGCAGAGAAAAAATATATTTATTTGTCCATTAGTTAGCCAGATATTCAACTCTTGTCAGTTACTATAGCAGCCCCAGGACATGGTCCCCAAGCTAAAATACAGAATGTGTCATTTAGCACCGTCATTAACAAATGTAACCAAACTCACAATATGAGCTCTAGCCTTCTAACGAAAATGTTCTTGCTAATCAGATTCTTCACTTGTTTATCTGAACCTCTTGTCAGCATTCCTGATTGCTCATAACATTACAGCCCATAATTTGAATTTGAACTTTTTATAGGCATGTTTTTATTTGGAAATGATCAGATCATGTCAAACCAATTCAATCATCAGTGCACACTTTCATAGGTGATTAACAATGAGAAATATTAAATGACCAATGACTAAATCTACTAGAGAATACATTCATTACAATGGATTTGTGAATTTTGATGAATGAATGACTATAGGTAATAATAATAACTAAAATAATAATAAATAGCTATCATTCATCAAGTATTACTAAACACCATGGGTTTAATGTATATTATTTCATCAATTCTTCACAACACAACAATGCTTGGAGGTATAATTATAACCTCTGTTTCATAGATAGGGAAACTGAGAATCCCAATGATTAGGAGACTTGTCCATGGCCACATGGAAATAGTAATGAGCACTTAGCAGATCCAAAATTTGAAGCTAAGTCAGTAGAATTGCAAAAGCTTTGCTGTTAATCATGATATTGTACTGTCTTACCTATACTTATCTCTATTTTCCCAAATTTTCTAGAGTAGTTGTATATTATTTAGTAATAGCATTTCAATATAATTTAAAATGCTTGAAACACTTATGATATCAATACAATTTAATTCAAAAAATCATTTAGATATTTTTACAATATAAGCAACTGTGCATGATTCTGGGGAAAAAATACTGGTTTATATGCTCCAGGGAATACAATTGGTACAATTTGCACAAACATCTCTATAATACACTGCAAAATGATTGAAGTGGCAACAGAAAAGTGCAAACTAAGTGTTAGGAAAGCAAGGATAAATTACTTCTGGATAGGGGAGAGAATAGAATAAGGCTTCATAAAGGACATAACCTATGAGCAGAATTTTAAGAGATACTTAAGATTTATTTTCCCTTTATTCTTCATTAATTTTCAAAGTAATAACCAGTTCATCACTGAAAATATAAAAGTTTAGAGAAATTTTATTTTTTATTTAATTTTTTTTTTTTATCCTCACCCGAGGACATTTTTTCATTTTTTGTTCAGATAGAGTGGGAGGGAGAGAGAGTTAGAGAGAGAGAGAGAAACATCGACGTGAAAGGGACACATCGAGTGGCTGCCACCCGCATGACCAACCAGGGCCAGGGACAAACTGCAACCGAAGTACATGCCCTTAGTGGGAACCGAACCCGGGTCTCTCTGGACCGCAGGCCGATGCTCTAACCGCTGAGCCAAACCGGCCAAAGCTAGAGAAATTTTAAAAGTGTAGAAAATATCCTGTAAAAAACTGCTGTTAACATTTTGGAGTATTCCCTTACAGACTTTGTCCTTTGTCAATCATTCTCCTTTAAAGAGTTGAGACCCCACTGTGTATATTATATCTTGATTATCCAGTAACATTATAACCTAAGCTTTTTCTTGTGCTTTTATTTATTTATTTATTTTTTAGAGAGCGAGAGAAATATCAATGTGAGAATGAAACATCTCCTGAATGCCCCATACCGGGGATCGAGCCTGCAACCCGGCATGTGCCCCAACTGAGAATTGAACTAGCAATCCTCAGTGCATGGGATGATACCCAACCAACTGAGCCACACAAGCCAGCACATTCCTTTGCTTTTCTGACCATTGGACTGTTTATTTTTACCTTTTCTGTCTCCCAAATATTAAAGTAACTTTTATTCCATTAACTGACACAGTGTGATCAGAGGGTACCTGTGTATCTGAGAGCCCCTTTCAGGGGATCCACAAGGTAAAAATCATGCATAGTTAAAGGATCCATTCAAAGAGAAAAGTAGACTAATAATTTTAATGTAACAGTATGAAAAGTTCATTGATAGAGTTTCAGATTCCATATTGCAACTAACCTTTGAGAAATTGCCACTTGTTGAGTTTTGGTGTAGTGTTAAAGAAGAACATCCACAATAGTCTGACAAGGCTATTAAAACAGTCCTTAGTTTTCTAACTAGATATCTCTGTGAGGCTGGATTCTTTTCATATTATTCAATCAAAACAACATACCACAAAAGATTAAACTCAGACACATGTGAAAATCCAGCTACCTTCTATCAAGCTGAATATTAAAGAGATTAGTAAAAAAGTAAAACAGTGTCCCTATTCTCACTAATTGTTTTGTGGTGTGGAAAATAGTTATCTGTCATAAATATGTGTATGTTAAGTTTGTTGTAATTTTAAATTATTAAATATTTTTTATTTCTAATGTAGTATATATACGGGGTGGGGAAAAGTAGGTTTATAGTTGTGAATATGCGAAACAGTTTATTCTTGTATTATAACTTATTCATTTAGAGTCTCTTTTTCCTTGTTAATTTTTTGTCTAGAGTATCTATCCATTGATGTCAGCAGAGTGTTGAAGTCCCCTGCTATGATTGTACTGCTGTCGATTTTTCCTTTGAGGTCCTCCAGAAGATTTTTAATATATTTTGGTGCTCCTGTATTGGGTGCATATATGTTTACCAAGGTTATATCCCCTGGTGAATAGAGCCTTTCAATATTATGTAGTGGCCTTCTTTGTCTCTCCTTATGACCTTCATTTTGAAATCTAATTTATCAGATATAAGTATTTCTACCCCAGCTTTTTTTTTCCTTTCCATTTGCTTGGAAGAATTTTTTCCATCACTTTGCTTTCAACCTATGTGAGTCTTTTGTTGTGAGGTGGGTCTCTTGGAAACAAAATATATGTGAGTCATGCTTTCTTATCTAGTCAGCTACTCTGTGTCTTTTTATTGGAGCATTCAATCCATTTACATTTAAGGTGATTGTTGATATGTACTTATTTATTGTCATTTTTGTTTAATGTGGTTATATTTTTCTTCCTATTTCTTCTACTAATTACAGAAGTCCTTTTATCATTTCTTGCAGTGCTGGTTTGTTGTTTATGTATTCCCTTAGCCTTTTTTTTTTTTTTTTTTTTTTTGTCTGGGAAGCTCTTTATTTCACCTTCTATTTTGAATGATAACCTTGCTGGATAGAGTAGTCTTGGATTCAGATCTTTGTTTTTCATGACCTTGATTACTTCATGCCATTTTCTTCTGGCCTGTAGTTTCTGTTGAGAAGTCCACTAGTAGCCTTATGGGGGTTCCTTTGTAGGTTACCTATTGCTTATCTCTTGCTGCCTTTAGGATTCTCTCTGTCTTTAATTTTTGACATTTTAATTATTATGTGTCTTGGTGTAGGCCTTGCCGAGGTCCAGCCTCAGCAGTCCAGGGTTTCCCAAAGATGTGGATGGAGTCAGGGAGGGAGAGACGCGTGAGTCAGAAGTCTTAACCACCTCTGCTGCTTCAGGCTAGCAGAATCTTTATTTATATATCTGCAGGTTACATTGTTTCCCCTAAACTTTTTAGGCAAATAAGTCCAGACATTCTTTTGTTGTTTACCCAACTCTTAGGTATATTACATGTTAATTACCAACTATTTTTATCCTCTATTTCAGTCTCAGTCAATTCCTCTCAGACTCCTGACCTTTTTCCCATCTAAGATCCTTCCAAACTTTCACATTCCTATTCTAAATCTTTATTACCTTCTTGCTTTTTCTTCCTGCAATCTTTTTTTTTTTTTTTTTTTTTGCATTTATCTTCAGATAGAACAGGAGGGAGAGAGGGAGGGAGAGAGAGAGAAACATCTATGTGAGAGAGACAAATCGAGTTGTTGCCACCCACATGATGCCAACCGGGCCCAGGGACAAACTACAACTGAGGTACATGCCCCTAGTGGGAACCGAACCCGGGACTCTCCGGTCCAAGGGCCGACACTGTAACCACTGAGCCAAACCAGCCAGAGCTCTTCCTGAAATCTTTTCTACCATCTACATCATTAATAATCTACCTATTACTTCTATAATGATTCCTAACAGACAGCTAACACATAGAGAAAGCAAAAATTAGTCTTCTTCAGTTGCCATTCTGTATTTTTATTTTTCCATTAATTTATATCTTCAGTCACTGTTCTTCATGATTCCTGCCACACAGTGAATTCACTTCACCAAGGACTATGTGAAAGCATGGAAGTCTTTGCATCTCCAGGGACTATATCAAACCGTGGCGCTCACCTGTGACTATGTCAAACCATGGTGGTCGCTGTTCCAGTGACACCGCTTCCAACAGGGCCTGTTTGGGTTCTTCTTACTTGGGGTTCTCTGTGCTTCTTGAACTTGAATGTCTTCTTCCTTCACCAGGTTAGGAAAGTTTTCTGTCACTATTTCTTCAAATATATTCTCTGACCCTTGTTCATTTTCTTCTTCTTCTGGAACTCCTATGATGCAAGTGTTATTATGTTTCCAGTTGTCCCACAATTTTCTTAACTTGTCTTCCTGGTTTTTAATTGTTTTTCCTTTTGGCTTTCTGATCGGTTGATTTTTTCTACCTTGTCTTCTAAATCACTGATCCGGTCCTCAGCTTCCTCTACTCTGCTTAGTCCTTCCAATGTGTTCTTTATTTCTGCTATGTCATTCTTCATTTCCACTTGGTTGGTTTTCAATATTTCTATATCTTTACTCATGGTGTTGATGTCCTTACTCGTGCTTTTGAGCTTATTCAAAATCATGGCTCTGAACTCTACCTCTGATAACTAGCTTAACTGCATTTCATTTATCTCATCTTCAGTAGAGTTCTTTTGTTCTTTCATTTGGGGTTTGTTTCTTTGTTTCACTATTTTGGCTATTTCAGTGAGTTTTGGAGCCTGCCAAATTTTCCCTGTGGGTGTTGGTGTTCTGCTGTTTGTGGCTCCCTCTACTGGGTTTGGATGAGCATGGGAGGGCACACGTTCATCACCACTTCAAGTCTTACTTTCCTGGGTAGATTTGCAAGCCCAGGAAAGATTCAGTTATCCTCTAGTTTTTTGCATGGAGGCTATCAATCTCAGTTACTCAGGGCCTTGGGGTGTATCCCTCAGGTGTTCTGCATCAGAGGATTTCCAGAGCGTGGGGCAGGTGCTGGTTGAGAATGAGCCTCAATTTGCATTTCTTTGGCTCACCTGGATGGGTTTGAATCTCCAAGGGAGGGGCTACTGTTTCTCCCCACAGCTCAGGGAAGGAGCAAGCTGGTCACCATCCTTTGTGGTTGCGACTCAGCAAAACTCTGAGTGCCCTTCAAATCCGGGGTGTCCCCACAGAGTTCCAGTCCAGTCCACCTTCCCTCTGCCAGTGCCAAAGGTGAGTGGCTGTAGCCAATCTAGTGCTCTGTCCCGGCCCTTGTGCTGAGAAGCTGGCTTGGGATTTCAACTCACAGCTAAGACCGCTGCTGTCTGTGGGCTCCTTGCCTGCCACCCTCTCAAGCCTCCACAGATCCTACCAGTGTCCCTGGTTATATGGTCCTCTCCCACTGCTTTTCTGTTGCTTTTTTCCAATGATTTGTCTTTATTTTAGTTTTAATTCTGTTTGATCCTGGGAAATCGTCTGTGTAGCTTCCATTCACTCCACCACTATTTTTTTCTCCCCCCATCTAACTTAGATTTTCCTACTTCCTTCTAAGGCTACTTGCTCACCTGTGTTTTTGAGCACATTTCCTGTCACCTTTTCTATTAATCAAATCTCTCTCTCTCTCTCTCTCACTCTCTCTCTCTCCCAGTGGTTCTTTCTCCTCTTTCTCAAAACACGTTCAAGCTTTCTTCACTTCCTAAAAGTGAGTTTTTAAAGATACTCAAGAACACCTATTTTTCAATATGGTTCCTAGAGTCACAGAGTTGCTTAAGGAGTCACTACAGAAGGACTATTTATCCAGGACTAAATAGATTTCAAGTGACAGAAACCCAGCTCAAGCTAGCTTAAGCAAAAATCTGAAAATGTAATTTATAAACACATATCCCTTAAAGTCTGGGGATACATGTAGCTTTATGCTGGGCAAGATGTAAGGGGCCTTAAACAGTGTCATTAGATGTCTCTCTCTCTCTCTCTCTCTCTCTCTCTCTCTCTCTCTCTCTCTCTCTCTCTCCTTCCCTCCCTCTATTTTCATTCTTTTGTGCTGGTTCACTTTCAGGAGGTCCTTCTTTATATGGTGGCTCCTGACAGATCTAGGCTAGCACTATCATTATAACTAGTAATCTCAATGGAAAATGAGTTCTCTTAAGATACATGGAAGACAAGAGAAAAATAACTCAATTTTCTACCCTTTCTTCTATTAATCAAGAAGATATGTGAGATATTAACCTTGAAAAGGAATATGAAACTCTCCTCTAAGACAGGAGGGAATCAGAAGAGGTCCTAAAAATATGAGAAATCTCATATCAAATGACCTCAAATGGCTCTACAAAGTAAATATACAATCTTCTAAATACACACACACACACACACACTTGCTGAGGATAGGAGGAGCAAAGGGATGGAGGAGAGTGGCCTAAGAAAAGTAGAAAAGTTTGGAATATCTCCCATGCAGAATTTAATGGTTGAATAAGCATATTGCTAGACAATAGTGACTACCCAGGCAGTTAAAAGATGATGAATATACAGTGTTTTATCCAATAATCAGAGATTAATGATTCTTTAATAGTGTTACCATCCAAGGAGTAGAATTGCAGAAAATATATAATAAGATTAACACAGGTTTGGAGGGTGAGAGTGAGAGCAGAAAAAACCTACTCCATCTCATATCTTCCACAACTGAGTAAATGGCATCATCATTCTCCTAGTTGCTTAAACAATATATTGAAGAATCGTGCTTCATTTTACCCTTTCCTTTTGACCACCACCCACATCAAATCTACAAGGACATTCTAACAGCTTCACCTTCAGAATAAAAACTAAATTTTACTATTTATCATCTCCTCTACAAAAGTCACCCTTGTCCTCGCCACTCATTTTCAAACCTTATACCAAGGGTGACTTCTTTTTGCCTTTCTAAATTAAATTATATATTAAACATCCCAAGCCATTTTTAATATATAAATCTGATCATATAATCCTACTTGGCTCAAAACTATTCAGCAGTTTAAATCACACATGGAATAAAACACTTTAACTTCTTACTACAGTCTACAAAGTACCATGTTGATCTGCTAAGAACCCTAGTAGGTTTGATTTTGAATGCTTAACATTTGTACAAAAATTATCTGGTTAATAGGTAGTTCTTTAAAAATATCTTTATTTCGGGGGGAGAAAATGGCAGTGGAGTGAATGGAAGCTACACAGACGATCTCCCAGGACCAAACGGGAATTACAACTAAAATAAAGACAAATCGTCGGGAAAAAGCAACAGAAAAGCAGCACGAGAGGACCATACAACCAGGGACACTGAATGAGCCTGGTAGGATCTGCGGAGGCGCATGAGAGTGGTGGGCTGGGAGCCCACGGACAGCAGCGGCCTTGGCTGTGAGCAGCGGCCTTAGCTGGGAGCAGTGGCGGTGGCGCCCGCCCTCGGGGTTAAGAGCCCCAGCTGCTCGACAGCACAGAGGGCGGGGACAGAGCGCTAAATAGTCACAGCCACTCACCTGGGGCTCCGACAGAGGGAGGGCGGACTGGACTGGAACTCTGTGGGGACACCTGGGATTTGGAGGGCGCTCCGAGTTTGTGCTGAGCTGTGGCCACAAAGGATGGTGGTGGCCAGCCCCCCCCTTCCCGGTCACACAGAACGGCAGCCAAGTTTGCTCATTCCCAGAGCTGGGAAAGCCCCTCCCTCGGAGATTCCCAAGTGAGGAAAAGAGGTAAAGAAATGCAAATTGAGGCTCATTAACAACCAGCATTGGCCCCACCCTCGGGAAATCTTCTTACACTGTAAACATCTGAGGGAGTTTCTCATTCAAATGAGATCCTAAGGCTTTTCAAGTAACTGAGGCTAATAGCCTCCAGGCAAAAAGCTAGAACATAACTAAACCTTTCCTGAGCTTGCAAATCTACCCAGGAAAGTGAGACTGGACGGTGGTGTTGAAGGAGGGCCCTCCACGCTCATCCAAACCCAGTAGAGGGAGCCACAAATAGCAGAACTACAACACCCACAGGGAAAATTTGGCAGGCTCCAAAACCCACTGAGATAGCCAAAATGGTGAAACAAAGAAACAGATCCCAAATGAAAGAACAAGAGAACTCCACCGAAGATGAGATAAATGAAATGCAGTTAAGCAAATTATCAGAGGTAGAGTTCAGAGCCATGATCTTGAGGAAACTAAACAGCATGAGTAAGGACATCAACACCATGAAAACCAACCAAGTGGAAATAAAGAATGACATAGCAGAAATAAAGAACACATTGGAAGGACTGACCAGCAGAGTAGAGGAAGCAGAGGACCGGATCAGTGAATTAGAAGACAGAGTAGAAAAAATCAATCAATCAGAAAACCAAAAGGAAAAAACAATGAAAAAACAGGAACATAGCTTAAGAGAACTGTGGGACAACTGGAAACATAATAACATTCGTATCATTGGAGTCGACGAAGAAGAAGAAAATGAGGAAGGGTTAGAGAATATATTTGAAGAAATAGAGATAGAAAACTTTCCTAAACTGGTGAAGGAAGAAAGCATTCAAGTTCAAGAAGCACAGAGAGCCTCAAGTAAGAAGAACCCAAACAGGCCCTCACCAAGACACATAATAATTAAAATGCCAAAAATTAAAGACAAAGAGAATCCTAAAGGCAGCAATAGATAAGCAACAGGTTACCTACAAAGGAAACCTCATTAGACCATCATCTGACTTCTCAACAGAAACACTACAGGCCAGAAGGGAATGGCAGGAAGTAATCAAGGTCATGAAAAACAAGGATCTGAATCCAAGACTACTCTATCCAGAAAGGCTATTATTCAAAATAAAAGGTCAAATAAGGAGCTTCCCAGACAAAAAAAGGCTAAGGGAATATATTAGCACCAAACCAGCACTGCAAGACATGTTAAAAGGACTGCTGTAATTAATAGAAGAAACAGAAAGAGAATTAGAACCACACTGTACAAAAATGGCAATAAATAAGTACATATCAATAATCACCTTAAATGTAAATGGACTGAATACTCTGATAAAAAGACACAGAGTAGCTGACTGGATAAGAAAGCATGATTCACATATATGTTGTTTACAAGAGACCCACCTCAAAACAAAAGACTCACATAGGTTGAAAGTAAAGGGATGGAAAAAAATCTTCCAAGCAAATGGAAAGGAAAAAAGAGCTGGGGTAGCAATACTCATATCTGATAAATTAGATTTCAAATTGAAGACCATAACTAGAGACAAAGAAGGCCACTACATAATATTGAAAGGGTCTATCCAACAAGAAGATATAACCTTGGTAAACATATATGTAACCAATATAGGAGCACCAAAATATATTAAAAATCTTCTGGAGGACTTCAAAGGAGAAATCGACTGCATACAATCACAGCAGGAGACTTCAACACCCCACTGACATCACTGGATAGATCATCTAGACAAAAAATTAACAAGGAAACAGAGACTCTAAATGAAGCACTAGATCAAATGGATTTAATAGATATATACAGAGAATTACACCCCAAAACTGCAGAATTCACATTCTTCTCAAGTGCACATGGGACATTCTCAAAGATAGACCATATGTTAGGGCACAAATGAAGTCTACACAAGTTCAAGAAGATCGAAATCATATCAAGCATCTTCTCAGACCACAATGGCATGAAACTAGAAATCAATTGCAACAAGAACATGCAAAAACATTTGAACACATGGAGGCTAAATAGCATGTTACTGAACAATGAATGGGTTACCATGGAGATCAAGGAAGAAATTTAAAAATTCCTGGAAACCAATAAAAATGAACACACAGCAACGCAAAATCTATGGGATACAGCCAAAGCAGTTCTGAGAGGAAAGTTCAGAGCACTACAGGCCCACCTTAAGAAAGAAGAAAAATTTCTAATTGACTACCTAACCTCACAACTTAAAGAACTGGAAAGCAAACAACAACAACCAAAAAAAAACCCTAGAGAAAGTAGATGGAAGGAAATAGTAAAGATCAGAGCAGAAATAAACGACATGGAGACCAAAAAAACAATTCAAAAGATCAATAAAACAAAGAGCTGGTTTTATGAAAAGATAAACAAGATTGATGGACCCTTAGCTAGACTCACCAAGAAACAAAGAGAGAGAACCCAAATACACAAAATCAGAAATGAAAGAGGAGAAGTAACAACTGACAGCACAGAAATACAAAGGATCATTAGCAAATACTATGAACATTTATATGGCAACAAATTGGACAATCTAAGCCAAATGGACACATTTCTAGAAACACATAGTCTCCCAAAACTGAATTGGAAAGAGATAGAAAACTTGAACAGGCCAATAACAACGAAGGAAATTGAAGATGTAATCAAGACCCTCCCAGCAAACAAAAGCCCAGGCCCTGACGGCTTCACGGGCGAGTTTTACCTAACATTCAAAGAAGAACTAACACCCATTCTCCTCAAACTATTCCAAAAAATTCAAGAAGAAGGAAGACTTCCAAACTCCTTTTATGAAGGCTGCATAATTCTAATTCCAAAACCAGAGAAAGACACTACAAAGAAAGAAAACTGCAGGCCAATATCCCTGATGAACATAGATGCCAAAATCCTGAACAAAATACTAGCAAATCGGATCCAACAATACATCCAAAAAATTATTCACCATGACCAAGTGAGATTCATCCCAGGGATGCAAGACTGCTACAATATACGCAAATCAATAAATGTGATACGTCACATAAACAAAATGAAAGATAAAAACCATATGATCATATCAATAGATGCTGAAAAAGCATTTGACAAAATCCAGCACCCATTTCTGATAAAAACGCTCAGCAATTTGGGAATAGAGGGATCATATCTCAACATTATAAAGGCCATATATGAAAGACCTACAGCCAACATCCTACTCAATGGACAAAAACTAAAAGCATTTCCCTTAAGAACAGGAACAGGACAAGGATGCCCACTTTCACCACTCTTATTTAACATAGTACTGGAAGTCTTAACCACAGCAATCAGACATGAACAAAAAATAAAAGGGATCCAAATTGGAAAGGAGGAAGTGAAACTGTCATTATTCGCCGATGACATGATATTATACATAGAAAACCCTAAAGACTCCATCAAAAATCTACTAGACTTAATTAATGAATTTGGCAAAGTAGCAGGATACAAAATTAACGTCAAGAAATCAACGGCATTCTTATACACTAATGATGAACTCACTGAAAGAGAAACTAAAAAAACAATCCCATTTACCATCGCCGCAAAAAAATTAAGATACCTAGGAATAAACTTAACCAAAGAAATAAAGGACCTATTTGCAGAAAACTACAGGACATTAAAAAAAGAAATAGAGGAAGATATAAAAAAGTGGAAGCACATACCTTGTTCATGGATTGGAAGAATTAACATCATTAAAATGTCCATACTACCCAAAGCAATCTATAGATTTAACGCAATCCCCATCAAAATACCAACGACATATTTCACAGAACTAGAACAAATACTTCAGAAGTTCATATGGAACCAAAAAAGACCCCGAATAGCTACAGCAATCTTGAAAAAGAAGGAAAAAGTAGGAGGGATCACAATACCGGACATCAGGTTATACTACAAAGCTACTGTAATCAAAACAGCCTGGTACTGGCACAAGAACAGGCACATAGATCAATGGAATAGAACAGAGAACCCAGAAATTTACCCAAAACATTATGCTCAATTAATATTCGAGAAAGGTGGCAAGAGCATACAATGGAGTAAAGACAGCCTCTTTAATAAATGGTGTTGGGAAAACTGGACAGCTACATGCAAAAAAATGAAACTAGATCATCAGCTTACACCATACACAAGAATAAACTCAAAATGGATAAAAGACTTAAATGTGACTCATGAATCCATAAAAACCCTAGAAGAAAATGTAGGCAACAAAATTTCAGACATCATACGCAGCAAAATTTTCACTGATATATATCACCTAAAGCAACAGAAACAAAGGAAAAAATGAACACATGGGATGACATCAAACTCAAAAGCTTCTACACAGCAAAAGAAACAACCATCAAAGTGGAAAGGCAACCCACTGTATGGGAGAGCATAATTGCCTATGATATATCAGATAAGGGACTAATTTCCAAAATATATAGAGTGCTCATACATCTCAACCAAAGGAAGACAAAGAACCCAATTAAAAAATGGGCAGAGGAACTAAATAGACACCTCTTCAAACAGGACTTACAAATGGCCAAGAGACATATGAAGCAATGCTCAACTTCACTAATCATCAGAGAGATGCAGATGAAAACAACAATGTGTTATCACCTCACACCTGTCAGTATAGCCGCCATCAACAAAGCATCAAACAACAAGTGTTGGCGAGGGTGTGGAGAAAAGGGGACTCAAGTACACTGCTGGTGGGAGTGCAGACTGGTGCAGCCACTATGGAAAACACTATAGTGTTACCTCAAAAAATTAAAAATTGAATTACCATTTGACCCAGTGATCCCACTCCTAGGAATATACCCTAAGAAGCCTGAAACACCAACCAGAAAGAATACATGTACCACCATGTTCATAGCAGCACTATTTACAATAGCTAAGATCTGGAAACAGCCCAAGTGTCCATCAATAGACAAATGGATAAAAAAGCTGTGGTACATATACACAATGGAGTACTATGCAGCTGTAAGAAAGAACGATCTCTTAAACTTTGTGATGACATGGGAGGACCTGGAAACTATTATCCTAAGTGGAACAAGCCATGCAGACTAAGACTAATATCATATGATCTCACTTATTTCTGGAATATAATGAACATAACAGTGTGAGGAACAGGGTAGTCCCAGAGACATGGAAGTAGGGTACTGACTGACATTTGTCAGAAGAGGGTGTGGGGGAGGGGAGCAATGAACACAGAACTTGTACGCATGTACTCATAACCAATGGACATGAAGAACAAAAATGGGGACGGGGCAGGGATGGAGGGGGAGGAGGGTGTCAATGGGGGAAAAAAGGAGAAACCTCTGTAACAAAAGTAAATTAATAAATAATAATTAAAAAGCAAAAAAAAATAAATAAAAATAAAAATATCTTTATTTCCTTTTGGATATTTGGCACTATTGAAACACAGCTTAATGTCCTTTATTGAAAATGCCAAATGAGATTAACTCTTATTCCTCTACTACCCAAAACCCAACCAGTGATTTCTAATTATTTTTAGAGCTATAATGTCTTATTTATTTATTTATTTATTTATTTATTTATTTATTTATTTATACATGCCCCTAGCGGGAACTGAACCCGGGACTCTCTGGTCCGCAGTCGACTCTCCCACCCCTGAGCCAAACCAACCAGGGCGAGCTATAATGCCCTTTTAAATTTATCTTTGATAGTTTGATTTCTAGCATTTTCTCCTTCCCTAGGACAAATGTACTGCATGCTATAGATATTTTTATCATCAAAATTAATTTTTATCAGAGAATCTGGCCAGTGTTCCTAAATATCTGGAGTTATGTGTCAAACCAGGCTTAAACATCACTATACCTAAATTAAGCTATAATTAAATTAAAAATGTACAAATCAGGCTCAAAATATTTTGGAAGGGTAATTGAGTTGATGTATTGGTAATATAGAGATGCACATGTTCCACTTCAATCTTGAGCTAATCTATTACCTATATTATTATTGCCTAAATGAGTGAGGAAAGCTGAGATATCTTCACATCATTTTCCCACTAAGCAACATAATCATTCTATAGCAAAGACTATACTCACAACCAAAGAAGTTGATGGATGGAAAACTGGAACAGAAACCCCATATCATCTCAAAAGATTTTAGTAAAAAAGAAGACACCACAATATACATTAGGCTTTTATCTTTGTGAGCCTGTCCATAATCAAATATTCTTTAGCCTTGTCATCCTGCCAACTTTAACATTTCAAATACTCATGACATTTTGCCACACCTTTGACTATATGCCAAAGGAAGGTTGACAGTCAGCCAGTATATACTGGTAAGGCATTAATGAAATATTAGGGCCAGTGCCCATTCTGATTGATCAGTTATAAATTCTGAACTGTTGATTCTCATGTAGTATTAGGTTTTAAAATAGTTTTAATATCACCCCTGCCTACATGACCAATATACTAGAGTAAATAAGGTATAAAGATTAATATGCAAAATATGTCATACAAATAGATAAAATACCAGATTCAAAGAGAATTTATCTGAATTCTTTCATCAAAATGAGGATTTTAAGATTATTTTAAAATGTTCAAATGACTAACAATAGTGGTAGTTGTTGTACAAAGAACCTACATTTATTGTCAGCTATGTTTTACTATTGTAAATGCTTTATGACTCATTTCATTTAGGCCTCAATGACAATACTCTGAGGTAGACATTACTTTCCCTATTGTATACGTAAGGAAACTGAGGCTGAGATAAGTTACAATACATAACTTGCCTATGGATTCCACAATATTGGAATCAAGATTTAAACTAATCTGACTTATTCCAAAACCTATGTACTTAATAGCTATTCTATTCCATCACTTATATTGCACTGTACTTCTCTAAAGAAATATTACATTCTTTTAAATTAGTAAAATTAATTCCAAATCAGAGTTACTAAATATTGCAAGTAATAAAACCTAGGGGTAGTCATATGTCATGATTTTTGGTTGTATAGCATCTGATTTAAGTTTGTATAGCATCTGATTTAAGTTCAATGACTTGGGTTTATTTCATTGATATGATTTAGTGCTATATCACCAATTGCCCAAAGAGATTTGCTCTAATAAATCCATATATAAGGGCAAATGTCATGCAAAACAATTAGAAAAGCAATGCAAACTTTAGTGAAAAATTAAATCGTGAATAAGAAAAAAGTTACTGTTACTAAGATCATATCAAAAAAGAATTATAAGGAGAATTAAAATATTTGTGCCAAGCATTAATAATTTGGCAAAATGTTGATTATGATACACATTACTAGTTTAAAAAATTAGCTCCAAAATTTGTAAGTTACCAAAAAAATAACAATAACAAAATTAATATCAAGAAAGACTGAACTTAAGAAAATATATTTTAAGAATTTCATCATCTGAACCAATGCTATTCTAATAAATTCAATTAAAAAAGGATTTCCATAATAATGATAATTATTATTTACTAAGCAACTATTATGTGCCAGGCACTGTGCTAAATAATTCATAATGCATCATTTTCTTTAATTTAATCTTCATGTTAATCTCATGATTTTTTATTTATTATACCAAGTTTAGAAATGGAGTCAAAGAGTAATGATATAAGCATGTTATGCATCTATTTTTAATAGTATTAATTTTCAAAGATTATTGAAATTGAATGGGATTATGAGGTCATTTAATCCAACCTAATAGAGATGTTCTAGAAGGTTCCTCACCTCCTCACTTTGTGCCTTTACTCTGTAAGGCCTACTCCTATACTATACAGTCACCTATCACCACAAAAAAAAAAAATAGTGTGCAGACACTCTTGTTGCTTACTATCTCTGCTGGATTACTCACTCTAATCCACCTTCTACTCTACTTCCTGCCTGTTCTTGATTATCTCAACCTTATTACCTTGCAATTCATTGACCTCCATTTGAGCTTCAGACCAGATGATTCAATAGTTATAACCCTTTGCCCCCATACTTGATCATGTTCTAAACCAGTGGTTCTCAACCTGTGGGTTGCGACCCATTTGGGGGTCGAACGACCCTTTCACAGGGGTCGCCTAAGACATAACAGTAGCAAAATTACAGTTATGAAGTAGCAACGAAAATAATTTTATGGTTGGGGGTCGCCACAACATGAGGAACTGTATTAAAGGGTCATGGCATTAGGAAGTTTGAGAACCACTGTAATCTAAACTCTCTTTGGGGGTGAACAGTGTATTATGTCCTTCCAGAACATTATATCTCATATTAGGAACTTCAGAGGGCCACCACGATTTGAAAGTCTTATTTCTGGCTAAAGTGTGCCTTCCTACAAAATTTGCCTTTCGATTTTAGGCAGTTATAAAATCGCTTTTAACAATACAAGGCTACTTTTCTACCCAACTCCAACCTTTATTCTGTTCCACATCCAAAGCAAAGTGATACAAGAGAAACATTAGCATTAAAACTAAGATAATCAACTTGTGCTGGTTTTGAAACAGGAAGTTCCCATTCTCATGAATTTCCTCAGTCCTATGAAAATGGGATGATTGGTCATCCTATGATGTATTTCAAACTGCAACTTTCCTGTGCCCTACAACAGCTTTCAAAACTCACCATTTTATGTATAGTCTAAGTAAAAATCTCTCTCTCTCTCTCTCTCTCTCTGTGTGTGTCACTCTCCTCTCTCTCTTTCTCACACACAATTTTTTAAAAAATATTTTTATTTATTTTTATTTATTTTAGAGTGAGAGGAAGGGAGAGGGAAAGATAGAAACTTCAATGAGAGAGAACGTAGAATGGCCGCCTCCTGCATGCCCTCCACTGGAGACCAGGCCCACAATCTGGGCATGTGCCCTGACTGGGAATCGAACCAGCGACCTCTTGGTTCATGGGTCAATGCTCAACCACTGAGCCACACCAGCCAGGCACAATTCTTCATATGTAGAAAGAGTGCTAAGTCATGACTGCACTAAGGTTAGAATTGTAAATACCACAATCTAGACATTAGGTTTGTTCCCTATTATCCAGGTATGTGGAATAGTTTGCAAAAAATCAAGAACACTTCACTAGAGATCTATATTTAATTTGTTATTAACTGCTAGGGATGAACTCTCTTTAGAAATTTGGTTTGGGAGTGACAGGATTTAAACTAATGACACTGATTTAATTCACAATCCTCTTTTGTTTGCTTTTTTTTATCCTAGGCTTGAGTTCTTATATCTAAATTACCTATTTTAGATTTTATGGTTTAATTGGTTACTCAGGATATTGAGAGGTGGCTTTGGAAATGTCACAAAGATATGAAGGATATTTCAAACTAACCCTTGCAGGATAGAGACAACTGAATAGTTTGCCCATGAATATGTTTTCTTTGGACCATAAGATGCATTAAAAAACAAAAACAAAATAAACGGAATTAGTTGCTAACCTTTGAAACCCAAGAGATGTTCAGAATATATCTGAGCTCCATGAACATGCATAGTACAATTTAAAGGTGCTCAATAAAAGAAAGCCAAATTCCTAGGTTTTCTTGAAAAATTAGATCTGGCTACATTGGGCCTTAACTGCTGTGAAGCAGTGATTTAAAAACTTTATATTGTATCAGAATTCCCTGAAGGTCTTGTTAGACTATAAATTGTTGCCACACACACACCCCTCCCCACCACTACCAGCTTCTGATTGTCAGTGTGTCTCGGGCAGGACTTTGAAATTTGTGTTTCTAACAAGTGCTTAGGTGATGCTACAAGTCCAAAGACAACACTTTGAGAACTTTACTGTAAAAGACCAATTGGATAGCTGTATGACTATACACACACATTTTAGATGAGGTCTATAGTCTCCAGCTCACCACTAACTCCATTTGGCTTGCTTTACTCATTGATATTAACAACCTGACCTCTATGACAATTTGAGGTTTTGTCTACTTTATTAGTCAAATCTTCACTTCCTGGAATGTGGATATTTTTCTTATGAGCCTACACTTAGATATCCAAAAGAGATGGGGATGACCTTAAGGATAGAAGGGAATGAGAAAAGGAAGCAGGGAGGTTGAGCCTAAAGCTAAATTTCTTGTAGTCTTTTTTATTGTATTTCTTCACTAGCTGGAAACTTGAATGAGATAAGATGTTACAGACCAGTAGCTTAACCATCCTAGCTGGACAGTGAAAATCAGTTGGGGAGCTGTGAAAACTACCATCCCAAACCAGCTAATTCCGAATCTCAGTAGTAAAACCCAGGCAAGCTCCTTGACTGCTTTTAATATGTATAATATGAAAACCACTACTCTAAACCTCAGAATCCAGGTAAATATCTGTTCTCATTTGATGAAACAACTTTTATCTCAGTTTTTCTGCTCTGGGCTTTTCAAAGTAGTGCTTCCAAATATAAGTCACAAAGCTCTCTCCAGAGAAAGGATACTCTGAACACAGGAGATGCTCCATAAACATGCATAGCACAGAGGAAATGTGCTCAATAAATGTTTGTTTAAAGAACTGGATGCTGGAGAACAACTGTCAAAGTTCTGAAGTTATGCAATATCTCTGAATTGTAAAACAGGTGCAGTTAAATAAAAGATATAGGTATGCAATTAGGAAGCTGTACTTATGAGCTTTGCCTATTGCTTTGAAAATCAAGACATGTCACCAATTACCTTATATTACATTTAAGCATTTGCCACTCGGAATAGGTCCATTATAGCCTTAGATTTCTCTACATGCTGCCAAGCATCTGGATAAACTGTGATAGGCTTGGTTAATCATTTGGGTAATAATAAACACTTCCATTTTGATGGTACTGCTAGGTTTTTAAAGCACTACCACAATTATGGTCTCATTTTAGTCTCACAGCAATTAGGGGTCATTTAAAATAACTTAGTGGGTGCCACGCAGCCTAGAGAGTCCAACAGGTTTGGAATCAAATTCCAATTCCTACATTTACTAATTGTGTGACTTTAAGCAAACTACTTAACCTCTCTGAGCTTTAATGTGTTTGACTTAACATGAGAATAATAATAGTATCTGTCTCATCAGACTTTTGTGATAATTAAGTGATTACGCAAATCAAGTACTGAGCATGAAGCCTGGAACATAGTAAATGGTCATAACTGCTAGCTGCCATTATTATAATTATAATAATAATTATTATTTGGGGTAGTATATTAGGGTTTTTCAGAAAAACAACAGAACCAATCATATATATATATATATATATGCACACACACATATACACATCTATACATATACATACAGTATATATAGATGTATACACACATACATATATGGAGATTTATTGTAGGAACTGATTTATGTGATTATGAAAGCCAAGAAGTTCCACAATCTCCCTTCTGCAAGCTGGAGAACCAGGAAAGCCAGTAGTATAATTCAATCAGAGTCCAAAATATCTGAGAACCGGAAGTTCCAATGTCAGAGGGCAGGAAAAGTGGTAGTCCCAGCTCAAGAAGACAGTGAGGATTTACCCTTTTAATGCCTTTTTATTTTATTTTAGGCCCTCAACAGATTATATGATGCCCACCCACATTGGGGAGGGTGGATCTGTTTACTCAGTCTACTGATTCACATACTACTCTCTACCAGAAACACCCTCACAGACACACCCAAAATAATGTTTTAATGGCTACCTGGGCATCCCTTATCCAAAATAAGTTGACACAAAATTAACCATCATAGATATTATCCATCTCATAATCAAATGTTCACATACTTAACTGTGTCTTCCATTTTACCACGTAAGCAAGCCACAGTAACCTGGGGGGTGGTTATTATGTTGCTTGTCTAAACCATGGAGGGGCATATATCATAAGGTTAAGAGCTGCGAGCACATTATACTCCTAATTGCCAGCTCTAAGCTATGGACAATAATTAGTCAAGAGATTGTTGGCAGCAATGGTATATAAGATGATGCTTAGGAGCACCACAACAGACAGAACTAAAGAAAATGTGTAGGCAGTTCTCTCCCTCTTTCTGATCTAATCTTTGGCTTTTCTATAATGACAAATAGTTTTAGCATAATATTGATCATTACTGAATACCTACCCTGGCAGGCAACAGATTTACTATTCCTATATAATACATGTGGAAACTGAGGCTAATACAAATTGAATAACTTACATAAGATCACATTGATAGAAATAAGTAGAGGTAGAAATCAAATCCCTATCTATAGGCCTCCAAAACCCATGCTTTTACTGCCATATTATGTGACTTTTCCTTGTACCTCAGGATATCATCCACCACACTTCAAATGGAGTCAGCTGTGTTGGCTCCCAGTGAGCATATCCTTACTACTTGACCCCCTTGTGAAAGAGGATTACTATGGCCCTCTCATCCATAAGCTCATGAGGTAATAACCAGAGACTTAGCCCTTTTATTGAAAGGGCTAGAAGTAGTAGAGTGGGAGGACCTGGCAATGGGAGTGTGGAATATTTTTCTCCAGGTATCTCTATCAGAGCAGAAAAGAACCTTGGAGATCTAATCCAGCACCCCTATTTTTATAGGTGGAAGCAATGTCCTATTAAGTACAGATGAGGTATTGTGCATTCACTTATTCATCCTTTTTGCTTCCTTTCCAAATCCATTCCAAAATCAGAAATAGCATCTGCAGATGAACTTCCTTTTTTTGCTGACCTAATTTCAAACACTGAGTAGGCTTAGAAACCAGGGCTAACTAGTGAATATATCAGGTGACATCTATTAAAGTGTGTATCTTTGAGAACTGTAAAACAAATGTGTCCAGACTAGTAAATTATTAAGTCTGCCATTACACAGCAAAATGTCCTTAAAAAATCGGGTCATAAAAGTTAAAATATTACATGACTTGTTTATAGATTACAAAATAGGAACAGGCCAATCTCTGGGGCTGTACTAGGCAGAGACAAAACAAATGAAATAAAGTGTTGACTCCACCGTATTGTCTAGATAAGTTTCAGTCTATTCAGATGATTCTATGGCCCAGTTTGTTTTATTAGTACAAGTAAATTCACCTATAGACCTGTATGATACTTTAGTTCTCCTTAACCAAAACTAAAAAAGCAAAGAGCGCTAATGTATCTTTCTCACTTGGGAAAAACTAGAGTTAATAGGAAAATATATCTAATGACAACTCAGAACAATTATATCCTACCATAAAAGACCACATTAAAATATGGAATGCACTAAAAATAGTTCAAAAGGGAAAGTTCCTGATGCAATGGTTGTATTTAATTCAAAATTCAGCTGGTAACTTTCAAAAAAAGAATGAGTAAACTTCCAACACAGCTTTCTTCAGATAATGCTGTTGGGCAAACTTGGTCATCATTTAAGCTAATCATATTTTTTATTCAAAGCGATTTTTAATTGAATGGAATTCTGGGATGTGTTCCTAGAGATATGTCAAGCATCATAAAATAAGTAGTTATTGTTTTAATATGGTGAATTTGCCTCAGAATTCACTTTTTTAAAATTAATTTGTTTTTGTTAAAGATGTTTCTCTTTTTTCTACCATTGACACCCTACCCTCTAACCCCCCCCACCCCATCCCCAGAACCATTGGTCATGCACACATGCATATAAGTTCTATGGTTATCTCCTCCCCCACCATCTCCCCTCCTCTGAGGCCCGTCAGTCTGTACCCCACCTCTATGTCTCTGGGTCAATTCTGTTCATCAGTTTCTTTAGTTCATTATATTCCACAAATAAGTGAGATGATGTGATATTTGTCTTTCTCTGCTTGGCTTGTTTCGCTTAGCATAACTCTCCAAATCCTTCCATGCCATCTCAAAGGATAAGAGATCTTTTTTCTTACAGTTGCATAGTATTCCATTGTGTACATATAGCACAGCTTTTTTATCCACTCATTTACTGATGGACACTTGGGTTGTTTCCAGATCTTAGGTATTGTAAATAGTGCTGCTATGAACATGGGGGTACATATATTCTTTCTAGTTGGTGTTTCAGGTTTCTTAGGGTATATTCCTAGAAGTGGGATCACTGGGTCAAATGGCAGTTCAATTTTTTAATATTTTGAGGTAACACCATAGTGTTTTCCACAGTGGCTGCATCAGTCTGCATTCCCACCAGCAGTGTACTAGAGTCCCCTTTTCTCCACACCCTCGTCAGCACTTGTTGTTTGATGATTTGTTGATGGAGGCCATTCTGACAGGTGTGAGGTGATACCTCATCATTGTTTTAATTTGCATCTCTCTGATGACTAGTGACATTGAGCATTTTGTCATATGTCTCTTGGCCACTTGTATGTCCTGTTTGGAGAGTTGTCTATTTAGGTCCTCTGCCCATTTTCTAATTGGGTTCTTTGTCTGCCTTTTGTGGACTTGTATGAGCACCCTATGTATTTTGGAAATTAACCCCTTATCTGGTGCATCATTGGCGATTATGGTCTCCCATATAGTGGGATCCCTTTCCGTTTTGATGGTTGTTTCTGTTGCTGTGCTGAAGCTTTTGAGTTTGATGTAGTCCCATGTGTTCATTTATTCCTTTGTTTCTCTTGCCTTAGGTGTTGTATCAGTGAAAATTCTGCTGCGAATGATGTCTGAAATTTTGTAGCCTGCATTTTCTTCTAGAATTTTTATGGATTCATGAGTTACATTTAAGTCTTGTATCCATTTTGAGTTTATTCTTGTGTATGGTGTAAGTTGGTGGTCTAGCTTCATTTTTTTGCAAGTAGCGGTCCAATTTTCCCAACACCATTTATTGAAGAGACTGTCTTTACTCCATTGTATGCTCTTGCCACCTTTGTCAAATATTAATTTAGCATATTGTTTTGGGTCAATTTCTCGCTTCTCTATTCTGTTCCATTGATCTATCTGCCTGATCTTGTGCCCGTACCAGGCTCTTTTGATTACAGTGTCTTTGTAGTATAACCTGAAGTCTGGTAATGTGATCCCTCCTACTTTGTTCTTCTTTTTCAAGATTGCTGTGGCTATTTGGGGTCTGTTTTGGTTCCATATAAACTTTTAGAGTGTTTGTTCTAGTTCTGTGATATGTCGTTGGTATTTTGGTGGGGATTGCACTGAATCTATAGATTGCTTTGAATAGTAAGAACATTTTAATGATGTTAATTCTTCCAATCCATGAACAAGGTATATGTTTCCACTTTTTTATATCTTCCTCTATTTCTTTTTTCAATGACCTGTAGTTTTCTGTGAAGAGGTCCTTTACTTCCTTGGTTAAGTTTATCCCTAGGTATCTTAATTTTTTTGCTGCGATGGTAAATGGGATTTTTTTTTAGTTTCTCTTCCTGTGGGTTAATTTTGGTGTATAAAAATGATGTCGATTTCTTGATGTTAATTTTGTATCCTGCTACTTTGCCAAATTCATTAATTAAGTCTAGTAGATTTTTGATGGAGTCTTTAGGGTTTTCTATGTATAATATCATGTCATCTGCAAATAATGACAGTTTCAGTTCCTCCTTTCCAATTTGGATCCCCTTTATTTTTTCTTCATGTCTAATTGCTGTGGCTAAGACTTCAAGTACTATGTTAAATAAGAGTGGTGAAAGTGGGCATCCCTGTCTTCTTCCCGTTCTTAAGGGGAATGCTTTTAGTTTTTGCCCATTGAGAATGATGTTGGCTATGGTTTTTCATATATGGCCTTTATTATGTTGAGATATGGTCCCTCTATTCCCACATTGCTGAGTGTTTTTATCAGCGTCTATTGATGTGATCATGTGATTTTTATCTTTCATTTTGTTTATGTGGTGTATCACATTTATTGATTTGCAAATATTGTACCATCTTGCATGTCTAGGATGATACCCACTTGTTCAGGATGAATAATTTTTTGATGTATTGCTGGATCAGAGTTGCTAATATTTTGTTAAGGATTTTGGCATTTGTGTTCATCAGGGATATTGGCCTGTATTTTTCTTTCTTTGTAGTGTCTTTATCGGTTTTGGAATTACAATTATGCTGGCCTCATAAAATGAGTTTGGAAGTGTTCCATCTTCTTGGATTTTTTGGAGTAGTTTGTGGAGAGTGGGTTTTAGATCTTCTTTGAATGTTCGGTAAAACTCCCCGGTGAAGCCATCTGGGCCTGGGCTTTTGTTTGTTGGGAGTTTCTTAATTACATCTTTAATTTCCTTTGTTGTTATTGGTCTGTTCAAGTTTTCTATATCTTCCTGGTTCAGTTTTGGGAGGCTGTGTGTTTCTAGAAATGTGTCCATTTCTCCTAGGTTGTCCAATTTGTTGGCGTATAATTGTTCATAGTATGTTTCGATAATCCTTTGAATTTCTGTGATGTCAGTTGTTACTTCTCCTCTTTCATTTCTGATTTTGTGTATTTGGTTCCTCTCTTTTTGTTTCTTGGTGAGTCTGGCTAAAAGTCCATCAATCTTGTTTATCTTTTCAAAGAAGCAGCTTTTTCTTTCATTTATCTTTTGAATTGTTTTTTTGGTCTCTATGTAGTTTATTTCAGCTCTGACCTTTACTATTTTCTTCCTCCTACTAGCTCTGGGTTTTTCTTTTTTTTTATTTTTATTTGTAGGGTTAGAAAGTCAATTAGGAATTTTTCTTGTTTCTTGAGGTAGGCCTGTAGTGCTATGAACTTCCCTCTCAGGACTGCTTTCGCTGTGTCCCATATATTTTGTGTTGTTCTGTGTTTGTTTTCATTGGTTTCCAGGAAATTTTGAATTTCTTCCTTGATCTCGTTAGTAACCCGTTTGTTGTTCAATAGCATGCTATTTAGTCTCCAAGTGTTTGAATGTTTCTGTGTGTTTTTACTGTAATTGAGTTCTAGTTTCATGCCACTGTGATCTGAGAAGATGCGTGATATGATTGATATGATTTCAATTTTCTTGAATTTGTAGAGACTTGCTTTGTGTCCTAACATGTGGCCTGTCTTTGAGAATGACTCATGTGCACTTGAAAAGAATGTATATTCTGCCACTTTGGGGTGCAATGTTCTGTAAATATCAATGATGTCCAACTGATCTAGTTTGTCTTGTAAGGACTCCATGTCCTTGTTAATTTTTTGTCTAGAAGATCTACCCAGTGGTGTCAGTGGCATGTTAAAGTAACCCACTATGATCGTGTTGCTATTGATCTCTCCCTTAAAGTCCTCAAGAAGTTTTTTAATATATTTTAGTGCTCCAGTATTTGGTGCATATATGTTTACCAGAGTTATATCCTCTTGTTGGATTGATCCTTTTAATATTATGTAGTGACCTTCTCTGTCTCTTATTATGGCCCTTGTTTTGAAGTCTATCTTGTCAGATATGAGTATTGCTACACCAGCTTTTTTTTTCATTTCCATTTGCTTGGAACATTTTTTTCCATCCCTTCACTTCCATCCTGTGTGAGTATTTTGTTGTGAGGTGGGTCTCTTGTAGACAGCATATATATGGGTTGTGTTTTCTTATCCAATCAGCTACCCTATGTCTTTTGATTGGAGCATTTAAGCCATTTACATTTAAAGTAATTATTGATAGATAGTTATTAGTTGCCATTTTAATTTTATGCCAGTGTTCCTCTCCCTCTCTCTGTTTCTTCTTCTTCTTACAACTGTTCCTTCAGCATTTCTTACAGTGCTAGTTTGCTGGTGGTAAATTCCTTTAGCGTTTTTTATCCGTGAAGCTCTTTATTTCTCCTTCAATTTTGAGTGATAGCCTTGCTGGATAGAGTAGTCTTGGAATAAGACCCTTGCCTTGTATTACTTTGTACACTTCATGCCACTCCCTTCTGGCCTGCAGAGTTTCCATTGAGAAAATAGCTGACAGTCTAATGGGAGCTCCATTGTAGGTAACTTTCTGTCTCTCTCTGGCTTCCTTTCAGATTCTTTCTTTGTCTTTAATGTTTGCCATTTTTATTATGATGTGTCCAGCTGTGGGTCTTCTGGGATTCATCTTGCTTGGGACTCTCTGTGTTTCCTGTACTTGTATGACTTTTTCCTTCACCAGTTTAGGGAATTTTTCTGTCATTATTTCTTCAAACAGGTTCTCTATTCCTTTCTCTGATTCTTTTCCTTCCGGTATCCCTATAATGCAAATATTGTTACGTTTTGTATTTTCCCACAGCTCCCTTATACTTTCTTCCTGCTTTTTAAACTTTTTTCCATTTGCTGCTCTATTTGGGTGTTTTTCTTTACCTTGTCTTCTAAGTCACTGATTCATTCTTCAGCTTCTTCTAATCTACTATTGAACCCTTCTAAGGTATTTTTCATGACAGCTCTGTCATTCTTTATTTCCTCTTGATTTTTATGCATAACTTCTACCTCTTTTTTTAAGCTGAAGTTTTTCCCAGTGAGCTCTTCATAATTCTTATTAAGTTGCTTATAGTTCTCACCAAATTGTTTGAGCAACCTTAAAATCATTGCTTTGAATTCTTTATCTGACAAGTTGCTGTCTTCCATTTCCTATAGTTCCTTTTCTGGTGATTCCTCTTTTTCTTTCCTTTGGGTGTTGTTTCTTTGTCTCCCCATTTTAGCCGTCTGGTAGCTCTAGACCCAGTGAGGGATGTTTGGATGTGTAGGCAGCTCACCGTATATCAAATAAGGCTACTGTGCCTCCCAGACTGTGTTGTTGTGTGTCACCTCTTGCCCGCTGTGGATCCTGGAGGATTGACTACTGGGGCCTGGTATTGGTGTGTCCTGGTAGGTGCTGCTTCTGGGTCATGTGAGCTCCTCTGTAGCTGTGTTCCCAGCTGGTCACTGGTGCCACCTATAGCTGTATAGCTCAGGCCCTGCTGGAACCGTGCTCCCTGCCAGTACCTTGGGCAACTGTGTTGCACAGGCCTCACTGGAGCTCTGGCTCCCCACCGATCTTGTGGGCAGCTGGGTTGTACAGGCTCCATTGGAGCCCCCGCTGCCCGCTAATCCCATGGGCAGCTGGGTCGCACAGGCCTCTCTGGTGACCCAGCACCAGGCAGGTCCTGTGGGCAGCTGGATGGCACCAGTCTCTCTTGAGCCCTGGCTTCCCATTGCTCTTGTGGGCCACTGGGTTGCACGGGCCTCTGTGGAGCCCCAGGTCCCACCAGTGGGGGCTGGGGGGTGCTGCTGCCCCATGGGACTCAGCTCCTGCTCAGCCTTTGCTGTAGTTTTTGGGGATGGGTCTCAGCTGCTGGTCTGTGCTTCTATTGCCTGGGGATGGATGTCTGCTCCCAAGCCTCTATTGCTGGGGGTATATCTCGACTCTGATCAGGCTGCTACTGTGGGGGAGGGTGCTGGGCTCCCAGCCATTTGTGGCTTCTGCAACCTGCACCTTGGCAGCTCCACTACTGTGCACTGGTCTGTGTTGACACAGGGTGTCCACTGGTCCGAGGGTGCCAGGTGCCCTGGTGGGTTCAGGTTGCTGGGCCCTAGTCGCTCCTACTGCCTCCTCCCAGGGAAGACCCCAGATCTTCCAAGATGGTAGGACCTCCCTGCGGCACAGGGAGAAACTCCCTGAAGGGTCGCTTACCAAGTTAGCCAGCTGCTCCCCATCCACAGCACAGGAACCTTCTGCTCTGGGTCTCTGCACTGCAGGAGTTTGGTTGTCCACCTTCATGTCCACTCACACTCTCTCTCACACTCACTCACTCTCTCATGCACTCACCCTCCCTCCCATTCTGTCCTGGCCGTCGTCATCTTGTCAGAATTCACTTATAATATGTTAATTGTCTAGGCCAAGAATACCCACTGAGTTTTATGTTTTTCCTTTCCTTGTCTCTAAATAGTCCCCAGAGCTTCTGGATGTAAGAATCAGTCAAGGAAACTTGTCAACAGGTTGTTCTCTGTCCATCTTCTTCATTAGACTTTTCTGGAAACCTCCAGCTAGAATTCAACCTCACTCCTTATAATACATATGTAGTTTTGATAGTCTTCTCAGGAAAATTATTTTTATTATTTCAACTGCCACTCACTCTTGATGCACTTTGAACATTCAACCAATTTTCATTTGCTAATTGACTTCATTTTCTAATTTTTTAGCTTCTTTTCTCTTTCATTTTTAAATTTAATGGGATAAATAGCAAATTTAGTAGGCCATTTCAAATGATTTATTCATAAGGTTTCAAAATCTGAGCAAACTGTTTTACACAACTCTTCCAAAAAGTTAAAAATAAAATTTCTACCAATGTCAAAATAAACATTAGATACAAAGCTTCTTTTGAAAAGCAAAAATGACTACTTTTAGAAATATACAGGAGCATTTTTTTTTATTAATTTATTTCTGTTACAGATGTTTCTCCTTTTTTCTCCATTGACACCCTCCTCCCTATCCCCCCATCCCGTCCCCAGCTTTGTTGTCCATGTCCATCAGTCATGCATATATGCACTTAAGTTCTGTGGTTTATCTCTCCCCTCCCCCCACCCCCTCTTCTGAGGGGTGTCAGTCTATACCCTACTTCCACATCTCTGGGTTTACCCTATACAGGAGCATTTTTAAAATGCAAATTTTAATTTCCTAGTCCATGATATAAAGATGACATTCAGAACAACCAGGAGCCCTGGCTGGTTTGGCTCAGCAGTTAGAGCATTGGCCCCTGGACCAGATACGTGAGTTCGGTTCCCACTAATGGCACATACCTCGGTTGCAGTTTGTCCCTGGCCCAGGTTGGAGTCATGTGGGTGGCAACCAGTCGATGTGTCTCTCTCGCATTAACGTTGCTCTCTCTCTCTTTCTCCCTCTCTTCTTCCTGCTCTATCTGAAGATAAATGCAAAAATGTCCTTGGGTGAGGATTAAAAAAAAAAAAAAAAGAATAACCAAGAGACATTATTAGATATAAACTCAACTGCAGCTGACTCCATCTCTCTTATTCCCTTGTCCCACCCAATTCATTAGCAAGTTGTTGATTTTGCATCCTAAATAATTCTCCAATCTGAATACTTCTCCTCATCTCCACTGCTACATAGTCCAAGTTACCATCAATTATATCCTGTTTAGATTGCTAAAAAACTTTGTAACTAGCTTTTTGCTTTCATTCTTTACTCCTGTGGTAAACTGAATAATGCCTCCCCCAACACACACACACACACACACACACACACACACACACACACACACACATACATCCACATCCTAATCCCTGTAACCTATGTATATAAACTTACATGGTAACAAGGATTTGCATATATGATTAAGTTAAGGATCTTGAGATGGGGAGGTTATCTTGAACCAAACAGTTTGCTCCAGTGTAATCACAAGGATCCTTATAAGAGGAAGGCAGAATCAGAGATAAAAAATGTAATGATTGGAGTTGACATCCAAGAGGCAAGACGATGCTACATTAGTAGCTTTGAAAATGGAGGAAGGAATCGGGAGACAAGGAATGCAGTTGGCCTCTTTAAGATAGAAAAGGGAAGGATACAGATTGTCTCCTAGAGACTCCAAAAGGAAGGCTTCTGCCTTGATTTTAGTCCAGTGAACTGATTTTGAACTTTTTATTTGCAGGAATCTAAGATAATAAATTTGTGTGATTTAAGCCACTAAGTTGTGTTAATTTGTTACAATAGCTATAGGAACCTAATATAACCCCCTACAATCAAAATTAAAAGTTAAAATTTTCATTCAGCCAATGTGGCTCAGCGGTTGAGCATCAAGAGGTCACCGGTTTGATTCCTGGTCAGGACACATGCCCAGGTTGTGGGCCCGATCCCCAGTGGGGGGCATGCGGGAGGCGACCAATCAATGTTCTCTCTCATTGATGTTTCTATCTCTGTCTCCCTCTCACTTCCTCTCTCTTTAAAATCAATAAAGCAGCCCTGGCCAGTTTGGCTCAGCGGTTAGAGCGTCGGCCTGCGGTACAGAGAGACCCGGGTTCGGTTCCCGCTGGGGGCATGTACCTCGGTTGCAGTTTGTCCCCGGCCCTGGTTGGTCGTGTGGGTGGCAGCCACTCGATGTGTCCCTTTCTCGTCGATGCTTCTCTTTCTCTCTCTTCCTCCCACTCTATCTGAACGAAAAATGGAAAAATGTCCTTGCGTGAGGATAAAAAAAATAAAATACAATAAAATAAATAAAGCAGTGGTTCTCAACCTTCCTAATGCTGCAACCCTTTAATACAGTTCCTCATGTTGTGGTGACCCCAACCATAAAATTATTTTCGTTGCTACTTCATAACTGTAATTTTGCTACTGTTATGAATCGCCATCGGAAATATGTTTTCCGATGGTCTTAGGCGACCCCTGTGAAAGGGTTATTCGCCCCACAGGTTGAGAACCGCTGCAATAGAGCAAAAAAATTTAAATTTTCAATGGCAGCTTAAGCACTCCAAGAAGAGTCCAAAATATTAACATGTCCATCAAGACTCTGTGTTAAATGGTGTCCCTCTTAAATCCATATGTTGAAGTCTTTGCCCCCAATACCTCAGAATGTGACCCTATTTAGAGACAGCATCTTTACAGAGGTAATCAAGTTAAAATGAGGTCATTAGGATTGGCCCTAATCTAATATTACTGGTTTCATTATTTAAAAAAATTAAACACATGGACACAGATAGATAAAAAACAATGTGAAGAGACATAGGGAGAAGATGGCTATACAGAGAGGCCTGGAAGAGATTCTTCTCTCATAGCTCTCAGAAAGAACCAACCCCACCAACTTGATTTTGGACTTTTAGCCTCCAGAATTATGAGACAATAAAATTCTGTTGTTTAAGCCACCGAGTTTGTGGTACTTTGTGGTAATCCACCTAGCAGTCCTAGCAAACTAATACACCCTGCAAGACCTGGCCTCTGCCTACTTCTTCAGGTTTATATTGAGCTATTCTCCCATTCAGCCCTTTATGCCCTCCTGCCACATGGGCCTCTCACTTTTAAGCCTTCACAAATGCCTAAGGACATTTCTCTTCCTACATCTCTTTACTTGGTTAACACCTTACTCATCCCTTCAGGTGTCAAATTAAATGCCACTTTCTCAGAGATCAACAATGTAAAATATAGACTTCATTATTTATTCATAACACTCTGGCATTTTCTATAATAGCTCATATGAAAATTTTAATTACAAATGTATTTTGGAGATTATTCAATTAATGTCTGTCAGTGACTATGCCAATATTGATGATTACTGTATATACTGCACTTAGCACATACGCACATACGCACATAATAGGTACTCAATAAATATCTGTTGAATGAATGCATAAATTTATGCCCTGAGAATAAAAAAGATTTTTGACAAAATATGCTTCAAGTTCACATTCTCTTGACTAGGCCTCTCATTTCAAGAACAGAAACTTGGTAAAGGGGTCCAGAAATAGAGTTGCTACTCTCCCTACCCTTACCTTGAATACTGAGGACGTAGACTCCCAGATTAATTGATATTACTACTCATAGCTGATCAAATGCAGCCCTGTTTCAAACCTAGGAAAATTTCTAGTGTCCTGGGTCCTCAGAATGGTAACAGTTCTGGTATGTACAAGCAAGGAAAAAGCTCACTGAAAGATATGAAACTATCACCATTACAAAAAAAAAAAAAAAGAAATGTATTATTTTATTTTTTTTGTATGTTTTTCTTTTTTTTATTATTAATTTATTTTTGTTACAGATGTTTCTCCTTTTTTCCCCATTGACACCCTCTCCCCATCCCCCCACCCTGCCCCCAGCTTTGTTGTCCATGTCCATCACTTATGCATACATGCACACAAGTTCTGTGGTTTATCTCTTCCCTCCCCCCCCCACACCCTCTTCTGAGGGGTCTCAGTTTATACCCTACTTCCACATCTCTGGGTCTACCCTGTTCCTCAGACTGTTATGTTCATTATATTCCACAAATAAGTGAGATCATGTGATGTTTGTCTTTCTCTGCTTGGCTTGTTTCGCTTAGGATAATACTCTCGAGGTCCCTCCATGTCGCCTCGAAGGATAAGAGATCTTTCTTACAGCTGCATAGTACTCCATTGTGTATACGTACCACTGCTTTTTTATCCATTCATCCACTGATGGACACTTGGGCTGTTTCCAGATCTTAGCTATTGTAAATAGTGCTGCTATGAACATGGGGGTACATTGAGTTTTCTGATTGGTGTTTCAGGCTTCTTAGGGTATATTCCTAGAAGTGGGATCACTGGGTCAAATGGCAATTCAATTTTTAATTTTTTGAGGTAACACCATAGTGTTTTCCACAGTGGCTGCACCAGTCTGCATTCCCACCAGCAGTGTACTAGAGTCCCCTTTTCTCCACACCCTCGCCAACACTTGTTGTTTGATGATTTGTTGATGGCGGCTATTCTGACAGGTGTGAGGTGATACCTCATTGTTGTTTTAATTTGCATCTCTCTGAGATTAGTGGTGTTGAGCATTTCTTCATATGTCTCTTAGCCATTTGTATGTCCTTTTTGGAGAGGTGTCTATTTAGTTCCTCTGCCCATTTTTTAATTGGGTTCTTCGTCTTCCTTTTGTTGAGTTGTATGAGCACTCTGTATATTTTGGAAATTAACCCCTTATCTGATGTATCATTGGCAATTATGCTCTCCCATAGAATGGGTTCCCTATCTGTTTTGATGGTTGTTTCTTTTGCTGTGCAGAAGCTTTTGAGTTTGATGTAGTCCCATGTGTTCATTTTTCCCTTTGTTTCTGTTGCCTTAGGTGATGTATCAGTGAAGATTCTACTGCGTATGATGTCCGAAATTTTGGTGCCTACATTTTCTTCTAGGATTTTTATGGATTCACGAGTCACATTTAAGTCTTTTACCCATTTTGAGTTTATTCTTGTGTATGGTGTAAGTTGATGGTCTAGTTTCATTTTTTTGCATGTAGCTGCCCAATTTTCCCAACACCATTTATTAAAGAGGCTGTCTTTGCTCCATTGTATGCTCCTGCCACCTTTGTCAAATATTAGTTGAGTATAATGTCTTGGGTCAATTTCCAGATTCTCTGTTCTGTTCCACTGGTCTATATGCCTGTTCTTGTGCCAGTACCAGGCTGTTTTGATTACACTGGCTTTGTAGTATAATCTGATAGCCGGTATTGTGATCCCACCTACTTTGCCCTTCTTTTTCAAGATTGCTGTGGCTATTCGGGGTCTTTTTTGGTTCCATATGAACTTTTGAAGTATTTGTTCTAGTTCTGTGAAATATGTCACTGGTATTTTGATGGGGATTGCATTGAATCTATAGATTGCTTTGGGTAATATGGACATTTTAATGATGTTAATTCTTCCAATCCATGAACAAGGTATGTGCTTCCACTTTTTTTATATCTTCCTCTATTTCTTTTTTCAATGTCCTGTAGTTTTCTGCAAATAGGTCCTTTACCTCTTTGGTTAAGTTTATTCCTAGGTATCTTAATTTTTTTGCCGCGATAGTAAATGGAATTGTTTTTTTAGTTTCTCTTTCTGTGAGTTCATCATTGGTGTATAAGAATGCTGTTGATTTCTTGACGTTAATTTTGTATCCTGCTACTTTGCCAAATTCATTTATTAAGTCTAGTACATTTTTGATGGAGTCTTTAGGGTTTTCTATATATAATATCATGTCATCTGCGAATAATGACAGTTTCACTTCTTCCTTTCCAATTTGGATTCCTTTTATTTTTTCTTCATGTCTGATTGCTGTGGCTAAGACTTCCAGTACTATGTTAAATAAGAGTGGCGAAAGTGGGCATCCCTGTCTTATTCCCGTTCTTAAGGGAAATGTTTTTAGTTTTTGCCCATTGAGTATGATGTTGGCTGTAGGACTTTCATATATGGCCTTTATTATTTCAAGATATGATCCCTCTACTCCCAAATTACTGAGCGTTTTTATCAGAAATGTGTGCTGGATTTTGTCGAATGCTTCTTCAGCGTCTATTGATATGATCATGTGGTTTTTATCTTTCATTTTGTTTATGTGGTGTATCACATTTATTGATTTCCGAATGTTGAACCAGCCTTGCATCCCTGGGATGAATCCCACTTGGTCATGGTGAATAATTTTTTGGATGCATTGCTGGATCCGATTTGCTAGTATTTTGTTTAGGATTTTGGCATCTACATTCATCAGGGATATTGGTCTGTAGTTTTCTTTCTTTGTAGTGTCTTTTTCTGGTTTTGGAATTAGGATTATGCTGGCCTCATAAAACGAGTTTGGAAGTCTTCCTTCTTCTTGAATTTTGTGAAATAGTTTGAGGAGAATGGGTGTTAGTTCTTCTTTGAATGTTCGGTAAAACTCCCCCTTGAAGCCATCTGGGCCTGGGCTTTTGTTTGCTGGGAGAGTCTTGATTACATCTTCAATTTCCTTAGCTGTTATTGGTCTGTTCAAGTTTCCTATCTCTTCCCGGTCCAGTTTTGGGAGACTATGTGTTTCTAGAAATTTGTCCATTTCACTTAGATAGTCCAATTTGTTCCCATATAAATGTTCATAGTATTTGCTAACGATCCTTTGTATTTCTTTTGTGTCAGTTGTTACTTCTCCTCTTTCATTTCTGATTTTGTGTATTTGGGTTCTCTCTCTTTGTTTCTTGGTGAGTCTAGCTAAGGGTCCATCAATCTTGTTTATCTTTTCGAAAAACCAGCTCTTTGTTTCATTGATCCTTTGAATTGTTTCTCTGGTCTCCATGTCATTTATTTCTGGTCTGATCTTTACTATTTCCTTCCTTCTATTTGCTCTGGGGTTTTCTTTTTGTTTGCTTACTAGTTCTTTAAGTTGTGAGGTTAGATAGTCTATTAGAAATTTTTGTTGTTTCTTGAGGTAGGCCTGTAGTGCTATGAACTTCCCTCTTAGAACAGCTTTTGCTGCATCCCATAGATTTTGTGTTGTTGTGTGTTCATTTTCATTGGATTCCAGGATGTTTTTAATTTCTTCCTTGATCTCCTCGGTAACCCATTCATTGTTTAATAACATGCTATTTAGCCTCCATGTCTTCAAATGTCTTTGCATGTTCTTGTTGCAATTGATTTCTAGTTTCATGCCATTGTGATCTGAGAAGATGCTTGATATGATTTCAATCTTCTTGAACTTGTAGAGTCTTCGTTTCTGTCCTAAATTGTGGTCTATCTTTGAGAATGTTCCATGTGCACTTGAGAAGAATGTGAATTCTATAGTTTTGGGGTGTAATTCTCTGTAAATATCTATTAAATCCATTTGGTCTAGTGCTTCATTTAGAGTCTCTGTTTTCTTGTTAATTTTTTGTCTAGAGGATCTATCCAGTGATGTCAGCGGGGTGTTGAAGTCCCCTGCTATGATTGTATTGCTGTCAATTTCTCCTTTGAAGTTCTCCAGAAGATTTTTAATATATTTTGGTGCTCCTATATTCGGTGCATATATGTTTATCAAGGTTATATCTTCCTGTTGGATAGATCCTTTCAATATTATGTAGTGACCTTCTTTATCTCTAGTTATGGCTTTCGTTTTGAAATCTATTTTATCAGATATGAGTATTGCTACCCCAGCTTTTTTTTTCCTTTCCATTTGCTTGGAAGATTTTTTCCATCCCTTCACTTTCAGCCTATGTGAGTCTTTTGTTGTGAGGTGGGTCTCTTGTAAACAACATATATATGGGTTATGCTTTCTTATCCAATCCACTACTCTGTGTCTTTTTATCGGAGCATTCAATCCATTTACATTTAAGGTGATTATTGATATGTACTTATTTATTGCCCTTTTTGTTCAGTGTGGTTCTACTTTCCTTCCTATTTCTTCTGCTAATTACAGAAGTCCTTTTAACATTTCTTGCAGTGCTGGTTTGGTGCTAATGTATTCCCTTAGCCTTTTTTTGTCTGAGAAGCTCTTTATTTGACCTTGTTTTGAATGACAGCCTTGCTGGGTAGAATAGTCTTGGATTCAGATCCTTGTTTTTCATGACCTTGATTACTTCATGCCATTCCCTTCTGGCCTGTAGTGTTTCTGTTGAGAAGTCAGCTGATAGCCTGATGGGAGTTCCTTTGTAGGTAACCTGTTGCTTTTCTCTTGCTGCCTTGAGGATTCTCTCCTTGTCTTTAATTTTTGGCCTTTTAATTACTATGTGTCTTGGTGTGGGCCTGTTTGGGTTCTTCTTACTTGGGACTCTCTGTGCTTCTTGAACTTGAATACCTTCTTTCTTCACCAAATTAGGGAAGTTTTCTGTCATTATTTCTTCAAATATATTCTCTAACCCTTGCTCATTTTCTTCTTCTTCAGGGACTCCAATGATGCGAATATTATTACGTTTCCAGTTGTCCCACAGTTCTCTTAAGCTGTCTTTCTGTTTTTTCATTGTTTTTTCCTTTTGGTGTTCTGATTGGTTGTTTTTTTTCTACCCTGTCTTCTAATTCACTGATCCAGTCCTCAGCTTCCTCTACTCTGCTGTTTAGTCCTTCCAATATGTTCTTTATTTCTGCTATGTCATTCTTCATTTCTTCTTGCTGCTTCTCCATTTCTTCTTGCTGCTTCTTCATTTCCACTTGGTTGGTTTTCAGTGTTTCTATGTCTTTGCTCATGGTGTGGATGTCTTTACTCAAGGTGTTGATGTCCTTACTCATGCTATTGAGCTTCCTCAAGATCGTGGCTCTGAATTCTAGCTCTGTTAACTTGCTTAACTCTGTTTCATTTATCTCATCTTCGGTAGAGGTCTCTTGTTCTTTCATTTGGGATCTGTTTCTTTTTTTCACCATTTTGGTTATCTCAGTGGTTTTTGGAGCCTGCCCAATTTTCCTGTGGATGTTGGTGTTCTGTTGTTTGTGGCTCCCTCTACTGGGTTTGGATGAGTGTGGGAGAACCCATTTTAAACACCACCGTGGAGTCTTACTTTTCAGGGTATATTTGCAAGCCCAGCAGAGGTTAAGTTATCCTCTAGCTTTTTGCCTAGAGGCTATTAGTTGTGGTTGCTTGAAGAGCCTTGGGTTTTCAGTTGAGTGAAAACCTCCCTCAGGTGTTCAAGGTGAGAGAATTTCCCGAGGGTAGGGCAGATGCTAGCAGTTAATGAGCCTCAGTTTGCATTTCAATGGCCCACTGGGGTGTGGCTGGATCTCCGAGGGAGGGGCTGCCGCCTCTCCCCAGAGCCCTGGGATGGAGTAAAATGGCCAGGCCACAGTCCTGCGTGGGCACAACTGAGCAAAAGCTCTGAGCACCCTCCAAATCCCAGGTGTCCCCACACAGTTCCAGTCCAGTCCGCCCTCCCTCTGCCGGAGCCCAGGTGAGTGGCTGTGGCTATTTGAGCGCTCTGTCCCAGCTCTGCGCTGTGGAACGGGCTTGGGCTTTAACCCCAAGGGCGGGCGCTGCTCATGGCAAAGGCTGCTGCTCACGTCTAAGGCCGCTGCTGTCCGTGGGCTCCCAGCCCCCCTCTCATGCCTCCGTAATCCTACCAGGTTCAAGTCAGTGTCTCTGGTTGTATGGTCCTTGCAAGCTGCTTTTCTGTTGCTTTTTCCCGACGATTTGTCTTTATTTTAGTTGTAATTCCAGTTTGGTCCTGGGAGATGGTCTGTGTAGCTTCCATTCACTCCGCCGCCATTTTTCGCAAATCCAAAAAAAGGAAATTTAAAAGGAAAGCAATTTTTAAGGAAATTTGATTTTCATAAAGTTTGTGGGTTTTGTGCTTCCCCCCAATAATTTTCCTTATTAAGAAATATTGTAACCAACTAAATACCATGTGATCTCAGGTAGATGTAGAACCTAATGAACAAAATAAACCAACAAACCAAATAGAACCAGAGTCATGGAAACATAGTACATACTGACAGACGTCAGAGGGGTGGTGGGTGGGGCAAATGGGATTAAAGAAGGTGAAGAGAGTAGCCAAAGTACATATATGCATAACCCATAGACCCAGACAACAATGTGGTTAAGGCCAGAGGGAGGGGAGGGTGGGGTCTGGGTGGAAGGGGACAAAGGGGGCAGAAATGGGGGACACCTGTAATAATGTCAACAATCAAATTGTTTTAATTAAAAAAGAAAGAAAATACTATAACCGGAGTCATCTTGATAATTGCTTCGACCCTCCATTTCATCTTGCATGTGTAGATATTGCTATCACAGCCATAAACAAAGTCAAAAGTCATAGAACTGGATGGACACTTAAGCCTTAATGTATATAAATCTTTGCTTCATAATACCGCCTTTTCTTTTTTTATTGAACTTATTGTGGTGGCATTGGTTAATAAATGGACAATTCCATAGTACATCATCTGTATATTGCATTGTGTGTTCACCACCCCAAGTCAAGTCTCCTTCCATCACCATTTTTCTACATCCCCCAAACTCCGTCCATCTGGTAATCACCATGCTGTTGTCTGTGTCTATGAGGGTTTTTTTCCCCCCTTATTCCCTTCACCTTTTTCATCCAGCTCTGGAGAGCGTTATGGTAAGTGAAATAAGCCAGAGAAAGACAAGTACCATGTAATTTTACTCATATGTGGAATCTAGTGAACAAAATAAAAACAAAGTAGAAACAGACTTATAATAGATAGAGAACAGACTGACAGCTGTCAGAGGGGAGGGGGTTAGGGGATTGGGTGAAAGAGGTGAAGGGATTAACCATCTTTTTAACTGTCCATGTTCACTTTTATACAATTTCCTAGTACTCGGTAAAATCTCACTTCAGAATATAAGGAGCAAGGAGCACAGGTATCAATTTTCAAGGACTCCTTTTAAAAATTACTCCTGTGTGACAAGCTTATGAATCACAATGTTTGTGCTATAAATTCATTATAGATTCTCATATCATGGTCAGTCATCATTTTAGCTTGGCATACTTTCAAGGCTTCTCAATAGTGCTAGCAATTAGTTGTTTATCTTTCTTGCTGCTTCAATAATCTACCCTTTAGAATGTTGATGTGCATTGTGGAAAATTTGAAAATACCCCCAAGTTAAGTTGTCTACTGCAATACTAAATCTGAGCTAGCCAGTAAGACTAAGGGCCCTCGTTGAATCTGAAAATCAGGCTTTGAGGTTTCCATATTAGCTACCTCTTGGAGATGTTGGATGGTTTTAATAATCTCACCATTGATTCAGCTGTTTTCACAGTTGAATTTGTTGTTTCGATTATCATTCCAATCAAGCCATCTGGTCTATTTGGCCTTTAAGAATATCAAATCAAATCAACTGTTTAATCTCTTGGTACTTGACCCACAAAATGGTCAATGTAATCAATCCTTTTAAGCTAGCCTCAGTCCTGTGGAGGAAAGCTGCTACAACACCACACTTTCTGGGAAGGCAGATTTCTTTGCTTTTCCTGTCAGCTACTGCAGAATGTTATTTTATTGCTTCTGTGGTAAAGGCATTTTCATAAATAATGACAGCTTTGTAGTTACGTTAGTTGAGTTTCACGTTTTTAAGTATTAAAGTTCATCAAAAACCTATGCAAATGAGGTCAATTTTTAAAAATATATATAATCATTGGTTTTCTTTGGTCATCCATAAAATTCAATGTGTACTCCTTTATGTGACCAGAAATATTAAAAGTGAAATAGCTGAGAAATGGAAGAGGAGATGGGAATTACACTG
This sequence comes from Tadarida brasiliensis, assembly GCA_030848825.1. Taxonomy (NCBI): domain Eukaryota; kingdom Metazoa; phylum Chordata; class Mammalia; order Chiroptera; family Molossidae; genus Tadarida; species Tadarida brasiliensis. Next base: position 42,993,575 of record CM061280.1, read on the forward strand.
AATTATATAAAGGCAGTTATTGAACTACTTGAACACAAGAGAAAATCAAGAAAATATTTCGTTTAAAATTAATTATTTGTGTATAGGCATATTTTTGGGCATCAAGAAATAGAATTTTGAGAAAGTGTGGGTATTATTAAAGGTATAAATAAATAAATCATAACATGTTGACTGAAACAGTCCTAAGAATCAAACTGAACTGTTTTTTTTTTTCAAGATAGAAACCATAATTCTTTGTAATATTTGTTACTAACAACATTTGTAATATTTGAAAATGAGATAAGGAGACTATAATCATGATGTTTTCATCTTATGATTTTATATATTAGATACTATAAAAGGTCTTAATGTTTATTAATACTTGTAGGGGAATCAGGATAGCTACATTATTTCCATATAAATGTAGAGTTTTCCATTTTACATCTTAAAATTGGGTCATTGTAGCCAGAAAATTCACACCAAATTATAGATCTTGGACACACAGGGAGAGTTGTCAAAATATTCTCACCAGATAAGTAAATTTTTTCTCTGAGCAAAAACAAGTAAGCTATCAAGTAGCACACACATGAGAATAAACTCATATCAAATAGAAATTATGTCTGTGACATAAAACACACACAGAGCTACACACTGATGGTTGTCATTTGAAAGTTTTTCATAGAACAAATCTCCTTGACAGAAATCCTGGTCCATTGATTAGAAATTATAAGGCATTATCATTGTATAATTTCAGTTATAAGAATAACTTTTAGAACCAAGAGTAACAATGTTAATATTTGACAATGGATCCTATAAAGAAACCTAGAGCTGAAGAAAACAGTAACAACACAACATTCTCACCCATCCCAAAGAGTTGATATACCAGGTTAAAATCAGAGATCAGAAAGATGGAGCCCTATATGGGTTCTCCAATTGGAGAATAATTTCTGGCAAACATTTTAGGAGAGAGATCCACCAGCCACATGCAAAGAGGAGGCTAAATGAGTTTGAATGAACAAGTTTACAGAGAAGACAAGTTATAAGATGGTCAGGTAAAAAACAATGACTTCCTGGATTAGGGTTGCTGATAGTGATAGCTATGACAATGGCTTTGTGATGAAGAAAGATTTGACTTCCAGTCAAGAAGGCGGCATAAGTAAAAGCGGTATTCACCTCTGCCCACAACCACATCAAAATTACAACTAAACCACAGAACAACCATCATTCAGAACTGTTTGAAATAGACTGAAATGAAAGTCCTACAACTATGAAATTAAAGAAGCAGCCACATAGACTGGTAGGAGGGGAGGAGGCATGGATGGGCTGGTCCCACACCCATGTGTGGCAGATAAAAATCAGAAGGGATACCTTGGCTGGGAAGGTCCTCTTTGAGGAGTGAAGGTCCCTGTTCCACACCAGACCCCAGTTCAGGGTTCCAGTTCCAGGAAGAGAAGTCCCCATAACTTCTGGCTGTAAAACAAGCGGGAACTGAGGCTGAGGGAGGCTGAGACTTCTGAAGTCCCAGGCAGTTCCTCTTAAAGGGCTCACAAACAGACTTACTCAGATCTGCTCCCTCCAGGATAGTGTCGGGGAGGCAGCTTGAAAGGCACCAGAGACATACCAAAAAGAACTTAGTAATTTGGCTTTGTGGCGAGAGCTGATGAGGCAGCTGTTTTCCCAGACAGAGGTGTTGGTGGAGGCCTTTGTTCTTTTGGTGAGCCCTTACCCCACAGGGCAGGCAGACATGAGCCATAACTGGGACTCCAGCAACCTGGCTCACATTGTTTGTCCAACCCTGGGGATTCCCTAAGGCCCTGCCCCACCCAACTTTCAGGCCCACCCAAGCTGTTTCCAGTGGCTTTACCATAGGAGTGGCCTGTCTTGGATCCTGTTTCAGATTTTCCTAAATTCTCTCAGACAAACAGCACCTGGCCTCAGCAAACCCCATAATTCTAGCTAACTGGCCCCAAGCCTGGCACTAGAAATAGCAAACCTTGGGTCACAGCTTGGCTTTGCCTGGGCATCTCCAAGACCAGCACAAGAAGCAGCCATCTGTAGATCACTTTGTAGCTTATGCTTGGTGGTCCCAAGTAGAACACAGGCAGAGGCTGACCTTGCCCCAGAGCCAGCACACCCAGTGGACAGCTTCAGACCACGATGAAATACCACCACCCAACCACCTCCACACGTTACACACTCAAGGAGTGGATTCACTGGGTATCAGAGCCCTGCTGAAGTAAGTCTTGCTCTGTATGGTGGGCCCTGCACAGCTGACACTCCAAAATAGTCAAAGGTCAGTGGTCAGTGGGCACAGCCAGTCCCTGCAGCTGATCCGCCTGAGTAAATCCCTCCCATTGATGTGCCAACAGCAATTAAGACTCAATTACAACAGAAGGGTGGACAGTCCACATGAGGGGTGCACCTCGAGGGCTCAGCTGGGGTGACCAGGGAGGCTGTGCCACTGTACCCTACACGACACCTACTACAATAGGCCACCCTACAAAGACTAGGAGACATAGAAACTCTACCTAATACATAGAAACAAACACAGGGAGGCAGCCAAAATGAGGAGACAAAGAAATAATTCCCAAATGAAAGAACAGAACAAAACTCCAAGAAAAGAACTAAACAAAATGGAGGTAAGCAATCTAACAGATGCAGAGTTCAAAACACTGGTTATAAGGATGCTCAATGAACTTAGTGAGAATGTCAAGGAACATAGTGAGAACTGCAAGAGCATACAAAAGACCAGTCATAAGTGAAGGATGCAATCACTGAAATGAAGAATAATTTACAGGGAATCAATAGTAGAGTAGGTGAAGCTGAGAAGCAAACCATAGATTTCGAATATAAAGCAGCAAAAAACACACAATCAGAACAAAGAATCCAAAAAATGAGGCTAGTCTAAGGAGCTTCTGAACAACTTCAAGTGTGCCAACATTCATATCATGGGGGTGCCAGAAGGAGAAAAGGGAGATCAAGAAATTGAAAACCTATTTGAAACAATAATGACAGAAAACTTTCATAACTTGGTGAAGGAAACAGACATCCAAGTCCAGGAAGCACAGAGAGTCCCAAACAAATGAATCCAAAGTGGTCTACACCAAGACACATCATCATCAAAATGCAAAAGTTAAAGACAAAGAGGGAATCTTAAAAGCAGCAAGAGAAAAGCAGTTAGTTACCTACAAGGGGGTTCCCATAAAACTGTCGGCTGATTTCTCAAAAGAAACTTTGCAGGCCAGAAAGGAGTGTCAAGAGATATTCAAAGTGATGAAAAGCAGCAACCTACAACCAAGATTACTCCATCCTGCAAAGCTATCATTTAGAATTGATGGACATATGAAGAGTTTCCCAGACAAGAAAAAGCTAAAGGACTTCATAACCACCAAACCAGTTTTATATGAAATGTTGACAGGTCTTCTTGAAGAAGAATAAAAATATGAACAAGAAAATGGCAATAACTACATATCCATCAACAATTGAATCTACAAACAAAATGAGCAAGCAAAACAGAAACAGACTCATATATACAGAGAAATTTTGTCGGTTGCCAGATGGGAGGGGGATGGAGGGGGGGTGAAAAAGGTGAAGGAATTAAGAAGTACAAATTGGCTGTTAGACTGATGAACCTCAAAGGGAAGGGAAGAGGGAGGGCGGGAAGAGATCAACCAAATAACTTACATGCATATATGTATAACCAATGGACACAGACAATAGGGTAGGGAAGGCAGGAGGGGGGTAGGATCAGGGAGGAGGGGGTCAATGGAGGAAAAAAGTGGGAACATCTGTAATACATTAAACAATAAAGATATGTTAAAAAAAAGAGAAAGATTCTGCACAACTTAATGCAAAATTGGTGCAAGTATTATGATGCTTTCCCTTTGCAATTAAGCCAGATACCTGTGCTATTTATCTGCTACAGAAACATGCTGTATTAATTCTTACTCTCCCTTGTATCTTTAATCACTTCCTAGTTATTGGGTCTTTCTTCCCTGCCTACAATTAACCACAAAGCGTTACATCTTCAAAATAATTTTTTTTAAAAAAAGAACAAAACAAAACAAAACTTTCCTTCATCCCTGAATCTCCATCACCTATTATAGTATCATTGTATTTTTCTATGCTATTAAACCCCTTGAGAAAGTAGTCTATAATTTGCCTTCCTCCTTTCAGCTCATTTCAACAATTAAATAAACATTTAATGAGCACCTACTATGTACCAGGTGATATGTAAGGGGCAAGAACACAAAGGCAAATAAATACATAATTCTAACTTTCAAGGAGCATGCAGCTAGTAGGGGAAAAATGTATAAACAAATACAAATATCCCACTATCTGAACTCTTATTATACAAACTTAGAAACCAAACACTTTAGGATAAAATTTTTGAGTTAGAAAAGATATCCCTCATTATCTAACAATTACTCAAAACTCAGGAACCAAATAAAAGGTATGGCAAAAGTAGATGTACAGTCATGAGTATGCAAAACAAAGAGTTTATTCTTGTATTATTATTTATGAATCGTATTATTTTCTGCATGAACAACCTACTTTTGCCCCACTCTGTGTATTCAGATCGTGTGTTGTTATTTCTTATCTGAACTCTTACACTCCAAAGGTGGGAGCCAAACAGACCTGGACAGTGAGAGATGCCTCATTTTATAATATGATGTGATACTTCAAATAGCACAAATATATACAAGAAACATAAGTAGTACAACTTCTATAAAGCCAACACAAATTTTATATTTCATATACCCAATCTTGAAGATTCCAAAGCTGTTGATTGCCCTCTCATTCTTAATATTCTCCTTCACTAGCCTCCATGACAAAATTTATTCTCTACATTTCTCCTTACAACTCTTTTCCTTTCTTAGCATCCTTCAATATACCCGTTCAAGCCATAGAGATATACTTTAGACCCATGCTATTCCAAGTGTGGTCCACAATCACCATTATCATCATCATCATTTCAGATTTTACCAAAAATGCATAATTTCAGGCTCCATCCCAGAATGAATGAATCAGAATATGCAATTTAATATGATATCTTGGGCCCTGGCTGGTTTGGCTCAGCAGTCAGAGCACCGGCCAGTGGATCAGAGAGTCCCGGGTTTGGTTCCTGCTAATGGCACATACCTCGGTTGCAGTTTGTCCCCGGCGCTGATTGGGGTCGTGTGGGTGGCAACTACTCGATGTGTCTCTCTCACATCAATGTTTTCCTCTCTCTTCCTCCCTCTCTCACTCCTGCTATATCTGAAGATAAATGCAAAAATGTCCTCGGGTGAGGATAAAAAAAATCCAAATAATATGATATCTTGGTGACTTATATGCACCTTAAATCTCAATAAATGCAGAAAATGCATTTGGCAAAGTCCAACATCCATTCTTGATAAAAAAAAAATATATAAAATGAACCCGCCAAAATGGCAGCAGAGTGAATGGAAGCTACATAAACCATCTCCCAGGACCAAACTAGAATTACAACTAAAATAAAGACAAATCATCAGGCAAAAGCAACAAAAAAACAGGTGGACAGGACTCATATAACCAGGGATAGAAAAAAAAGACACTGAATCGAGCCTTGTAGGTCTGTGGAGGGGTGAGAGAGCAAGCTGGGAGCCCACGGACAGCAGCTGATTTAGTGGTGAGCAGTTCCCTTGGGATTAAAATCCTAAGCCAGCTCCACAGCCCAGAGGGCCAGGACAGAGCACTAAATTGGCCACAGCCACTCATGTTGGGCTCTGACAGAGAAAGGGCAGATTAACTGAAACTGTGTGGGGATACTGAGGATTTGGAAGGCACTGAGAGTTTTTGCTGAGTTGCACAGTCACAGGACAGTGGCCATCTTGCTCAAGGAGCTCCTTCCCAGAGCCCTGGGGAGAAGCAGCAGCCCCTCCCTCAGAGATTTAACCCCACCCAGCTGGGCCAGAGTAATGCAAATTGAAGCTCATTAACAACCAGCATCTGTCCCACCCTCTGGAAATCCTCTTACCCTGAACACCTCAGAGAGTTTTCCATTCAATTGAGGGCTACAACCCAAGTCTCATCAAGTAACTGAGGCTAATAGCCTCCAGGCAAAAAGTTAGAGTCTAACTGAACCATTGCTGGGCTTGAAAATCTATCCAGGAAAATAAAACATAACAGTGGTGTTTAACATGGGTCTTCTCACACTCATCCAAGCCCACTAGAGAGAGTCACAAACAGCACATCACCAACACCCACAGGGATAATTTGGCAGGCTCTAAAACCCACTGATGTAGCCAAAATGGTGAAACAAAGAAACAAATCCCAAATGAAAGAACAAGAGAATTCTACTGAAGATGAAATAAATAAAATGCAATTGAGCAAGTTATCAGACATAGAGTTCAGAAGGATGATATTAAGAAGCTCAACAGCATGAATAAGGAGCTCAACACCATGAGTAAAGATATGGAAACATTGAAAACCAACCAAGTGCAAATGAAGAAAGACATAGGAGAAATAAAGAACACATTGGAAGGAATAACCAGCAGAGTAGAGAAAGCTGAGGACCGGATCAGTGAATTAGAAGACAAAGTAGAAAAAATCAACCAATCAGAAAACCAAAAAGAAAAAAAACAATTAAAAAACAGGAAGACAGCTTAAGAAAACTATGGGACAATTGAAAACGTAAAACATTTGCCTCATAGGAATTCCAGAAGAAGAAAATGAGCAAGGGTTAGAAAATATATTTGAAGAAATAGTGACAGAAAACTTCCCTAACATAGTGAAGGAAGAAGGCATTCAAGTTCAAGAAGCACAGAGAGCCCCAAGGAAGAAGAACACAAACAGGCCCACACCAAGACATGTAATAATTAAAATGCTCAAAATTAAAGACAAAGAATCCTAAAGTCAGCAAGAGGTAAGCAACAGGTTCCTACAAAGGAACCCCCATAAGGCTATCAGCTGACTTCTCAACAGAAACACTACAGGCCAGAAGGGAATGGTGTGAGGTAAACAAGGTCATGAAAAACAAGGATCTGAATCCAAGAATACTCTATCCAGCAAGGCATTCAAAATAGAAAGTGAAATAAAGAGCTTCCCAGATTTAAAAAAAAAAAAAAAAAAAGACTCAGGGAATCTATTAGCACCAAATCAGCACTGCAAGAAATGTTAAAAGAACTGCTGTAATTAACAGAAGAAATAGGAAGAAAAATATAACCACAATAAACAAAAATGGCAATAATTAATACATAGCTATAATAACCTTAAGTGTAAATGGATTTAACGCTCCAATCAAAAGACACAGGGTAGCTGATGGGATATGAAAGCATGACTGATATGTACGTTGTTTACAAGAGACTCATTTCACAACAAAAGACTCACATAGGTTGAAAGAGAAGAGATGGAAAAAAATCTTCCAAGCAAAAAAACAGATAAAAAAAGCTGGGGTAGCAGTATTCATATCTGATAAAGAGATTTCGAAATGAAGGCCATAACTAGAGACAAAGAAGGCCACTACATAATATTGAAAGGATCTATCCAACAGGAAAACGTAACCTTGGTGAACATATATGCACCCAATATAGGAGCACTAACATATATAAAAAATCTTCTGGAGCACTTCAAAGGAGAAATCAACAGCAATACAATCATAGCAGGGGACTTCAACATCCCACTGACATCACTGGATAGATCCTCTAGAAAAAAATTAACAAGGAAACAGAGACCCTAAATGATGTATTAGATCAAATGAATTTAATAGATATCTAGAGAATTACACCCCAAAACTGCAAAATTCACATTCTTCTCAAGTACACATGGGACATTCTCCAAGATAGACCACATGTTAGGACAAACTAAGTCTCTACAAGTGCAAGAAGATTGAAATAATGTAAAACATCTATTCAGATCACATTGGTATGAAACTGGAAATCAATTACAAGAAAAACATGCAAAGACATTTGAACACATGGAGGCTAAATAGAATGTTGTTAGACAATGAATGGGTTACAAAAGAAATCAAGGAAGAAATAAAAAACTTTCTGGAAACCAATGAAAATGATTACACAACAACACAAAATCTAGGGGACTCAGTGAAATCAGTCCTGAGAAGGAAGTTCATAGCACTATAGGCCTACTCAAGAAACAAGAAAAATTTCTAATTGACTATTTAACCTCACAACTTAAAGAACTAAAAAGCAAACAAAAAGAAAACCCTAGAGCAAGTAGAAGGAAAGAAATAGTAAAGATCAGAGCAGAAATAAATGACATAGAGACCAAAAAACAACAAAAACAACAACAACAACAACAACAAAAAAACCTCAAAAGATCAATGAAACAAAGAGCTGGTTCTTTGAAAAGATAAACAAGATTGGTGGACCCTTAGATAGACACACCAAGAATCAAAGAGAGAGAACCCAAATACACAAAATCAGAAACGAAAGAGAAGTAACAACTGACACCACAGAAATACAAAGGATCATTAACAAATACTATGAGCAATTATACGGCAAAAATTGGACAATCTAAGAGAAATGGATAAATTTCTAAAAACACATAGTCTCACAAAACTGAACCAAGAATAGAAAGAAAACTTGAACAGACCAATAACAGCCAACGAAATTGAAGCTGTAATCAAGACTCTCCCTGCAAACAAAAGCCCAGGTTCGGATGGCTTCACGGGGCAGTTTTACCGAACATTCAAAGAAGAACTAACAACCATTCTCCTCAAACTACTCCAAAAAACCCAAGAAGAAGGATGACATCCAAACTTGTTTTATGAGCCCAGCATAATTCTAATTCCAAAACCAAACAAAGACACTGCAAAGAAAGAAAACTACAGGCCAATATCCCTGATGAACATAGATGCCAAAATCCTGAACAAAATACTAGCAAATTGGATCCAGCAATACATCAAAAAAATTATTCACCATGACCAAATGGGATTCATCCCAGGGATGCAAGGCTGGTACAATATTTGTAAATCAATAAATATGATACACCACACAAACAAAATGAAAGATAAAAACCATATGATCATATCAATTGATGCTGAAAAAGCATTTGACAAAATCCAGCATCCATTTCTGATAAAAACACTCATCAATGTGGGAATAGAGGGATCATACCTCGATATAATGAAGTTCATATATGAAAAACCTACAGTCAACATCATACTCAATAGGCAAAAACTAAAAGCCCTTAAGAACGGGAACAAGACAGGGATGCCCACTTTCGCCACTCTTATTCAACATAGTACAGGAAGTCTTAGCCACAGAAATTAGACATGAAGAAAAAGTAAAAGGGATCCAAATTGGAAAGAAGAAAGTGAAACTGTCATCATTCGCAGATGACATGATATTTTACATAGGAAACCCTAAAGGCTCCAATAAAAATCTACTAGGCTTAATAAGAAAATTTGGCAAGTAACAGGATACAAAAAATAACATCTAGAAAATGACGACATTCTTATACACCAATTGTTTCTCACAGAAAGAGAAACTAAAAAAACAACCCTATTTATCATTGTGCAAAAAAGTTAAGATACTTAGGAATAAACTTAACCAAAGAACTAAAGGACCTATTTGCAGAAAACTACAGGACATTAAAAAAAGAAATAGAGGAAGATATAAAAAAGTGGAAGCACATACCTTGTTCATGGATTGGAATAATTAACATCATTAAAATGTCCATACTACCCAAAGCAATCTACAGATTCAATGCAATCCCCATCAAAATACCAACGACATATTTCACAGAACTAGAACAAATACTTCAAAAGTTCACATGGAACCAAAAAAGACCCTGAAAAAGAAGGACAAAGTAGGTGGAATCACAATACTGGATATCAGATTATATTTCAAAGCCACTGTAATCAAAACAGCCAGGTACTGGCACAAGAACAGGCATATAGATCAGTGGAAAAGAACAGAGATCCCGGAAATTGACCCAAGACGTTATGCACAATTAATATTTGACAAAGATGGCAAGAGCATACAATGGAGTAAAGACAGCCTCTTTAATAAATGGTGTTGGGAAAATTGGACAGCTGCATGCAAATAAATGAAACTAGACCATCAATTTACACCATACACAAGAATAAACGCAAAATGGATAAAAGACTTAAATGTGACTCATGAATCCATAAAAATCCTAGAAGAAAATGTAGGCAACAAAATTTCAGACACTCAGCAGAATTTTCATTGAGACATCATCTAAAGCAACAGAAACTAAGGAAAAAACGAACACATGGGACTACATCAACCTCAAAAGCTTCTGCACAGCAAAAGAAACAACCATCAAAACAGAAAGGGAACCCACTATATGGCAGTGCATAATTGCCAATGATACATCTGATAAAGGGTTAATTTCCAAAATATATAAAAAACTCATATAACTCAACAAAAGGAAGACAAAGAACCCAATTAAAAAATTGGCAGAGGACCTAAATAGACACCTCTCCAAAAAGGACATACAAATGGCCAAGAGACATATGAAGAAATGCTCAACATCACTAATCATCAGAGAGATTCAAATTAAAACAACAATGAGATATCACCTCACACCTGCCAGAATGGCTGCCATCAACAAATCATCAAACAACAAGTGCTGGCGAGGATGTGGAGAAAAGAGGACTCTAGTACACTGCTGGTGGGAATGCAGACTAGTGCAGCCACTATGGAAAACAGTATGATGTTTCCTCAAAAAATTAAAAATTGATCTGCCATTTGACCCAGTGATCCCACTTCTAGGAATATATCCTAAGAAGCCTGAAACACCAATCAGGAAGAATATATGAACCCTATTTTTATAGCAGCACTATTTACAATTGCTAAGATCTAGAAACAGCCCCAGTGTCCACCAATAGATGAGTGGATAAAAAAGCTTGGTACATATATACAATGGAGTACTATGCAGCTGTAAGAAAGAAAGATCTCTTATCCTTTGAGACGACATGGAGGTACCTAAAGAGTATTATGCTAAGCGAAATAAGTCAATCAGAGAAAGACAAATACCACACGATCTCACTTATTTGTGGAATATAATGAACAAGGTGGGCTAATGAATGAAATAGACCCAGAGACATAGAAAGGAGTATGGTTCAGACCGATAAACCTCAGAGGAGGAGGGTGGGGGAGATGGATGAGATGAACCAAAGAACTTATGTGCATGTATGCATAACCAATGGACATAGACAACAATGCTGGAGGCTAGAGGGTTGAGATGGTGAGGAGGGTATCTAGGGGGGAAAAGGAGAAATATCTGTAATAAAAATAAATTAATAACATTGAAAAAAAAAACCCTCAGAAAATTAGTGTTATATGGGAACTTCACAACCTGAGGAAACTACAAAACTAAAGCTTTCCTATTTAATGGCAAGAGATTAAATACTATCCCTTAAATATCAGGAACATGGCAAGAAGGTTTACTCTTGCCACTCCTGTTGAACATCATTCTGGTGATACTAGCCACTGGACATGGCAAAAGTAAGAACTGAAAGGCACATATATTGAAAAGGAAGAAATAGAACTACCTCTATTCACAGATGACATCATCTATTTTTGTAAAACAAAACAAAAAAAACCTGAAGGACAATTCAAAAGATTTAATAGAACTTATATGTGGATTTAGCAAGATCTCAAGATACCGGGTTAATATGTAAAAATAAATTATATTCTGTATTCTAGCAATACACGGTAGCATCAAAAAACATAAACTACCTTAATATAAATGTAGGAATATATGTGCAAGATCTGTGGGCATGAGAAAAAGAAAACACCCTGGAAAATATTGTTTAAAAATGTCAAAGAAGACTTAAATAAATGGAGAGACATAGCACATTGATTTATTGGAAAATTCTATTTTGTTTGGTTTCCCAAAACCAATCTATAGATTCAACACAATTACAATCAAAATCCTAGCAGGATTTTTTTTGTAGATATGTACAAGGTGATTTTTAAAAATCAGTTGGAAAAGGAAAAGCACTAGTATACACAAAACAAGTTTGAAGTAGAACATGGAGGAATCATTCTACCTGATAATAAAGCTTATGATATAGCTTCAGTAATCAGAGTGTGATATTGGTGAAAGGATAGACATATTGATCAATGTGACAGAATAGAGTCCAGAAATAGATCCACACAAATATGGCCAGCTAATTTTTGGCAAAGGATAAAGGCAATGGTGCTTATACAATTGGATATCCATATGCAGAAAAATGAACTTGATCCATACCTCACATCGTGAACAAAAATAACTGAAATGGATTATAGACTTAAATGTAAAACTTACAACTATAAAAATTTTTTAAAAAATAGAATAAAATCTTTGTAACCTTGGATTAGGAAAGATTTCTTAGCTACAATAAGAAAACATGATTCATAAAAAAATAAAGAACTTCAAAAACACTATTAAGATAATGAATACAGAATCCATAGACTCAAAAATATGTAAAAAATGAGTTGTATCTTTCATAAATAAAGAACTTTAAAAACTCAACATTTCTCAAAAAGTTAAGTATTGAGTTACCATATAACCCAACCATTCCACATCCAAAAGAATTAAAAACATGTCCACACAAATCTTATACTTGAATGTTTATAGCAGCATTATTCATAATAGCCTACAAATGAAAATGACTCACATATCCATTAACTAATGAATGGATAAACAAATTGTGGTATATCCTTACAATGGAATATTATTCAGCCATAAAAGGAATGAAGTACTTATATATGATACAACATGGATTAACCTTGAATAAATTTACACTGAATGAAAGAGGACAAACACAAAAGGACACATATGATTTTATTTACATGAAATATACAGAATATACAAATCCATAGTAATAGAATGCTATAATTTAAAAAAAAAAAAGGAACAGAAATTACCAAATATCAGCAGGGATGCAAAGCAACCAGGACATTACCGGTAGAAAAACAGTTTGGTAATTTTATTAAAAACATAAGCATAAACTTACCATATAACCCAGCAATCCCATTCCTAGATTTTTACCAAAGTGAAATTAAAAATCATATTGCCAATAAAAACTTATATTCCCTGAAGCAAAAACAACCAAAATGTCTTTAACTGGTGAGTAGATAATGCAAATTATGATACATCCATAAAATGGAATATTACTTAGCAATAACAATGAACTACTATTTCATTCATCAACATGGGTTAATGTTAAATGCTTTATGCTATATAAAAGAAGCCAAAGTAAAAATGCGTTATAATCTATGATTCATTTTTCATTATATTCTATAAGAGTCACAACTACAGCCACAGCTAACAGATCAAAGGTTGTCAGGGGCTGGGAGTATGGTGACGGTTTGATTATAAAAGAGCAAGAAGCACTGCCCTGGCCGGTTTGGCTCAGCGGTTAGAGCGTCGGCCTGTGGTCCAGAGAGACCCGGGTTCGGTTCCACTAAGGGCATGTACCTTGGTTGAGGTTTGTCCCCGGCCCTGGTTGGTCGTGCGGGAGGCAGCCACTCGATGTGTCCCTTTCACGTCGATGCTTCTCTCTCTGTCTCTCTTCCTCTCTCTCCCTTCCACTCTGTCCGAACAAAAAATGGAAAAATGTCCTCGGGTGAGGATAAAAAAAAAAAAAAGAGCAAGAAGCACTAATGGGGTGATTGAATCGTACACTAATAAGGGTGACTCTTATTGTATGAAATTTATACCTTTAAAAAAAGGGAATGCTCAAATATCCCTTGCTCTGTGATGCCTTTTCTCATTATTCATGTCAGAATTATTTTTGTCCTTTTCTTGTAACTTTATTATAACACGCATCAAACTTTATATTATTGTTGGTTTTGTAGGCATCCTTATTTTACATTGACTGTGAGCTCCTTAATGACAAGAGCTGTATCCTGCTAATATTTAGCACAACTGGTCTTTTCACAGTAGAGTTACTTCAGAAATATATTAAATGAAGGAGAGGAATACTTCAAGCATGTGTAAGCCTGGATGAATGAGGCAATGATCTTGCCACTAAAAACAAAAAGGAGCTGAGAAAGGCAGGCCAATAATTAGGTAGACAGAGCATGAAGTGGCATGATGGACATGACCCATTGCATTTTCTTCAACTGACTACATGCCACCAATGTTTAGACCCAGTAAAAATCAGAGCCCAGTGGGATTGATAAGTAAGATTACCACAGAGAAGAACCAAGAGAGTAAGCAAGGCTGGACAAGTAGGATGAGCAACTAAAATCATCAACATATAATACATATCAGTGTTTGAAATAAAAATCCAAAGGCCACAAAATACAATTGCTTTACCAAGGATGACAAGAAATAGGCAGAATGCTTGAATACATTGATACAGAGAGAATAATCTGGAATCAAAAGCACAAAACTACATTTGCATAGTGCTTTCTACTTTTCAAACTGCTTTTACAGTCATTATCTTGTTTGGTCATTGTAGGATTTTAATTAGCAAAGTAATTTACATATTATACATAGTTATCATCTTTTACCACTACTAAATAAAGCAATAACATTTCCATAGACATTTATGATTAATTTCTTATTAGCTCAATACTCTAAAACTTTCCATTCTTTCCCTTCATAAACATTGTTCAGTCTCCTCTTTTATCTAGCATAATTTGTTCTATAGATCATTATTCCTTCTGGATCTCTTGTTTATCTGCAGTATGTCTGCTATCACACTGATGTGTTTTTCTTTCATATGTATTTTTATTGAGATATAATTGATATAACATTATATTAGTTCCAGGTATACAACATAATGATTTGACATTTGTATAAATTATAAAATGATCCCCAACATAATTCTAGTTAACATACATCACCATGCACAGTTATAATTTTTTCTTGCCATTAGAAGTTTTAAGATCTACTCTCTTTTCAACTTTCAAATATATAATACAGTATCATTAAGTATGGTCACCATCTGTATAACACATTCCTACAACTTATTTATACCTGTAAGTTTGTACCTGTTGACTACCTTCACCAATTTCACTCACCATCCCATGCAGTAAATTTTTATTTAACTCATGATGGTAGATCTTCCCACTTTTCTGCTTTCCTTTATAGAACCTGATGAAAATTTCTGGAGATTGAGTAGGCCTGATATTGTTTTCCCCTATAACATCCCTAATACAACTATCTTAAAAAGATTTTCAGTGAGAAGCCTCTAAAGATGAAGAGCTACGGTATGTTTTTCTCATCTCCATAATTTCTTGAGGAAGTATGGTGTCTCCTCTGAAACTTAGCATTAATTTTAAGAAATTGTTTATTATATTCAGCAAGGCATTATAATTTTGTCCTGGTTTTTCTACTTCCTGAAACCTTGTAAAGATACTTAAAATGTTTCTCTTTATTGAGTTTATTAGTTCCAATTTCATAAGAAAAGTCTTTCAATTTCTTTTCTTATAACCCTTTCATTTCTCACTTGTCCTAAATCTTCAGTCTTTAGTGTCCACTCTGAAACACTCCTCTTGATTTTAGAAAATGTTTTATCTTTTGTGTAGAGAGAAGGCTTCTCATCAGTCATTCATGCTTTTTATACCAGACACAACAGGTCTGAGGCTACCTGTCACTACTTGAGCCAAATTAAACAGAGACAGGGGTGAATCACATATAAGAGTTTATACCAATAATTCTGGCAGTATGAGAGTAACAGTGGGTCACCCTGTAAATTCTGCTCTGAACCCCCTAGCCAGGTGGCTGATTATATAAGAGAGAAAGCTATGTGCAGCTGTGAAGTATAAGTTTAACAGGGAAAGGAGGAGGGTAGGGTCTGCAGTCTGGCCTTCAGGAGCTTGAAGTCTGATAACAAGGTGGCTAATCTATGATGTTATAAACAGCTCAGCCTGTTCCTGGGACTGAAGAATGATCGGCATTCTTGAGGCAAACTCCTGGAGCAGGGTGCGGGTCAGGGTCTGGGCACGGCAACCAAATCAAAGCATGTCCTGTCCTTAGTCTGTTCTAAAAATGTATGTCTTTTCTGCATAATGGACACATAGAGGCATCTTATCTTATTGTAGCCATGTTTCATCCTCCAGTTTACCAGGTCTGTAAGAAAACCTGTTATCTATAGTTAGTTACTAAGGTGAATAATTATTAAACAACTGTGATTCTATTTCTATTACATGCCCCTCCTCTATCATTCCCCACCCCTGTTAGTATTATCATCTTACGTGATTAGTTTTGTATGGAAAGTGTCTTACTGTTGAACTGTATTATTCTTGCCCTATTATATTTTTCCCTTGTGGATTTTGGCTCTGAATTCTTTCAGGGAAAAAGAGCATCAGGTCTCTTCTGTAACTGCTTCCTGCTGACGGCGGGGGGCGGGGCAGAGTCTTGAAGTGCTCCCTGTCTGACAAAAGAAGGAGGGAGCCAAAACGGGAAATGCAGTTTTAAGTAAATCCAATAGACTGTCCATGTTTCACTAACTCAATCTTAAGTTTAAACCATTAAGTCTCATATTTCAGGAGACAATGATGCAGATGACTTCTACAGTGAGGCCTATACTGTGTGAGTTAGTAATTAGGTAAATAGGAACATAGGCATACATTCTCTGAAATAGAAGAACATAAAACATAAAGTTTAAATGTATATGGTAAATCATAAACCAGTTGAGATTTCCAAATGTAAGGCTTCCACTGAAATGAAATTATACAGTGACAATCTGACAGATTGTCTGCAGTTAGAACATTTCTGGTGATGTCATTAGGTGCTCAGGAATGTATGGCATACACAGACATAGCCTCAAAACTAAAATTTGAAGACAGCTGACTGTATTGGAGTTCAATACCTGCAATTGTACATTGTGGTTTCCATTGAAACATAATTTTTCTCTGCAAGATTACCCTCATTTTTGAAGAGATTGCATCAATTCCAGCTTTAGTCTGGCCTGATTATTTGCATAAACATAACAAGAATAGTAATTGATCAAGTAGATCATATAAGCTCTATATATTTGCTTTGCTGGAATTTCCCAAGGAATCTTTAGATTGAGCTTTGGTCAGCCCTTCAGGGCACAGAAGCCAAACCACACAGTTGCCATCTGGCATTGCTTGTAAAACCTATAGGTTTGGGTAGTTTTCTCAAGTTTTTGAGGTTCCCAAAGGTGTCTTGGAGTTCCTCCTTGCTATCTTTTAGGAAAGCAACCTTCGTTCCTTACCTGGAAAGACTGCCATGAACCAAATAACCAAGCAAAGTACCAGGCCACACCTCCAAGGGGCTTCTTCGGCTTCTAAGTCAATCTTCATTCCTTAAAGCTTTCTGGTAACATCCAGAGTCCTGGCATGTCTCTGTCGGAAATGATATTCCAGTCAAAGTCTTGGTTAATAAGCCCACATTTGGGACTTGTTTTATGTCCTGTTATGAAGAAATCTGATTCTTACTGAATTTATTCAAGCAAACATATTTCCATGAGAACTATAATACTCACTTATTAAGAGTTTCCAAATTCCAGAGGGATCAGGTAGGGAGAAATATATAAATGCTTTAATACTACTTATAAAAGTATAATTTACCAAATTGCTTTAAGAAGAAAAATAAGTTTTCTTATGTCTGGAAAACAAAAAAATTAAAAATCAGCAACATTTTCAAAAAAAATTATAAAAATTATAATTATTTTCAGTTCATTCAGTCCCACAATCAAATTGTTTCTCCTGATTTTTCTTGTCAGTATTTCTATAAATGCAGATGTTTTCCAGAGTAATTTTAGTCATTTTTATACAGTGCAAGGGGATGATCTGAAAATTTACTCTTAGAGATATATAATTTAAAATAAGTCAGAGTCCTCTTCATGGATCTTTCAGAAGATGTAACATCTTTGCTAATGTATCAGAGTAAAACAATGACTGTTTGTCAATGACAAAAAAAACTTAAAATGACTGACATGGTTATAGATTTAATTATAATGTAATTTACATGGAATCCTGTCCTTTTTATAAAACACAACATTCCAGAATAACAATCAGAGTTATAAATGAAAGTATATCAGAATTTGTAGACAGCTTGGAAAATGGTGGCAGAGTGCATAGAAGCTACACAGACCATCTCCCAGGATCAAACTGAAATTACAACTAAAATAAAGAAAAATCATCTGGGAAAAGCAACTGAAGAGCAGTTGGAGAGAGCCCTTTTAACCAGGGACACAAAGAGGACCCCAAATTGAGACTGATAGGAGGTGTGGAGGCACAAGAGGGCTGGCTGGGTTCCCACAGGCAGCAGCAAAGGGCTATCTTAGCTGTGAGAAGCTCCCTCTGAGAAGTTGGGGGTTTAAATTGGAAGCTGGTGGCCCAGCACAGAGCAGCAGAACAGGGGAAAGCACACACATGACACCTGGCTGAGAAAATTACTAGAGCAGAGGATCTGTCTAGCAAGGAGAGGTTCCCAGCACTTCCCTGAAGGGCCAGCACATGATTTACAGCTACAGCCACTTAGGGAAGACTGGACTGGAGCAGTGTGAGGAGAGTTAGGTTTCATGGCACTGAGGAGAGAGCTGGGAAGGAGGCCACCAGGAACTCTATGCTGAGTCATTTCCCCACGCAGCAGTAGCCATCTTCCTCAAGAAGTCCCATCCATCAAAGTGGATTTAGCCCAGGGGAGAAGCAACTTCCCCTCCATTGGGAATTTAACACCACCCAGCCCAGAGAAGCACTACCTGGGGCTCAATAACAGCCAGAGACTACCTGCCAGCCAGTAGGCAGAGAAGACCCTCTTGAAGGCTTTGAGCTTTGGACCTGGCTCTCAGTGTTGGGTGTTGTGGTTCTGGGACTGAGCTGTGAAGGTGGAGGCCTGGGTTCCTGTGCTGTGCTGTTAACCCATGCTGCAGGAACCATTCTCATCAGGCACAGTGCTCCCATCAAAGCAGCTACAGCCCAGACAAGGAAGCAACTGCCCCTCCCCTGGGAATTTAACTCCAGCCAGGAGAAGCACAAACTGAGGCTCATTAACTGCCAGAGACTATCAACCAGCCTGTAGGTGAAGATGAGTGTCTGGGTACACTGATCCTTAGGCCTGGCTCCAGGTCATTGGTAACTGGGTTTTGAGGCTCTGGGGTCAGAGCTGTAAAGGAAGCTTCCTGGGCCCCAGTGCTGAGTCATTAAACCATACTGCAGAAAACATTTTCTTCAGGCAGAGTTTTCCTCTCAAAACATCTTCAGCCAAAAGGAAAATAATTGCCCCATACTCTGGAAATCCTCTTACCCTTCCCATATGGGCCACTTTTCATTCATCTGAGGGCTACAACCTGAGACTCATTAAGTAACTGAGACTAATAGTCAGCATGAAGGCAAAGGCTCTGGGATAATTGAATCTTTGCTTGACCTGAGACTCTATCCAGGAAAGTAAGACTAGACATTGGTGTAAGTGTGGTCCCTGACATATTCAACCAAATAGAGCAGAGGGAGCAACAATCTGTAGAACATTGATACTCACAGGGAAATTTTGGCAGGCTCCAAACCGTACTGAGAGCCAGAATGGTGAAGCAAAGAAACAATTCCCAAATGAAAGAACAAGAGAATTCTACAGAAGAAGGGCTAAATGAAATAGAGACAAGCAAGTTAACAGATGTAGAGTTCAGAGTAATGATTATGAAGAAGCTAAACAACATGAGTAAAGAGCTCAACAGCATGAATAAAGATATCGAAACAATGAAAGTCAACCAACTGGAAGTGAAAAGCAACCAAGGAGAAATGAAGAATGACATAGCTGAAATAAACAACACATTGGAAGGAATAACCAGCAGATTAGAGGAAGCCAAGGATTGGATCAGTGAATTAGAACATAGGGTAGAAAAAAATCACTCAGAGAACCAAAAAGAAGAAAGAAAGAAAGAAAGAAAGAAAAAAAAAAAAAACAGAAAAAAACAATTTAAGAGAACTGTGGGACAATATGAAATGTAACAACATCTGCATCATAGGAATACCAGAAGAAGAAGAATCTGAGCAAGGTTTAGAGAATCTATTTGAAGAAATAGTGGCAGAAAACATCACTAACTTGGTGAAGGCAAAAGGCATATAAGTTCAGGAAGCAAAAAGAACTCCAAGTAAGAAGAACACAAAGAGGCCCACACCAAGACACATCATAATTAAAATGCCAAAAATTAAAGACAAAGAAATAATCTTAAATGCAGCAAGAGAAAAACAACAGGTTACCTACAATGGACCCCCATAAGGCTATCAGTTGATTTCTCAACAAAAACACTACAGGCCAGAAGGGAATGGCATGGATTATCAAGGTAATGAAAAACAAGGATCTGAATACAAAACTACTCTATCCAGTAAGGCTATTATTCAAAATAGAGTGTAAAATAAAGAGCTTCACAGACAAAAAGGGCTAAAGGAATATACAGTCGTCCCTTGCCACTTCGTGCTTCAACTTTCACAGCTTCACTCTATTGTGGTTTTTCAAATATATTCATAAAAAAGTTGATTGAGACAGTGAAAATGATACAGCGCATGCTCGGTTGTCTGAGTCAATTATAAACCCCTGTATTACAATTAAAATTAAAATTACTGTATGTATGGACTGTAGGACTATGTATTCGAGCACCTCAGAAATCCTTCAACGCCAGGTGCAACCACTAGAATCTTGAACCAATTAACCATGATAAACGAAGGACGACTGTATTGGCACCAAACCAGCACTGCAAGAAATGTTAAAAGGATTGCTGTAATAAGCAGTAGAAATAGAGAGAGAAACATTGCCTTAATTTTAAAAATGGCAAAAAATAAGTACATATCAATAATAACCTTAAATGTAAATGGATTAAATGATTCAATCAAAAGATACAGAGTAGCTGAATGGATAAGAAAGCAAAACTCATATATATGTTGTTTACAAGAGACCCAGCTCACAACAAAAGACTAAAACAGGTTTAAAGTGAAGGGACAGAAAAATTTTTCCAAGCAAATGAAAATGACAAAAAAGCTGGGGTAGTAAAATAGACTTCAAAATGAAAACCATAATAAGAGACAAAGAAAGCAACTAAATAATATTGAAAGGAGCTATCCAACAGGAAGATATAACCTTGGTAAACATATATGCAACCAATATTGGAGCACCAAAATATACTTAAAAGCTTCTTGAAGACTTCAAGGGAGAAATCGACAGCAATATAGTCATAGCAGGGGCTTCAACACCCCACTGAAATCACTGAATAGATCTTCTAGACAAAAAATTAACAAGGTAACAGAGACCCTAAATCAGCGGTTCTCAACCTGTGGGTCACGAAATGACCTTTTCACAGGGGTCGCCTAAGACATAACAATAGCAAAATTACAGTTATGAGGTAGCAACGAAAATAATTTTATGGTTGGGGGTCACCACAACATGAAGAACTGTATTAAAGGGTCACGGCATTAGGAAGGTTGAGAACCACTACCCTAAATGGTACACTAGATCAGAAGGATTTAATAGATATTTACAGAGAATTATACCACAAACTGCAGAATGCACATTTTTCTCAAGTGAACATGGGACAATCTCGAAGACAGACAACATGTTAGGACACTGACTAAGTCTCTAGAAGTTCAAGAATACTGAAATCATATCAGCATGTTCTCACATCACAATGGCATGAAACTAGAAATCAATTAAAATAAAAATACTCAAAAACATTCAAACACATGGAAGCTAAATAACATGTTATTAAATAATTAATGGGTTACCATGGAGATTAAAGAAGAAGTAAAAAAAAAAATTCCTGGAAATCAATGAAAATGAACACACAACAACACAAAATCTATGGGACACAGCATACAGTCCTGAGAGGGAAGTTGATAGCATTACAGGCTTACCTCAAGAAACAAGAAAAATTTCTAATAGATTATCTAACCCTACAACTTCAAGAACTAGAAAGTAAACAAAAGGAAACCCAGAGCAAATAGAAGGAAAGAAGTAGTAAATGTCAGAGTGCAAATAAATGACATGGAGTATTAAAAAGAAAAAAAAATTCAAAAGATCAATAAAACAAAGAGCTGGTTCTTTCAAAAGATAAAAAAGATAGATGAAACTTTAGCCAGATTCACCAACAAACAGAGAGGACTAAACAAACAAAATAAATAAAGAAAGAGGAAAAGTAACAACTGCCATTACGGATATACTAAGGTTTGTTTAAAAAATACTATGAACAATTATACGCTAACAGATTGGACAACCTAGGTGAAATGCACAAATTTCTAGAACCACAAGGGCTCCCAAAACTGAACCAGGAAGAGACAGAATACTTGAAAGACCAATGACAACTAAGGAAATTGAATATGTAATCAATAAACTTCCAGCAAACAATAGACCAGGGCCAGACAGCTTCACAGGGGAGTTTCACGGAACATTCAAAAAACAACTAAGAACCCATTCTCCTCAAACTATTCCAAAAATTCGAGAGGAAGGAAGACTTCCAAGCTCTTTTTATGAGGCCAGCATAATTCTAATTCCAAAACCAGATAAAGACACTACAAAGAAAGAAAACTACAGACCAATATCATAGATGAACATAGATGCCAAAATCCTTTACAAATTATTAGCAAATAGGATCTTGCAATACTTTAAAAAATATTATTTACCATGACCAAGTGGGATTCATCCCAGGGATGCAAGTCTGGTACAATATTAGCAAATCAAATGTGATACATCACATAAACAAAAGAAAAGAAAAAAAAAAAACAAAACAAAACATATGATCATTTCAATAGATGCTTAAAAAGAATTTGACAAAATCTAGCACCCATTTCTGATAAAAATGCTCAGCAAAGTGCTAATAGAGGGATCATATCTCAACATAATAAAGACCATATATGAAAACCTACAGCCAACATCATACTCAATGGGCAAAAATTAAAAGCAATTCCCTTAAGAACAGGAACAAGACAGGGATGCCCACTTTCACCACTCTTATTTAACATAGTACTGGAAGTCTTAGCTACAGCAATTAGACAAGACAAAAAATAAAAGTGATCCAAATTGGAAAGGAGGAAGTGAACCTGTCTTTATTGGCAGATGACGTGATATATTATACATAGAAAACCCTAAAGACTCCATCAAAAATCTACTAGATTTAATAAATGAATTTGCCAATGTAGCTGGGTACAAAATTAACATCCAGAAATTGATAGTGTTCTTATAAGGGGTTAATATCCAAAATACATAGAGTACTCATACAACTCAACAAAAGGAAGACAAATAATCCAACTAAAAAATGGGTAGAGGACCTGAATAGACACTTCTCCAAACAGGACATACAAATGGCCAGGAGACATATTAAAAAATGCTCAACATCACTAATCATCAGAGAGATGCAAATTAAAACAATAATGAGGTATCACCTCACACCTGTCAGAATGGCTGCCATCAACAAATCCTCAAACAACAAGTTCTGGCGAGGATGTGGAGAAAAGGGTACTCTAGTACACTGCTGGTGGGAATGCAGACTGGTGCAGCCACTATGCAAAACAATACGGTGTTTCCTCAAAAAATTATCAATGGAACTGCCATTTGACCCAATGATTCCACTTCTTGGCTATATCCTAAGAAGCCTGAAACACCAATTAGGAACAATATATGAACCCCTATGTTCATAGCAGCACTATTTATAATAGCTGAATTCTGGAAACAGTCCACGTGTCCATCAGTAGATGAGTGGATTACAAAGCTGTAGTACATTTACACAATGGAATACTATGCAGGTGTAAGAAAGATCTGTTACCTTTTGTGACAACATGGAGGCAACTGGAGAGTATTATGCGAAGGGCAATAAGCCAGTCAGAGAAAGTCAAGTACCACGTGATCTCACTTATTTATGGAACATAATGAACAAAATAAGCTGTAGCCCAAAAAAGATCCAGAATCATGGATGTAGGGAACAGACTAACCTCAGAGGGATGGGAGGTGGGAGGGGTGGGAAGAGCTAAATCAAAGAACTTATATACATATATGCACAACCAATGGACACAGTCATTAGGTTGGGGAAAGCAGAAGGGGGTGGGAGCAGGAAGGAGAGGGTCAATGGGGGGAAAAAGACATCTGTAATACTGTCAACAATAAAAAAAAGATATATATATATATTTTTAAAAGGAACCGCTAAAACCTGGCCAGGTAGCTAAGTTGGTTAGAGTGTCCTCCCAATACACCACAGTTGTGAGTTCAAACCTTAATGAAGGCACATACAAGAATCAACCGATGAATGCATAAATAAGTGTAACAACAAATCAATGTCTCTCTCTCTTTTTCAAATCAATTAATAAGAACTTAAGCAGAAAGATACAAATAGATACCCAATGACAACTGTGGTAATAGGGGCAAATTTCACGCTTCAGAGTATCAGATCCTTCCAGACCTTTCTTCCTCCTGTGACACAATATTTGCTTCCTGCAGATACTTTTCTATCATTTTAAAGGGCCATAGAAGACCTTAGTCAGTAAATTTGCACAGATTAGCAATAGGACTTATACATTATTAAAATAAAGGAAAATTGGCATCACAACATTTTTGAATAATCTTATTCCATGTTCTAATGATGAATCTCAATCTCCCACAGTTTCCCTGGTACTGACCACCAATCTACCTACCTCTCCACATACTGCCAACACTATTTTCCAGTTGCTGTTACTATAAGCCCCAAATAGTCAGGTACATTTCACCCTATGTCCATAACATACTCTGACACCAAGTTCCTATCTGATACTGTTGGGAAGATTTGACCCACCCTACTACCACTGATAAACTCTAACACAGAATTTTAAATGGGTAAAAGTTTTACATGTTTCTGATCATAAAATGATGCTAATTATTATAATACTTCAAGGGAAAAAATCAGAAAAAAAAATGCATAGAAGAAGAATATCTACTTCCTGGGTATAATTAGCTAATATGTTGTAATTATATCCTCTATACAAACAGGTGTATAAAGATGAAATGATTACTATTCTTAAGGTTTTATAACTGCAGTCATATATGATTTTAAGGGATGCATATGACTCTATCGTAGGGATTAACAAAATGTATTAGTAGTAATCATTTAAATTGTTTCTAGGGTTTGCAAAATATAAACAACATTGAAATAAGCATCATTATACATAGATCTTTGCATATTTGTTTGATAAATTCTTAGAAGTAGAATTGCTGGATGAAGGGCTATCCATCCTTTAAATTAAGGTTGATTTCATAAATTTCCTCCTTGAAAGATATGACCAATGCATGTTGCTATCAGTGCTGTATTTGGATACCCACTTCCACAACTCTCTTCAACACTGGTTATCAGGTTTCTATCACTATAAATCTAAAAGGTTTTTAAAAAGTATAAACTTCCCTCCTGGGCATGTGTGGTGTGGGGCCGCCCCCCTCCATGAGCCCGGGCTGCGTTGAGGAGGGCGGTTTGGCGGCGGGGCCGGGGGGAGGGGGTGCGGGTGTCGAAAAAAAGAAAAAAAAAGTATAAACTTCCTTTTTTACATTGAATTTATCTAATTTATAATTGAAGTTGCTTTTTAAATCTTTATTTAAAATTTGTATTTCCAGCTTTGAACAATTTTATAATGAGTTGTTAGTTTTGGGAGGTGATTTCTAAAGTTTTTATGAATCCAATATGTATGCTACTGAATAGATGGAACCTTGACATTAGTGAACCTATTTTCTGGCTGTTTACTTAAATTGAAACTGTTTGTGACCAGGAACACCTTGGCTTCTGACCAAACCTGGAATCTTTGTCTTTAGTATCCATCATGCTTTCTTTTATTTAACGTCTCTGATAATTTGTACATCTTGCCAAAGTACACTACGTATTTTTCACACTCATGTGAGTTGCTGAGCTTACCCCTCTAACTGTAGGAAGTCAGAACTATTATGATTGTGATTTCTAAAAGTATATACAGTATAATGTAATATGAGGTCATATAGAGCAAGTCAATAAAAATATGGTTCCTGGAATTAGACAGATCTAGATTTCAATCCCAGTTCTGCAACATAGTTGTCCAACCCTAAAAAGTTTCCTTTACTACATCTCATAATCCTCATTTATAAAATAGAATGAATGATAATACCCCCTGAGAGTGTTATTTGGAGGATTTATTGAGCTATTGTATATTCTGTAATTACACAGTGACTGCCAAAAAAAGTACTCCGTACATAGCACTTTTATTATTACTAGCTATTATAATAGAGATAGAGGACAAAAGAAAGTAACTGGATTTTTTTGGAATTGGAAATTTCTCTTTCATATACATTAGAAAATGAGTGACTAGACAAAAATCTGCTTGAGTTTCAGCACCTACAGGAGCATCCAATGGAACTTAGAAACCACTGTAGCATAAAGAAGTTAAATACAAACCAAATATTTATAGTAAAACCTAATTATGCCTCTTTCATCCTAGTGTCAAATGGCTTCACCATGCTACATCTCTCTATGCTTTCTACCAAACCCAAAGTCCAAAACAGAGATCACCAAACAAATACAGCTGAACAAAGTTGGGAGTGAAAGCTGTAATAGTAAAATACTAATGCTAGGCCTACTACTACTACTACTACTACTACTACTACTACTACTACTACTACTAAATAGACTGGTGCTGAACCATTGGGCTCACAGGCTTCTGTTTCTTCTGAAGAACAGTTCAATTTTGGCCCAAATGTGAGCCATCTAAAACTTTCCACCTGGCTGCTAGAATTTAGGAGAACCTCTTCAACAAAGACATGAGCAAAGAAGCAGGAAAACAGATGCTTTGGACAACCAAGGTCCACTTTTCATCCCTCAGTCCAAGGACATATTCTAGGATCTAATTGTGAGTCCTATCTTCTTCATAGTTCTCTTGGCATTTGCAGAATAAACAAAATGTAAAGATCCAGGCAATTTGCCAGTCTTCATTCTCTAAGATGAACAGTGCCAAGAAGCACATTCAGGAAAAGGGAGGGTTCACCCTCCTCCTATGTCAGCTTCTGGCATGGCTTTAGCGCAGCCAGTGCTACACATACCTCAACATTACAGCATTCATCCAGGGAATCCTAGTAATGCTGTGCTGCAAGCAGTCTTTCTAGTATTGTAGAAAATTCTGGCTCTGGAAAGTATTTTTTGCAAATATTTATGTTGCATAAGAAACTTAAAAGTTCCCATAGCTACCCAGCTGGTTCTGAGAAATAATGAAACATTAGTGTAGCCTTATGGAAATCACCAGGTTGGCTCTCCGTATAGAAGCCTAAAGTCATAAACATGGTGTGGTTCAACCTGGGATTACAACCCCAGGGGAGTCTCTTGACCCCCCCCCTTTCTAGGGCACTTTCTACTATTGTTTAAGCCAAAGATCTATATTCTGAAAAGGGAAGGATGTAGCTGTTGCTAGCTACTTCTTTCTAAACAGGGAGGGAAAATGGTAGTGTCTGTCAACTGCTGCTTCTCCTGACCAAAGATGGTGTTCTCAAACAGCAGGAAGGGTGGGATAAAAATTTGTTCATCTTTCTAAACATGTCCTTATAAATTTCAGCTCTTCCGGCTATATCCATAGCCGGGGCCACTAGGTGAGGGTTATATTCCTTGGAGTTTGTAGACTTTTAGATTCATTCATCAGATTATTTACTTTAAAAAAATAAAAACAAACCTAAAGATATCAGCTATGGTCAGGAAAGTTTCAATGTCAAGAGGAACATTGACATGATAGTAAAAAGGATTGACCAGTCTTGAGCATTATAAAATCACAATAGGAAAACATAGTCTTTGAAGAGGTAGCCCAGTTATGAGCTAGGTTATGTACCTCACATGAGAAGATAAATACTACCTGTAAAGGAGTATAGTAGGTCCTCGAATAATGTTGTTTCTTTATAATATTGTTGAGATGCTTTATGAATTTAACTCTTGTTTATATCTATTAGCCTATGGTAAAATTGTTTTATTATATATTGTTTCATTTAATGTGTCAATGGCATATTTCACAGATCTAGAACAAATACTCCAAAAGTGTATGTGAAACCAAAAAAGACTCCGAATAGCCACTGCAATCTTGAAAAAGAATAACAAAGCTGGAGGGATCTCAATACCAGATGTCAAGTTATACAACAAAGCCATCATAATAACAACAGCCTGGTACTGGCACAAGAACAGGCATATATCAGTGGGACAGAATAGAGAACCTAGAATTTGACCTAAGACATTATGCTCAATTAATATTTGACAAAGGAGGCAAGAGCATACAATGGAGAAAAGACAGTCTCTCCAGTAAATGGTGTTGGGAAAATTGGACAGACACATGCAAAAAAATGAAATTAAACCACCAACTTACACCATACAGAAGAATAAACTCAAAATGGATAAAAGACTTAAATGTAAGTCATGAAACCATAAAAATTCTAGAAAAAAACATAGTTACCAAAATCTCAGACATTACACGTAGCAGAATTTTCTCCCATACATTACCTAGGACAAGAAAAACAAAGGAAAAAAATAGCACACGGGACCACATCAAACTAAAAACCTTCTGCATGGCAAAAGAAACCATCCTCAAAATGAAAAGGTAACCCACTCTTTGGGAGAACATATTTGCTAATGATACATCTGGTAAGGGGTTAATATCCAAAATATATAAATTACTCATAATGCTCAACAAAAGGAAGATGAACAATCCAATTAAAAATGGGCACAGGACCTGGAGACACTTCTCCAAACAGAACATACAAATGGCCAAGAGACATATGAAAACATGCTCAACAGCACTAATTATCAGAGAGATGCAAATTAAAATGATTATGAGGTCACACCTGACAGAATGGCTGCCATCAACAAATCATCAAACAAGTGCTGGTGAGCATGTGGAGAAAAGTGTACTCTAGTACCCTACTGGTGGGAACGCAGTCTGGTGCAGCCACTATGGAAAACACTATGGTGTTTCCTCAAAAAATTAAATATGGAACTGCCATTTGACCCAGTGATCCCACTCCTAGGAATATATCTTAAGAAGCCTGAAACACTGATCAGAAAGAATATATGTACCCCTATGTGCATAGTAGCTCTATTTATAATTGCTAAGATCTGAAAACAGCCCAAGTGTCCATCAATAGATGAGTGGATTAAAAGGCTGTGGTACATATACACAATGTAGTACCCTGCAGCTGTAAGAAAGAAAGATCTCTTACGCTTTGAGACGACATGGAGGGACCTGGAATGTATTATGCTAAATAAGCCAATCAGAGAAAGACAAATACCACATGATCTCACTTATTTGTGGAATATAATGAACAAAATAAGCAGACAATCAAAATAGATCCAGAGACATGGAAGTAGGGAACAGACTGATGAACCTCAGAGGGAAGAGGGATGGGGTGGTGGGGTGGGAAGAGCTAAACCAAAGAACTTATATGCATATATGCATAACCAATGGACACAGGCAATAGTGTGGGGAAGGCAGGAGGGGGTGGGTGCAGGGAGGAAGGAGTCAATGGGGGATAAAAAGGGAACGTCTATAATACAATAGTAAAGATTTTTAAAAATTAAATAAAATTAAAAATAAGTAAGTAAATAAAGTGTTTAGTTGAGAAGTGGCCACAAAAAATAGATAAATAAATAACTAAAGTCACAGAACCTATTGACAACGTTAAGTGAGGACTTAATGTACATGTCTTATTTATGGGCAAAAGTTGTAGTCATTACACCTTTTGGCCTTTCAGGCTATATATGTTGCCTATATAAAGAGTACTACTACCTACCCACAGAGGTAGATGCCAACTTTAGTAGCTGACTCACTGGAAGAGCAGTAGCCAATGACATTGGCTGTCTCAGAAATTTGAATTAAGCACAGAAAGTGTGAGTGTGGAACTTAAGCTGATGCAGGAGGGTGGGTGGGAGTGGGGAGGGGGTCAATACGGGATAAAGGAGGGGAACATCTGTAATACATTCAATAATAAAGATAAAAAAATAAATAAATAAAAATTTAATATAAGATTAGCTTTCTTGCTTTGAAACAAGAGATTTGCTTAAGACAATGAAGAAAGAATATATTTTTGTCCACAACTGAAAAAGCTAAACAAATCTCTCCATAAAAGGTAAATAGGCAATTTACAGTTGCCTTAGATTTAGGAGTTGGGTGTGGTTAACAGCTATTGTAATCAGAAGAAGCAAAATTTTTAATTTCAGCAAAGTAATGTAGGAAACCAACATGTAAAAGGCTGGTATACCCAGAAAGCTGGAACTATAGGTTTACCAAATAATGTTGCAAGCAGGAGGACAACTAGAGATTATATTCGAAAAATTTCTTCCATTTCCTAGCCCTTGGAAAGAACACAGGAATGTTCTTTATTGATGGAGAGTCCATAGTCTTCCTTTTCTTTCCTTTTTACAGTTAGAATTGGTTTCTTTATGAAAATATAATAAAAATGAAAATAAAACCAGTTTTTAAAAAGCCAGCCCCTGGAGTTTTCACCTCTTGCCTCTGACCTTTCAGGGGGATAAGGCCCTGAACCCAGAACAGCTAAAGAATGAGGGCTTTCTGCCCCTCTTGTTCCCTCATTTTATCTCCATCTTTATTTCCACAATGGGGGGGGGGAGTCCATAGTCTTTCTAATCATGAATAAGAGGGTCTGGGGGAAGAATTCCTAAACTACTCTGGGAATTCAGTTCACCGCAGACTGGATCACATGGCAGCCCCCAAGGACCTTAGAAGATACAGAACAGTCAAAACAGTAAATAAGGTTGGAAGACTAATGATTATTATAGGAAAGTAATAACAGCTAACATTGTAATAACGTCTATTATAAAGAGAACAACGAGAAAGGAAAAACAAGGGATCCCTACCAGAAGACTCAAAAAATAAAATGGATATTCAAACCTAGACTAAAAATGCTGACTGACCAATATGGAAGCATATGATCTTAGCAGGAAAAAGTAATGGGAATGTGGAAACAGTATACTGAAAATCTATAAAGGAGATGAAAAGGTGACATATACCTGCAAAGAAGATTTCTATGAGGAAGAGCCTATAATTCTAGAAAGCAAAGTAAAAGTTTCTCTGAAATTATGGGAAGAAATAAATCACTAGGGGTAGGTGGGATACTGATAGAATTATTTCAAGGCACAGAAACGGAATCTGTCAAAATCCAAATAAGAATATGTCAACAAATATGGAAAACAAAACAATGGCCTATAAATGAAACATTTAATACGCATTCTTATTTTCACAAGGGGAAATGCCAAGAAATACAGTAAGTATAGGATGATTGCTCTAATTTCCCACACAAGTAAAGTGGTGCTCAAGGTGATTCAACAAAGGATTCTACCTGATATACAACAAGAAAGGAGAACAAATTGCTAGCATATGTTGGATACTGGAGGGCTCTAAATAGTTTTAGAAGAAGGTTTGTCTGTTTTATAGACTACAGTAAAGCTTTTGACTGCACAGATCATGAAAAACTGTGGGTTGTTCTGAAAGAAATGTGCATGCCTCAGCATGTGATTGTCCTAATGCATAAGCTGTATTGTGGACAGGAAGCCACTGTCAGGACAAATTATGGAGAGACAAAATGGTTTCCTAAAGGCAAAGGTGTCAGACAAAGATATATATTTCTCTGCCTATTGGCTTAGTCTGTACACAGAACATATCATACAAAAAAAAAATAAGCTAGACTCAGAGGCAGGAGGAGTAAAAGCTGGTGGAAGAAATATCAGTAACTCAAGATATATAGAGATGATACCATCTTACTGGCAGAAAATAGCAATGGTTTGAAAAAACCTCTGATAAAAGTGAAAGAACAAAGTCCCAAAGCAGGGCTGCATTTGAACATTAAGTAGACAAAAATCGTGGCTACAGAAGTAGTACACAACTTTAGCCATAGACAACAAAAATATTGAAATTGTTACAAATTTGACTTACCTTGATTCAGACATCAATTCAAATGGAGACTGCAGTCAAGAAATCAAGGGAAGGCCAAGACACAAAAGGGCCGCAATGGAGGAATTAGGAAAGACCATCAAGAGTGAAGATGTGTCATTAGAAATCACCCATGGAGAGAAGATGGCGGCGGGCAGGACCGGAGGGAGGGTGAGTGTGTGAGAGAGTGAGCTAGTGTATGAGAGAGTGTGAGTGGACGTGAAGGTGGACGACCAAACTCATGCAGTGCAGAGACGCTGGAGCAGAAGGTTCCTGTGCTGTTGACGGGGAGCAGCTGGCTACTGCAGTAAGCTGCTCTTCAGGGCGCTTCTTCCTGCACTGCGGGGAGGTCTCTTCCATTTTGGAAGATCCTAGGTCTCCCCTTGGAGGAGGCAGTGGGAGCGGCTAGGGCCCAGCAATCTGAGCCCACCAGTGCACCTGGCACCATCAGACTAGTGGACACCCTGTGTCAACACAGACCAGTGCACAGTAGTGGAGCTGCCAAGGTGGCTCTTGTGGAAACCGCAAATGGCCTGGAGCCCAGCACCATCCCCGACAATAGCAGCCCAATCAGAATCAAGATATACCCCCAGCAACAGATGCTGGGGAGCAGACATCCACCCCCAGGCAACAGAAGCACAGTCCAGCAGCTGAGAACCATCCCCAAAAACTACAGCAAAGGCTGAGCAGGAGCTGAGACCCACTGGGCAGCAGCACTCCTCAGCTGCCAGCAGCAGGACGGGGGGCTCCATAGGAGCCTGTATAACACAGCTGCCCACAAGTGCAGTGGGGAGCCAGGGCTTCATAGGGGCCTATGTGACCCAGCAGCCCATGAGAGCGGTGGGGAGCCGGGGCTCCAGACCACCTGTACCACCCAGTGGCCCACAAGAGCAGTGGGGAGCCCAGGCCCCATAGGGACCTGTGCAACCCAATGGCCCATAAGAGCAGTGGGGAGCCAGGTCACCAGATGGACCTGTGTGACCCAGTGGCCCAAAAGAGTGGTGGGGAGCCAGAGTTCCAGAGGGGCCAGTGCAATCCAGCTCCCCACAGGACCTGCGGGGAGCTGGGGCTCCAGAGAGTGCTGTGTGACCCAGCTGCCCACAAGATAGGTGTGAAGCCGGGTCTCCAGAGGGGACTATACAATCCAGCTCCCCATGGGATCAGCGGGACGTGGGGGCTCCAAAAGGGCATGTATAACCCAGCTGCACACATGATAAGCGGGGAGCCAGGGCTCCAGTGGGGCCTGTGTGACACAGCTGCTCAAGGGACCAGCGGGGAGCTGGGGCTCAAGAGGGGCCTGTGCAAACCAGCTGCCCAAGGTGAGGGCAGGGGGTGCATCTCCAGCAGGCCCTGAGCAATACAGCTACAGGTGGCACCAGTGATCAGCAGGGAACACAGCTTCAGAGGGGTCCACATGATCCAGCAGCAGCACCTACAAGGACACATCAGTACGAGCCTACAGTAGTCAGTTCTCCAGGATCCACAGCAGGCAAGAGACAACACACAATAGAACAGTCTGGGAGGCACAGTAGCTTTATTTGATATACAGTGAACTGCCTACACATCCAAACATCCCTCACCAGGTCTAGAGTTACCAGACAGCTAAAATGGGGAGACAAAGAAACAACACCCAAAGGAAAGAAAAAGAGGAATCACTAGAAAAGGAACTACAGGAAATGGAAGAAAGCAACTTATCAGATAAAGAATTCAAAGCAATGATTTTAAGGGTGCTCAAACAATTTGGTGAGAACTACAAGCAACTTAATAAGAATTATGAAGAGCTCACTGGGAACTACTACAGCTTAAAAAAAGAGGTAGAAGTTAGGCATAAAAAGGTAGAAGCGATGCAAAAAAAATCAAGAGGAAATAAAGAATGACATAGCTGTTATGAAAAATACCTGAGAAGGGTTCAATAGTAGATTAGAAGAAGCTGAAGACCGAATCAGTGACTTAGAAGACAAGGTAGAGAAAAACACCCAAATAGAGCAGCAGATGGAAAAAAGTTTGAAAAGCAGGAGGAGAGTTTAAGGGAGCTGTGGGACAATATAAAACATAACAACATTCACATTATAGGGGTACTGGAAGGAGAAGAATCAGAGAAAGAAATAGAGAACCTGTGTGAAGAAATAATGACAGAAAACTTCCCTAAACTGGTGAAGGAAAAATTCACACAAGTCCAAGAAACACAGAGAGTCTCAAGCAAGATGAACCTCAAAAGACCCACAGTGAGACACATCATAATAAAAATGGCAAATATTAAAGAAAAAGACAGAATCTTAAAGGAAGCAAGAGACAGACAGGAAGTTACCTACAAGGGCGCTCCCATTAGACTGACAGCTGATTTCTCAATAGAAACACTGCAGGCCAGAAGGGAATGGCATGAAGTGTACAAAGTAATGAAAAGAGGGGTCTGAATCCAAGACTACTCTATCCAGCAAGGCTATCATTCAAAATTGAAGGAGAAATAATGAGCTTCATGGATAAAAAAAAGCTGAAGTAATTTACCGCCACCAAACCAGCACTGAAAGAAATGCTGAAGGGACTGTTGTAAGAAGAAGAAGAAACAAAACAATTCAAAGGATCAATGAAACAAAGAGCTGGTTTTTTGAAAAGATAAACAAGATTGATGGACCCTTAGCTAGACTCACCAAGAAACAAAGAGAGAGAACCCAAATACACAAAATCAGAAACGAAAGAGGAGAAGTAACAACTGACACCACAAAAATACAAAGGATCATTAACAAAATACCATGAACATTTATATGGCAACAAATTCGACAATCTAAGTGAAATGGACAAATTTCTAGAAACACATAGTCTCCCAAAACTGGACCGGGAAGAGATAGAAAACTTGAACAGACCAAAAACAACCAAGGAAATTGAAGATGTAATCAAGACTCTCCCAGCAAACAAAAGTCCAGGCCCACACGGCTTCACAGGGGAGTTTTACCGAACATTCAAAGAAGAACTAACACCCATTCTTCTCAAACTATTTCTAAAAATTCAAGAAGAAGGAAGACTTCCAAACTCATTTTATGAGGCCAGCATAATTCTAATTCCAAAACCAGAAAAAGACACTACCAAGAAAGAAAACTACAGGCCAATATCCCTGATGAACACAGATGCCAAAATCCTGAACAAAATACTAGCAAGTCGGATCCAGCAATACATCAAAAAAATTATTCACCATGACCAAGTGGGATTCATCCCAGGGATGGAAGGCTGGTTTAATATTCGCAAATCAATAAATGTGGTACACCACATAAACAAAATGAAAGATAAAAACCACATGATCATATCAATAGACGCTGAAAAAGCATTCGACAAAATTCAGCACCTATTTCTGATAAAAACGCTCAGCAATTTGGAAATAGAGGGATCATATCTCAACATTATAAAGGCCATATATGAAAGACCTACAGCCAACATCATACTCAATGGGCAAAAACTAAAAACATTTCCCTTAAGAACAGGAACAAGACAGGGATGCCCACTTTCGCCACTCTTATTTAACATAGTACTGGAAGTCTTAGCCACAGCAATCAGACATGAAGAAAAAATAAAAGGAATCCAAATTGGAAAGGAAGAAGTGAAACTGTCATTATTCGCAGATGACATGATATTATACATAGAAAACCCTAAAGACTCCATCAAAAATCTACTAGACCTAATGAATGAATTTGGCAAAGTAGCAGGATACAAAATTAACGTCAAGAAATCGACGGCACTCTTATACACCAATGATGAACTCACAGAATGAGAAACTAAAAAAACAATCCCATTTACCATCGCAGCAAAAAAAAATTAAGATACCTAGAAATAAATTTAACCAAAGAAGTTAAGGATCTATTTGCAGAAAACTACAGGACATTGAAAAAAGAAATAGAGGAAGATATAAAAAAAGTGGAAGCACATACCTTGTTCATGGATTGGAAGAATTAACATCATTAAAATGTCCATATTACCCAAAGCAATCTATAGATTCAATGCAATCCCCATCAAAATACCAGTGACATATTTCACAAAACTAGAACAAATACTTCAAAAGTTCATATGGAACCAAAAAAGACCCCGAATAGCCACAGCAATCTTGAAAAAGAAGGGCAAAGTAGGTGGGATCACAATACCGGCTATCAGATTATACTACAAAGCTAGTGTAATCAAAACAGCCTGGTACTGGCACAAGAACAGGCATATAGACCAGTGGAACAGAACAGAGAATCCGGAAATTGACCCAAGACATTATACTCAACTAATATTTGACAAAGGTGGCAGGAGCATACAATGGAGCAAAGACAGCCTCTTTAATAAATGGTGTTGGGAAAATTGGGCAGCTACATGCAAAAAAATGAAACTAGACCATCAACTTACACCATACACAAGAATAAACTCAAAATGGGTAAAAGACTTAAATGTGACTCGTGAATCCATAAAAATCCTAGAAGAAAATGTAGGCAACAAAATTTCGGACATCATACGCAGCAGAATCTTCACTGATACATCACATAAGGCAACAGAAACAAAGGAGAAAATGAACACATGGGACTACATCAAACTCAAAAGCTTCTGCACATCAAAAGAAACAACCATGAAAACGGAAAGGGAACCCACTGTATGGGAGAGCATAATTGCCAATGATACATCAGATAAGGGGTTAATCTCCAAAATATATAGAGTGCTCATACAACTCAACAAAAGGAAGACAAAGAACCCAATTAAAAATGGACAGAGGAACTAAATAGATACCTCTCCAAAAAGGACATACAAATGGCTAAGAGACATATGAAGAAATGCTCAACATCACTAATCATCAGAGAGATGCAAATTAAAACAACAATGAGGTATCACCTCACACCTGTCAGAATGGCCGCCATCAACAAATCATCAAACAACAAGTGTTGGCGAGGGTGTGGAGAAAAGGGGACCCTAGTACACTGCTGGTGGGAATGCAGACTGGTGCAGCCACTGTGGAAAACACTATGGTGTTACCTCAAAAAATTAAAAATTGAATTGCCATTTGACCCAGTGATCCCACTTCCAGGAATATACCCTAAGAAGCCTGAAACACCAACCAGAAAGAATACATGTACCCCCATGTTCATAGCAGCACTATTTACAATAGCTAAGATCTGGAAACAGCCCAAGTGCCCATCAGTGGATGAATGGATAAAAATGCTGTGGTACATATACACAATGGAGTACTATGCAGCTGTTAGAAAGAAAGATCTTTTATCCTTTGAGACAATATGGAGGGACCTCGAGAGTATTATCCTAAGCGAAACAATCCAAACAGAGAAAGACAAATATCACATGATCTCACTCATGTGTGGAATATAATAAACATAATAGTCTGGGGAACAGGGTAGACCCAGAAATGTGAAAGTAGGGTACAGACTGACAACCCTCACAAGAGGGGGGGGGGGAAAGAGATAAACCACAGAACTTATACGCATGTATGCATAACTGATGGATATGGACAACAAAGCTGGGGAAGGGGTGGAGGGATGGGGAGGAGGGTGTCAGTGGGGAAAAAAGGAGAAACATCTGTAACAAAAATAAATTAATAGATGTCCTAGTAAATAAATAAATAAATAAATAAATAAATAAAATTAAATAAAATAAAAAAAGAAGAAGAAGAAACAGAGAGAGACAGAGACGAGAGAGAGAGAGAGAGAGAGAGAGAGAGAGAGAGAGAAACACAGGCATAGAATTAAAATGGAAACTAATAACTATCTATCAATAATTACCTTAAATGTAAATGGCTTAAAAGCTCCAATCAAAGACATAAGGTAGCTGATTGGATAAGAAAACACAACCCATTTATATGCTGTCTACAATAGAACCACCTCACAACAAAAGACTCACACAGAATGAAAGTGAAGGGATGGAAATAATTTTCCAAGCAAATGGAAATGAAAAAAAAGCTGGTGTAGCAAAACTCATATCTGAAAAGATAGACTTCAAAACGAGGGCTATAATAAGAGACAGAGAAGGTAACTACATAATATTAAAAGGATCAATAAAACAAGAGGATATAACCCTGGTAAACATATATGCATCAAATATGGGAGCACCAAAATATATTTAAAAACTTCTGGAGAACTTCAAAAGAGAGATCAATATCAACATGATCATAGTGGGTGATTTTAACACGCCATTGACATCATTGGATAGATTTTCTAGACAAAAAATTAGCAAGGACATAGAGTCTTTACAAGACAAACTAGATCAGTTGGACTTCACTGATATTCACAGAATATTTCACCCCAAAGCTGCAGAATATACATTCTACTCAAGTGCACATGGG
Source organism: Tadarida brasiliensis (assembly GCA_030848825.1). Classification (NCBI taxonomy): domain Eukaryota; kingdom Metazoa; phylum Chordata; class Mammalia; order Chiroptera; family Molossidae; genus Tadarida; species Tadarida brasiliensis. The sequence continues at coordinate 43,031,654 of CM061280.1, forward strand.
ACATTTTCAAAGATAGACCACATGTCAGGACACAAAGCAAGTCTCTACAAATTCAAGAAGATTAAATCATATCAAGCATCTTCTCAGATCACAGTGGCATGAAACTAGAACTCAACTGCAATAAAAACACACAAAAACATTCAAACACTTGAAGGCTAAATAGCATGTTGTTAAAAAACCAATGGGTTTCTAACCAAACCAAGGAAGAAATTAAAAACTTCTGGGAAACCAATGAAAACGAACACACAACAACACAAAATCTATGGGACACAGTGAAAGCAGTCCTGAGAGGGAAGTTCATAGCACTACAGGCCTACCTCAAGAAACAAGAAAAATTCCTAATTGACTTTCTAACCCTACAACTTAAAGAGCTAGAAAGCAAACAAAAAGAAAAACCCAGAGCTAGTAAGAGAAAGGAAATAGTAAAGGTAAGAGCAGACATAAACAACATAGAGACTAAAAAAACAATTCAAAAGATCAAAGAAACAAAAAGCTGGTTCTTTGAAAAGATAAACAAGATTGGTGGACCTTTAGCCAGACTCACCAAGAAACAAAAAGAGAAGACCAAAATAAACAAAATCAGAAACAAAAGAGAAGTAACAACTGACACCACAGAAATACAAAGGATCATCGAAACATACTATGAACAATTATACGCCAACAAATTGGCCTATCTAGGCAAAATGGACAAATTTCTAGAAAAACACAGCCTCCCAAAACTGAACCAGGAGGAGACAGAAAACGTGAACAGACCAATAACAACAAAGGAAATCGAAGCTGTAATTAAGAAACTCCCAGCAAACAAAAGCCCAGGCCCGGATGGCTTCATGGGGGAGTTTTACCAAACATTCAAAGAAGATCTAATACCCATTCTCCTCAAACTATTCCAAAAAATCCAAGAAGACAGAACACTTCCAAACTCTTTTTATGAGGCCACCATAATCCTAACTCCAAAACCAGATAAGGACACTACAAAGAAAGAAAACTACAGGCCAATATCCCTGATGAACACAGATGCCAATATCCTTAACAAAATATTAGCAAATCATATCCAGCAATACATCAAAAAAATTATTCATCATGACCAAGTGGGATTTATCCCAGGGATGCAAGGATGGTACAATATTCATAAATCAATAAATGTGACACACCACATAAACAAAATGAAAGATAAAAACCATGTGATAATATCAATGGACTCTGAAAAAGCATTCGACAAAATCCAGCACCTGTTTCTGACAAAAACGCTCAGCAATGTGGAAATATAGGGATCATATCTCAACATAATAAAGGTCATATATGAAAAACCTACAGCCAACATCATTCTCAATGGGCAAAAACTAAACGCATTCCCCTTAAGAATAGGAACAAGATAGGAATGCCCACTTTCACCACTCTTATTTAACATAGTACTGGAAGTGTTAGCAACAGCAATTAGACATGAAGAAAAAATAGAAGGGAAACAAATTGGAAAGCAGGAAGTGAAACAGTCATTATTTGCAGATGACATGACATTGTACATAGAAAACCCTAAAGACTCCATCAAAAATCTACTAGAGTTAATAAATGAATTTGGAAAAATAGCAGGATACAAAATTAATGTCAGGAAATCGATGGCATTTTTATATACCAATGATGAACTTACAGAAAGAGAAACTAAAAATCAATCCCATTTTCCATCACAGCAAAAAAAAATTAAGATACCTAGGAATAAATTTAACCAAAGAAGTGAAGGACCTCTTCACAGAAAACTACAGGTCATTGAAAAAAGAAATACAGGAAGATATAAAAAAGTGGAAGCATATACCATGTTCACGGATTGGAAGAATTAACATCATTAAAATGTTCATACTACTCAAAGCAATCTACAGATTCAATGCAATCCCCATCAAAATACCAATGACATATTTCACAGAACTAGAAAAAACACTCCAATAGTTTATATGGATCCAAAAAAAGACCCCAAATAACTACAGCAATCTTGAAAAAGAAGGACAGAGTAGGAGGAATCACATTAACAGATATCAGGTTATACTACAAAGCCACTGTAATCAAAACAGCCTGATACTGGCACAAGAACAGGCAGATAGATCAATGGTACAAAATAGAGAACCCAGAAATTGACCCAAGACAATATGCTCAATTAATATTTGACAAAGGTGGCAAGAGCATACAGTGGAGTCAAGACAGTCTCTTCAACAAATGGTGCTGGGAAAATTGGATAGCTGCATTCAAAAAAAATGAAACTAGACCATCAACTAACACCATACACAAGAATAAACTCAAAATGGATAAAATACTTAAATGTGACTCGTGAATCCATATAAATCGTAGAAGAAAATGTAGGCAACAAAATTTCAGACATCATACCCAGCAGAATCTTCACTGATACATCACCTAAGGCAACAGAAATAAAGGAAAAAATGAACACATGGAACTACATCAAACTAAAAAGCTTCTGCACAGCAAAAGAAACCATCAAATTGGAAAGGGAACCCACTGTATGGGAGAGCATAATTGCCAATGATACATCAGATAAGGGGTTAATCTCCAAAATATATAGGGTGCTCATACAACTCAACAAATGGAGGACAAAGAACCCAATTAAAAAATGGGCAGAGCCCTGGCCGGTTTGGCTCAGCGGTTGGAGCATTGGCCTGCGGACCAGAGAGTCCCAGGTTCGGTTTCCGCTAAGGGCACGTGCCTCGGTTGCAGTTTGTCCCCGGCCCGGCTGGGGTCGTGTGGATGGCAACCCGTCAATGTGTCTCTCTCACATCAATGTTTCTCTTTCTCTCTTCCCCCCTCTCTCCTTCTTTGCTCTATCTGAAGATAAATGCAAAAAATGTCCTCTGGTGAGGATTAAAAAAATAAAAAAATAAATAAAAATGGGCAGAGTGCCCTGGCCGGTTTGGCTCAGTGGTTAGAGTGTGTCGGCCTGTGGTCCAGAGAGACCTGGGTTCGGTTCCCGCTAGGGGCACGTACCTCGGTTGCAATTTGTCCCCGGCCCTGGTTGGTGGTGCGGGAGGTAGCCACTCGATGTGTCCCTTTCACATTGATGTTTCTCTCTCTCTCTCTCTCCCTCCCACTCTATCTGAACATAAAATGGAAAAATGTCCTCGGGTGAGGATTAAAAAAAAAAAAATGGGCAGAGCAACTAGACACCTCTCCAAACAGAACATACAAAGGGCTAAGAGTCATATGAAGATATGCTCAACATCACTAATCATCAGAGAGATGCAAATTAAAACAACAATGAGGTATCACCTCACACCTGTCAGAATAGCTGCCATCAACAAATCATCAAACAACAAGTGCTGGCGAGGGTGTGGAGAAAAGGGGACTCTAGTACACTGCTGGTGGGAATGCAGACTGGTGCATCCACTATGAAAAACATTATGGTGTTACCTCAAAAAATTAAAAATTGATTTTCCATTTGACCCAGTGATCCCACTTCTAGGAATATATCCTAAGAAGCTTGAAACACCAATCAGAAAGAATATATGTACCCCCATGTTCATAGCAGCACTATTTACAATAGCTAAGATCTGGAAACAGCCCAAGTGTCCATCAGTAGACGAATGGATAAAAAAGTGGTGGTACATATACACAATGGAGTACTATGCAGCTGTAAGAAAGAAAGATCTCTTATCCTTTGAGATGACGTGGAGGGACCTGGAGAGTATTATTCTAAGTGAAACAAGCCATACAGAAAAAGACAAATATCACATGATCTCACTTATTTGCAGAATATAATGAACATAACAGTCTGAGGAACAGGATAGACCCAGAGACGTGGAAGTAGGGTACAGACTGACAACCCTCAGAAGAGGGTGGGGGGGAAGAGATTAACCACAGAACTTATGTGCATGTATGCATAACTGATGGACATGGACAACAAAGCTGGGGACAGGGTGGGGGGATGGGGAGCAGGGTGTCAATGGGGGGAAAAAGGAGAAACATCTGTAACAAAAATAAATTAATTTAAAAAATAGTAAAAAAAATAATAAATCACCTCATATTCCCAATTACTCTGTATGGATGTGAAAGTTGGACAGTGAAAAAGACTGATAGGAAAAAAATGATTAATTTGATATATAGAGCTCTGCAGATATCCTGGACCACCAAAAAGACAATCAAGTGTGTCCTAAAGAAAATTATCTGAATTATCTCTGGAGGCAAAAATGACAAAACTGAAGTTGTTCCATTTCAGGCACATCATGAGAAGACAGGGTTCTTTGGAAAAGACAGTAATGCTGGGAAAAATAGAAGGCAGCAGGAAAATAGGAAGACCAAATATGAAGTAGATTAACTTCATAAAAGAAGCCATAGGCATGAGTCTACAGAAGCTAAGCAGGGCTGTTGAGACAGGACATTGTGGACATCACTCATTCATAGGTTCAGCAGGAACAGGAGCCAACTCAATGGTACATAACAACAACAATGTGCTTCTATACTGTTCTCAATGTTTTATACATATGAACATATTTGATTACTGCACTTTTTGTATTATTATCCCCCACTTTATAGGCACAGAAAGGATGAATAGCTTGCCCAAGATTGTAGACTTATTAAAGATTAGAGCCAAGACTGGAATACAGGTTGTCTGGCCCCCAAGTCCATGCTCTTAACCAATGTATATACTGCCTCTCTATTAAGACTAGTGAATAGCTAAGTTGGAAAGAACCTGACAAATCAGTCCCTGGTTATCAGTTTGTGAGATAACATCTCAAGAATTGACCTTTTACAGGGGAATTTGCAAAAGGAAACTCTAAAAAATAATAACAATGAAAAGAATATTATCAATGGCAAAATCTTAGACATAATGTCAGATAGGTGAGGAAATATGTGAAGAGAACTTGTAAACATCCTTTCTCATGTATACTAAGCACTGCTGTATATAATTGTTATTTAATACTTTATAGACCCTTTTCCAAGGTTCAACTCTCCAAACACTTTCACTTTCCATATATGCTACCCAGCTACTGTCTCATCACTTTGATGATGTTTGCTTAAATTCTTCTAAAGTTTGCCACATCTCATTTGAATGAAGCAGTCCAGAATTAGAGTACTCTAGGGAAGTCCAATCACTAATCTAATGCAACTTTGTGGTCCTATACTTCTTTTGGTTCATTAAAATGTTATACAGCCTGGCTGGTGTGGCTTAGTGGTTGAGCATCAACCCATGCACCAAGAGGTCACCAGTTCAATTCCTGGTCAGGGCACATGCCCATGGGGGACATGTAGAAGGGGGCCTTTGATGTTCTTTCTCATCAATGTTTCTCTCTCTCTCTCTCCCTCTCCCTTCCTCTCTCTAAAATCAATAAAGAAAAAAATTTAAAATATGTTATACAAAACGTTGCTGACACAGTACTACCTTGTTATGTCCTTTGACTCCTTTAGCAAAGATTCTTTTTTTAAATTGATCTGAGAGAGAGAGAGAGAGAGAGAGAGAGAGAGAGAGAGAGAGAGAGAGAGAGATTGATTTGTTGTTCCACTTATTTATGCATTCACTGGTTGCTTCTTGTATGTGCCCTGACTAGAGATCAAACCTGCAACTGTGGCATATTGGGACAATGTTCTAACCAAACTGTGTTACCCGGCCAGGGTATAGCAAGGATTCTTAATGTAGACTCTGGCTGTAATAATCCATAAATGGGTTTCAGGGAACCTTTGAACCTCCTAAAATTATATATAAACTGTGTGCATGTGTCTGGCTGTGTTTTGGGTGGTGAGTTTCTAATGTTTGCATTAATTCTCAAATTGATTTACAGCAAACAAAATTAAACAAACAAACAAAAATACCACCTCTTCCGTACTCTTTTTATGGCTCTCAAACTAAGCTAGAACAAGCAAGGCAATTTTTCTCTTCAATTGCATCACAATATACATATTTCAACTGAAGTTGACTCACAGAATTATGGAGCTTAATGGGACCAGAAATTCCATCTACACAAGACCTCTTCAAGCTATCTCCTTCCACGACTGGGGCCATTCCCACTCCCTCCCCACACAGACACACACAAACAGTGCCCCAGTCTAGGAGTTATTATGAGTCCTTACCTTAGGAAGAAAAAAGATAAGATGGTTCTGACCAACTTTTATGATACATAAAATTATCTTGGCTTTATCTACCCATAGTCTTTTATTTTTTATATATTTAACAGTTTTATTGAGATATAATTTTATATAAAATAAAATCACCCATCATTCATAATATTTTACTTCAGTTCTAATAACTAGTTTTCTGCCTCATTCTTTGCTCCCTGATTCAGATAGATTCTCTGCTTTGTTCTCTGCACCTGAGTCCCTGACCTGTAACCTGGCTGGGACCATAGTCCCTCTAAGTTTCCACAATTTCCCTACAGTGAAATGGAGTCCTATAACTTTTCCTTTTGAAATGTTCTCAAGGAAAATTGCATTTATTAGTCCCCTACTATATTTTGTGCATTGCTTGGTGCTTTACATATGTTCCCTTATTAAATAAGGCTTATTTAATTCTCATAGCATTTTGAATACATATTATTTCCCCATTTTCACATGGGGAAACTGAGATTTATTTATTTATTTATTTATTTATTTATTTAATTTTTTTTATCCTCACCCGAGGACATTTTTTCATTTATCTTCAGATAGAGTGGGAGGGAGAGAGGGAGGAAGAAAGAGAGAGAAACATCGATGTGAGAGAGACACATCGACCGGTCACTACCCACACGACCCCAACTGGGGCTGGGGACAAACTGCTACCGAGGTACGTGCCCTTAGCAGGAACCGAACCCGGGTCTCTCTGGTCTGCAGGCTGACGCTCTAACCACTGAGCAAAACTGGCCAGGGTGAAAACTAAGGTTTAAATAAGTTTAATAATTCACTAAGTCTATCCAGCTAATAAGTGGGAGAATTGAAAATTTAACAGGGAGCGGACTAGAGGCAAAGTCTGCTTTTGTCACTATTTTCCATTCTCCATATAAAATATGTGCTTGACCTTAACATTATTTGATCTTTTATTCCATATTCTACATTTCTTTCTAGATACCAGCTATAGTAGTTACCCCTTTATCTACTATTTTGCTTTCCAGGATTTCAGTTATCCATGATAAACCACAGTTTGAAAATATTAAATGGGAATTTCCAGAAAGAAACAATTCATCGGTTTTAAAGTGCTTGCTATTCTGAGTTTTGTGATTAAATCTCACACTGCCCTGTCTGTCCCACCTGGGACATGAATCATTCTTTTGTCCAGTTTATCCAAACTGTATATGCTACCTGCCAAATAGTCACAGAGTAGGTGTCTTGGTTTTCATATCAACTGCCTCGATATCACAGTACTTGTGTTCATATAACCCTATTTTACTTAATAATGGCCCAAAAGTACAAGAGTAATGATGCTGGCAATTCAGATAGGCCAAAGAGAATCCATGTATGTATGTATGTATGTATAGAAAAAAAAAAAAACATAGCATATATAGAGTTTGGTACTATCTGCAGTTTCAGGCATCCACTGGGGGTGTTGGAACATGCCCCTAGTGGACAAGGGGGACAACTGTACTTTCTTTTTTATCTAGAAAGCTCATTTTTTCCTACTTTATCATCTCTTTCAATTGCCACCCCCATTACCCTCCCACCTTGCCACTTCCTTGAGTCAATCAAAAAGTTCTGTCAACTCTTCCTCCTTTCTGCCCCTCAAATCCATTCCTGGCTCTCTACTCCTGCTGTCACACTCTTGTTCAGATGCATATATATATCAATTACTGTTACCTTTCTAATTGCTCTCTCGTCTTCAGTTTTGCTTCCCCCTGCATTTATCCTCCACCCAATATCACAAAGTTTGTATGATATCCACCATTTAAGCCTCAATGGCTCCCCACTGTATACAGAATAAAGTCCAAACTCTTTAACAGATATAAAAGATCCCCTGTTTCTCCAGCTCCTTCTTCTGCCAACACCTACTTCATGCAATATCACCCCACCTAAACTTTATCCATACCCAACTACTAGTTGCTCCTTAGACAAGCCATCACCTTTCATTAACTTCAAGACTTTGTACAAGCTGTTCTCTCTGATTAGGATACCCTGCCTTTCTTATTCACATTGTGAACATCTCATTGTCTTTTAAAATCTAGCTCAAAAGCTAATTTTCACTGTGAAACCTTCAACTTCCCTATAAAAGTAAATAATTTCCTTATTTGGGCTCCCACTGTACATTTGTATGCCTCCATTATAGTACTTACTGCACTATAACTACTAATGACATGTTTCTCTTCCCCACTAAAGTGCACACTCATTATTGACAAAGATTTCCTTACTGACTTTCTATCTGTAGCATTTAGCATAGTGATTGGCATACATTAAGTGAGCAATAGGTGCATATTGAATGAAAGAATAAATTATCTTTGCCTGTGGTAGACAAAATAATGGCCACCCCACAGATGTTCATTTCCTAATTTCTAGAATCTGTGAATGTGTTACTTTACATGCAAAAGGGAAATTATATTCACAAATGAGATTGAACTGCTAATTAGCTGACCTTAAAATAAGAACACTATCCTGGATTATCCTATTGGGCCCAATGTAGTCACAAAGGTCCTTATAAGTGGAAGAGGGTGGCAGAAGAAGAGTCAGACTCAGAGGAAGATGTGACTCTGGAAGAGAGAACCAGAGAGATCAGAGCATGAGAACTCAGCTTAATGTTGCTTGTTTTGAAGGGAGCCATGAGCTAAGGAAAGTGAATGGCCTCTAGAAGCCGGCAAAAGCAGGAAAGGAGATTCTCACCTGCAGCCTCCTAACGTGAATACAGCTCTGGTGACACTTCAATTTGTACCCAGAGAGGCCTGTATCAGAATTCTGATCTAAAGATATGTATGATAATGAATTAATGTTGTATTAAGCCACAGGTTTGTAGTAATTTGTCACAGCAGCCATAAAAAAAATTTGTATAATTCTCAAAGTAAATTTTTCTATCCTAAGGGAGTACTACCATGCACCTTATGATAGTTAACCTCATGGCAGGTCTAAGCTTTCATTTATATCAGGATCACTTGAATATCCTCAAAATGTAGATCCCTGGACTCCAATCCCAGATACTCTGATTGAATTTGTCTGGTAGGTTGAGACTCAGAAATCTGTGTTCCGACAGGTACCTAGAGGTGATGATAAAGGAGGTAGTATGATAACTATATTTCTTGAGCATGGGCTGTGGAGTTAAAGAGACCTTGATCCAACCTTTGCACTCATATGCACAGTCTTTAGTACCACTGCTGCTTTTCTGCTTATAACACTCCTCATCCTTACCACTGCTATCCTCTGTTGAATTGAACCATGTCCCAAATCCACACGCTCAGTTAAATAGGCTGTGGAAACTCTCTCAGTGAATGTTAACTCTCCTTTATCCTCTCCATCTCTCCCTTCCAAGTGTGCATATACAAATGACCAGTGGCCAGCTATTTTATCTCACTTTCCTCCCAATCTCCTAACTGCTAAATCTTTTCATAAACATAGTTGCTATGTGTATGGTTGGCACTCCTTGTTCTGACCAATCAAACAATCAGCCATGGTAACTTTAATGTTGCTTTGACAAGCTTACAACCTTTAAATGAATATGTTTCTGTGACTGTTTTGAACCAAAATGTTTGACTAGATTTTCTATCAGCATACCCTGCTGCCCTTTAGAATAGGGGTTCTCAAACAGTAGTGTGCAAAAAAATCACCCAAAGAGCTAGTTAAAAATGAAGAAATTCATTTCAGAAATTATGATTCAGTACGTTTGAGTTATTCCTCAATAATCTACATTTTAAATCAGTACACCAAGTGATGCTGATGAATGTAGCCCATGGACCAGATTTTGAGAAGCACTGATCTAGGGGGAGTTAATTAACTTTCATGAGACTAACATTGTACTCCTTACCTTAGTGATAGAAAATTATAGCCTTCCCGAGCACCCTAAAAATCTTTGTTCAACACACTTCCCTTCTCTTAGTGCTGATTTAATTTTACTCATTATACAAGGCACTCAGATTATTTCCTTGTGAATCCTGTCTGTATCTAGACTTTAAATATAATCAGAACATCTCTCTTACTAAATGTCACAAGACACTATTTCTTGGAATACAAGGTTTAATGAAGGGTAGAATATCACTTTAGAAATACATGATGCTTCTAATGCTATTAAATGAAATAAATCCAGGATAAAATTCTAGTAAAGATAGGTCTAAAAGATATTTTCTAATGTAAAACATAGACAAACCACCAAGTGACTATCTCCCGTTAGTGTTGCATCTATGGAAAAGAGTGACATAATAGGATTACAATATAAGTAGGGCAATGTTGTGTGTTTATAAAACTCCATTTAGCAGATTTTAGCATGAGGAGTGCCTCCTAATTTAATCAGTCTGAGCATTTGTCATTTGCAACACTTTGTATTTTGACTGATTACCCATTCTGCCTCTTTCTCAATTGTTACAGATTCATTTAACAGAGCAAAATAGCATTAGCCTGCAAAACAAATTACTCCCTGAAAAGGTCAGAGTAACATGATTTTGTTCTATTTCTAAAGAAGAGATGGAAATTATAAATTGTGTATTCCTCAATCCCACCTCTGCAAAGCACAAATGCTCTTCTAAAAGTTGGTTTTTGATGCTCATCAAAGCCTAGTAAAATGCATCAGATTACACTTATTCAGTCAAATCCTTTCAGTATATAAATTACTCCTGGGGGTTCTCAGAGATACAGTAACTCTTTGAGGCCTTGGTTGTTGAGTAAGTGCATCATAGCAGTCATTTACTAATCGATCCTATGGCCTAAATGAGTTAATGCACTCCCCAGGAGATAGGCTGGCTTAATAGTCTAGTTACCTATTCCTAAAGGCCTTAAAATATAGATGTCATTATGGTGACACTATCCTTTAAATACAGATCTTAAGCTATAGTATATTACACTTAAAATATTTTAATTCAAGGAATTAAACTTATTAGGGCTAAGATTCACATGCTTATTCCAGCTCATGCACTCACCTCCATCATTAAAAAAACAAACAAACAAAAAAACCTCTCCAACAATAAAACAATACACAATCCAAACCTTTTCAACAGTTAATATTTTATCCTAATGAAATATCCTAGGAAATGGTTAGAATAGTTTAACCACTAAAATAATATGGAATTGTAGAGCAAGTTTTAAAGTGGTCCTGAGTCCTTCAGGACCTTGGAAATTTGCTACAGGTTGAAGCTTTTCTGGTGTGACACAGACAGCTAAATTAAAGTTACTGGGGACATAGGGCTTAGAGACAAGTAGAGATACTCTGGTCAGACTATTCCCAAAGCAAATTTTTAAAAATTGAATTTCAGATAAGCAACTAATGATTTTTTAACTTTATTTTTATTGTTGGCACTATTACAGATGTCCCATCCCCCCACCACTTTGCCCCCCACCACTTTGCCCACCTCTTCCCAGCTCCCACCCCTTCTTCCCTCTGGCCATCACCACAGTGTTGTCTATGTCTAGGGGTTATATATTTTTATAAAAACATGGTCTCATTCATTCAGACAATGGCACGTATACCGGTTAACTGACTTACAAATTGCAAAATATCTACATTAAAGCAAAAGTTGAAAAGGAAAGGAAAACTCAAGTACTTATTACTAACCTAATGTAATTCCTAGCTCTTAAAATGTTGGCTTATAGTTACCTACCTTCAGGCTCTCTCAAGCTCCTTTCAAATTCTCTGGTTCCATGTTACCATCTTTTTCTCAGCTACTATTTTGCGTACAGGTATTAATTTTTACATTTATTTATTTATACTCCCGTATTATTCTTAAAAGGAGTTAAAGCAGAACAGGTATTAATTACCTATTTTAAATCTTTTAAGTTATTATGAACATAAAGGACCTGGAGAGAATAATATTTTCCTAACCTACATAGACTTTTTCCTCTCTGGGACTCCAAACTTCTAAGACATGCCTGTTACTTCTTTCTCAAGCAACCCTGAACCACCGTTTAAAGAGTATGCAAGTCTTTCCTTTTCCTACTTTTATTTTCCCCTCCCCCAATTTTCATCATGTTTCTAATTCACTCAATCAAGTCTTTTCCCTTTGGACATATCTGTTATTTTTTTTAAGTACTATACACAAAGAACTTCAAGGTGCTATCAACAAACAATTTCAAATAGTGTGCCTAAAAACACTTGAAGACTGTTCATTACCATGACTTTCACATAATCTCAAGTTTTCATTTTTATGTACAGGCACTCTCTGAACATTGAATCTGTGTTTGTGTACATTCTTCCATGGCTGAAGCTAGTCACACACAAAAAATGGCAAGCATAAAATAAATGTATTGCAGTCAATCGCAAGGATGGTCAAATATACCGTATCAAGTACAGCATGGTTGAATTGTTTGCATCATTTATACATGCTGTTAACGTTAAGAGAGTCCAGGAGATTACTAATAGAATATATTTGCATGCTAGTTTACAATTCATAAACCCTTTCACAAACTTGGTCCTAATTTAAGCAATGAAGGATTAAGGCTCCAAGAAGTAAATTGATTTGCCAAAAATCAAAAAGCTAATAATGTATCAGAATATATAATTTTCACCTGGCATTTGATATTCTGTGAATACACAGATTAGACAAATACACAGACTGGAGTCCATGAGAACACTGTAACTAAGGGCTCAATATAGTGTCATTGTAAAATTTCAATAAATATTAATTGATTGGTCCAAACTCATTTTAAGGACACTTAATATAATAAAAAAGAGCCTGTGATGCTTTTAATTCCCGGCTAGGACTAGCCCCATTCTTGAGACAGTTCTTTCTACATCAAGTTTCCATGGATCACATAATAAAAAAAAAATCCCTGTCACCCTAGTCTAGTCGTAAGTGATTGGTTCCAAGTAATAGGCAACTATATATGGCTTGGACACAGGGAAAGCCAAACATCTATGTTGCTAGTGGGAGTGAGTAGCTCTTGTGGTATCTTCAAAAAAGGAATTTTCTAAGACTCAAAAGGGAGAATGATTTTTATTGGTGTGAAATTATATTCCTAGAATTGCAAAACCCCATATACCTTGGTATAGTTCTGGAAAAGGGTCAGCTGTGAATTCAGCAGAGCTATAAGCAGGACAAATGTCCAGAGTTTTTGTTCCATGATGGAACTTGGTCCAGTGGAATATCAGGCAAGATTCAGTCCATTAATCCATTGTATGGGGTCCACATGGCTGAAGGCTACATTGGCAAATGCAGGGCAATGGGAGCCCCTCAAACTGGGAGTTGAGCATGAACAGCAAGTGACAAAGGGAGAGAGAAACAGCCTTCCTTTGTTCGGGAGATTAAATATTCAATTTTCATGCCTTTGCAATGGCCATGCCTATTCTGGCCAATTATCTGTTTCTAGGCATGATTGGCAAGTAGGCACCTTCCCACGTTACTCATACCTTACTGGGCATGCATCTAAATTGCCTTTGTCTAGTCCCTTCCCCATCTATCTATGGGGAATAAACCTAAAGAATGTTTGCAGCTTTCAGGCAAAGCTGTATATAAGTGGCATGCCTATATTATCTGGTCTTCCCTTCACTCCTTTCCTGTTAAATAATAACCAGATTTATTACAATGATATCATTCTCCCTGAGAAAAATGAAACCTCTTTATAATCTTCTGAAGGAAAAATGGGTGAATGTTTCTGTCTTCTGTAACTCTTTCCTGCTGTCAAGGGGTATAGACCTGCCTATCCCATGGCTGAGAGGTTCTCCCTGTTTGACAGAGATAGGGGGAAGCAAAAAGGAAAAGGAGTCTTTATGCAAGGAACAGGGATTCTGCAAAGTTCAAGTCAGTCTGGTATCCCTGGGAGATGACATGGTGATGTCCAAGAGGATAATGTGTTGGACAAGCTGGTATCCTTGTTGTATTCTGGAAATGAAAAACTTGATAAGAAGTTTAGAAGGCACAATTCAAAAGTGAGGAGATTTATAACAAATAAAGGTTTAGTGAGAGGTAAAAACCCATGTGATAAAGGGAAAGATTAACTTACAGTGTCTCCAGTTAGGTTGGAGGAGTGGCTTCCCTGGAAGCAGGTGTGTTGTACCTGTTTGAAGCACCTTTGTCGACCATATTTAACCCAAATTAAGCTAAGGGAAATATTCTAAGATTTTCCCCATGAGAATCTGTGGACCTTTTCTGTCTGACCACTTTGAGCAAAAAAAGGAAAAATTGTTTCCTGAGAAGCCGATAGACTATCCATGTTTCATTGACTCAACCGTAAGTCCAAACCACTGAGTCTCATTTCAGGAGACAGTCATGCAGATGGCTTCTGAAGGGAGGCCTATATTATGTGCGCAAGCAATTAGGTACACAAGAACATCCACATGCATTCTATGAAAACATAAGTAAAAAAAACACAAAGGTTAATGCACACAGCAAATTATAAACCAGCTGTGACAACTTTTAAATGCAAGGCTTTTGCTGGAATAAAGGAAAGCAGTGACAATCTGATAAATTGTCTGCAGTTAGAACATCTCTGGTGATGTCATCAGGTGCTGAGGCCTGTATGGCATATACAAACACAGCCTTGAAAACAAAACTTTGAAGACAATTAACTGGACTGAAGTTTAATACCCACAATTGGGCATTGTGGTTTCCAATGAAACACATTTTTTTTCCTCCCTAAGAATATCCTCATGTTTAAAGAGACTGTGTTAAGGCTACTTCAAGTTTGGCTTGATTATTTGCATATACACAACAAGAATAGCAACTGATCAAATTGATCACACAGGCTTTCTCAAATTTGCTTTGCTGGAATTTCACTTACTCATAAAAGTTTTTAGACTGAGCTCTAGTGAGCAATCAGCCCCTCAGGCAGAGAAGCTAAAGCGACAATTGACATCAGGCTGTGCCTGGAACACTCACAAATTTCAGTCATGTCCTCAAGTTCTTGAGGTCCTCAAAGTGTCTTGAGGTTTCTTTCTTGCCACCTTTCAGGACAGCAACCTTTGTTCTTTCCCTGGAAAGACTGCCAAGAATCATGTGACCAAGTAACGTATTAGGCATTTCTGCAAGTGGCTTCTGACCAGCTTCAATCAGCTCTGAGAGTCAACCTCAATTTTCAAGGCCTTCTGGTGGCAGCAAGTGTCTAGGCATGTCTCTCTTAGACATGTCATTCCATTCAAAGTCTTAGTCAATAAGACCACATAGTTTTGAATTGCTCTTATTGGATTTATGAAAAGAAATGTATTGCCATAACTCACTTATTAAGAACTACTAAATTCTGGAGAGATTGAGTAGGGAGGAAAAAGGCGAAAAATGAGCAATTAGTATTCCCTAGATTAGCAAATGAATTTGTATAACTTTTATTTATTTTCTATTTATTTATTTATTTTTTATTAATTTATTTTTGTTACAGATGTTTCTCCTTCTTCCCCCATAGACACCCTCCACCCCTCCCTCCCGGCCCTGTCCCATTTTGTTGTCCATGTCCATTGATTATAAATACATGCATACAAGTTCTGTGGTTCATTGTTCCCCTCCCCCACCCCCTCTTCTGGCAATTGTCAGTCTGTACCCTACTTCCACGTCTCTGGGACTACCCTGTTCCTCAGAATGTTATGTTCATTATATTCCAGACATAAGTGAGATCATATGATATTTGTCTTTCTCTGCTTGGCTTGTTTCGCTTAGGATAATACTCTCGAGTTCCATCCACGTCATCTCAAAGGATAAGAGATCTTTCTTTCTTACATCTGCATAGTACTCCATTGTGTATATGTACCACTGCTTTTTTATCCATTCGTCTACTGATGGACACTTGGGCTGTTTCCAGATCTTAGCTATTGTAAATAGCACTGCTATGAACATAAGGGTACATACATTCTTTATGATTGGTGTTTCAGGCTTCTTAGGGTATATACCTAGGAGTGGGATCACTGGGTAAAATGGCAATTCAATTTTTAATTTTTTACAATAACACCATAGTGTTTTCCATAGTGGCTACACCAGTCTGCACTCCCACCAGCAGTGTACTAGAGTCCCATTTTCTCCACACGCTCGCGAACACTTGTTGTTTGATGATTTGTTGATGGCAGCTATTCTGACAGGTGTGAGGTGATACCTCATTGTTGTTTTAATTTGCATCTCTCTGATGATTAGTGATGTAGAGCATTTCTTCATATGTCTCTTGGCCATTTGTATGTCCTGTTTGGAGAGGTGTCTATTTAGTTCCCCTGCCCATTTTTAAATTGGGTTCTTTGTCTTCCTTTTGTTGAGTTGTATGAACATTCTATATATTTTGGAAATTAATCCCTTATCTGATATATCATTGGCAATTATGCTCGTCCATACAGTGGGTTGCCTTTCCGCTTTGATGGTTGTTTCTTTTGCAGTGCAGAAACTTTTGAGTTTGATGTAGTCCCATGTGTTCATTTTTTCCTTTGTTTCTGTTGCCTTAGGTGATATATCAGTGAAAATTCTGCTGTGTATGATGTCTGAAATTTTGTTGCCTACATTTTCTTCTAGGATTTTTAAGGCTTCATGAGTCACATTTACGTCTTTTATCCATTTTGAGTTTATTCTTGTGTATGGTGTAAGTTGATGGTCTAGTTTCATTTTTTTGTATGTAGCTGTCCAATTTTCCCAACACCATTTATTAAAGAGGCTGTCTTTACTCCATTGTATGCTCTGCCACCTTTGTCGAATATTAATTGTGCGTAATGTTTTGGGTTAATTTCTGGGTTTTCTGTTCTATTCCATTGATCTAGGTGCTTGTTCTTGTGCCAGTACCAGGCTGTTTTGATTACAGTAGATTTGTAGCATAACCTGATATCTGGTATTGTGATCCCGCCTACTTTGTCCTTCTTTTTCAAGATTCCTGTAGCTATTTGGGGTCTCTTTTAGTTCCATATGAACTTCTGAAGTATTTGTTCTAGTTCTGTGAAATATGTCATTGGTATTTTGATGGGGATTGCGTTAAATCTATAGATTGCTTTGGGTAGTATGGACATTTCAATGATGTTAATTCTTCCAATCCATGAACAAGGTATGTGCTTCCATTATTTTATATCTTCCTCTGTTTCTCTTTTCAATGTCTTGTAGTTTTCTGCAAATGAATCCTTTATTTCTTTGGTTAAGTTTATTCCTAGGTATCTTAATTTTTTTTGCCGCAATAGTAAATGGGATTTTTTTTTAGTTTCTCTTTCTGTGAGTTCATCATTGGTGTATAAGAATGCCGTCGATTTCTTGATGTTAATTTTGTATCCTGCTACTTTGCCAAATTCATTTATTAAGTCTAGTAGATTTTGGATGGAGTCCTTAGAGTTTTCTATGTATAATATCAAGTCATCTGCGAATAATGACAGTTTCACTTCCTCCTTTCCAATTTGGATTCCTTTTATTTTTTCTTCATGTCTGATTGCTGTGATTGAGACTTCCAGTACTGGGTTAAATAAGAGAGGTGAAAGTGGGCATCCTTGTCTTGTTCCTGTTCTTAAGGGAAGTGTTTTTAATTTTTGTCCATTGAGTATGATGTTGGCTGTAGGTCTTTCATATATGGCCTTTATAATGTTGAGATATGATCCTTCTATTCCCACATTGCTAAGAGTTTTTATCAGAAATGGGTACTGGATTTTGTCAAATGCTTATTGAGTGTTTATTGATATGGTTTTTATCTTTCATTTTGTTTATGTAATGTATCACATTTATTGATTTGCGAATATTGTACCAACCTTGCATCCCTGGGATGAATCCCACTTGGTCATGGTGAATAATTTTTTTGATGTATTCCTGGATCCGATTTGCTAGTATTTTGTTAAGGATTTTGGCATCTACGTTCATCAGGGATATTGGCCTGTAGTTTTCTTTTTTTGTAGTGTCTTTTTCTGGTTTTGGAATTAGAATTATGCTGGCTTCATAAAACGAGTTTGGAAGTCTTCCTTCTTCTTCAATTTTTTGGCATAGTTTGAGGAGAGTGGGTGTTAGTTCTTCTTTGAATGTTCGGTAAAACTCCCCTGTGAAGCCATCAGGGCCTGGACTTTTGTTTGCTGGGAAGGTCTTGATTACATCTTCAATTTCTTTCGTTGTTATTGGTCTGTTCAAGTTTTCTATCTCTTCCCGGTTCAGTTTTGGAAGACTGTGTCTCTATAAATGTGTCCATTTCGCTTAGATTGTCGAATTTGTTGCCATATAAATGTTCAAACTATTTTAACGATCCTTTGTATTTCTGTGGTGTCAGTTGTTACTTCTCCTCTTTCATTTCTGATTTTGTGTATTTGGGTTCTCTCTCTTTGTTTCTTGGTGAGTCTAGCTAAGGGTCCATCAATCTTGTTTATCTTTTTGAAAAACCAGCTCTTCATTTCATTGATCCTTTGAATTGTTTTTTTGGTCTCCATGTCGTTTATTTCTGCTCTGATCTTTATTATTTCCTTCCTCTACTTGCTCTGGGGTTTTCTTTTTGTTTGCTTACTAGTTCTTTAAGTTGTGAGGTTGTATAGTTTATTAGAAATTTTTCTTGTTTCTTGAGCTGGGCCTGTAGTGCTATGAACTTCCCTCTCAGAACTGCTTTCGCTGCATCCCATAGATTTTGTGTTGTTGTGTGTTCATTTTCATTGGTTTCCAGGAAGTTTTTAATTTCTTCCTTGATCTTCATGGTAACCCATTCATTGTTCAATAACATGCTATTTGGCCTCCATGTGTTCAAATGTTTTTGCATGTTCTTGTTGCAATTGATTTCTAGTTCCATGCCATTGTGATCTGAGAAGATGCTTGATATGATTTCAATCTTCTTGAACTTGTAGAGACTTAGTTTGTGCCCTAACATATGGTCTATCTTTGAGAATGTCCCATGTGCACTTGAGAAGAATGTGAATTCTGCAGTTTTGGGGTATAATTCTCTGTATATAGCAATTAAATCCATTTGATCTAGTGCTTCATTTAGAATTTCTGTTTCCTTGTTAATTTTTGGTCTAGATGATCTATCCAGTGATGTCAACGGGGTGTTGAAGTCTCCTGCTATGATTGTATTGCTGTCGATTTCTCCTTTGAAGTCCTCCAGAAGATTTTTAATATATCTTATTGCTCCTATATTGGGTGCATATATGTTTACCAAGGTTTTATCTTCCTGTTGGGTAGAACCTTTCAATATTATGTAGTGGCCTTCTTTGTCTCTAGTTATGGTCTTCAATTGTAAATCTAATTTATCAGATATGAGTATTGCTACCCCAGCTTTTTTTTCCTTTCCGTTTGCTTGGAAGATTTTTTTCCATCCCTTTACTTTCAACCTATGTGAGTCTTTTGTTGTGAGGTGGGTCTCTTGCAAACAACATATATGTGAATCATGCTTTCTTATTCAGTCAGCTCCTCTGTGTCTTTTTATCAGAGCATTCAATCCATTTACATTTAAGGTGACTATTGATATGTACTTATTTATTGCCATTTTTGTTTGGTGTGGTTCTGTTTTTCTTCCTATTTCTTCTACTAATTACAGCAGTCCTTTTAACATTTCTTTCAGTGCTGGTTTGGTGCTAATACATTCCCTTAGCCTTTTTTTTTTTTTGTCTGGGAAGCTTTTTATTTGACCTTCTATTTTGAATGATAGCCTTGCTGGATAGAGTAGTCTTGGATTCAGATCCTTGTTTTTCATGACCTTCATTACTTCATGCCATTCCCTTCTGGCCTGTAGTGTTTTTGTTGAGAAATCAGCTGATAGCCTTATAGGGGTTCCTTTGTAGGTAACCTGTTGCTTATCTCTTGCTGCCTGTAGGATTTTCTCTTTTTCTTTAATCTTTAGCATTTTAATTATTATGTGTCTTGCTGTGGGCTTCTTTGGGTTCTTCTTACTTGGGGCTCTCTGTGCTTCTTGAACTTGAATGCCTTCTTCCTTCACCAGGTTAGGAAAGTTTTCTGTCACTATTTCTTCAAGTATGTTCTCTAACCCTTGCTCATTTTCTTCTTCTTCGGGGACTCCTATGATGCAAATGTTATTATGTTTCAGATTGTTCCACAGTTCTCTAAAGCTATCTTCCTGTTTTTTAATTGTTTTTTCTTTTTCCTTTTCTGATTGATTGATTTTTTTCTACTCTGTCTTCTAATTCACTGATCCGGTCCTCTGCTTCCTCTACTCTGCTGGTCAGTCCTGCCAATGTGTTCTTTATTTCTGCTATGTCATTCTTCATTTCCACTTGGTTGGTTTTCAGTGTTTCTATATCTTTACTCATGGTGTTTATGTCCTTACTCATGCTGTTTAGTTTCTTCAAGATCATGGCTCTGAACTCTACCTCTGATAATTTGCTTAACTGCATTTCATTTATCTCATCTTCGGTAGAGTTCTCTTGTTCTTTCCTTTGGGATCTGTTTCTTTATTTTACCATTTTTGCTATCTCAGTGGGTTTTGGAGCCTGCCAAATTTTCCCTGTGGGTGTTGGTGTTCTGCTATTTGTGGCTCCCTCTACTGGGTTTGGATGATCGTGGAGGGCCCTCTTTAAACACCACTGTCAAGTCTCACTTTCCTGGGTAGATTTGCAAGCTCAGGAAACGTTTTGTTATGCTCTAGCTTTTTGCCTGGAAGCTGTTAGCCTCAGTTTCTTGAAAAGCCTTAGGATCGCATTTGAATGAGAACCTCCCTCAGGTGTTTATAGTGTAAGAGGATTTCCCAAGGGTGGGGCCGACCCTGGTTGTTAATGAGCCTCAATTTGCATTTCTTTGCCTCACCTGGGAATCTACGAGGGAGGGGCTTCCACAGCTCTGGGAAGGAGCAAGCTAGCCACCGTCCTTTGTGGCCGAGGCTCAGCACCAACTCTGATCGCCCTCCAAATCCCAGGTGTCCCCACAGAGTTCCAGTCCAGTCCACTCTCACTCTGCCAGAGCCCCAGGTGAGTGGCTGTAGCTATTTAGTCCTCTGTCCCTGCCCTCTGCACTGTGGAGCAGCTTGGGATCTTAACCCCAAGGGCACGTGTGCTGCTCACAGCTAAGGCCACTGCTGTCTGTGGTCTCCCAGCCCACCACCCTTTCGTTCCTCTGCAGATCCTACCAGGCTCATTCAGTGTCCCTGGTTGTATGGTCCTCTCCCACTGCTTTTCTGTTGCTTTTTCCTGACAATTTGTCTTTATTTTTGTTGTAATTCCCGTTTGGTCCTGTGAGATCGTCTGTGTAGCTTCCATTCACTCCACTGCCATTTTCTCCCTCCCACATTTGTGTAACTTTTAGAAACACAGGCTTTGTTATTGGCAGGCAAACATAAAAATTCACTGATTTAGAAACCACAGGTGAATTGGGTTAAACTGATTGACTTAGCTAGCTTAGGCTCAGATGAGATCTATTTTAACTCACTGACTTAGTAATCACAGGTGAACTGAATTAAATTGATTGGCTTGGATAGCTTAGGCTGAGATAAGAGTAGAAAAGCAGATAGTTTCTTTTCACAAACCCAGAATAAAATTCCATGCCAGAGTGGACACTCTTGAGGAATGAAAGTTGTATTGTTGCCCACTTTGGGGAGAGAATAAATCTCTTCCCAGTGTGTGAGAGAGAGAGTGGAAGCTGAGAATAAGTTTGAGCATCCTCAATTTTCTCTCACTTTCGGTCTAGAGCCTTCGATCTGCATAGAACCCCCACTGACTGCCAGTCTTTGTGTCCAGAGACATGTGCCTTGTCCCTCCTTTCCTATGCTGGGTCAGAGGCCTTCCTGAAATGGCAATACAATTTTGCCCAGGAATGGAAGATTACCAATGTTTGTGTTGATGAGGTACCCTTGTCTTGGATTTATTTAATTCAACACAGGCAATTTTGATGGCCTCTGATCTTACTAGAAGCTTTCATCCCTGTGTCTGTCTGTATAAGATATGTCTATTGTTTCCGTTGTCTGAGGAAAAAGTCTGGCTCTTTTAACTGGCTTTTAATAGCTGAGCCAGTAATATATCATTTTGTTATATTTTTTAACAGCGTCAGTCCCTTAAGAGGCTTGGTAGAATATGATAGCTTATCTTAATAAAAGAATGAGCATTTCCTGCCAATCTGACTGGATAGAATTTAATGCCCTAGGCCTTGGGTTTAAATTATATTTTCAGTCAGTTTTCAAGATCAAGTAACAAAAACCCTTTTACTCATCTGAGCATCTGTATATTTAAAGTCTTTCCTATTAGCCATACCTATTGAACTAGCATTAGTGACAAGCAGCAATAATTGCATAAATTTAAAACAATTATGTTTGCAGAATAAATGGCATTACTAATAACCATTAGGTTAAAGGCAGCAGAGAAGTTTGGTTTTGTTGCCTGGTTACAACCTTTTGCCCCAAGCAACATGGCTGAGAAGGTTGGACTTCTGCCCTTAAGTCTAAGTGACCTCAATGACAATTTTCACCCTTAGGCAAAATGGTGGAATAGTAGCCCTGTGACTTAGGCCTCCCTAATTATGCAGTTGCCAGGGGCATTGCCCTGGGTCTGGCAGCATAGCAGAAAGAAGGTGGTGCCATCACAGCCAGCAAAACCAGTTGATCAGGAAAGTTTTATTACAATGGAGTTTCTAATCAGTATCCCTTCTCCTGCTCCTGCTCAGCACACAGGAGGTCTGAGTCAAGTACCGCAAGACTGAAGGGCAGTGGGAGAGGGGAAAAACTCTCCAGGCAGCATTTTGAGGGAATCCATTTCAGGTCAGAGGAGGATAAAAAGGCAAATTTATTTTGTGCACCATAGGGGATGGGGTGTGGTGGAGCTGGGTGCCAGGGCTTTGGAAATTCCAGAGAGTGGAGGCTAGGAGACAGAGCTCTAAGCCAAGGCAGCAGTCTCAGGGAGCATCCACTGGTGAGCTTCCCCCAAACCCCCCATGACATGTGTTCATGAAATTCAAAAGGGGAGAAGCAGAGGGAAGTATAAGTGTGGGGTTCCCTTGAGACTGCACTTATCTGTGGGCTGCTTTAAGTCTCCACCTAGGGGCACAGGCTTTCACACCCCAGGAGTAAAATCCAAGCAGTAGAGGTTGTGTACCAGCATCCATTTGCATATAGCCCTGGGGTGTTCCTAAGCCCCATAGGGTGGGAACAAAGAGAAATAAAAAGTGGAAATGCAGGCAGAATGCATAGAGGTGGAAAGAGATTTTTGCAAACTGGGAGGAGAAGTTGGGCACTGGGTGGAATGTCTGTGGCAACACTGAGTTGCTGGTGCTTCCCAGGGTTTAAAGAAGCTAGGAGCTGCACCCCGCCCCCCGCCCCGGCCCCAGAGCTCAGTAGTGAGCCATCGCTCTGGAGCCTCCTGAGCCACCTGTGAAGGTGTGCTTGGCTGGGTGCACTGGTATAGGACTGAGACAAAGAAATAGATGGGCACAAGAGAGACACAAAACCCCTAGTTAAGGTTTATCTCATCTAGAAAATCCAGGCCAGGTTTTCATTCTTCCTGGTACAGGTCAGATGCAGGCCAAGGCTGTGACTGCTGGCCTGCTGTTTCCCATCAGTTTTTACCTCAAGAGGGTGGCCTTCCACACAGTCCACAAATCCATTCTCCTGGTTCTTATACTTCTGGCTGGCTTGCCAATCTGTTGCAGAAGAAATCAATGGGCCAGATTTCCTCATTGCTAGTTGGAATGGGGTGGCTCTTGCAGTATCTTTAGAAAGGAATTTTCTAAGACTCAAAAGGGAGAATGATTTCTATTGGTGTGTGCCGAGGTACTTCCTCAGCAGTTCCAGGATTTCCCTCAGGTTTGGATGGAGTCTGTGAGAGAGGAGACGTTGTGAGACAGAAGGTGCTTGATCCTTCTGCTGCTTAAGGCTAGCAGAATCTTTATTTTTATGTCTTCAGGCTGTATAAAAAGTTACTCATTCCTTTTTCTTTTGACCTTTAAGCAAGTATGTATAGACATTCTTTTCTGCTTACACAGCTTTTAGGTATTGGTACAGGGTTAGTCACTAATTATTTCACTTTTTCATCGGCGGAGGTCCAGCCTCAGCAGGTCCAGAGTTTCCCTCAGGTGTGGATGGAGTCGGCGAGAGAAGGAGACATGAGACAGAAGGTGCTTGATCTCTTCTGCTACCTAGGGCTAGCAGAATCTTTATTTTTATATCTTCAGGCTGTATGACAAGTTACTCATTCTTTTTTTCGTTTGACCTTTAAGCAAGTATGTATAGACATTCACTTCCGTTTACACAGCTCTTAGGTATTGGTACAGGGTTAATTACTAACTATTTCACTTTTTCATCCAGACATAACAATGACATTGTATTAGCTCTTAACCTTTACAATTACTTTCACCATGTGACTCATTGCTTAGCAACCTCCCTGTTTATGTTTATGTAGATATTGTTTCATTTAACTTCTTCCTTCCCTATACCCTCTATTTCAATTTCTGTTACTTTCTCATAGACCTTGACTTTTCCTCTTATCTAAGATCCTTTTAAGCTTTCACATTCTTATCTTAAATTCTTATGACTTTTTTGCCTTTTCTTTCTGCAGTCTATTCTGACATCTACATTATTAATCATCTACATGTTACTTCTATAATGATTCCTAACAGACATATAACAGATAGATACAGAAAGCAAAGATTAGTCTCCTTCAGTTGCCATCCTGCATTTTTATTTTCCCATTACTCTATATCTTCAGCCACTGTTCTTCATGATTTCTGCCACACAGTGAATCCACTTCTCCAGGGACTATGTCAAACCATGGAGGCTGTCATAACTCCCAGGACTATGTCAATCCGTGGAGCTCATCTGTGACTATGTCAAGCCATGGTGATCACTGTTCCAGTGACACCGCTCCCAACAGGTGTGGAATTATATTCCTGGTGTTGAAAAATCCCATGTCCCTTAGTTCAGTTCTGGAAAGGGAGCAGCTGTTGATTCAGCAGAGCTAGAAGCAGGGCCAGGATCCAGAGTTTTTGTTCCATGATGGAACTGGGTCCGGTGGAATATTAGGCAAGATTCAGTCCATTGGTCCATTGTATAGGTCCACATGGCTGTGGGCCATATGGGCAAATGTATGGCATTGGGAGCACTGTAAGCCAGAGTCTGAAGGGAACAGCAAGTGAGAGAGGAAGAGCGAGAGAGCCTTCCTTTGTTCAGGAGATTAAACATTCAGGTCGTGTGCCTTTGCAGCAGCCATGCCCATTCTGACAAATTACATGTTTCTGGGTATGAATGACAAGGAGGCACCTTCTCACATCATCCACACCTTACTGGGCATGTGTCTAAATTGCCTTTGTCCAGTCATTTCCCCCATCAATCTGCAGGGAATAGACCTGGAGATTGATAATTTGCAACTTTCTGGCAAGGCTGTATAAATGGCATGCCTATATTATCTGGTCTTCCTTTCACTTCTTTCCTGTTAAATAATAACCAGATTATTACAATGGTATCACCTGTAGTTTATTTGAAACTTCCCAGTAGGAACGATCCACATTGGATGATGATTAACTGATAAGGTTACAAATTTTGGTAGGTATGGGGTTAGGTACACATAGAGGGTTGTAACCTAAAGGCTCAGACTTCAAATAGTCCTAATGCACAGCCCAGCTATGTAAACATGACATTCAGAATAAGTATACCCTAGGACAAAGAGCATCTGTCTACACCCTCACACTCATGTATCCTGCCAACAGACCCCTAATAATGAAGGTAAACTGAGTATATCTCTCATGTTCACTCTTAATTAGCCAGAATAAAATACTTGGGCTCATATTTCTCCTTTTATTACATTTTTAAAAGTTACTGGAATTACAGGGCTGTAATACCACAGTGAAGACTACACCTGTAGCCATTAATTGGTACTGTCCTCTATTCCCTTCTGTTCAGTGATTGGAGGCCTGCAAATTAATCTGACAAAAGATGGATTAGCAAGAGAAAAAACAGATTTAATTATGTATGTATGCATGTTGAGTTCACAAAAAAATGTAACTTAAGGAGGCAGAATTTGGAGCTTATATACCATCTTTAATAGGGGAAGAGGAGGGGCAGAGGGGCACTTCTGTGAGAACAAATGGATTTTAGAAAAAATAAATGGGCCCTTAGGAGAGTAGATAGGTGATATGACAATTTTACTACAATGTGTACTTAGGCAATTTTTTTATCCAGGTACTAACTTCTGCCAACTTCTCATCTTCAGTGATAAGAGTCAATCTTCTGTGGTTGTGAAAGTCCTAGAGAGGCGATTTATAAGAGTTAAATTCTTTGGGGAGGCTTTGCTTTTAGTAAGATAAAGGGAGTTCAGAAAAAGCCTCTTTCTGCAGCTGTGAATTCTCAAATATGTTCAGCGCAAAGTTATGCTGTTGCCACTGTGGCATATTCTAGACACCTTCAGCACATAAGCTTTTGCCTAATGGCACTGCAGATCCCCTTGTTACCAAAGGACACTCTGTTTTAGTGTTTTCTTCTCTAATAGACCCTTTTGGAAATCATTTATGTACTGGGATTTATAAACATTAATTGGTAGCTGGTCCCATATATCTGAAAAGAAAATAACATCTTGAATGTATTGGACAAATGAGGGTTTAATTACCTTGTCTTTAAAAGCATCCTGATATTGCCTGGCCGGTGTGGCTCAGTGGATTGAGTGTCATCCCATGGATTGAGAGGTCCAGGTTCAATTCCCAGTCTGGGCATGTGCCCTGGTTTCGGGCTCTATCCCCAGTGGGGCGCATGAAGGAGGCAGCTGATCGATATTTCTCTCTCACATTGATGTTTCTACCTCTCTCTCCCTTCCTCTCTCTCTAAAAAAAAAATCAATAAAAGCATATGTTTTTAAATGTAAAAGTATCCTGATATTATTTAGATTCCTCTAAACACCTGAAATGGTAGCATAACAAGTTTCAATGGAATATAACTGGGTAATTGATTGGAATATGTGTGTGCTTTTTGAAAGAAGGGTAAAAGATCGTGGCTAGGCTATTTGTTTGACCAACTGCCTGTAGGATGTAAATGGAAAAATCAAATGCACATGCTTTGCAGTGATAAGGGAAGGATATCTGTGTATAAAATATAAGGATTCCTAGAAGTTCTTTCTAGTGCTATGTGTATTCTATGAGAACATGTTTCTGAATTTGCAATGAAAGTAATAGTGATATACAGCTTAGTATTTAAAATCTGCTTGGTCATGGAAGCACAGAACAGACTGACAGATCTCAGAGGGAAGGAGGAGCAGGAAGAGATTAACCAAAGAATTTATATGCGTATATGCATAACCCATGGACACAGACAATAGTGCAGTGAAGGCCTGGGGTAAGGTGGGAGCCTGGTAGAGAGAGGCAAGGGGGAGAGTGAATGGGGGGACATCTGTAATACTCTCAACAATAAAAATAAATTTAAAAAAATAAAACAAAATGTTTTATATCCACCCCCCCAAAATCTGCTTAAAAAAGAACTTAGTAAATTTACTTGTGGTACGTAGAATAATGAGCATCACCAAGATGTCTGTGTCATAATAACCATAATTTATTAATACATTACCTTCTATAACAAAAAGGACATTGAGGGCGTGATTAAGTTAAGAATCTTGAGATGTGGAGATTATCCTGGATTATCTGGGTGGGTCCAATATAACCACAAGAGTCTTTATGTGAGAGAGAGAAAGAGAGAGAGAGAGAGAGAGAGAGAGAGAGAGAGAGAGAGAGAGAGAGAGAGAGGCAGGAGAGTCTGAGAAGGAGGTGTGAAAACAGAAGCAGATGTTAGAGTGAAGGCAATGAGCCAAGGAATGCTGGAAGCCTCTAGAAGCTGGAAAAGCAAGGCACAGATTTTTCCCTAGATCCTCCAGAAGGAATGCAGTCCTGCTGACACCTTGATCTGAGCCCAGTGAGACATGTTCAGACATGTCCAGAAATGTAAAAAAAATAGTTTTAAGCCACTAAATGTGTCATAATTTGTTACAACAGCAATATGAAACTGATAATATTTATCATTCTGTTTTTACTTTCATTTCCTTAAGCCAGGGCCTGCTTATACTTTGGCTGAGTTTGGCCCCTGGCAATATATATAAGGATGTGGCATTCAGATATTTTGGCAATGAAAAGTACCACTTTTATTCATTAATGTGCTCCACAAGACTTCAGTCAAACCATAATTAAAGGGAAAAAAATGCCCAGTGTCTTCATTTTATGTGTAACAAAAGCATAATTCAATAATCTAATTGCTTTTCTTCCCTGCTGCACTCAAAGGCAGGAATTTGTTAAAACCTGCAATAACAACTTCCTAATAACTCGCATCCTAATCACTTAAAAGGAAGCCAAAGTCCACAAGAGATCATAGCACTGCCCTCAGATAACAATATGTAGGGATGCCAGATAGATCAGGAGATAGCCTCTGACCTTTCAAAACCAGATCTGCTTCTTTGTCTGAGCTGGTGAGGACCATCTAGGCCAGCTTTAGAAGGAAGGGCCTTAGTTACCTAGACCCTGATTGGAATGATCAGCTTCTATTGAAGCCTGCCTCCCCGTAATACTGCCCTACTTCTTAACCCTGATCATGGTACAATTTCTGATCTAAGGATCTACATTCATGAAATGTCCCTCCACAACTTGTTTTGACTATGTCCAGTAGGTACTCACACCCAGTTTAAACATTGCCTGCCCCCACCATATATTGATTCAGAATGTGTGCCTTTACCATCTTGCCTATAACCCAACCCATTTGTTGCCAATTTTTATTCTTTGTTGATGTAACACCACTATTTTTCCCTAGGTTGGATAATCAGAAATAGTTTAAGTGTTAAATATTAAATATATTGCAGTTTATGCAGCCATATTAAGATGGCTTGTGAGCACTGTCAGAGTTCACAGCAGCCATACCTAGCAGGTGGAAAAGCTAGAACTCAAATCAGGTCTGCCTGATTCCAAAGCTCATCTTTTAAATACTATCTTTCACTGAGAAAGTCCTGAGTCATTTCTAAATCTACCATCCCTAGAGAATCATTCAATCCTGGGCCCACATAAACTGTAGAACTCCAGCTATACTGCTTTCTGCCCCAATCTTTCCCCTCCAACTAACATCCTAAATTATCTTTGTTAATATGATAAGTTTTTATGTGCTAAATATTAACACTAATGGGTTGCATTTCACCAGAGTTTACACTAATAAACAAAAACGGTGATGAATGAGGAAATTTCAGGACCTAAAACAAGCGTGTACTTTAGTGATGCCTTTCCATAAACCTAAAAGAATCTGAGAATTGAATATACCTGCTTATAGGACTGGTTATGTTCATACAACACTTGAATTAATATCCTAGAAATGAAAGAAAGCTTTTGGGGTACTGTCTGCTCCTAAAAATTAATGATCAATGGCTGTTTCACAAAAACTCTTTGCCCAGAAGGAGGTTCAGTGCTAAAGCCAATGCACTGACACTGCTAAAGAAGAATAATTGTCCTCCCTATTGTGGGATAATATTTTAGTGGCCAATAAAAATTTGGAGAATCGCCCAGGCTGGGTGGCTCAATTTGTGGGAGTGTTGTCCCGTACACCAAAAGGTTGTGGGTTCAATTCCGGGTCAGGGCACATACCCAGACATAGCCAGTCGAAGTTTCTGTCCCACATCGATGTCTCTCTCTCTCTCCTGCCCCCTTCTCTCCCAAAATCAATTAAAAAAAACCACACACACACATATCCTCAGGTGAGGATTAAAAAAATAAAATTTGGAGAATCACTGGGTATTAAAGGTTGATGGGCCCCAGCTAAATGTTGTGATTTCAGAATTTGATTTTCTATAATGATATTCTCTTTTAGAATGGAGGCTGAAAATAAGCAGAAGCCATATTCTTAAGGAAGACAAATTTGCAATAAAATGAGATATGTAGCACGGGGCTGCCATTCACTTGCTTTACTGTCTTTTCTTCGTGTTACCATATTTCTTCCCTTGTACAGCTGTTTTGCAATGTGCTACATGGAAGCAGTTGAGTATAGTGGTTAAGAATTGGACAATATTTTTTATGGATTCATGAGTCACATTTAAGTCTTTTATCCATTTTGACTTTATTCTTGTGCATGGTGTAAGATGATGGTCTAGTTTCATTTTTTTGCATGTAGCTGTCCAATTTTCCCAACACTATTTATTTATTTATTTATTTTTATTAATTTATTTTTGTTACAGATGTTTCTCATTTTTTTCCCCCATTGGCACCCTCCTCCCCATCCCCCCACCCTGTCCCCAGCTTTGTTGTCCATGTCCATCACTTATGCATACATGTGCATAAGTTCTGTGGTTTATCTCTTCCCTCTCCCCCCACCCCCTCTCCTGAGGGGTGTCAGTTTATACCCTACTTCCATGTCTCTGGGTCTACCCTGTTCCTCAGACTGCTATGTTCATTATATGCCACAAATAAGTGAGATCATGTGATATTTGTCTTTCTCTGCTTGGCTTGTTTCGCTTAGGATAATACTCTCGAGGTCCCTCCACGTCGTCTCAAAGGATAAGAGATCTTTCTTTCTTACAGCTGCATAGTACTCCATTGTGTATATGTACCACAGCTTTTTTTATCCATTCATCCACTGATGGACACTTGGGCTGTTTCCAGATCTTAGCTATTGTAAATAGTGCTGCTATGAACATGGGGGTACATGTATTTTTTCTGATTGGTGTTTCAGGCTTCTTAGGGTATATTCCTAGAAGTGGGATCACTGGGTCAAATGGCAATTCAATTTTTAATTTTGTGAGGTAACACCATAGTGTTTTCCACAGTGGCTGCACCAGTCTGCATTCCCACCAGCAGTGTACTAGAGTCCCCTTTTCTCCACACCCTCGCCAACACTTGTTGTTTGATGATTTGTTGATGGCAGCCATTCTGACAGGTGCCAACACCATTTATTAAAGAGGCTGTCTTTACTCCATTGTATGCTCTTGCCACCTTTGACGAATGTTAATTGAGCATAATGTTTTGGGTCAATTTCTGGGTTCTCTGTTCTATTCCATTGATCTATGTGCCTGTTCTTGTGCCAGTACCAGGCTGTTTTGATTACAGTAGCTTTGTAGTATAACCTGATGTCCGGTATTGTGATCCCGCCTACTTTGTCCTTCTTTTTCAAGATTGCTGTAGCTATTCGGGGTCTTTTTTGGTTCCATATGAACTTCTGAAGTATTTGTTCCAGTTCTGTGAAATATGACGTTGGTATTTTGATGGGGATTGCGTTAAATCTATAGATTGCTTTGGGTAGTATGGACATTTTAATGATGTTAATTCTTCCAATCCATGAACAAGGTATGTGCTTCCACTTTTTTATATCTTCCTCTATTTCTTTTTTCAATGTCCTGTAGTTTTCTGAAAATAGGTCCTTTACTTCTTTGGTTAAGTTTATTCCTAGGTATCTTAATTTTTTTGCCCCCATGGTAAATGGGATTGTTTTTTTAGTTTCTCTTTCTGTGAGTTCATCATTGGTGTATAAGAATGCCGTCGATTTCATGATGTTAATTTTGTATCCTGCTACTTTGCCAAACTCATTTGTTAAGTCTAGTAGATTTTTGATGGAGTCTTTAGGGTTGTCTATGTATAATATCATGTCATCTGCAATTAATGACAGTTTCAGTTCCTCCTTTCCAATTTGGATCCCATTTATTTTTTCTTCATGTCTGATTGCTGTGGCTAAGACTTCCAGTACTATGTTCAATAAGAGTGGTGAAATTGGGCATCCTTGTCTTGTTCCTGTTCTTAAGGGAAATGCTTTTAGTTTTTGTCCATTGAGTATGATGTTGGCTGTAGATCTTTCATATATGGCCTTTATAATGTTGAGATATGATCCCTCTATTCCCAAATTGCTGAGTGTTTTTATCAGAAATGGGTGCTGGATTTTGTCAAATGCTTTTTCAGCATCTATTGATATGATCATGTGGTTTTTATCTTTCATTTTGTTTATGTGATGTATCACATTTTTGATTTGCGAATATTGTACCAGCCTTGCATCCCTGAGATGAATCCCATTTGGTCATGGTTAATAATTTTTTTGATGTATAAAAATCCTAGAACAAAATGTAGGCAACAAAATTTCGGACATCATACGCAGCAGAATCTTCACTGATATATCACCTAAGGCAACAGAAACAAAGGAAAAAATGAATACATGGGACTACATCAAACTCAAAAGCTTCTGCACAGCAAAAGAAACAACCATCAAAGTGGAAAGGCAACCCACTGTATGGGAGAGCATAATCGCCAATGATACATCAGATAAGGGATTAATTTCCAAAATATATAGAGTGCTCATTCAACTCAACAAAAGGAGGACAAAGAACCCAATTAAAAAATGGGCAGAGGAACTAAATAGACACCTCTCCAAAGAGGACATACAAATGGCCAAGGGACATATGAAGAAATGCTCAACATCACTAATCATCAGAGAGATGCAAATTAAAACAACAATGAGGTATCACCTCATACCTGTCAGAATAGCCACCATTAACAAAGCATCAAACAACAAGTGTTGGCATGGGTGTGGAAAAAAAGGGGACTCTAGTACACTGCTGGTGGGAATGCAGACTGATGCAGCCACTATGGAAAACACTATGGTGTTACCTCAAAAAGTGAAAAATTGAACTGCCATTTGACCCAGTGATCCCACTCCTATGAATATACCCTAAGAAACCTGAAACACCAATCAGAAAGCATATATGTACCCCCATGTTCATAGCAGTGCTATTTATAATAGCTAAGATCTGGAAACAGCCCAAGTGTCCATCAGTGGACGAATGGATGAAAAAGCTGTGGTACATATACACAATGGAGTACTATGCAGCTGTAAGAAAGAAAGATCTCTTATCCTTTGAGATGACGTGGAGGGACCTCGAGAGTATTATCCTAAGCGAAACAAGCCAAGCAGAGAAAGACAAATATCACATGATCTCACTTATTTGTGGAATATAATGAACATAGCAGTCTGAGGAACAGGGTAGACCCAGACACGTGGAAGTAGGGTATAAACTGACACCCCTCAGGAGAGGGGGTGGGGAGGGAGGGAAGAGATAAACCACAGAACTTATGCACATGTATGCATAAGTGATGGACATGGACAACAAAACTGGGGACAGGGTGGGGGGATGGGGAGGAGGGTGTCAATGGGGAAAACAGGAGAAACATCTGTAACAAAAATAAATTAATAAAAAAAATTAAAAGAAAAAAAAAGAAAAAAAATATTTTAAAAATTTTAGTTCTCATCAGCTAGGCAGGGGTTAGAAAATACTTTTATTAAAGGGCTATATAGTAAATATTTTAGGCTTTGTGGGTAATTTATGATGTCTCTCACATAATCTATTTTTTTAACTACCCTTTAAAAATGTAAAAATAATTCTTAGCTCCCAAGCTGCTCAAAAACAGTTTATGAGCTGGATTTGATTCAGAGGTTATAGTTTGTTAAACTCTGAGTTGGACTGTAGAGACGTCTGAGCACCAAAGGTGTTTAGTAGAGACACCAAAAGGTCACACCTTAGTAATAGCACTACACTAGACATAGAATAAAGGCTATTCTTTTGATTCATACTAACAAAGCTTAAACATAAACCCCAAATAAATCAAGAATAAGAACATAAAAAAAGGGAATGTTACTAAAATCCTACAGATATTAATAGGGTAATTAGGCAATATTAACAATAATTTTAAGCAATACACTTAACAATCAGATGAAATTGGCAAATTCCATGCATGACACCAGTTGTAAAAACTGACACAAGAATAAACAGAAAATGAGTGACTTCATAACTATTAAAGTGATTTAATTCATAATTGAAAAAATTTACACAAACAAACCTTCAAGCCTAAATGGCTTCTCTGGTGAGTTCTTTGAAACAGTTAAAAATAAGTAATACCAAATTTACACAAATACTTTCAGAGACTAGAGAAAGGAATATTCCCCCACTCATTCTATGAGGCCCATGCTACCCTTGTACCAAAACTAGTACCAAACTCTTACCAAAGCAATTACAAAAAAAAAAAAATCTATTCATTAATGCCATCATGAACATAGAAAAAGCCCTTTAAAAGTACAGTCATTAAACACTTAACATTGGGATATGTTCTGAGAAATGCATTGTTAGGTGATATTGTTGTGTGAACACCATAGAGTACACTTACACAAACCTAGATGGTATAGCCTTCTACACACCTAGGCTGTACGTATAGCCTATTGCTCTTAGGCTATAAGTC
Organism: Tadarida brasiliensis; assembly: GCA_030848825.1. Lineage (NCBI taxonomy): Eukaryota > Metazoa > Chordata > Mammalia > Chiroptera > Molossidae > Tadarida > Tadarida brasiliensis. The sequence continues at coordinate 43,065,724 of CM061280.1, forward strand.
TGAATAGCACATTACTGTATAAAAACAACAAGAGATTAAATCAAGCACAAGAGAAAATGATGCAATCAAGAGGCTATAAACATGACATGTATGAGGCTGCTGCAGGTGTAACATGGCATACTGTTTTATAGCAAACTGTTTTATAAGTAGAAAAGAGTATATTTTAAAATAATGATACAAAAAGTACTGTATAGTATAGTGAATACATAAACCAGTAACCATCATTTATAATCATTATCAAGTATTATGCACTGTACATAACTGTATGTGCTACAATTTTATACAACTGGTAGTACAGTAAGTGTGTTTATACCAACATCACCACAAACACATGAGTAATGCATTGTACTACACCTTTACAAAGACTACATTATTACTAAGCCATAGGAATTTTTTAGCTCCCTTATAATCTTATGGGACTGCTGCTGTATATGCGGTCTGTTGTTGACCAAAACATCATCATGTGGCACAAGACTGTACTAGAAAACTGAATAAGCTAGACCTAAAAAGGATAAGGTATCATGATCAAGTGAGGCTCATTCCAAGATTACAAGGCTGGTTCAGTGTTTGCATATCAATCCATGTCAATCACAATATGAAGAAAATAAGAAGAAAAAACATGACCATCTCAGTAGATGCACAAAAAGCATTTGTCAGAAGTTCAACATGAATTCGTGATAAAAAAAATTCTCATTAAAAGGGGCATCTACATTGGATTCCAAAATGACAGTGGAGTGAATGGAAGCTACACAGACCATCTCCCAGGACCACACTGGAATTACAACTGAAATAAAGACAAATCATCAGGGAAAAGCAAGAGAAAAGAAGCTGGAAAGGAACATATAATCAGGGACAGAAAAAGGACACTAAATCGAGCCTGGTTGCTCTGCGGAGGCACGAAAGGGCAGACTGAGAGCCTACAGACAGTATCTGTTTTAGCTGTGAGCAGTTCCCTCTGGGGTTAAAATCCCAAGCCGGTTCCACAGCGCAGAGGGCTGAGACAGAGCATTAAATTAGCTACAGCCACTCACCTTGGGCTCCTGAAGAGGGAGGGCAGATGGGACTGGAAGTCTGTGGGGACACCCGGGATTTGGAGGGCGCTCTGAGTTTTTGCTGAGTCTGGACTACACAGCATGGTGGCCATCTTCCTCCTTCCCGGACCCCAGGAGAGCAGCAGCAGCTCCTCCCTTGGAGATTTAACACGACCAGGCTGGGACAAAGAAATGCAAATTGAAGCTCATTAACAACCAGCATCTGCTCCACCCTCTAAAAATCCTCTTAGACTGAACACCTGAGGGAGTTTTTCACTCAGCTGAGGGTTACAACCCAAGGCTCATCAAGTAACTGAGACTAATAGCCTCCAGGCAAAAAGCTAGAGGACAACTGAAACTTTCCTGAGCTTGTAAATCAATGCAGGAAAGTGAGACTTGACAGGGGTGTTTAAGGAGGGCCCTCTGCACTCATCCAAACCCAGTAGAGGGAGCAACAAATAGCGGAACACCAACACTCAAAGGGAAATTTTGGCAGGCTCCAAAACCCACTGAGATAGCCAAAATAGTGAAACAAAGAAACAAATCGCAAAAGAAAGAACAAGAGAACTCTATGGAAGATGAGATTAATGAAATTCAGTTAAGCAAATTATCAGAGGTAGAGATCAGAGCCATGATCTTGAGGAAGCTAAATAGCATGACTAAGGACATCAACACCATGAGTAAAGATATAGAAACTCTGAAAACCAACCAAGTGGAAATGACGAATAGCATAGAAGAAATAAAGAACACATTGGAAGGACAGACCAGCAGAGTAGAGGAAGCGGAGGACCGGATCAGTGAATCAGAAGACAGAGCAAAAAAAATCAAACAATCAGAAAAACAAAAGGAAAAAAAACAATTAAAAAACAAGAAGACAGCTTAAGAGAACTGTGGGACAACTGGAAATGTAATAACATACGCATCATAGGAGACCCCGAAGAAGAAGAAAATAAGCAAGAGTTAGAGAATATATTTGAAGAAATAGTGACAGAAAACTTTCCTAACTTGGTAAAGGAAGAAGGCATTTAAGTTCAAGAAGCACAGAGAGCCCCAAGTAAGAAGAACCCAAACAGGCCCACAGCAAGACACATAATAATTAAAATGCCCAAAATTAAAGAAAAAGAGAAAATCTTAAAGGCAGCAAGAGATAAGCAACAAGTTACCTACAAAGGAACCCCCATCAGACTATCAGCTGACTTCTCAACAGAAACACTACAGGCCAGAAGGGAATGGCATGAAGTAATCAAGGTCATGAAAAACAAGGATCTGAATCCAAGACTACTCTATCCAGCAAGGCTATCATTCAAATTAGAAGGTCAAATAAAGAGCTTCCCAGGCGAAAAAAGGCTAAGGGACTATATTAGCATCAAACTAGCACTGCAAGAAATGTTAAAAGGACTGCTGTAATTGGCAGAAGAAATAGGAAGAAAAATATAATCACACTGAACAAAAATGGCAATAAATAAGTACATATCAATAATCACCTTAAATGTAAATGGATTGAATGCTCTGATAAAAAGACACAGAGTAGCTGACTGGATAAGAAGGCATGATTCACAAATATTTTGTTTACAAGAGACCCACCTCACAACAAAAGACTCACATTGGTTGAAAGTAAAGGGATGGAAAAAAATCTTTCAAGCAAACAGAAAAGAAAGAAAAGCTGGGGTAGAAATACTCATATCTGATTAATTAGATTTTAAAATGAATGTCCTAACCAGAGACAAAGAATGTCACTACATAATATTGAAAGGGTCTATCAAACAGGAAGATATAAACTTGGTAAACATATATGCACCCAATATAGGAGCACCAATATATATTAAAAATCTTCTGGAGGACTTCAAAGGAGAAATCGACAGCAATACAATCATAGCAGGAGACTTCAAAACCCCACTGACATCACTGGATAGATCATCTAGACAAAAAATTAACAAGGAAAAAGAAATTCTAAATGAAGCACTAGATCAAATGGATTTAATAGATATATACAGAGAATTACACCCCAAAACTGCAGAATTCACATTCTTCTCAAGTGCACATGGGACATTGTCAAAGATAGACCACATGTTAGGGCACAAACTAAGTCTCTACAAGTTCAAGAAGATTGAAATCACATCAAGCATCTTCTCAGATCACAATGGCATGAAACTAGAAATCAATTGCAAGAAGAACAAGCAAAGACATTTGAAGACATGAAGGCTAAAAAGCAGGTTATTGAACAATGAATGAGTTACCATGGAGATCAAGGGAGAAATTAAAAACTTCCTGAAAATCAATGAAAATGAACACACAACAACACAAAATCTATGGGATGCAGCGAAAGTAGTTCTGAGAGGGAAGTTCATAGCACTAAAGGCCCAGCTCAAGAAACAAGAAAAATTTCTAATAAACTATCTAATCTCACAACTTAAAAAACTAGAAAGCAAACAAAAAGAAAACCCAAGAGCAAGTAGAAGCAAGGAAATAGTAAAGATCAGAGCAGAAATAAATGACATAGAGACCAAAAAAACAATTCAAAGGATCAATAAAACAAAGAGCTGGTTTTTTGAAAAGAAAAACAAGATTGATGGACACTTAGCTAGACTCACCAAGAAATAGAGAGAGAACCCAAATACGCAAAATCAGAAATGAAAGAGGAGAAGTAATAACTGACACCACAGAAATACAAAGGATCACTAACAAATACTATGAACATTTATATGGCAACAAATTCGACAATCTAAGCGAAATGGACACATTTCTAGAAACACAAAGTCTCCCAAAACTGAACCGGGAAGAGATAGTAAACTTAAACAGGCCAATAACAACGAAGAGAATTGAAGATGTTGTCAAGACTCTCCCAGCAAACAAAACCCCAGGCCCAGACGGCTTCATGGGGGAGTTTTACCGAACATTCAAGGAAGAACTAACACCCATTTTCCTCAAACTATTCCAAAAAATTCAAGAAGAAGGAAGCCGTCCAATCTCGTTTTATGAAGATAGCATAATTCTAATTCCAAAACCAGAAAAATAAACTACAAAGAAAGAAAACTACAAGCCAATATTCCTGATGAACATAGATGCCAAAATCCTGAGCAAAACACTAGCAAAACACTAGTATATCAAAAAAATTATTCACCATGACCAAGTGGGATTCATCCCAGGGATGCAAGGCTGGTACAACATTCACAAATCAATAAATGTGATATATCACATAAACAAACTGAAAGATAAAAACCATATGATCCTATCAATAGACGCTGAAAAAGTATTTGACAAAATACGGCAACCATTTCTGATTAAAACGCTCAGCAATTTGGGAATAGAGGGATCATATCTTGACATAATAAAGGCCATATATGAAAGACCTACAGCCAACATCATACTCAATGGACAAAAACTAAAAGCATTTCACTTAAGAACAGGAACAAGACAAGGATGCCCACTTTCACCACTCTTATTTAACATGGTAATGGAAATCTTAGCCACAGCAATCAGACATGAAGAAAAAATAAAAGGGATCCAAATTGGAAAGGAGGAAATGCCATTAATTGCAGATGACATGATATTATACATAGACAACCCTAAAGACTCGGTCAAAAATCTACTAGACTTAATAAATGAATTTGGCAAAGTAGCAGGATACAAAATTAATGTCAAGAAATCGACCGCATTCTTATACACCAATGATGAGCTCACAGAAAGAGAAACTAAAAAAAAATCCCATTTACCATCGCGGCAAAAAAAATTAAGATACCTAGGAATAAACGTAACCAAAGAAGTAAAGGACCTATTTACAGAAAACTACAGGACATTGAAAAAAGAAATAGAGGAAGATGTAAAAACGTGGAAGCACATACCTTGTTCATGGATTGGAAGAATTAACATCATTAAAATGTCCATACTACCCAAAGCAATCTATAGATTCAATGCAATCCCCATCAAAATACCAACGACATATTTCACAGAACTAGAACAAATGCTTAAGAAGTTCATATGGAACCAAAAAGACCCCGAATAGCTACAGCAATCTTGAAAAAGAAGAACGAAGTAGGCGGGATCACAATACCAGATATCAGGTTATATTACAAACCTAATGTAATCAAAAGAACCTGGTACTGGCACAAGAATAGGCACATAGATCAATGGAATAGAACAGCGAACCCAGAAATTGACCCAAAACGTTGTGCTCAATTAATATTGGACAAAGGTGGCAAGAGCATACAATGGAGTAAAGACAGCCTCTTTAATAAATGGTGTTGGGAAAATTGGATAGCTTCATGCAAAAAAATGAAACTAGACCATCAACTTACACCATACACAAGAATAAACTCAAAATGGTTAAAAGACTTAAATGTGACTCGTGAATCCATAAAAATCCTAGAAGATAATGTAGGCAACAAAATTTCAGACATCATACGCAGCAGAATTTTCACTGATATATCACCTAAGGCAACAGAAACAAAGGAAAAAATGAACACATGGGACTACATCAAACTCAAAAGCTTCTGCACTGCAAAAGAAACAACCATCAAAATGGAAGGGCAACCCACTGTATTGGAGAGCATAATTGCCAATGATACATCAGATAAGGGATTAATTTCCAAAGTATATAGAGTGCTCATACAACTCAACAAAAGGAAGACAAATAACCCAATTTAAAAATGGGCAGAGGAACTAAATAGACACCTCTCCAAACAAGATATACAAATGGCCAAGAGACATATGAAGAAATGCTCAACATCACTAATCATCAGAGAGATGCAAATTAAAACAACAATGAGGTATCACCTCACACCTGTCAGAGTAGCCGTCAACAACAAAGCATCAAACAACAAGTGTTGGCGAGGATGTGGAGAAAATGGGACTCTAGTACACTGCTGGTGGGAATGCAGACTGGTGCAGCCACTATGGAAAACACTATGGTGTTACCTGAAAAAGTTAAAAATTGATCTACCTTTTACCCAGTGATCCTACTTCTAGGAGTATAGCCTAAGAAGCCTTAAACACCAAGCAGAAAGAATATATGTACCCCTATGTTCATAGTAGCCCTATTTACAATAGCTAAGATCTGGAAACAGCCAAAATGGCCATCAATAGATGAGTGGATAAAGAAGCTTTCATACATATATACAATGGCATACAATGCAGATGTAAGAAAGAAAGATCTCTTATCCTTTGAAACAACATGGAGCAACCTGGAGAGTATCATGCTAAGCGTAATAAGCCAATCAGAGAAAGACAAATACCACATGATCTCACTTATTTGTGGTATATAGTGAACAAGGTGGGCTGATGAAGGCAATGGACCCAGGGACATTGAAAGAAGTATGGTTCAGACTGAAAAACCTCAGAGTAGGGGGGGTCGGGGGGATGGATGAAGTAAACCAAAGAACTTATATGCATGTGTGAATAACCAATGGACATAGACAACAATGCTAGGGGGGTGGGGGGATGGGATGAGGAGGAGGGGGTCTAGGGGTGAAAAAGGAGAAACATCTGTAACAAAAATAAATTAATGAAAAAAATTGGATGAAAAAAAAGGCATCTACAACCCTGGAAGGGTAGCTCAATTGGTTAGAGCATCATCCCTTTATGCTAAGTTTGAGGGTTCGATCCCTAGTCAGGAGCAACCAAGGAATGCATAAATAAGTTGAAAAACAAACTCTCTCTCTTTTCTCTCTCTCTCACCTCCCTCTCTCTCCCTCTCTTTCCTCTCACTCTAAAATCAAATAAAAAAAAAACATTTAAAAAAAGGTTAAGAAAGAAAGTTCCTCAAAATTAATTTTAAAAAAGGACATCTATCCCTGGATGGTTTGACTCAGCAGTTAGAGTGTTGGCCTGTGGACCGAGGTGTCAGAGGTTTGATTCCTGTTCAAGGGCACGTACCTGGGTTTCAGGTTCGTCCCTGGCCCTGGTCAGGTCAAGTGCAGGAGGCAGCCAATCAATGTGTCTCTTTCACATAGATGTTTCTCTCTCCCTCCCTCCCCCCTTCCACTCTATCCAAAAAATCAATGGGAAAGTATCCTCGGGTGAGAATATTTTTTTTTTTTTTTTTAGAAAAAGGACATCTACAAAAAACCTACAGCTAACATCATACTTACTAGTCAAATACTAAAGTCTTTTACCCAAAGTCAGAATGTAAGGCAGTCCACTCTTACCACTTCTATTCAACTCTGTACCTGATGTCCCAGAGAATGCACTAAGACAAGAAAAGTAAATAAGAGACATATTTTGGAAAGTGTCCAGTACTTTAATAACAGCATTGATGAAATTTGTCTGTTTTGTATGATTAATTTTTGTGCATTTGAGCTTAAATCCTATGAACTTACTAAACTCAATTATTATTTCTAGTACTTTTTGGTAGAATAATTGTTTTCTTTCCAATATGCATTCATATTTTCTAAAAAGTACAAAAACAGACAAAACTCATCTATGCCGTTAGAACAGTGTCTGGTACTTGGAAAATCCTCAGTAAATGTTAGTTACTATTCTATTTATATTTGATGTAATTTCAAGTATAAATATATAAAATTAAATTGAATACAGTACAGCTATACATTTTTATAGTGTACATATACCTTATGGTAATGAATTTTCAAAGTCTTTAAATATCCAAGATGACTATGGAAATCATCTGCAGGTCTGCTGTAAAAGAGACTTTTCTGGGGATAAGAAGTTGTTTTAGCCTTAGGTGCTTTATATGATTAAATTAATTCACACTAAGCTATTAATATTGCCCTCTAAATGATTTTTTATTATTTTATTGAAGTATAATTTACATATGGCAAAATGTGTTAATTTTAACTATACATTCTAATCAACTTTGAAAAAATGCAATAACTATGTAACCTACACCCCTATCAAAATATAAAATATTGCCATCATGCCAGAAGTTCTGTGGTGTCCCATTCTGGTCATACCTCCCCCACAAGAGAACTATTGTTCTGTTATCACCACAGATTTTCTTTGTTTCAGAACTTCATATAAATGAAACTGTACAGTATGCTCTTTCTGTGCCTGGCATCTTTCACTCAGCATAATGTTAATCTTTTTTATTTTATTTTATTATGGTAAGAACAACTTAACGTGAGATTTATTCTCTTAACAGATTTTTAAGTATTAAATACATTACTGTTAATTATAGGCACCATGTCATACAGGAGATCTGTAGATCTTATTCATCTTGCTCATCTGAAACATCTTATCTCTTGAATAGCAACTTCCTGTTTCCCCCTCTCCTATCCCCTGGCAACCACCATTCTACTCTCTGTTTCTAAGAGTTTGACTCCTTTAGATACCTTATATAAGTGGAATCATGAAGTATTTGTCCTTCTGTGACTACCTTCTTTCACTTAATATAATGTCCTCAAAGTTAATCCATGTTGTTGCATATTGTGGAATGTCCTTCTTTTTAAGGCTAAATAATATTCCATTATATGTATACACCCCATTTTCTTTATCCATTCACCTGTTGATGGATATTTAGGTTGTTTCCACATCTTGGCAATTGTGAGTAATGTTGCAGTGAAAATGGTGTGTTAAAATCTTTTCAAGATCCTGATTTCAATTCATTTGAATATATACCTAGAAATGGAGTTGCTAGACCATATGGTAGTTTTACATTTTTGAGGAACTTCCATACTGTTTTCCATTGCAGTTTCATTATTTTACATTCCCGTGAACAGTCTAGAGAGGGCATTACAGAATTAACCTGAATAAAATTGCATGAACCATAGAATGCAGGCCCACGTAATCAAGGAAAGATAGGCCTTCCTAGCCTGTCACATTATAGGTAAGACTATAGATAGGTGACAGTATAATATTTTGAAATGTTAACCGTAGCTCCTTTCTTCTTGTCATTCAGAACCACCAGTCCATCATACATGCTTCAAATAGCAAGACAGTTCTGTGGTCACTGCTTCATGTGAGGGATGTGACAGAAAGTAGAAACAAAATCTAGATTTGCCTCTAGAAATCCTAGAAAGAAAAGAGAAAACTCCAGGCATAGACAGGCGTTTGCAAAGAAACAGCAGGGCTTTTAGAAATTAGGACTACCCTCTAAGGGCCAAAAGAAAATCCCCAAACTAAGGGGAGGTGGGACAAGGTATTGGTATGATGAATGATGAAGTCAGTTGGGTAGAGATAGAGGAGGCAATATCTGAGGAGGCAAGAACAAAAATGAGGATTGCACTGCAAAGGGCTACTCTGAAGAGCATTATTCCACTGTCTAGGAGTTTTGTGGGAGTATTCTGCCCATACTTAACCTTAGCAAGCACAGTCTGTTAACCACACACAAGGGATAACCTACCAGTCTCTCTCCCTATTATCTCTTATAAATTCTTTCAGTAACCACCAGCACTCCACCCAGTGACTACCAGGTGTGATGTTTGGCCAGCTGACAGTCAATATAGACAACTTCTTTAGCAGTGTCCAAGGACAGCAGGAACCCAAGAGAAGTGGGGGTGGCACTGTGTTCGTGTTGATGAAAGCTCTCACACGTGTACCTATGAATTGAGGGTAACTAGATCCTTCTTGAGCCAGGACATTAGTTAAATGCTCCTACCTTTCAATCCCCCTTCCCATGAAAACAGCAAATAGAAACCATCTAGTTAACTAACCAAAGTCAATTAAAAAGCAAGGTTTTTGCTTTTCCTTTTTCAAACTCCTGGGATCTGAGGGTATTATGGTCACATGTCATGCCATTCCCAAGGTAAAACATATATATATTTTTAGTAGAAGTTAAGGACAACATTACTATATAACATAGATATAGGGTCCTTACTTTTTTTCAGGACAGTTATATAAAAGTAGTGTGAAGCAATATGGTATAAGACAAGAAAATAAACTTTGCTGCAGACCAATGTACTAATCCCAGCTCCAGTACTTACTAGATATTTGTCACTGAACAAGATACTTAAACTGTATGAGTCTCAGTTTCCTCCTCTGTAAGTGGGGCTAATGCTACTTTCCTCGTCAGGTTTTTGTAAAAATTAGAGACAGTAACCTGATACGTGTACTAAAACTACCTATTACAATACCTAGCACATAGAAGACATTTAGTAAATGGAGTTATTAATGAAAAATCTTTCTACCAAAGTACTATCACTAAAAATTTACTTCTTTGGGTTAATGAACTCCTCAGTTAAACTGAATCATTCCTAGCCAACCTTGTAAAATACATAATTTGCCTTGAACACCTACATTTAGACTCCTCTTTTTATGTCCTTTTGTCCTTAAATTGACATTTTTAGAGGGATATATGAGAGAATTCTTAGGGAGAAATGAAACAAAGAAAAAATCCCATATTTAGTTTAGATTTGTGACTTTGGAAGTCAGGTGATAGATGTGACATATTTAAGAACTTATTTTTCTAGAAAATGGAGCCAGACCAGGCATACAATATAAATTTCCCTGATAGAGTTAGTATCTTGTCATTTAAGTACTACTCTTCAAATATGACTAAAAATATATATGTATGTGTCTTCCCCCAACTTCATGTATTTCTGATTACCTTAATCATTCATTACTTTCTCAAACATTGCAACATAAAAATGAGAAATGTCTTTTAGTTAAGAAAATTTGCAAGAGAGAACATAATAATGTGGAACAGCTGCAGCCATGAATTTTATGAATGCTTTGTTGAAAATAACATTAAATGGCAAAATTAGTTCCCAGATTAACTCTGTAGTGTTTAATGCTATGTGGAAAATTCATCATTCTTACTTATCTATGATGAGAAGAACATGAAATACCTTGATTTTGACTGGGTAGAAACCATCATCACCATCTTTATCATTTTATCCCTTTATTAAAGACCTGTTATATAGAGGGTAATGTGTAAGAAGTTGTGGGTATAAAGATAAGATGCCTGCATTTAAAGAACTTCAAATCAAATTAGTAAAAGGGCTGAATAGACAAACATGAAAGCATTGTATCAGAGTTGATTAGTAAGTATTCCTGGTTATCAGGCACTATATAGCTTCTGGGCTATAGATCTCTTCTCTGTATAATGTAGACACCCCCAATCCCAACCTATCCACTTAGTTTCTGACCTTAGTAAATATAAACATAGGGTTTTCAGATCAAATTTTGCAAAATTATGATTCACAAGCCAAATGAGGCCCAGGAACAGATTTATTACATTGTACATATTTTTAATTTACTCTTCAAATTGGTTGTTTCCATTTTTAAATTGTTTTGTTGCACTTTATAATTCAGATTTCCAGCTTTTCTTGCAATATCAAAAAATCTGGCAACACTAGATCCATTTTCCACATTACAACAATTTTCTTGTTAAATAACAGAAGCCATCTTTAGATAGGACATGGGAACTTCATTTCTTTCATAGGCTTCATCACTCCTTTTTGTTCCTTACACCTGTCTTGTTTCCTTCCCTTTACCTCTCAGTCTCTATAGGTACTTCAGTTTGTGACTCATGGCTTAGGCACACTTTCAGACTAAGCATGAATCTCATTCTGGTCAAGTTCTGATCAAAAGTTCTACCTTGTTTGTCCTACCACATCCCTTGTCTAAGAAACATTTCCAGCACTGGCAATTCGACTTTTGGCTTTCTGCTCCTACCCCTATCCCAATAATATTTCTTATTGAAAACTATACCTCAAAGGTAACTTCAACCCTATTGAAAATCACTTAATGACTATATCTTTACCAATTGCTACTGAATTTAGTGCAACCAATAATAATGAGAAGATATGGTTGGATGATCAGTTAAATGGAAAAACTATTTAATTATATGCATATATAATCTGATACAGCAAGTTCATAAGCTCCAGAACCAAGCAACGATTTCAGCAAAACCATAGTCTCCCTTCAAAATATGTAACAATAGGCAGTGATGAAACCCCCATTGAAATCATGGACTTGACAAGGATCACTAAGGAAAATGAAGACTTTTAGGTGATAGGTTGATAGGGAACTCCATATTCACATAGTTCCAAATTTCATCCCCCATGGATTGTTTGCTTGCTGAAAAGGGGGAAAAGGTTAACTTTCAATAGAAAAAGCTGGAAGTCATCATCTTTACCCAATCATCACATTAACTAGTGACCCTATCACTAATACAGAGTCAACAACACATTGTATGTCTCTCAGTGTGATGTAATACTTAACACACAACCTCATCTATGAGGTAGTCCTATGGAAAATGCTTAACCTGAATCCCATAGGTTTTAGTTCTAAATTTCAGTTTTCAGAATTATAAGGAATAAAGTTCAGTGACACCACAAGAAAAAACAAGTAAACTCAAAAGGTGGTTTATTCTATAGGGTAATATTCCCAATATCGTCAATTGTCAAAATCATAGGAAGAGAACAGAGATGACAAGATAGAAAAAAAAAAAAGGATGCAGCTGTAAGAAAGAAAGATCTCTTATCCTTTGAGACGGCATGGAGGGACCTCGAGAGTATTATCCTAAGCGAAACAAGCCAAGCAGAGAAAGACAAATATCACATGATCTCACTTATTTGTGGAATATAATGAACATAACAGTCTGAGGAACAGGGTAGACCCAGAGATGTGGAAGTAGGGTATAGACTGACACCCCTCAGAAGTGGGGGTGAGGGGGAGGGAAGAGATAAACCACAGAACTTATGTGCATGTATGCATAACTGATGGACATGGACAACAAATCTGGGGACGGGGTGGGGGGATGGGGAGGAGGGTGTCAATGGGGAAAAAAGGAGAAACATCTGTAACAAAAATAAATTAATAAAAAAATTATAAAAAAACATAAAAGAGAAATTGATTTAATTTTAACTAAAAGCATGGGCAAGAAATTCATCAAAGAACTTTTCAGTATAAGCAAGCAATGATTTGATCATTCACAGAAAGAGAAATGGTTGGCATAATATCTGAGGACAAGGAAAACCTGTGAATACAGATTTAGGTAACCACCAGCTCAGAATGGTTCACTTTGTAACCACCACCCTGAAACCACTTAGATATTAGGCCAACTTCTCCAGAATTTTGTATACCCCTTACCTATCCTTTCCTTCACTAATTCCTGCTCATCAGATTAGCCATTTCACTCCCAGTTTTGCTTTAGCTTCACTCCTGTTTCCACAGTACTCTATTCTATCGTAGGACTTAATTTACTAAATTACATATCTGCCTTTCCCTGTGGGTAGATAGCTTCTACAGGAAAAGGCTAGTATTTCCAAAGTGTCTAGTCCAGCATCTGGTACAGCATAAGAATTTTGTAAATATGCCATATCTTGTTACTTAAAATGGAATTATTTCTAGATCCTCTCTTGAGATTAGGGACCTAATTCTTAATCCCTCTTAATAACTGGGGCCCAGTTATCTGACAAGATTTAATTGTCTAACTGCCTGAAAGTCTGTCTTAATATCGCCTCCCAGTGAAATTTTATCATGCTCTTCTGCTCATCTGTCAATGTATCCCTGTTACTTAATTTTTTTAAATGTCAAACTCAATGCCACTATTCTTTCTTGTTCAATCAAAATGCTGAGATTTTCTTGGGAAATTTTTAAATACCTGAGATATGAGTGGCTTGAATGGCACTTTAGTGACACCTTAGCCACTCAACGTCCATTATCTGAACTATAGTTAATCTTGATGTAAAAGAGTGACCCAATTGAGTTGTTTCTACTGAATGTCATCAAGATAATAATTTATCCTCACTGTCACTCTCCCCAAATTGTCAGCATTTTCCTTCTGTAAAATCCCAAAGAAGCTATCAAATACAAGTCTAGTTTAAATATTGAGTATCTTTAACTATTTCTGGTCTTGTACATATCTCTTTGACACAGTAGGCTGGTCTAAAAGTATTTAGCCCCTCTAATAGAAGGCAGAAATTAGTGACTCTACATGATTCCAGAGAATATTTAGTAATAGAACTGCTATTGTAGGGCTAAATAGAGAAGTATCACTAAAATTAGAGACCATTTATTTTCAAATCTACCACTCATCAGGCAGTATTACAGCATAAGGACGTTTATTAGCTAGCTATTACTTATATTTTTTGAAAGCACCATAAGTATGTTTTATACATAGACTAAATGAGGTCCCATAAAGATCCACACATTTCATGCAACCTCTAGGAAGCAATCTAGTTCTCATTCTGGAAGCTAATAAAGGGCAATAAATAACTAGTTTTATGAAGTTTTTAAAATGTGAATATTTGGACCAGTTTGTCCAAAACAGGGAAAACAATTAGAGTCTGATATATCCTCAGATTTTCCCAAAGAAAATACATTATCTCTCTTTGCCTGACTGCTGATTTTGGTTAATTGTCAATGGGGCTTGCTGCCAAATGATACTGCAGTTGGTCAAGTTGTAGTCAGCAATCACCAGTCTTTTTTATTATATGCCATTCTAAGCTTCAAGTGCAGCACCCCACACAAATGGTCAATGCTGTGATCTGCCAAGCCAGTCCTTTTTTTGTACCTCCATCAGCATACTCCAATGCCATGTTCATTCAAGTTCCTCAGATTCATTCAAGTTCCTCAGTTACTTGAGAGCCCTCTCTTTCCTCATTTTTCTTCATAGCAATTAGTACTACATCTCTATTCCCTGTTAGAATGTAATCTCTATGATGACAGAGTTCACCACTGTACCCTAGCACCTCCAACAGTACCAAGTGTGTAGAAAGTGCTTAATAAACATTTGTTGGCCAGATAAAGAATCATAGCAGTTAACATTTATTGAGAACTTACCATGCCACACACTGCTAAGTATTTTACAATTTGTATTGCACTTAATCATTATGAGTATTACAATGAAGGAGATGCTATAATTATTCCCATTTTATAGTTGAGGAAATTTAGGATCAGAAAAATGAATTTTGCTTAGGAAGTATATATTTGTGATTACTATTAATACATCAATATTCTTTAAGGAACAGCAAAGAAATAAAGAATATTTAGGAATTTAGCATACCCTGGATGCCTATGAAGATTAAATATAATAACTAACATTTATTAAAAACTTTCTGTGGGCGAGGCACTATTAGACACTTTACATCTCTTTAAATCTTACAACTCTGTGTGGTAGGTACTATTATTATTTCAATTTTATAGATTGGAAAACTGAGGCACAGAATAGCTAAGCTACTTGCTATGGGTCTTAGTTGGTAAGTGACAGAGCTTGAATTCAAATCCCCAAAGACATCTATGAGTAGAGAGACTATATATTTGGTGGCTACTACAAAATGCTAGGGACTTTCACATGTATTGTTAAAATGCTGGGGACTTGTACATATTGTATATGATTCTAAAAAAAAAAAAAAGAACTATGTTGTACTATCTTAAGTTTATGGATGAGACAAGGACTTAGAGAAGTTTCTAGCCTAGAGTCATACAGTGTAAGAGTATTCTACTTTCAAGGCCTGTCCCAACAGGTTGGTTTAGGGATAGAAGCAGGGTAGAACTCCAGGAAAGCCTAGACTGAGAAGAGCAGTGTACAGGAAGGGGACAAAGAAAACACAAACAAATAAACAAAAAAATGACAATGACAGAGATGGATTTTGTCTGACGTATGGTATATTAGTAGCATGATGTAGTCATTAAGAACATTGTTCAACTAGGTTCACTTTTTAACTGGACTGTTCACTATCTTTGTGAATTTGACTAAATCACTTTAAATTTCAAAGCCTCAGTTTCCTAACCTATAAAATGGGTATTATAATAATGCCTTCCTTAGAATGTTGTTGGGAAGATCACCTGCTATGTAGCATGTGTTCATTAAATGTTAGAGATTCTTATGCTATTAGTGAAGAAACAAGGGACAAATGCTTAGTTCCATTGCATCCATTTACCACCCAATCCTGGCCTGGTCCCTGCTTTTCACACAGTATTAGGTAGTAAGAGACAGGAAACATAATTCTTAAAGACCCTTTATACATAATTGCTAAAGTACTTGAGCATTGTGATTTGAGGAATGACTGGATTATCTTGATTATGTTTTGGAATGATGGCTGGTCCTTTTAAACATGTCCCTAGATTTACTAGATATCTGAAAGATGTCTTAAAGTTGCATATGGACACCAGCCTTCACACCCTGCTATCTGTGGGATTTACACTGGCACTTTCCTACCTATCTTAACACTCTAAGTAAAGGCTCCCTAAAGACAGCTTCCCATTACAGTCCCAGTTGACTCATTTGCCATATGTTCTTTTCTGAAATACCCTATAATCAGTTTCCTCCACTTACTTGGTCTTTTTTTTAGAGAATTTTCCAGTACTATTTGCCAGTTCTGTATTTCCGACCTTAGTTCTGTCCACCCTTGGTACATCAGCCCATTAACTACCAGACCAGAGGATCTTCAGCCTCTAAAAATGGTGCACTTGCCCTTGGATTCTTGAATAAAGTGGAAGCTGTGTGCTAGGAAGTGTGCTGGGAGCTTCCATATGAACTCTCTCCCTGATTTATAGCAATGGCGCATGAGGCTGGGATCATCTATCACCATTTCACAGAGAAAGAAGCTAAGGCAAAAAGAAGATTAAGAGACTCTCAAAACTACATAGCTATTTGGTGGTGCTATGGTCTAAATATATTTGTGTTTCTCCATAATTCATATGTGGAAACTTAATTCTCAATGTGATGGTATTACGAGGTGGGGCTTTTGAGAGATAATTGGATCATGAGGGTAGATCCTTCATGGATGTGATCAGTGTCCTTATAAAAGAGACCCCAGAGAGCTCCCTTGCCCCCTTCATTCACATGAGCACACAGTATGAAGACAGCAGTCTATGAATCACAAAGTAGACCCTCACTAGACCTGAACCTGTTAGCACCTTGATCTTGGACTTCCAAGCCTCCATAACTGTGAGAAATAACTTTCTATTGTCTATAAGCTACCCATTATATGGCATTTTTGTTATAGTAGCCCAAAAGGACATGGGCAGGTGAGAAAGCAAAAACAAGCTAATGGGAATCAAAGATTCCAAGTCCAATGAGCTTTAGAGTAGTCTATACTTTGGCTTAATCAGCTTGTTTCTGCTTGCAATGTAAGAATGTGAGGCATAGTATATGTTTCTAAGGTCCTAGTGAATACACTTTTTTGCTGGAGAAATAATGACAGTAAGTGTCTACTGATGGACGAGACTGGTACGTCCTTATATGCCACTGTCCAGCACATTCTGCTCCTTCTTATAATAAACTTTCCCTTCTTTCTCTCATTTAATGACTCCTACCCTGCTGTGGGAGGCAAAATAATTTCTCTCCCACAAAGATATCCTAATCCTCAGAACCTGTGAATTTTACCTTGCATAGCAAATGGGACATTTCAGATGTGATTCTCATTTTCAGATGGGCAGATCATCTTGGATTCTCCAGTGAAATCATATGTATCATTACAAGGAAGACAAGAGAGTTGAGAGCGAGAGAGAGAGGGAGGGAGAGAGAGAGAGAGAGAGAAGAGAGTTGAAGATGCTATGCTGTAGATTTTTAAGATGAAGGAAGAGGGCCATGAGCCAAAGGAATACATATACAGAAAGACAAGAAAATCATTATCCTCTAGAGCCTCCAAAAGAAATGCAGTCAGGTCAACACCATAATTTTAGCCCACTGAGACATTTATTGGCCTTCTGATCCTCATCATTGTAAGAAAATAAATTTGTGTTGTTTTAAGGCACTACACTTGAGTAATTTGTTACAGCAGCAATAGGAAACTAATCTGCCCATTTTCAGGACTTAGTTCAGATATCACCTCGCTATGAAATGCTTTGATATCTCCTGAGGCAGACTCAAGTGTCAGTGGTCCTACTGCTTGGTGTATGTCCCTCTATATTACAGAATTCATCACCAGAAGCTAAATTTCACTCCATTTTGATCGTTCTCTTCCTCTCTTCTGGATATTTATTGGTCACTGTTAACAACCGTAGGGCTGAGGGACAAAGGCAGGAAATAATATTACCAGAGCCTGGGAACAAGGAGCCAAGGCTAGCAGGAAGGAGCTAGAACTTCCAGGAAGAGACACTCAACAGAAATTGGGACCCTGAAGCTTCCCAGTAAGAACTAGAGCCACAGAGGAGATACTACCAACTGCCAAAAACCCAAATTAAAGCAGGGCATGGGATATCATGGCTTCTCCCCTTCTCCTGCCCTCCAATTTCTGACTAGTGTCTTCTATTGATCAAACCTAACCAGGAGCCATGTCGTGAAGAAGCCCAGGAAATATAGTTTGAAATGGTCTAACCCCTCTTGGAGCAAGAGAAGGATAGCAAATTAATCTAAAAGCAAAATGAACCTTGCAGTTTCCCAGAGTCACTATACATTTTTCTTATTCTCTTCACTTGAACTGTATCCCCTTCTCCTATTATCTCAAATATGATTTCTTCTGCGAAGCCTTCTCTGACTACCCCAGGCTTCTGAAATCTAGTGTCCCTGCAGACCACACTATTCATTTAGTAATTAACATACAGTAGTCTCCCCCCCCCCCAACATTCACAGGGATAAGGTTCAAGACCTCCAGTGGATGCCTGAAATCACAGACAGTACCAAAGCCTATATATACTATGTTTTTTCTTATACATACATACCTGTGATAGTTTAACTTATAAATTAGGCACTGTAAGAGATTAATAACAATAACTATTAATAAAACAATAATTATAGCAATGTACTGTAATAAAAGAAATGTGAATATGGTCTCTCTCAAAATATCTTATTGTACTGTATGTACAGCATGGATACAGAGGATAAATGGATGATTCATACCCTGCAGGTTGTGGGATTGCAGCACAGCTGAGATTTTATCACACTACTCAGAACAGCGCACATTTTAAAACTTATGAATTGTTTGTCTCTAGAATTTTTCCATTTAATGCTTTGGCATCAGGTTGACTCAAAGATTCCAAGTCCAATGAATTTTAGGGTACCCTATATTGTGGTTTAAACAGTTTGTTTCTGCTTGAGTATAAGGATGTGAGGCAGAGTACATGTTTCTGAGGTCCTAGTAAATATGCTTTTTTGTTGGAGAAAAACCACTTTAAGATTCCTTATGACATTCAAGTGTAATATTTAAATATTAAGAATCAGTATAGTGCCCGGCCGGTTTGGCTCAGTGCTTGAGCATCGACCCATGCACTATGAGGTCGCTGGTTCAATTCCCAGTCAGGACACATGCCTGGATTGTAGGTCTGATCCCAAGTGGGGGGCATGCAAGAGGTGGCCAATCGATGTTCTCTCTCATCGATGTTTCTATTTCTCTCTACCTCTCCCTTTCTCTCTCTCTCTCTAAGAAAAAAAATTTTTAATTAAAGAATCACTATGGCATGAGCACCATGCAATCATAATGTATTCCAGCTTCAAAAGATCAGACCCTGGCTATAAACAAATAGTACACACACATATTGTTTGTTGCATCCTGCTGAACATCTATCTGGTTGGGCTACATGGGAAGGGGAACAGAACATTCAGTGAAGAGAAATGTCCTAAGTGCATTATTTGATTATAGAAGCGTAATTATGAAAACAGTATTATTAAGCAAAACAGTAGATTATAAAACATCATGTTCTCCCCCAAAATGTAGTAAACCATTTTGCACACACACACATTGTATGCATTGCATTATAGTATATATTGTGTTATATATTATATCTAATATATTATATATAACTATATATTTTATATTATGATATTCTATATTTTCCATAAACACATACACAAATACACAAGCACTAAAAATATAGAGTATAAAGCAATGGTTACCTAGGTACCCATTAAGGGTTATCATTATTTTCCTCTTGTTTTTGCTTATTTACATTATCTGATTTTTCAACAACACTCAAATATCACTTATATGATAAAAAAAGTTTTCAAACTAAATTAACTCCTTTCCTTCAAATGTTTCATTAATCTCTAGCAGGTGGATAATGCATGAAAGGGAAAATAGAGGATGAGGGCTATAAAATATGCTCTAACAATACATTTTTAAGTACCCAATAACATGGGAAGGTTTTATACTCTCTCTAGCCCTCAAAGAATCAACATGAAAAATTAAGTTTCATCCAAAATTGCTGTTGCTTAGCACTGTTCAGAGGAACAAACAAACAAAAACAAAAAACAAAAGAAATGAAAAAGATTATCTCATATGGGGCCTGGCTTAAAACTTTGAGTGGAGATCAGTATTTCATAAAATAGGAGATTGGTTTAGAAAATTATTACTCACCTGCCACCTCAAATGACACTTCAGCAGTCTTTGCATTTTACTTACTTACAAGACTAAATATCCTGTGGCTTGATCACCGAGGTCAACCATAATCTGTATCTCCTCCATGATCAGGCAAGTGGGAGTTCATGGCCAACATTTGGATTAACAGCAGGTAAACACAGAGTCCAGGCAGACAGGCCAATCCAAGATGCAATAACAAACCTAGTTCTGTTCTGACCCTACATATGAGGGGAGCTGGCAGCTGTGGGTGCCCAACAATGACAACCCAGCTGACTGGGACAAAAACACAATGTTTCCAGTGTGATATATTGGGTGATCTCCATATAACTATGATTACTTTTCTTTACTGAGACTTTTTACTGCTATTTTAGTTCTATGATTCTCAAAAAGTTCCTGCCATGGTGACACTTCCATTCTCTCATTCTCATCTTAGGCTATTACGAAGACAGTGACAAACCCCATGTGTTTCCACTTCTGGTTGCTTTCCATTAACTTTTTCTTTGACTTGGACCTCAAAGTTAGGTCAGTTCAAAGTCTGAATATTTAATTTCTTCTTTTCAAGAAATTAACATAACTTATTAATAAACCTTGTATTTTCAAAAAGGTTTAGCAAAATGTCAACTGCATTTCTAGTCCATAAAGATAAAGAGCTATATTTAGCTTGTTCTAATTGAAAATAGCTAAATTGCTGCTTGGTATGGGAGAACAGCGTAATCTGATCAATTCATGTCTCATTAAAAAATCTTTGACATTTGAATTTCTTTAGTGCTATTTATGGTTTGAATGAATATTGTTCCACTGAGTTTGAAATACAGCAAACATCTAAATTGTATTATTGATCCTCATAAATCATGTCAAGTTCATCAATCTCCCATGTCGTAAATCCTGGTCATGTGAAAGGTGTTTTGTAACTCTCATTGTTAGTTAAAGAGATTTGGGTTCTAGGTGAATTGTCCCATGATAGCCATGCAGAATGCTCCCTAAAGCAGCAGTTCTCAACCTTCCTAATGCCATGACTGTTTAATACAGTTCCTCATATTGTGGCGACCCTCAACCATAAAATTATTTTCGTTGCTACTTCATAACTGTAATTTTGCTCCTGTTATGTCTTAGGCGACTCCTATGAAAGGGTCATTCAACCCCCAAAGTGGTCACGACCCACAGGTGAGAACCACTGCAAAGTAATGGATATCAAGCTGTCAGTCAGTTTGATATGCAATCATTGCCACTTGATCAAAGCTGTAAAGTAAAACTCAAAATCTGAACCAACTGACAACCTGAGGCTCAGTTCTCTATCAAGCATAAATAGAACAAAGATCTGCATGTTCACAAGCCAGTGTCAGTGCATCTACTTCGTCTTTGTGTTCCTTTTAAACATTTTCCCTATGATTAAGAACCAACCAACCAAACAAGAAAACAAAACCTTCCATGAAAAGGAACTCACTCAGTATTGAAGAGGTGAAGGGAATAGGTTATTTTGTCTGGCTGCCCTTGGGATGTATGTTCAGACTCCAAGAATGGGGTTTTCTAGGGAGAACTGACACTTAAAAATCTAGAAGCAAGGTGCAAATGGAGGAGGCGGAGTGAGCCATTAAATTCACCCTCATACAATAACCTTATCCAAACTCCACGGAAGACAGAAAGCAGCAGGAACCAGTGGTGGGGTTCAAGACTTTCCTAGCATGAAAATGTGTTTGTGTGCATGTGTACATATGTTTTTGTCACTCTCTATATGTGTGTGAGTACATGTGAATGTGGGTTGTGTATGTGTGTATGCATGTGAAGCTCTATGTTCCAGTTTGTGTGTATGTGTAGGTCAAGGGAAGGTTTCAAAGGCAAGAATAGAAATGGGCTCCTGACATCATTCTCTTTGGCCTTTCTGTCATATGACTGTCCTTTCTATTATTAACCATATTAAATTATTAACCATATTCTTGGCCTTACACTTGGTGGGAGGGAGAGGTACCAAGACATAGCAGGTGAGAAAAATGTGGCTTTCCTGTCAAGAAAGGTAATCTGTGGTTGACATTTCTTGCTCTTTTGTAGTGTGCCTTTGGGATGATCAAAAGAAACAAAGAACATGCAGCAAGAAGGTAGGAAACTGGACCTTCAAGAATCTGCTCCCATTTTAGCTGTCTCCATTGTCTAACTGGTATCAGTAATGTAGAATGACTTTCCATTCTGTTTCTTATGTGATACTTCTCACCTTCCCTAATTCCACATTAATTCACTGTGAGCATCTTTTCCCCCCCACCCTTCTGTCAGTTTTGCTTGCCACTCCCATTCATCCTCTGAGACTGGACTCAGGCCCCAGGGCAACCTTCTCTAGCCTTCCAAACTGAAAGTTCCACTTTTGGCTTTCACTGCCACCTGAATAAATACTCTTCCAGCACATTTATATATTAAAAATATTGGTTTGCTGTGCCCCACCTACTCCACCCCCAATCACTTCACAAGCTTTGTCTCCTCAATGCCAAGCACAGTGCCTGTTACCAAGCAGGCATTCAATAAGCGTTTGCTCAAATATACTTGTCAATGTAAGAAATATCCAAACTGTAGAAATTTTTATTCATTTATTTGAGATAAACGGATGAAATTGCTGGGAAGCAAGATCTCAGATGCTCCTGTGAATATCTTAAAGACAGGAATTCTGTCTTCTTCAGCTCTCTGTTATCATTACTAACACAGTACCTGACATGAAAGTTAGACTCAATATTCACTGAATTGTAACAGGTTTTCTACCCCACAGTCAGGTTTCCCTTGGTCTTCCAAAATAAGATTGACCCTTCAATTCAGCTATATTTCCTCAAACTCATTCATGGTAGGACTCAGTACATAAGCCCTGAGTTGAGTAATTAAATTGTCTTTACAAGAGCTGCCTTTGCCTAACACCCTAAAGATGTCATTTCCCTTCTTAAAAGTCTATAGTCAAATACATAACATGAATTAATTGATACAATTAATATTTTCTGAGGGCCTGCTATGTGTCTGACACTGTGTAGGTTCTGTGGGGAAATATAAAGATATATGAGATATAGTCTCTGTCCTTTGGAAATTTGTCCTTTGGGAGTTTATAAAACATAACCAAATCACTCTGGTACAAGGCTATGAGTGACAAGTGCCATATGAGTGTTTGTCAACAAGTTACCAGTGCAGAGGAAGATGAGAAGTTCTCCTTCTGGTATAAACAATAAAAGCTTCCCAAAGAATGGGACACTAAGCTGCACCTTAAATGATGGGTGGGATTTGCATAGGCAAAGAGGAAGAGCTTGTACACTAGAAGTAAAAGGGATAAGGTGTTAACAGTCACAGAATTAGGAATTTCTAAGAACCCCAATCTGGGGCTTTGCACTCTATGTTTTATTTTTTTAAGAGGTAAAAATGTCTTGAGAATATAATGTGGCTGGTCTTTCAACTTCTGGAGTACAGCGCCAAATGCTGTGCTTTACAATCAGACAGGGAGAGAGCAGGCTATTTCCTAGAGTGATATAAATCTTCTAGTGAGCTGACCACAGAATGGGTTATTCTTGGGAATGCATATGCCTTTCCCATTGAATACTGTCATTGCCTGTTTAATAGACAGTTGCATTTTAAAGAGAATGGTATGGAATGAGAGGGAGCAAAAGTGAAATTTCAGCAGTTTTGTAATAATGGTACATTTCAACCAAGATACAAAGTTCACAAAAAAGTTCCATAAGAAACTTATGAACAGAAAGTTTTCTCATAGTGAATAGAGTTTTGTTTACATGATGCCATGCATCTAATTCAAACAAACAAAAATATTCATCAGAAATAATGCCTACTTGGTATTAAGCTTTTGGAATTATCCAGAAATACTTGGATGGTGGGCCAATATTCTGTTTTCCTCAGCATAAAACAGAGAAATCAGCATTGTGTAGACTCAACCTTACTCAACTTATTGGCACACCAAATCATTGAGCAGGCTCCCAATTATACTACCAGGCATTTCTGCTGGAGTCTCTACCACCTCACTGATTTTAAAGAGGAAATGTGTGCTACAGCATGGATAGATTGGATTTTTTATAATAGCGACTCACCTAATTTGCCTTCAGTTTTGTACTAGTCATCCTGCTATGTCGATTTAAAGGCACCATTCCCTCTTAGCCGATCTGTTTAAAGAGGATTCAAATGGTTCTATTTAAATGATTAAAATGTCGGAAAATTTGATACTAAGTGCACAATGGTCCTAACTTTTCATTAAAATCCTTACATAGCATAGGTAATGGTAAAAAATATTTAAAGTAGATTAAGAATAGAACAAAGAAATGAAGTGCAACTGTGACAGGGTATGAATATTAATGATGCCTTTTTTTAAAATTCCTCTTCTCATACAGTACCAGCCCCCGTGCTTTTTGATTCTAGATCTTATTTAACTTATACTGCAACACTGAATACCAACTCTTGGTGCTCTGTGATATGATACATATATAAAGATATAATTAATCTTCAGTCTAATATCTGTCTGAAAGATGAGGTGCTAAACCACGGTATTATGACTCCCCACTGCCTAAGGGATAAAGTCCAATCTCCTTAGCCTGACATACAAGGCCCTCCTCAGGCTGGTCCCAATTGGCTTCTTCAAAGGTATCTCTCATGCCTTTACCCAAATCCTGTTCTGTAGCCAATGTGGTCTCTTCACTGCCCCCTGAAGAAGCCACAATTAGTCTGCCCTCCACATATTTTTTTTTTTTATGTTGTCCGTCTCATTTTAATTCCCACATTTTTTTCAACTTCTACCCATTCCTCAAGTCTCAGCACAAGTTTTTCTTCTACAAAGCTTCCATCAGCCACCCTAAGCCTCAATGATTTCTCTCTCTCCAAATTATACCAGTCTTATGACATACTGTCTTTTTTAAATAATATGTATATCTTTAACTATAAACTCCTTAAGGACACAGGGAAAATGTTGTGTTCATTTTGCAACCATACACAGCTCTTAATAATATAGCACAGAGCTGGACTAAATAAATCACTTATAATGTAAGTTAATAAATGGATAGATAAGAACATAAAAATGTGTATGTGTAAGTCCACCATACCAGCTTCGTTTTCTTTCTGCTGAATACCCCCAGATCTTTTGTCTTCTAAAATGTAAACATTCTTTGTAAAAAAAAATAGCATCAACATACAAACTTGCAGCGAAGCTCATACCATTCCAGATGCCTAATTCTCTGTCCTGTGATTCCTACATAATAAGTCCAATTGATTTCAAAGGATAGTGTATTGATAGATGCTTGGAGTATTTGAGAAATAGCCTTTCTTTTAATAATGATAAAGTTCTAAGTCTAGAAATTGTTCAGTAACAATGTCTCTGTGGTATTTCAACTGCTAAAGAAAAATAAAGCAACCAGGAAGTAAAGGTACTTATTTCAATAAATGTTCAATAAAAGTATATAAACACAGCAAGAACTATAAACTTTCCATGGACATACCTCTAAAATGTGCCACTAATACACAGTCTACATGCAGCATATCATCTATAACTCAATTTTGTTCCTAAGAAGAAAACAGAAGAAATTTCAATGAAGATTTAAATGACATAAAGCAAATATTTAAAGTGTTTATAT
Source organism: Tadarida brasiliensis (assembly GCA_030848825.1). Lineage (NCBI taxonomy): Eukaryota > Metazoa > Chordata > Mammalia > Chiroptera > Molossidae > Tadarida > Tadarida brasiliensis. The sequence goes on from CM061280.1 coordinate 43,091,482, forward strand.
GTATACGGAATCTTCTCTCTTCTGTAAAAGAAATTTTAGAACTTACCTCCCTCCCCCAGCTGATCTATCCCATTCCCCATCCTTACCTTTTACTACCCCAGCTTAGAGCAAGAAATGTCCCCCGTCATGTTCAAGGGTAGATCTTCACTTGTGTTCTCCAATCTTCTTTTCTCTTTGCCCAACTCTATTTCAGATTAAATAGTTAGTGCCTTTGCTATTTGTCCCTCAGCTTGAAATATATCACTTATGTTTGTATATATTATTTTCATGTATTATGACATTTCAAACATGACTATTTGATCTAACTAAATTATAAATTCTTTAAGGGCAGACATCCCTCACACAACCAAGAGAGTATTGAATATACAGAAATCAGTGTTCAGCGCCTACATAAATATACAGAGCTCAAAAATTATAACTGTCTGACATCCTTTATTTTTAAAAAGGTGACAAAAACATGTAGTCCATATCTCCATCTTTCAGGAAATTCACTATGTATAAATTACAACCCATGTTCTGCTATCCTCCTTTATACTTTACTGTGATCTAGCTAAGCAGGACTGGGTCCCACAAACCACACCACACTCCTCCCTTTTGTGCCTTTCTACGTGTATTTCCCTTCTGCTTCCTATATGTCATTCCCTTCTCCTGGAATATATTGTTCCTTCCTCTGCTCCCCCATGCAAACCCTATCTAGACCCACCTCAATTTCTATTTCCTCTGTGAAGCCCTCCCTAGAAAATTGAGTCAACATTTCTCTCTTTTCCACCTACCCACTGAATTCATCATCTCCCACTGAATTTGCTACTTGATTTTATTTACACCTGGATTCTCTTTCCAGTGTTCTTTATTGGTTTCATGCAGAGTGGACAGAATAGTAGCATCTGATCAAATCATATTTACTCAACCCAAACATGTTTAATTGGTGTTGGAGAGCCAGTGAACAAAATCCAAAATCTTTAACATAACATTCAAAGCCCTCCAAAGTGTTTCTAGCCTACCTTGCCAATTTTTGGCAAGACTCTAAGACTCTGTCTTTGTTATCTTGGGCTGCCATAACAAAATGCCATAAACTGGGAGGCTTAAACAACATAAATGTATTTCCTCAGTGTTCTAGAAGCTTGAAGTCCAAGATGAAGGTACTAGCATGGTCAGTTTCTGGTGAGAGCTATCTTCCTAGCTTGTAAATGGGTGCCTTCTTGCTGTTTCCTCATATGACAGAGTGAGAAAGAGAGAGGGAAATAGGAAAAGAGGAGAGAGAGTGGAAGGGAAAACATGCTCTCTGGTTTCTCTTATTATAAATAGAGCACTAATGCCATTATGAGGGCTCCATCCTTATGACTTCATCTAAACCTAATTATCTTCTTAGGGTCTCATGTCCAAATACCATCACATAGGATGTTAGTGTTTTAATATATGAATTTTGAGGGAACACTATTCAATCTATAGTAAACTCCCACTATACCACATACAATCACCCAAGTGAATGAATAAGTATGTAGACTAAGTTTGTAGACTCTAGATTCTACCACTCATCAGCCATGTAGACTGGACAAGTAATCTATTTTGAGTGTTAGTTTCCTATCTATAAAATGGAGATAGTAATGATACTCACTTAATAGGATTACTCTGATGCATAAATGAGATAGTTTACATAAAACACATAGCCAGTACCTAATACAAAGTTAAGTATATGTTAAATGGGTACTATGCTTATGATGTGCTCATCTGGCTTCATTTCCTAGAACATCTTCTCACCAGGTCTGCTTATCTATCACTTGCTATCAATCTTTCAAGTCCCAGCTCCAGATACTACCACTATATCCTTCCCAAGCCTCCTCAGATCCCTTGAGTCAGAATCATAGTCTCTATCATCTTCTAATGTACTCCGTTTATGCCTCTACTTTGACACTTACCATAGGCTGCCTTAGTCTACTTAGATGAGACATTTAAACATAAAAGAATTAAACAGTAAGCTCATGGCTTGGAAGTATACGTATTACCTTGCCCACAGTAGGTTCTCTGTGCAATGAACTTCACTGGGCAAAGAGTAAGGATACCATAGTTTTATTCCAATGGTGTTATCTCTATATAGTGGTAGTATTTTGAAAGAATCATTCTTAAAGTTTTTGCCTCAATTTTTTCAACAATTAAATGAGAAGACATCCCCAGTTTATACATATTACTTACCAATAAACATGTACATTGTAGGAACTTCATGGAATCTGATTATGAATCCCAGCTCTGCCCCTTACTAGGTATATGACCCTGGACAAGTCTTTTGTTGTTTAGGTTTCTTCCCCTGAAAACAGGAATACTATGACATTTTTTAAAGGATTTAAAAAGACTTGTGTAAATGTCTGAAGCCTGTTGGAACTCAGTTGAAACTCAGTAAGTGCTAACTCCTTCCCTCATTCCCCAGTGCCACCCAGGGCAAGGACACACTTTTCTAGTTATGCTTCCCTTCCTGCCTCCACAGTTGAAACATGACATGGAGACCATTGTTTTCTATGGGGAAAATGCATTCCAAATTCCAAGCATCTGACTCACAAATAACATTGGAACACAAGCCAGATATGAGTTACCAACTTTCTGTACTTCTTTTCTTTTCTACTCAAGATCAAGCCTAGAGCTAGGTGCTCCAAAGTGCTGCTACTTACAGAAACTATATAACTGAAGAAATCACTTACAAGTCCCTGTACATACAATGTGCTCTCTTGTAGCAAGTCTTTGACCTGCACTTTCTACTTGGAATATTCTGTCTCCTCTACCTCACCTTCTCTTCCAAGTTTACCTCAGGCTTTACTTCCTTCTCAGACTCTGATCAATTCCCCTCATTCCCCATGTGGCTAGATACTCTTCTCTGTCCCCAGAGGCCACACATTCCTGCCACTGCTAGAACACTTATCACAATTCATTGCCACTGACTAGCTACCTATTTGCTTTCACTTGATGATAGGGACTTTTATCGTTGTGTCTCGTGTGTAGGATAATACCTGACCTTTAGTAGGCAGTCCAAGAGAATTTCCTAAATGATTAAAAAACCAGGAGCTACAGATACAGTGGAAAACACACAGGATAGTTAACAATATTATGTGCTTTCTTTTTTTAAAAAAATTACCTTTATTGTTGAAAACATTACCAATGTCCTCCCTTTTTTTCCCCATTGGCATCCTCCTCTCTGCTCCCACCCCACCCCAGGCTTTCATCACACTATTGTCTGTGTCCATGGGTTATGCATATATACATATAAATTATTTGGTTAATCTTTTCCTGTGCCCCCTTTCCCTTTCCTCTGAGGTTTGTCAGTGTGTTCCATGCTTCCATGTCTCTGGATCTATCTTAAATAGCTAAGTTAGCACAAGGATCTACGGATGCAAGAGGTTCAAAATGGGGACTATTCTCAATAATTGTCTATCAAAATAGAAATTGTTACTTTCCAAAAGTGAAACAAAATAATGGTTAAAGCAAGATACCTAAAGAAATTCTTTCCATCCTAAGAGATAGTTTGCAAATGTGCTGCTGATGAGTTTCCAATGTCAACCCAGTTTCCATTTAGACCAAACTATGATTAATGTAAGCTAGCAATGTCATAACAGGTGGTTGAGGGAAAGTGTTTTTGATTATTCTAGGGAGAACCAAAGTGTGAGAATATGTCAGTGGGCTCTGTCTAGGAGAATCAGTGCTCTGAGTTTAAAAACAAATATCAGTTCTCTAGAGAGGACTATTTCTGGAGTGGAGAAAGAGACTGTCAGGCCACCATAGCTTGATGGAAATGTCCCCAGAGAACATGAGATTCCCTTTGTCTTGACTCTATGCTTACAGCGTAATATTCTGATACATCATTCCATCACCAGAATGAACTTGCCAATCAGTTGGGGGTGACTTGTACAAAATATTGACACCAGTTACACTGCTGGATACAATTTTTACCATAAATTAAGAAAATGGATCTCTGAAGATCAGATTTGTCTGATTTTGATTAGCATGGGAAAACTGATAAAAATGAGTTTCCACTCTGAAAAACTAAGACACAAACCCAGGATCTGGAGTGGCCTCATCAAGAATGGCATTCACCCATGCCACTTTGCCTGAAATGGACAGTACCTCACTAGCATCATTTCACCCCTTACCAGAAACTTCAGTAGAGCTATTGTCTATTTCATGGGGCCCAACACTAATGACATCAAGCACATTTTCCAACCCAGACTCAGTAACACCATTATCTTTGTTCTATTTCAGGGCCACAGTTTCAGTCAACTTGGCCTGCCGTGAGGTTCAAAGTCAATGAAGCTTTAATAATTAACTACTATGAAAAAGGCAACAATTACAGGGGAAATTGGTGGGGAAAAGATGGTACCTGGACCAATGAAAACCTACAAAGAAACAATGCCAAAAATAAAATAGATCTGTGACTTTACTTCAAATCCCCAAGAATATCACATAGCACATTACACCAATGCCTCTCTAACTCTCTGATCTCATTTCTATTCATTCTCTCAAGATACCACCTGCCCTCCAGTCACATAATATATTGGCAGTTCCCTGTTATGTCCATGCTTTTACATATGCAGTTTATTCTGCCTAGAGTATCCTCCTCACTCTGAATTTTCTGATTCAGCTTGAAAGGGAACAGAATAAATCACACCAAAATATGCCTTTTTAGCATAAGGACTATTTTGAGCTAGTTATTAAGAAACGGCAAAGGACATGTTTGAAAACTGAGTAGAACTTACCCTTTTGTAAAGGATACTTACTTTTTTATTTTTATTTTTTCTTTATTAATTTTAGAGAAAGAGGAAGGGAGAGGGAGAGAGAGAAACATCGATAAGAGAGAACATCAATTGGCCACCTCCTGCATGCCCCCCCACTGGGGATTTAGAACACAACCTGGGCATGCGCCCTGACCGGGAATCGAAATGGCGACATCTTGGTGCATGGGTCAACACTCAACCACTGAACCATACCAGCCGAGTAATATAAGGGAAATCTCTGTTTGTAAGGGTGTCTCTCTCTCTCTACCAGGAAGAGGAAGATGATTAAATCTCTATAAACTCTAGTCGGTGAAGACAGCAATGATTTAAATTTGCATAACAGCCTTACCCTTGTTTACTGTACTTTCCCTGGTAATCTCTCATAATTGACTGCCCCCACCTCTCCAAAAAATCTTTTTTTTTTTTTCTGGTCTAGTTGGAAATGGTATTTAAGATTTTTGCTTGGGCCATTTCAGGGAGTTACACAGTTTTCCTGGGTCTCTCCCATGTATTCAGGAGGTATATATGTTGCTAAACTTCTGTTTTTCCCATTAGCCTATTTTTTTTTTATCCTCACCAGAGGAAATTTTTGCATTTATCTTCAGATAGAGCGGGAGGGAGAGAGGGGGGAAGAGAGAGAGAAAAACATCTATGTCAGAGAGACACATCGACTGGTTGCCACCCACACAACCCCAATCGGGTCTGGGGACAAACTGCAACCGAGGTACGTGCCTTTAGCAGGAACCAAACTCGGGACTCTCTGGTCCGTGGGCCAACACTCTAACCGCTGAGCCAAACTGGCCAGGGCCCCATTAGTCTATCTTTTATTACTGAGGAGTTCTCAGCCAAGAATCTAGAAAGGTAGAGAATAAATTATTTTTCCTCCCCTACAAGCTCAATTTATTTCTTAAGTTTCTAATGAAAATAGGTTGTGTCCTCTTATGTATCTCCATAGAATCCTGTGCATATGCTTATCAAAGCTCTTAATTTACTGCATTATAATTCCTGGTCTTCCTCTCTATATTCCCTCTTATGCCATCAGTTCTTTGAAGGAAGATGTGGAATCTTATTCATTTCTGTATCTCCAGTTTTCTGATAAATAGTAGGCACTTATTAATATATGTTTGCTGGATAAATTATTAAATGCCTATATATGAAAGAGTACAGTAGAACTCCAGGAGGATGATTCAACTATTGGAAGCCATGAAACTTGAGTTATAAACAATTTGCTTTACATAGTTCCACACTGAACTTTCCAATGTGATTTTTCCATGTCTCAAGTTTCCTCTTCAGCAGCTTTGCCATACTAAAACCATCAAACACTGGAGATTTTGTTTTTAATTGTTGGTCACTTTCTTAATGAAACTCAAAATAAATCATTCTACTGCTAACAGACTTTGCTCAATAACCAGAGGCTGAGTTAAAAGGAAGAAGAGAAAATCAACACCAAAATGGTTTAGAAAAATGTTGCAATGTCTTTCCATGCCTGCACGAGCTCTTTGTGAATTGGATCCCATATTTATCTTTCCTTCTGGGTATTTTAAATATTGTCAGACTAAGTAATAAATGTCAGATAAGTTAAAAAATATCTGGTTAAGAGGACAGCATTTCTTACATAGCCAAAGAAAAGGTATTCAAAACTTCCCACATAAATGTGGCTTTCGAACATTTACAGACATGAGACAATGTCATACTTTCTGGAGAGGATAGAGAATTTTTTTTCTTGTTCCTCTTCCAAATTTTCAACAAATACTTCCTTTTCCTCCCAGTGATATCACACTTCAGCCTGTCAACAAAAGAGCTAGGAAGAAAGAAAAAAAAATCTATATCATTAACAGCCACAAAACTGCTGCTTCAAATGTCCATTTTTGAGCTAACTTGCAATCTGGCCTAGGACAAAATTGAATACTTTACATCTCCTTTTTTGAACATTGTTACTCTTCCTTCACATTTCTCTCTTTTCTCCCTCCCTCCCACCCTCCCCCACCCTCTCCCAGCCTCTCCCTCTAAGATACATCTGGAGTTCTTATTTTCTTTTTTTTCCCCTCATCTTTATTGTTGAATGTATTACAGATGTCCCCCCCTTTTTTTCCCATTGATCCCCTCCTCCCCAATCCTGACCCCTCTCCTGCCTTCCCCACACTAATGTCAGTGTCCATTGTTTAAGTTCTTTAGTTTATCTCATCCCGCCCTCCCTCCCCCCTTCCCTTTGAGGTTCACCAACCTAACAACCAATTTGTACTTCTTAATTCCTTCAACTTTTTCACCCAGCCTCCCAGTCCCCACCCATCTGGCAAGCAACAAAAAGTTCTCTGTATCTATGAGTCTGTTTCTGTTCTAATTGCTCATTTTGTTTATAGGTTCAATTGTTAATAGATATGTATTAATTGCCATTTTATTGTTCATATTTTTGTTCTTTTCCTTCAGGAAGACCCTTCAACATTTCATATAATACTGGTTTGGTGGTGATGAACTCCTTTAGCTTTTTCTTATCTGGGAAACTCTTTATATGGCCATCAAATCTAAATGATAGCTTTTCAGGATAGACTAATCTTGGTTGTAGGTCATTGTTTCTCATCACCTTGAATATCTCTTGCCACTCCTTTCTGGCCTGCAAAGTTTCTTTTGAGAAATCAGCTGACATTTTTATGGGAGCTCCTTTGTAGGTAACGAACTCCTTTTCTCTTGCTGCTTTTAAGATTCTCTCTTTGTATTTAACCTTTGGCATTTTGATGATGATACATCTTGGTGTGGGCCTATTGGGGTTCATCTTGTTTGGGACTCTCTGTGCTTCCTAGACTTGTATGTCTGTTTCCTTCACCAAGTTAGGGAAGTTTTCTGTCATTATTTCAAACACGTTTTCAATTTCTTGTTCTCTCTCTTCTCCTTCTAGCACCCCTATGATGCGAATGTTGGCATGCTTGAAGTTATCCCAGAGGCTCCTTACACTATCTTCATTTTTTTGGATTTTTCTTTTCTTTTTGCTGTTCTGATTGGGTATTTTTGCTTCCTTATAATCTAAATTGATAGTTTGCTTCTTGGCTTTACCTACTCTACTATTGATTCCCTGTAAATTATTCTTTATTTCAGTTAGTGCATCGTTCATTTCTGACTGGTCCTTTTTTATGCTCTTCAGGTTCTCACTAAGTTCCTTGGAGGTCTCATTAAGTTCCTTGAATGTCTCACCAAGTTCCTTAAGCAACCTTATAACCTGTGTTTTGAACTCTGCATCTGAATGATTGGGTATCTCCATTTTGTTTAATTCTTTTCCTGGAGTTTTGTTCTTTTCTTTCATTTGGGACATGCTTCTTTGTCTCCTCATTTTGGCTGTTTCCCTATGATTGTTTCTATGTATTAGGTAGAGTTTCTATGTCTCCTAGGCTTTGTAGGGTGGCCTATTGTTGTAGGTGTCTTGTAGGATCTAGTGGCACAGCCTCCCTGATCACTCCAGCTGGGCCCTCGAGGTGCACCCCTTGTGTGGACTGTACACCTTTCTATTGTAATTGAGTCTTGATTGCTGTTGGCACATCAATGGGAGGGATTTACTCAAGCTGATCAGCTGCAAGGACTGGCTATGCCCACTGACCACTGACCTCTGACTACCTTGGAGGATCAGCTGTGTAGGGGCCCACCACACAGAGCAAGATCAGTAGGGCTCTGGTACCCACTGAGTCCACTCACTGAGTGTGTCACTTGTGGATGTGGTTGGGTGGTGGTGCTTCGACGTGGTCTGAAGCTGTCCACTGGGTGTGCTGGCTCTGGGGCAAGGTCAGCCACTGCCTGTGTTCTACCCAGCGCCACCAGGCATAAGCTACAAAGTGATCTGCCGATGGCTGCTTCTTGTGTTGGGCTTGGAGATGCTCAGGAAAAGCCAAGTTGTGAACCAAGGCAGGCTGCTTCTAGTGCCAGTCCTGGGGCCACTTAATGAGGAGTATGGGGCTTGCTGAGACCAGATGCTGCTTGTTTGAGATATTTTAGGAAAATCTGAAGCATGATCCAAGACAGGCCAATTCTATGGTAAAGCCTTTGGAAATAGCTTGGGTGGGCCCAATAGTTGAGTGGGGCAGGGCCTCAGGGAATCACCATGGCAGGGCAAACAGGTTGCTGGAGTCCCAGATATGGCAGCTGTCTGCCACCCCAGGGAAGGGCTCACCAGAGGAACATCAGCCTCTGCCAGCATGTCTATTCAGGAGAAAGTCGCCCCTCCAGCCCTCATCCTGAGGCCAAACAGCTCAGTTCTTCCCTGTATGTCTCTAGTGCCCCTCAAGCTGCCTCCCCTCCAAGCTTTGAGGGAGCAAGTCCGAGCAAGTCCAAGTAAGTCCATGTGCAAGCCCTTTAAGAGGGGCTGCCTGGGGCTCCAGCAGCCACAGCTTCCCTCAGCCTCAATTCCCGCTGGTTTTACAGCCAGAAGTTATGGGGACTTCTCTTCCTGGCACTGGAACCCTGAGCTGGGTGCCTGGTGTGGGACGGGAACCCCTCACTCCTCAGGGAGGACTTTTCCAGCGGAGGTGTCCTCCTGATTTTTATCCACCACACATGAGTGTGGGACCAGCCTGTCCGTGCTGGAGTTCTTATTTTCTAATGTCCTTATATATTCTGTAATTTTGCTTTAGGTAGAATTATGGAATTGACTTTTGGTGTTATTTTATATTTTTGATATATTGATTTTAGTTTTAGGCACTTGATTTCATAAGATTATAGATAAATTCTGGTTTTTACACTTCAAAATCAAATACATATGTTTGGCTATGATGTAGACATTATTTGCTTAATATTTTATTTTTATTACCTTAACACATAACTTTGTATTATAAGTAAACTGACCAGCACTATTTACAATAGCTAAGATCTGGAAGCAGCCCAAGTGTCCACCAGTGGATGAATGGATGAAAAAGCCGTGGTACCGTTATACAATGGAATACTATGCAGCTGTAAGAAAAAAAGATCTCTTACTTTTTGAGATCACATGGAGGGACCTGGAGAGTATTATGCTGAGTGAAATAAGCCAGTCAGAGAAAGACAAGTACTACATGATCTCACTTATTTATGGAATATCATGAACAAAATGAGCTACCAATCAAAATAGATCCAGAGACATGAAAGTAGGGAACAGACTGACAAACCTCAGGGAAAGGGAGGGGGGAGGGGTTGTTGGGAAGAGATAAAACCAAATAACTTATATGCATATATGCACAACCAACAGGCACAGAAAATAGTTTGGGGAAAGCAGGAGGTGGGTGGAGTGGGGAGGAAAGGGTCAATGGGGAAAAATGGGGGACACCTGTAATACTTTCAACAATAAAGATAACAAAATGTAAACTGAAATGATTAGTGGATGAATACCCTGGGTCCTCTCACAGCCCTAGTAGGAATTTTCTATACAAAGCAGTAAAGGTTTCTAATGTTTAAAAGTCTTTCTGAATTACAGAGAAATGCAATGTAGACTCTTGGATTACATACTAGAGGGGAATTGGGAGGCAGGGCATTAGGTAAGTCATTTAACTCAGTGGAAAGTCAAATCAAGCCAACCCCTCAGAATTGTGCCTACATTCTGAACACTACTGCGTGCCAGATGCATCTCTGCAAGTAGAACATTGACTTTACTTAGTTATTACAGGTTTGTCTCCTTAATAACAAAAACTTCCTTTACTTTTCATTTATCTAAGTAACATTGTGACCCTATTTTGATGTCCCAAGCGAGAGGTGAAAACAAGCATTCCAATACTTTCAGCAGAAACATTTACTATTGTTGATAAATTGGCTTTTAAACATTTCTCTATGCTTTGGTGGTAAAACATTCATTTCCCAGAGCTAAATAAACCTGGGATGAACACCACCAAGTCAACTCAAAGAACTAAAACTAGATAGTAATGGGGACCTAAATCTTCAATATCTCTATAATTTAAGTTATAATGTACAAGTTCTTTAGCATAGCAGGCCATATCCTTCATAATCTGTCTGCCACCCTTCTAGCTTTAATTTCTGTGCCTTCTTATCATTCCACTACACTTCATCTACTCTAATTTCTATGCATTGGCTCATGCCCCTTCCCATCCTACCCTCTATTCCCATTGTGTCTAGTGAACCCAAGGCTCAATGCAAATTATCAAGTGTTCCATAAAGTCTTCTCCTAATTTCTAAGGCAAAGCTATTACTTTCTTAATGTTGTCACAATAGTTGATTTATATATATAATACAACATAGAGTGCAATTATATTATAGTTATGTGTCTATCTTCCTCACTTGATTGTGAGCACCTTGAGGACCAAGGACCTTGTCTCATTTATCTTTGATGCCCAACCCCCAGAATCAGAGTTAACTCCTCAATGTACTCCCAAGGCCCTCTGGGCATGTCCCTATTTTCACACATAGTGCATAATATCAAAACCATTTTTTTATAAGTCTGTTCTTAGACTGTGAACAACTCTAGATTAAGGACTGTTTTTGTTTATCCTTGAATCTCCAGCAATTATCACATGAACAGAAACATACCAAATGTTCAATAAATATTCAGCAAAATGAAGTAGAACACATAGTATCATTTGCACAATTTTCCAACCACCTAAGCTACCATCAATTGGGATAAATTCAACGTTCACTATTTAAAAGTGATCACAGTGTAAACATATTGATCAAACTTTAAAAGGATGGTCCAATCAAAAACAAATATAGCCCTACTACTATCCATTTTTTAAAAAAAGGAAAATAAAAGTAATTCAATAGATATTTGTTTTTTACCCACTATGTGCCAGGAACTTTCTAAGTCCTGGTGGTACAACAAAGAAAAAGACAAATTCCTTGTATTTGTGGAGTAAAGAGAAAGAGAAAGACAACAAATTTAAAAATATAGCATCATACTGGAGATAGCGAGTGCCATAAAAAATAATAAATCAGGATAATTATTCTGATATTTTTGATAATTCAAGGAAAAAATACATTTGCTTCAATTATGTGACAGTTTCAAGCCTAAGTGTTTCTTTAAGCTTAATTTATAAGCCTTTGGATTCTGCAGGTTATTTAGTACCTATGGATATACAAATTGATGCCTTTAGTATTATTAATAGTTGGTGTAATCCATACAACAATTGATGCTAAACAAGCCGGGGGCGGGGGGGGGGGGGGGGGAGAAAGAACCATGAGAAAGAAAAAAATGCAAGGAAGCAAAGTAAATAAAGGGAGTACATTGCTCTAAATTGGCATTTTTTCCAAATATGAGTTTGCCCTTGAAATTCCCATCATGGGGCTACTATATAGTCAAATCACCTTAAAATAAAGTCCACTGGGCTTAAATCCACATGAACATAATTTATGCTGACCTCTACAGAAGAGATAAATATTAGAGCAAGATTCCAGTTGTATCATTTTTTTCTACTTCCATTTCTCATCATTACAGGTATTTTCCATTTTCTCCCTATCATAAACCATCTCCCCTCAGGCAGTAGCAATTATGTTTCTTTGAAATTCTCACTTCTTAAAAACCAATGCAGATCTGCATTACAGCAGATGCCAAAGTGCTGAAACATTGTTATTCTGTGTTATTTCTGGAAAATAAAATAGTATAGTTTTATTTTTTAATAAAGAAATTTGGCACTGTTGTTATAATAGGCTTATCTACAGTCCTCAAATCTTTACAAACACATCAGTAGACTAAATCATTCAGCAAAGAAGGTGTGTATGTGTTTTGAGTAGACCATAGTCAAATTGCCATGCTGATTGTTTCCACATAAATATTCTGATATGAAAACAAGACTTTCAAATCTTAAGAAAAAATAAGACACTGCAGAAAAATAATAAGACAATCTTGTTACCTGAGGATATTTTTCTTTTAAAAATCACTGTGTATTTTCAAATAACAGAGAAATATTTTTTTAATTATTTAAGACTGTTTGTGCGATATATTTATTTACATTCTTGCTACGTTTTATTTATCCAAAATGAAAAGCAGGGTCTTATTTTTACATTAGCTCTCTTTAAAATGGAAAAAATGGGATGAACTCTACAACCCTTTTGAAAATTCATATCCTCATTCAAATTTTAGTGACGTGGGGCTAAGGCCTCAGGGATGGAGTCATCATGAAACTGTTAATAAGTATGTTGTAATTATTCATTTGTTCAAGCACTTCCCTTACCTTCAGGGTATTCATTTAGATAAAAATTTAATACAAGTACTGTACATTCACTTCAGAAAAATTAGATGCCACTAATCACCAGAATGAAAAAAATTAAAAACAATTATACCATCCAATAATAAATACAATTAACATTTTTGTATATAGCCATTCAACACTTACATATAGGTTGGTATAGATAAATATATAAAGATATAAAGATGTGCAAAAAAACTGAATTCTAAAAATTTTTCTTACCTAAGTCTATAGGGTACATCTTTCCATCTTAATAAATATGCTTCTACATAATTTTTTATAGTAGCTGCATAATATATTTCATTGTATGGCCATTACATAGTTTCTTTAACTACATTCATATTATTAGATATTTATATTTTTTCCTATTATATTTAACCCTGCTATGAACATCCTTGCAGCTAAATTGCAATTATTTATTTTCCAAGGGAAAATGATAAAAGTAATGGATCAAAAGGCATGAACATATTTAGAACTTTTAAACATTGTCAAAATATATTATGCTAAGTGAAATAAGCCAATCAGAGAAAGACAAATACCACATAATCTCACTTATTTGTGGACTATAATGAACAAAATAAGCTGGTGAACAAAATAGACCCAGAGACATAGAAAGTAATATGGTTCAGACTGACAAACCTCAGAGGAGAGGGGCAAGGGGGATGGATGAGATAACCCAAAAAACTTATATGCATATATGCATAACCAATGGACATAGACAACAATTCTGGGGGTGGGGGATGGGGAGGAGTGTGTCTAGGGGGGAAAAAGGAGAAACATCTTTAACAAAAATAAATTAATAAAAATTGGAAAAAAAGAAACAAATATATTGCAGGAACATTGCCTGATTTATACTCAGCTGCCATTAAAAATAATAATGACAGTGACAATAATATTACAGCCACCTAGTTTCTCTGGTGTCTCACCAATAATTGATATTATCGGGGTTTTTTCCCACAATTTTTTACATAATTTTTAATAATAAGCCTCTTATTTTTTCCGGGAAATCATATTTATCTGTTTTTATGGTGGACAAACCCAGTTTCCAATTATGAGATCAGTTTTCAAAAACTCATGAAAATAGATTTTTATTTTATTTATCTTTATTGTGGAAAATATTACAGATGTCGCTGTTTTCCCCCATTGACCCCCTCCACCTCACCTTGCCTCCCTATGCCTTTGTCACACTATTGTCTATGTCCAGTGGTTATTTATATATGCATATAAGTTCTTTGGTTAATCTCTTCCTGCCCACCCTCTCCTTCCCTCTGGGATTCATCAGTCTGTTCCCTGCTTCCATGTCTCTGGATTTATTTTGATTGTCAGCTTATTTTGTTCATTATATTCCAAAAATAAGTGACATCATGTGATACTTGTCTTTCTCTGACTGGCTTATTTCGCTTAGCATAATACTCTCCAGGTCCCTCCATGTCATCATCTCAAAGGATAAGAGGTCTTTCTTTTTTATAGCTGCACAGTACTCCATTGTGCATATGTACCACAGCTTTTTTATCCACTCATCTACTGATGGGCACTTGGGCTGCTTCCAGATTGTATCTATTGTAAATAGCTCTACTATGAACATAAGGGTGCACATATTCTTTCTAATTGGTGTTTCCAGATTTTTAGGATGTATTCCTAGCAGTGGGATCACTGGGTCAAATGGCAGTTCCATTTTTAATATTGTGAGGAAACTCCATAATGTTTTCCATAGTTCCTATACCAGTTTGCATTCCCACCAGCAGTGTACTAGAGTCCTCTTTTCTCCACACCCTCGCCAGCACTTGTTGTTTGATGATTTGTTGATGGCAGCCATTCTAGCAGGTGTGAGATGATACCTCAGTCATTTTAATTTGCATCTCCCTGATGATTAGTGATGTTCGGCATTGTTTCATGTCTTGTGGCCATTTGTATGCCCTGTTTGGAGAAATGTCTATTTAGGTCCTCTGCCTTTTTTTTTTTTTAAAGTCACAGATTTATTTATTTATGTATGTATGTATTTATTTATTTATTTATTTATTTAGTTAGTTAGTTAGTTAGTTAGTTAGCTAGTTAGTTAGTTATTTTGTTTATTGATTTTAGAGAGAGAGGAAGGGAGAGGGAGAGAGGGATATGGAAACATTGATGAGAGAGAACATCGATTGGCTGCCACCTGCATGCCCACCACTGGGGATTTGACCCAAAACCTGGGCATGTGCCCTGACCAAAAATCAAACTGGCGACCTCTTGGTGCATGGGTCAATGCTCAACCACTGAGCCACACCGGCTGGGCACTTTGCCCATTTTAATTGGATTACTTGTCTCCCTTTTTTTGAGTTGTATGAGTACTTCATATATTTTAGATATTAACCCCTTATCTGATGTATCATTGGCAAATATGTTCTCCCAAAGAGCGAGTTCCCTTTTCATTTTGATGCTGGTTTATTTTGCTGTGCAGAAACTTTTTCTTTTGATGTAGTCCCATTTATGAACATTTTCATTTGTTTCTCTTGCCCTCAGCAATGTATCTGTGAAAATTCTTCTACGTGAGATGTCTGAGATATTGCTGTGTACATTTACTTTTCTTTTTTCCCTCCCCCCCTTCTGAGGAATGTCAGTCTGTACCCTACTTCTATGACTCTGGGTCTATTTTGGTCATCAGTTTGTTTAGTTCCTTTTCTTCTAGGATTTTTATGGTTTCCTGACTTACATTTAGTCTTTTATCCATTTTGAGTTTATTCTTGTGTATGGTTTAAGTTGGTGGTCTAGTTTCATTTTTATGCATGCATCTGTCCAATTTTCCCAACACTGTTTTATGCTCTTGTCTCCTTTGTCAAATATGAATTGACCATAATGGCTTAGGTTGGTTTCTGTGGTCTCTGTTCTGTTCCATTTATCTATATGCCTGTTCTTTCTTTCTTTCTTTCTTTCTTTCTTTCTTTCTTTCTTTCTTTCTTTCTTTCTTTCTTTCTTTTTTTTTAGTTTATCTTTACTGTTAAATGTATTACAGATGTCCTCCTTTTTTAACCTCATTGACTCCCTCCTCCCCACTCCCACCCCCTTCCTGCCTTCACCATACTATTGATTGTGTCCATTGGTCATGCATATATGCATATAAGTTCTTTGATTTATCTCTTCCTGTCCTCCCTCCTCCCTTCCCTTTGAGGTTCATCAGTCTAACAACCAATTTGTACTTCTTAACTCCTTCACCTTTATCACCCATCCCCCCAACCCACTCCCATCTGGCAACCAACAAAAAGTTCTCTGTATCTATGAGTCTGTTTCTGTTCTGCTTCCTCATTTTGTTTGTAGATACAATTGTTGATAGATATATATTTATTGCCATGGTATTGCTCATATTTTTGTTGTTGTTCTTCTTCTTCAAGAAGACCCGTGAACATTTAATATCATACTGGTTTGGTGGTGAGAAGTCCTTTAGGTTTTTCTTGTCTGGCTCTTTATATGTCCATCAATTTTAAATGATAGCTTTGCAGGATAGATTAATCTTGGTTGTAGGTTGTTGCTTTTCATCATTTTGAATATCAGTTTCCACTCCTTTATGGCCTGTGAAGTTTCTTTTGAGAAATCAGCTAACAATCTTATGGGAGCTCCCTTGTAGGTAACTAACTGTTTTTCTCTTGCTGCTTTTAAGATTCTCTCTTTGTCTTTAACCTTTTGCATTCTGATGATGATGTGTTTTGATGTAGACCTCTTTGGGTTCATCTTCTTTGAGATTCTCTGTGCTTTTTGGAGTTGTTTGTCTGTTTCCTTCACCAAGTTAGGGAAGTTTTCTGTCATTATTGTTTCAAAAAGGTTTTCAATTTCTTGTTCTCTCTCTTCTCCTTCTGGCACCCCCATGATGTGAATGTTGGTACGCTTGAAGTTGTCCCAGAGGCTCCTTACACTATCCTCATTTTTCTGGATTCTTTGTTCTGATTGTGTGTTTTTTGCTTCCTTATTTTCCAAATTGGTGGTTTGCTTTTAAGCTTCACCTACTCTACTATTGGTTGCCTCCCCAAAAAAATGGGAGAGAGAAGATACTCTACTATTGATTCCCTGTAAATTATTCTTTATTTCAGTTAGTTCATCCTTCATTTTTGACTGGTCTTTTTTATGCTCTTCAGGTTCTCACTAAGTTCTTTGACATTCTCACTAAGTTCCTTGAAATTCTCACAAAGTTCATTAAGCATCCTTAAAACTAGTCTTTTGAACTCTGCATTTGTTAGATTGCTTGTCTCCATTGTGTTTAGTTCTTTTCCTGGAGTTTTGTTCTTTTCTTTCATTAGGGACATGTTTCTTTGTCTCCTCATTTTGGGTGCCTCCCTGTGTTTGTTTCTATGTATTAGGTAGTGTTGCTATGTCTTCTAGGCTTCATGGTGAAGCCTATTGTAGTAGGTGTCCTGGAGGGTCCAGTGGCACAGCCTCTCTGATAACTCCAGCTGTGCCCTTGAGGTGCACCCCTTGTGTGGACTGTCCACCCTTCTGTTGTAATTGAGTCTTAATTGCTATTGGCACATCAATGGGAGGGATTTAATCAGACTGATCAGCTGGAAGATTGGCTATGCCCACTGGCCACTGACCTCTGACTACCTTGGAGGATCAGCTGTGCAGGGCCCACCACACAGAGCAAGACTTACTTCAGCAGGTATCTGATACCCACTGAGTTCACTCATTGAGTGTGTCACTTGTGGAGTTGGTTGGGTGGTCATGCTTCGATGTGGTCTGAAGCTGTCCACTGGGTGTGCTATCTCTGGGGCAAAGTCAGACACTGCCTGTGTTATACCTGCGGCCACCTGGCATAAGCTACAAAGTAATCTACAGATTGCTGCATCTTGTGCTGGTTTTGGAGGTTCCCAATCAAAACCAAGCTGTGAACTAAGGCCTGCTGTTTCTAGTGCCAAACCTAGGGCCAGTTAGCTAGAGGTATGGGACTTGCTGAGGCTAGTTGTTGTTTGTTTGAGAGACTTTAAGAAAATCTGAAGCAAGAGCAAAAACAGGCCAATTCTATGTAAAGCCACTGGAAACAACTTGAGTGGGCCTGAAATTTGGGTGCAGCAGGGCCTCAGGGAATCACCAGGGTTGGGCAAACAGTGTGAGCCAGGTTTCTGGAATCCCTGCTATGGTACACATGTGACTGCCCTGTGGGGGAAGGGCTCACCAAAGGAACAACAGCCTCCGCCAGTACGTCTCTCCAGGAGAAAGCTGCCTCTTCAGCTCTCGCCCTAATGCCAAACAACTCATATCTTCCCTGTATGTCTCTGGTGCCTTTCAAGCTGCGTCCCTCATACTGGAGCCTGGAGGGAGTGGGTCTGAGTAAGTCCAAGCATGGGCCCTTTAAGAGGAACTTCCTGGGGCTCTAGAAGCCTTAGCCTCACTCAGCCACAATTCCCACTGGTTTTTACAGCCAGAAGTTATGGGGACTTCTCTTCCTGCCACTGGATCCCTGAGCTGGGTGCCTGATGTGGGATGGGGACTCCTGGATCCTCAGGGAGGACCTTCACAGCCGAGGTATCCCTCTTGAATTTTATCTGCCACACGTGGGTGTGGAACCAGCCCATCCACACCTCCGCTCCTCCTACCAGTCTCTATGTGGCTTCTTCTTTAATTTCGTAGTTGTAGGACTTCCATTTAACTCGATTTCAGGAGGTTCAGAATGACAGTTGTTCTGTGGTTTAGTTGTAATTTTGATGTGGTTGTGGGGGGAGGTGAATACTGCATTTACCTATGCTGCCATCTTGACTGGAAGTCTATATGCCTGCTCTTATGCCAGTACCAGGCTGTTCTAATTACAATGGCTTTGTAGTATAACTTGCTATCTTGTATTGTGATCACTCCAACTTTGTTCTTCTTTTTCATGAATTCTGCAACTATTTGGGGTCTTTTTTTGGTTCCATATAAACTTTTGGAGTATTCATTCTAGATCTATGAAATGTGCCTTTGTTATTTTAATAGGGATTGCATTGAATCTATTGATTGCTTTAGGTAGTATGGACATTTTAATGATGTTAATTATTTCTGTCTATGAACCCTGCATAGTCTTCCATTTGTTTATGTCTTCTTCTATCTCTTTTTTCAATGTCCTGTAGGTTTCTCTGAAATGGATAACTTCCCAGAACCATACAATCTTCCAAAACTCAACCAGGAAGATTTAGAAAACCTGAACAGACCAATGACAAATAATGAAATTGAAGCAGTCATCAATAAACTTCCAACAAACAATGTCCTTGTCCATAAGGTTTCACAGGGAGTTTTACCAAACATTCAAAGGAAAACTAACACCTATTCTCCTCAAACTGTTTGAAAAAATTCAAGAGGAAGGAAGATTTCCAAGCTCTTTTTATGAAGCCAGCATTATCCTAATTCCAAAACCAGATAAAGATGCTATCAAGAAAGAGAAATACAGGCCAATATCCCTGATGAACATAGATGTTAAAATCCTCAACAAAATTTTAGCAAATTGGATCCAGCAATATATTAAAAGGATCATACACCATGACCAAGTGTGATTTATTACAGGGATGCAATGCTGGTATAATATTTGCACATCAATAAATGTGATATATCACATAAAGAAATTGAAAGACAAAATTCACATGATCATATCAATAGATACAGAAAAAGCATTTGACAAAATTCAGCACCACTTTTTGATGAAAACTCAGAGCAAAATGGGAATAGAGGGATCATACCTCAACATAATAAAGGCCATATATGACAAACCTACAGACAATATCATACTCAAAGGGCAAAAACTGAAAGCATTTGCCTTAAGAACAGGAACAAGACAGGGATGCCCACTTTTGCCACTCTTACTCAACATAGTACTGGAAGTCCTAGCCACAACAATCAGAAGGAAAAATAAAAGGAAATGAAATTGGAAAGGTGAAAGTAAAACTGTCATTATTTGCAGATGACATGATATTGTACATAGAAAACTCTAAAGACTCTACCAAAAAACTACTACATTTAAGAAATGAATTTGGCAATGTAGCAGGATACAAAATTAACATCCAGAAATCAAGGGCATTTTTATAGAACAATAATGAACTCTCAGAAAGATAAGCTATAAAAACAGTCCCATTTACCATTGCTACACACAAAAATAAGATACTTAGAAATAAACTTAACCAAGGATGTATCATTCTTCTTAATGTCTATTAATTTGACAGACTAAAACATATAATGGTCTCTCTTAAATTGGAGTGTCTTTGTAAGTTAGTGAATCAACAAACATTTGAGTGTATATTGTGTCAGGTACTGTGTTAAGCTCTGAAGGTCACGTGACCAAAGAATTCACCAACATTAGCTCCAAAAGACTAAAAATCTAGTGGAGAATTCAGACATGTACACAAATGATAAACACAAGGCATGCTACCATGAAAACTGTAACAGAAGTGAAAATAAAGGGTTATAGGAGATCTGCCTTGAATAAACAGTTTTCCTGAGTTCACTACAGTATATAAAGACATTTCCATTTTCCACAACCTGACATCCCATATACAGAAGCCAGGTATTTAAATAGGAGAGAACTAAAAAGTACACAGACTTTGGAAGAAAGCAAAGAAATTCTACCAAATTAGATATGCCAACAAAGAAGGATCAACAAGGGCTGGATATACCAGGAAATGCATCCCCATTTTTTAAAAAGAAAACTAATGAGTGACCTTTTAAGCTATGTGCTCTGCTACAGAGCAGAGGGTAAGTGACAGGGTTTCTAGGAGTAAAGTTTACTATATTCTTTCTTTCTCCCCATATTAGTGATAGGTAAGAACAGTATCATTTACCAAACACTAATATGTGCCAGGGGTTTTCACATATTATCTCATTTAATCTTCCACATTTCCCATAATTTCATCCTCATGGATACAGATTAAGAACATTAAATTTAGAGAGGTTATGACATCTTGTTGCAAAAGTTAAAACTGGAAGGTTTTCCTGTTTTCTAGGGACAGAATCTATTTGAAGTCCATTTTTACTATATTTCTAGAACAATATCTAGTATCATGAAGCAGCCTAGAGAGTGTCTCCAACTTAGAAAGCATATATTTTTCAATTGCCTTAATTTAAACAAAATGAAAGGCAATTTTACTCATTGGAGTTAGAATTTTTAATAATACTTTAATTCAAAATCAGATGATATTTTTATGTAAAATATACAAATGTATATTTTCAGTCCACTAATGTTTGCAGAAACCATTTTGTACTGTTTTCTTAGGTTGTCTATATACATAGTGAAATGGAGAAATGAAGCAATTATTATTATTATTTTTTAATCCTCATCCGAGGATATTTTTCCATTTATCTTGAGATAGAGTGGGAAGAAAAGAAAGAGAAAGAGAGAGGGAAACATCGATATGAGAGAGAAACATCAATTGGTTGCCTCCTGCATGACCCCAACCAGGGCCAGGTACCAAACTACAACCAAGGTATGTGCCCTTGATCGGAATCGAATCCGTGAGTCTTTGCTCCATGGGCCGATGCTCTAACTGCTGAGCCAAATCGGTCAGGTTGAAATGAAGCAATTATTAATATTACTCTAGCCCTGGCTGGGTTGCTCATTTGGTTAAAGTGCCATCCTGATTCACCAATGTTGCGGGTTTGATCCCCGGTCAGGGCACATACAAGAATCAGCCAATGAATGCATAAGTAAGTGGAACCATAAATCAATGTTTATCTCTTTCTCTCCTTTCCTCTCTCTCTCTAAAATCAATAAATAAAAAAGAAAAATTTGTCACTCTAATCGAAACCTTTTTTCCCCTCAAATTTTGCATTGTTCATATAAACTGTCTTAAGGTCTGAATAACCCAGACATTCTCTCAGTTTTGGAAGTTCAGGGAAATAAAGATAATAATAGATCATTAATTAGACACCTAAGAAGCCACCAGGTTAATGGAATATTAAAAGTTCTTGCTCTTTATGTCTGCATTGAGAATAGTACATATGTTCTATAACTTTGCTACAAACACTTTCAAATAAAACTAGATTGTATTTATAGCCATTTTTTGTTTGTGCTTATTGTAAGGTCTTTTTGATCTGCTTTCTTTTAAAAATGTCAGTGATTCATTTTATTTACAATAAAATCATCTTACATAAAATTTCCCCTCTCCTGCTCAACTGCACTGTGAGTGAAAAGTCATTAGAACCAGATTTTCCATTTGTATTTTGAGAGGCAACAAAACACTTCAGGAGTCTCCCATTTTCCTTTACTGAAACAGGAGTGTTTAGGGACATTATTAGTGTATGTGGGTGCCACTCTGCATTTTACACTTCTAGCATTTGGAAAGCCTTTCATATCTTAATGCTGCCTTGCAGAACCTTACATTAGCATTTCAAAACTCAAATGGAAGTAACCACTCCCTTGGCTATTATATTCTGAAAATCAGAACCAAACTGTGTAAATAGCAAAGTTGTTTGTAAAATGAAAGAATTGACCAGACATATTGGACAAATGTTATTGGTTACCCCATTGGCTGGGACAAAGGAGCTTGGTTGTGTATATTACCGAGTAAATCCTATACAACATAAAATACAGTCATGTGTCGCATAACAATGTTTCAGTCAACAATGGACTGCATATGTATGAGTGGTTCCATAAGATTACAATGGAGCTAAATTTCCTGTAAGAAATGGAAGGAAATGTGGTTGAGAAGAAATTTTCTTTTTTCCTCTGATGGGAGCAATATCTATGGAGTGTGGCAATAGATTCAGTCCTCTCACTCACAGCATCTCAGTTGTGAGTGCACAGATCACATCCTCATCAATCAACCATTGACTTGTTTCAGCACAGAGGAGCCTGTCCCCACATCACTACATATTCCAAAGGTGCTACAGCCCTCCTAGATCGAGCTTGATGGTCTTCAGAGTACATTGCTGTAAATTCTTTGTTGACAACATAAGATTCTGTACAAGGACATGGGTCCACAGGAGCTACTTTAACAGATATTAAGTGCCACTGACAATTCAGTAAAAGCTTTCTGTGAGAGTATGGAGCCAGCCTGTCCCTGTACTTTGGAAATATGTTCAGATTGTATTGATGTGAAGTATAGATAAGTTTTATTTCTTCCATCAATGCAATGCCAGAGAGAGCCCTTTGTAG
Organism: Tadarida brasiliensis; assembly: GCA_030848825.1. NCBI lineage: Eukaryota > Metazoa > Chordata > Mammalia > Chiroptera > Molossidae > Tadarida > Tadarida brasiliensis. Next base: position 43,114,455 of record CM061280.1, read on the forward strand.
CAGATAGTGTCAATGGACCAAAAACAAATTTCCGAAGTCAAACTATTGAGCCCTCAGTTCTATACCCTCTGCATGTTGAACATCCTCTTTGTTTTTTTTAACAAAGTTCCTTAATCTGACCACTGCTCCAACATTCAATAGCCCAAACCACATTGCCATGACAATCCCTATGTTGCTTTATCTCTGTATCTTGGTTTCTTCTTCCTTCTGATGCTCAGACCACCTTTCACTCCCTCCTGCCATCACTATTGTGGTGATCTATGCCTTACCCAGACAGTTTCTCCTTGATATTTCCAATCAGTTCAGCCCACATACCTATTTATGGAGCATCATTGAGAGCTTCAGTGCTCTGTTTCTGACACTATCAGAAGGAAACAGGGGGAGGGCTTTTGGGACAGTATTTAGAAAGTCCACAGTAGAGTACAGTAATGTCCTGTGCCTTAACATTCACTCACTACTCATTCCCTGATTTACCCAGAGCAACTTCAAATCCTTGCAAGCTCCATTCACGGTAAGCACCCCATACAGTTTTGCCATTTTTATCTTTTATACTGTATTTTTACTGTACCTTTTCTATGTTTAGATAATTAGAAACACAAATACTCACCATTGTGTAATAATTGCCAACATTGTCCGATATAGTAATGTATTATAGACATGCTGTTTGTAGCTTGGGAGCAATAGGTTGTACCATCTAGTCTAAGTGTGTAGTAGGCTAGACCATCTAGGTTTGTGTAATGGTACTCTATAATGTTCACACAATGATGAAATTGCCTAATGATACATTTCTCAGAATGTATCCCCATTGTTACGCATGACTGTAATATACAGCATTGTTACTTTAATGTTTTGTTGTATTAAAATAGGGTTGGATGAGAAGGGAAGGTAATTAAGAAAATTTGGTTACAGATAGATAAGCAATTTATGCATTGCCTGCCGATATGAGACCAGACTTTGTAAAGACAGTTATAGTTGGTAATACTAAATTAAAAATATTGAGAAAGAAAAAAAGTTAAATAAAATAGAGATTTAAAATCTATCCCCCAGAGGCATCCAATATATTCTTTAATTCATTTATTTGTTGATACGTGGGGGGAAAGTCACCAATTATCTATGGTTTACACTAGATAGCATACTTCATCACTATTCCTACTGTCAACACAGATAAAATTATTTAATTCTTTTGACAAAATAAACATAACATTCAATGAATGGAGAAAGAAAATTGATCACAAAAGGATAAAGACCAAAAAGAACTTCCAGACACCTGGAAGCAGAAAAGAAAGAACTTGTGATTTTAAAATCAGAATAGACAAAAGAAGCTATATGACTAATAGAGGCTGTGATGTTCAGAAATGGAGAAAGAACATAGTCAAGTAAAGAAAATAAAAGAGGGTAGAAACACCACCCACCTCAATGCCCACCCACTCCTATACAGCTTTGTAGGAAGTTTAGGAATCTAGCAAATGAAAAATAAACCTTACTCTAAAACATCAAATCAAATAAAGAAAAATAGCAACACTGTAATATAAGCAAGGAGCTGTGCAGTAAACAAAGGAAAACAAAATTGTACAGAGGAAGAAGTACTAAACTAGAAGCCAGGAGATCTGGTATGGCTTCTTGCACAATGTGGATGGACCTTGAAGGCATTATGCTAAGTGGAAAAAGTCAATCAGAGAAAGAGAAAGAAATGTAACCTCACTTGTATGTGGAATCTAAATAACAAAGGAACAAACGAAAAACCTGAACTCCTAGATACAGAGAACAGATTGTTGGTTGCCAGAGGAGGGGAGAGCTGGGAATAGATGGGTGAAGGTAGTCAAAGCACAAACTCCCAGTTCTCAAATAAATCAGTCATGGTGATATAATGTATAGCATGGTGAATATTTGAAAGTTGCTAAGAGAGTAGATCTTAAAAGTTATCATCACAAAGGGAAAAAACCTTAAGTGTTAACTACAAGACAGATGTTGTGGAAAGCATGGTGGAGGTTGGAATGAATAAAAAGAGTTCCTATCCTTTACTGTGGTGGTAATGTTTGTTTCTCTCTCTGACATTCTCGTTCTTAATCTTACAGGAAATCAATTCAGTCTTTCATGTTAAGTATAATGTTAGCTGTGTAGATGTCCCTTTTCAGGTTGAGAAAGTTTCCTTCTATTCCTCGCTTGCTGAGAGTATTTTCAGGAGTAGATGTTAGATACTGCCCAATGCTTTTGATGCAAAAATTGATATGATTTTATGTTTTTTCTTTATTAATCTGCTAATGTGGTAAAATACATTGAATGATTCTCAGACATTAAACTAACTGTGAATTCCTGGGATAAACTCCACTTGGTCATGATGCATTATCATTTTTACATACATTTAGATTTGATTTGCTAACATTTTGTTTAGAAATTTTGTGTCTATGTTCAAGAGGGATATAAGTCTGTAGTTTTCTTTTCTTGTAATGTCTTTTGCCTGCTTTTGATAGCAGAACAATGCGGGCGGGCCTCATAAAGCAATTTGGAAATTATTCCCTCTCCTTCAATCTTCTGTAAGAGTTTCTCTACATTTGATATTATCTCTTCTTCAAATATCTTCTCATAGAACAAGATTTTAGTTTCACAGATTTTTATCTATTTTTATTTTTATTCTTATGTGTTTTATTTCCTTTCTTCTGACTATTTTGATTTGATTTACTTTTCTTTTTGTAGGTTCCTAAGGAAGAAGCTGACATATTTGACTTAAGATCTTTCTGCTTTTACAATATAGACATTTAGTGCTCTAAATATCTCTGTAATTCATGCTTAGCACTATCCTATGAATTAGAATGTGAGCTTTTAAATTTTTTAATTTAATTTAAAAATACATTATAATTTCTTTTTTTATTTATTCTTTCATCTATGAGTTACTTAGAGGTATGTTATTTAGTTTCCAAATGTTTAGGGATTTTACAAGGATTTTTCCTTTTTTTTTTCTATTTAAAAATTTTTATTTATTTATTTATTTGTTATTATTAATTAATTTATTTTTGTTACAGATGTTTCTCCTTTTTCCCCCACTGACATCCTCCTCCCGATTCCCCCCCCCCCACAGCATTATTGTCTCTGTCCATTCGTTATGCACACATGCATGTAAGTTCCTTGGTTCATCTCTTCCCTCCTCCCGTCCCCCTACTCTGAGGTTTGTCAGTCTGAACCCCACTTCTATGTCTCTGGGTTTATTTTGTTCATCAGCTTATTTTGTTCATTATATTCCACAAATAAATGGGATCATGTAATACTTATCTTTCTCTGACTGGCTTATATCACTTAGCATAATACTCTCCATGTCCCTCCATGTCATCTTAAAGGGTAAGAGATCTTTCTTTCTTACAGCTGCAGAGCATTCCACTGTATATATGTACCACAGCTTTTTTATCCACTCATCTATTAAAGGACACTTCGGCTGTTTCCACATCTTAGCGATTGTAAATAGTGCTGTTATGAACATAGGAGTACGTATATTCTTTCTGATTGGTGTTTCAGGCTTCTTAGGGTATATTCCTAGAAGTGGGATCACTGGGTCAAATGGCAGATCAATTTTTAATTTTTTGAGGAAACACTATATTGTTTTCAATAGTGGCTGCACCAGTCTGCATTCCCACCAACAGTGTACTAGAGTCCCCTTTTCCCACACCCTCGTCAGCACTTGTTATTTGATGATTTGTTGATGGTAGCCATTCTGGTAGGTGTGAGGTGATATCTCATAGTTGTTTTAATTGGCATCTCTCTGATGATTAGTAACATTGAGCTTTTTTTTTTCATATGTCTCTTGGCCATTTCTATGTCTTGTTTGGAGAGGTGTCTACTTAGGTCCTTTGCCCATTTTTTAATTGGATTTTTTGTCTTCCTTTGGTTGAGTTGTATGATACTCTATATATTTTTGAAATTAACCCCTTATCTGATGTATTGTTGGCAATTATGCTCTCCCATATAGTGGGTTCCCTTTCCATTTTGATGGTTGTTTCTTTTGCTGTGCAGAAGATTTTTAGTTTGATGTACTCCCATGTATTCATTTTTTCTTTGTTTCTCTTGCCTTAGGTGATGTATCAGTGAAAATTCTGCTGTGTATGATGTCTGAAATTTTGTTGCCTACATTTTCTTCTAGGATTTTTATGGATTCACGAATCACATTTAAATATTTTATCCATTTTGAGGTTATTCTTGTGTATGGTGTAAGTTGGTGGTCTAGCTTCATTTTTTTGCATATATCTGTCCAGTTTTCCCAATACCATTTATTGATGAGGCTGTCTTTACTCCACTGTATGCTCTTGCCACCTTTGTCAAATATTAATTAAGCACAATGTCTAGGGTCAATTTCTGGGTTCTCTGTTCTTTTCCATTGATCTATATGCCAGTTCTTGTGCCAGTACCAGGCTGTTTTGATTACAATGGCTTTGTAGGATAACCTGATTTCCAGTATTGTGATCTCTCCTACTTTATTCTTCTCTTTCAAGATTACTGTGGCTATTTAGGGTCTTTTTCGGTTCCGTATACATTTTTGGAGTATTAATTCTAGTTCAATTAAATATGTTGTTGGTATTTTAATGAGTATTGCATTGAATCTATGCAATGCTTTGGGTAGTATGGACATTTTAATAATGTTAATTCTTCCAATCCATGAACAAGGTATATGCTTCCACTTTTTTATATCTTTCTCTATTTCTTTTTTCAATGTCCTGAAGTTTTCTGCGAACAGGTCCTGTACTTTTTTAAATTAAGGTTATTCCTAGGTATTTTAACTTTTTGCTGCAGTGGTAAATTGGATTTTTTAGCTTCCCTTTCTGTGAGTTCATTATTGATGTATAAGAATGCCATTGATTTCTTGATGCTAATTTTGTGTCCTGCTACTTTGCCAAATTCATTTATTAGCTCTAGTAGATTTTTGATGGAGTCTTTAGAATTTTTTATGTACAATGTCATGTCATCTACAAATAATGTCAGTTTCTCTTCCTCCTTTCCAATTTGGATCCCTTATATTTTTTCTTCATGTCTAATTGCTATGGATAAGACCTCCAGTACGATGTTAAATAAGAGTGGTGAAAGTGGGCATCCCTGTCTTGTTCCTGTTCTTAAGGTAAATTATTTTAACTTTTGCCCATTGAGTATGATGTTGGCTGTAGGTTTTTCATATATGGCCTTTATTATAATAAGATATGCTCCCTTTATTCCCACATTGCTGAGAGTTTTTATCAGAAATGGGTGCTGGGTTTTGTCAAATGCTTTTTCAGTCTCTATTGACATGGTCATATGGTTTTTCTCTTGCGTTTTGTTTATGTGGTGTATCACATTTATTTTATTTTATTTTTTATTTTTTATTTTTTTTAATTAATTTATTTTTGTTACAGATGTTTCTCCTTTTTTCCCCATTGACACCCTCCTCTCCATCCCCCCACCCCGTCCCCAGCTTTGTTGTCCATGTCCATCAGTTATGCATACATGCGTATAAGTTCTGTGGTTTATCTTAATTTGTGAATATTATAGTCGCCTTGCATCCTGTTGAATCCCACTTGGTCACGGTGAATAATTTTTTTAATGTATTGCTGGATCAAATTTGCTAACATTTTGTTAAGGGTTTTGGCATCTATGTTCATCAGGGATATTGGCTTGTAGTTTCCTTTCTTTGTAGTGTCTTTATCTTGTTTTGGAATTAGAATTATGCTGGCTTCATAAAAAGGGTTTGGAAGTCTTCCTTCTTCTTGAATATTTTGGAATAGTTTGAGAAGAATGGTTGTTAGTTCTTCTTTGAATATTTAATAAAATTCCCCCATGAAGCCATCTGGGCCTGGGCTTTTGTTTGCTGGGGGTTCCTTGATTATATCTTCAATTCCCTTAGTTGTTAATGACCTGTTCAAGTTTTCTGTCTCTTTCTGGTTCAGTTTTGAGAGCCTGTGTGATTCTAGAAATTTGTCCACTTTGCCTAGCTTGCCCAAATTGTTGGCGTATAATTGTTCATAGCATTTTTTAACCATCCCTTGTATTTCTGTGGTGTCTGTTGTTATTTATCTTCTTTTGTGTCTGATTTTGTTTTTTTGGGTCTTCTCTCTTTGTTTCTTGGTGAGTCTAGCTAAGGGTCCTTCAATGTTGTTTATCTTTTCAAAGAACCACCTCTTTGGTTCATTGATCTTTTGAATTGGTTTTTTTTTTTTTTTTTTTTTTTTTTTGGTCTCTATGTTGTTTATTTCTGTCTTGACCTTTACTATTTCTTTCCTTCTATTTGCTCTGGGTTTTTCTTTTTGTTAGCTTCTAGTTCTTTAAGTTGTAAGGTTAGATAATCCATTAGAAAATTTTCTTGTTTCTTGAGGTAGGCCTACAGTGCTATGAACATCCCTCTTAGGACTGCTTTCACTGTGTCCCATACTTTCTGTGTTGTTGTGTGTTCATTTTCATTGGTTTCCAGGATCTTTTTAATTTCTTCCTTGATCTCCTTGGTAACCCATGCATTGTTTAATAACAAACTACTTAGTCTCTATGTGTTTGAATGGTTTTTCGTATTTTTATTGTAACTGATTTCTAGTTTCATGCCATTGTGATCTGAGAACATGCTTGATGTGATTTCATCTCCTTGAACTTCTAGAGACTTAGTTTGTGTCCTAACATGTGGTCAGTCTTTGAGAATGTCTTATGTGTACTTGAGAAGAATGTGGATTCTGAAGTTTTAGGGTGTAATTCTCTGCAGATATCTATTAAATCTATTAGATCTAGTGCATCATTTGAATCTCTGTTTTCTTACTAATTTTCTGTCTAGAGGATCTATGAAGTGATGTCAGTGAGGTGTTGAAGTCCCCTGCTATGTTTTAATTGCTGTCATTTTCTCCTTTGAAGTCCTCCAGAAGCTTTTTAATGTTTCTATTTTGGGTGCATATATGTTTACCATGGTTATATCCTCCTGTAGGATAGATCCCTTCAATATTATGTAGTGACCTTCTTTGTCTCTAATTGTGGCCTTCATTTTGAAGTCTATTTTATTGCATATGAGTATTGCTACCCCAGCTTTTTTTTCCTTTCCATTTGCTTGGAAGATTTTTTTCCCTCCCTTCACTTTCAGCCTATGTGAGTCTTTTGTTGTGAGGTGGGTCTCTTGTAAACAACATATATATGGGGCATGCTTTCTGATCCAATCCGCTATTCTGTGTCTTTTTATTGGAGCATTCAATACATTTACATTTAAGGTGATTATTGATATGTACTTATTTATTGCCATTTTTGTTTAGTGTGGTTCTATTTTGGGCACTCAAGCTGCCCAACTCCCTGTATGAGATTCTGTTCCCATATCCTATGGCTTACTAATGCCATGTAAAAATGGGATTGGTATATCTGAGCTATGTCAGGGAGGGCTCTCCCTATTAAATAGGAAGTTGAACAAAGCAGATACCAGGAGAACCCCTGTAGCATGAATCCCACAGAGGTATAGGGGAGACATCCTTTCATAATATATTTTGATATAATGCAAAATTTTAGGCCCCAGCTAGATGTGAAAGCTTGTTTTCCTCCCTCTTAGCCATCATTCATTATTCATGTGACGTGACCTCACTTACATGTCATAGGCACATTGTGATGACGGAAGCTCCTTTCCTACTGGCATATAGATGACCTTCTTTCCTGTTGCTCTAACTTGGTCTACTTCCTCTGCTTTATATAGCTGACACTGGGACTATCATTCCACTGTGGTAATAGGCTTAAATTAGTTTTTAATCATTTCAGTTATCCCTCATTTTCAGCAAAGCCCTGTGTACTCAGCCTTATCTTCTGTCTTCACAAGGAATCTTATTTAACTCCTTGAATCCAAAGGTCTGATTCCTCATCGTCCTACCCCTAAGGCTCTGCCAGTTGTCATATCGAGGATCTGAAGATGACCATAAGGTTGGATGACTTATTTCTGCATTGATGGATAATTGTTCTTGCCTGGCTGACCCAAGTCATGTGCTCCCTGACAGGAACCAATAGGAAGTCTGATAGGATTATCTTAAAACCTCTCCTTGCCCTATTTTGTTTTAATCCTTGTTGCTGCACTTCTCTATTTCCTTCACTTAAAATAGAGATGATGCACCCGGCCAGTGTGGCACAGTGGTTGAGCATCGACCCATGTACCAAGAGGTCACTGGTTTGATTCCCAGTCAGGGCACATGCTCAGGTTGTGGGCCCAATCCCAAGTGGGGGGTGTGCAGGAGGTGGCCAATCGATGTTCTCTCTTATCAATGTTTCTATCTCTCTCTGTCTCCCTCTCCCTTCCTCTCTCTAAAAATCAATAAAGAAAAAAATTAAAAATAGAGATGATGCAATAAAATGTCTAAATATCTCACTGGTATCCTGACAATGTCCAGCTGCCAAAGAAATGTAAATGTGAAAAAAATTTTCTTTAAAGAAAATAGGAAATGATTTATAAAAACAGATTCTAAAACAGGGAATCACTAAAGAAGAAATGTATTGGGGGATTGTCGTAAGAAGAATTTAATATTAATAATCACCCAAGGTTACTGAGTGTATGGAATAAAAGACGTTTCAGAAAGTGACTTCCCTGCACTCTGTGCTGGTTAATGGTGCTTTGAAGAATGATTTCTGAATGATTTTAGCAGAGTGCCAAGTCTGAGAATATGTACATATGACTCACCCACAGATTTGGGTTTTTTTTAAAAATGTGTCCTTAACTAAAAAATATGGTAAAGCAAGACTGTATAATTTGATTTATGCAAAGACAAGGATAAAATTATTTTAAAAATAATTACATACTACCAAAAAGTTTCTGAAGCAATTACTTTGTTGTTTAATAAACACAGCAGGTAGGCATCCTCTACTCAAGGGATTTTTTTCTCAGGTTTCTAAAAACTTAACACTAAAAGCAAAAGCTAGGTTACAATTTCAAAGCTTCACAAACTAATTCTCACACTCCTTCTTCACCTTGATGTCCACAGCTATAAGTGTATGACTCTATTTGGTTACTTTTTCTCATTTAGACAGATATTCAGGGATAAATTATAGTCATTTTCAAAAGTAGTAATATATTAGAATCATCTGTGGAATCTGTAAGACATAAGATAAGAGTCCTACCTCAGCTCTAGAGAATCCAAATTTCTGGGAATAGGACTCATTTTACAGCAATACATGATTAAGATATGCACCTCTGTTAAAAACTTTTAGATTAATGGATATGTGACAAAAGTAGATAATTGAGTTTATAATAGTTTCATATTGCTGCTATAACAAATTACAACAAATTTAGTGACTTGAAACAGCACAAATTACTATATTATAGTGCTGGAGGTCAGAAGTACAAAAAGGGTCTCAGTAGGCTAAAATCAGGGTGTGCATAGGGCTATTTTCCTTTCTAGAGGTTCTAGAGGAGAATACCTTGTCTTGCCTTTTCCAGCTTCTAGAGGTTGCCTGCGTTCTTTTTTCTTGTGACCCCCTTCCATCCTCAAAGCCAGTAATGGTTTGTCAAGTCTTTCACATAATGTCATCTTTCTGACTACCTTTTATGCTTCTGTCTTCACCATTTAATAATCTTTGTGATTACATTGGGCCCACTCATATAATCCAATATAATCCCTCTAAGGTAATCTTATTAGTAACCTTAATTCCTTCTGCAAGCTTAATCCCTTCTTGCCATATAACAGCATATTTACAAATTCTGGAGATTAGGACATGGCCAACTTTGGGGGACCATTATTCTCCCTACCACAGAGTTGATGTATTATAATCACTTCATTTGGCAGATGAGACATAAAAGATACAAATAAGTAAAAAAGACTTAGCCAGTTAATGGTATTAAGGTCCTCAAAGTTACCCTTTTCTTTATGTCACCCCTGAAATCTAATAACTAAATTCTGTCAAGTTGGTACATGACTCTAAACCAATTAACGCCATCCTCCTCCATAATTCAGGTTCACTTTGCCCACCTTACCCTTGACTTCCAACTGATGTTTCACAGGTATATGCAGATGTTCAATTTATCCTGCCCTTTCTAGCACCCAATTAAAGGCAACTAGAATGTAACAGCTAATCTAAATTAAGCCACTCTCAAAGTCCCAGTGGGATTTTATTATTTTTATTTTTGTTTTCTTTATTGGTTTGTAGAGAGAGAGGAAGGGAGAGGGAGAGAGAGAGATAGAAACATCGATGAGAGAGAACATTGATTGGCCGCCTCCAGCATGCCCCCAATGGGGATTTGGCCCACAACCCGGGTATGTGTCCTAACTGGAATTGAACCAAGACCTCTCAGTCCATAGGACAAGGCTCAATCCACTGAGCCACACTGGCTGGGCTGAAAAGGTTCATTTTTTTGGGGGGCCTTATATTACACTGATAGAAAATAGTATTCAATGTATGTTAGAGAGGATTTTTTCCAAAAGAAAGAAGCTTTCCAGTCAACTACTGGTTAACCAGAAAATCCAATTAACCAAAAGATTTATTCCTTGCTCTTAATTATATATATGAATGTAGGAAAGCAGTGAGGCAGATGATCTAACACATTAGATAATCAAAATTTCTGCCCATTGTCTTACAGGCTCTTTCCCCACATACTCCTCTTTTCTCTGGCCACTGCACTACACCCCTTGATCTCTATCAGATTCATTATCCTGATTCTTCTTGATTTGGACTATACAAAAATGAGCTAGAATTCTCTGTACACACATTCATTTACCTGACTTGTACTGGCCACTTCCTATCTCCCAGCCACTCAGCAAGGCTCTGGATAGAAGAAGAGAAATAGAGACAAACCATACATAGTCCCTGACTGAAAATTATTTATAAATTTTAAATAAAAGAAATTTGTATTCCACTTCAGCACTGAATTTTTTCAGTCCCAGCACACCAAGGGATATGACATATCCTCATGAATTGCAATAGCACACAAAACCAGAGACATGAAATATGATATACTAAGGGAAAGTTAAGATCACGAAGTCAAGCTTGCTTTGTAATCTGGATAGTGTACTTAGGGGAAGTTGAATGTGGAATGCATGGGAGGATGAGAAGTGGAAAAAACAAGACTGAAAGGCTGGATGAGGCCAGATTTGTGAAGAGCCTGGTAAACCTAGCCAAGACATTTGGACTTAATCCTAGAAGCAATAATGAACTGACAATGGAAATGACATTGCATAATGGCAGGGGTGACTGCAGAGTCATGGGAAGGATCTAGCAGCCCTGGGTTAATCATTTGAACCACAGAATAAATAATCCACAGAGAGAAATTTAAATCTGAGCTTTTAAAGGTATAATTCCCTTTTTAAGATAACTTTTTGGAACTCCTACTGCCTAAGGATTTAGACATGTGATCTCTATGAAACAAACAACAAACCAGTGCCCAGCACAGTGCCTGCCACATGACAGGCATTTAGTAAATGACCATTAAATTCAATAGAATGAGAGATGAGGCTTGATAAGAAAGATGATATATTAAGCAGCCACTAGGGCTGAGCTATGAAAAGTTCCCTGAGGGACTTTATCTCCTGGTGCTTATCATAAGTAAAGTGAACTCCCATACTCAGAAGTTGAAAGAAAACCATGCTCAAAATCCCTTGCTTAAAATTCTCAAGTGGGCTCCCTGCTACAATCAGGATTAAGTCCAACCTCATTTGTTAGAGCTAAAAGCTTTCCATGATTTGGCCCCCACTCTACCTTGCCTGCCTGCTCTCCTGATATTCCCTAATACAAACCTCTACTGTAACAAGATGGTCCCACAAACTCCCATTAAAGAAATGTCAATGCTTGTCTGACCATAGACAGGCTCTGTAATCTGGATGGTCTTGATTTTTCTCTCATGAATGCTGGTGGTTTCCTATGATAACTAACTATCACAAACTTAGAATCATACTATCTAGTATGGTAGTGGTTAGCCCTCAGAATTAAGCCAACACTTGGATCCATTCTTTTATAAACAACTTAGTTTGTCCATTTCTAATGAATGCATAATGTCTCAATGCCAAAGGAAAAGCTTGCATTATTCTTTAAATACCAAAGAATGAAATTAGAAATGGGCAGAGCCCTTGGTACACCTTGCTACAGCATGCATATATGATCAAAGTCACTTTTAATGATGTTGTGTGTGTGCTTATCCCTTGGAAGGCAACCATGCAGAAGGATGCCTGAACTGGAAATGAGTTTGCAGTTATTTTAATGATTTAGAATATATCCATTAATTTGTACTATTCCAAATGATGATTCAAATGATCTTTCAAAGTACCCCATAACAACAACTCATCACACTCTAAGTTAAGTTTAAGACAGCTATAACACTTTTTAATTGAGCATATGAAACTGATGGTCCTTATGACTTTGATTAAATTTAGAATTTAACTTTAAATCCTAGCTCTAGAAATATCTCTCTCTCTCTCTCTCTCTCTCTCTCTCTCTCTCTCTCTCTCTCTCTCGATATATATTCTGTGTGTGTGTGTGTGTGTGTGTGTGTGTGTGTGTGTATGCCCCTCATAGACCTAGCCTTTTCCCTGGATAATCAGCAACCCCCAAGGCAACAGAAGACAATAGACAGGACCTGACTAATGGTCACATGGTTTGGATCTCTGCCATGCTAAAGATAACATCTTAATCTAAGTTATATTCTCACCACACACACCAAAAAAGGTAATTATATGAAGTGATGGAGGTGTAAACTTACCCTATTATGATAACAATTTTGCAATTTATATATGTATCGATTGAATCATCAGATTGTACATCTTAAACATACAGAATGTTATATGTTATATTTTAATAAAGCTGAAATAAACAAACACATGAAAACCAAAGTCCCAAACTCTTTACCATGCCTATGAGGCCCTGTATGATCTTCCCTAAATTCTATGATTTCTGTGCTCAAAGCTTGGAGAGCCAGGGCTCAGTTGGTTGCAGAACAGCCTAAGAGCTGGAGCATAGACAGCCAAATTAACAACATAAGGTAGATTATTTGTGAAAGTACCAATAAGAGATGGAAGGGAGCATCATGAGTAAATACCCACAGAGTGATCATTGTTAAGGGGCACATGACCTTCAGGGACTTAGGAATGAATCAAAAGTATCCACTTGCGATAAGAGATCACCTTTTATTTCCCCCCTATTGGTTGCTTCTATTCAACCTTCATTGCTGGATCCTCCACTCCTAGACTTCTTAATGTTACATTGTCTTAAGGCCCAATCCTAGACACCATTCTCTAATCTATCTACATACCCTCTAATCAATATACTGAGGAGTCTCAAATTTATATTTCCTAAACCACTACCTGACATTTGTATTTGAATATTTGATAGGCATTTCAAACTTAAAATATCCCAAAATAACTAACAATCCATCTATCTCCCCCTCTCCCTCACCTTCTAAATTCTTTACTAGTCTTCCCCATTTTGGAAAGCAGCATTACCAGATATACACAATGGCCAATACAAAATATAGGAGTTATTCCTGCTCCACTCCTTCCTTTATCCCCAACCCAGAATCCAGCCCATGAACAAGTCCTGTTGAATTAACTTCTCTGATTTCATTCATACCACTCTCGCTCAGTCTCTATGCTTCCTTTAAAGTGCACTTCTTTTTGCCTTCAAAAACACCAACCTGTCTTAGAACCTTTGCACCAGTTGTTCTTTTCTCAAATGTTCTTCTTCCTGATTTTCACATTTCTGTCTTCTTTGTGTCATGCAATTCTAATCGTTAAAGTCACCACCTCAGAAAAGCTTTCTCTAGGCTTCCACTCACTCTTCCATTACTGTCTTTTAATTCACTGCATAGCACTTACTATCATCTGATGTTTTCTTACATATGTACTTTTTTATGTGTTTATTAATAATTCCCTCCAACTAGAACATACACTACATGAGAGTGGGAACATGATTTTCCTTGTTCAACCTTATATTCCTGGCATCTATTACAGTGCTTAGCACATACTAGGCACTAAAAAACTGTTGAATGGGTAAATGAATATAAAAAAAATTCCTAGGATAAGAAATTTTCACAGAAGCAAGATTTTGTCATACAAAACAAGGAAGAAGAAATTGGAAATCTGTTGAAAAAGTATGAACAAATAAAAGAATGGAGCATAAATCAAGACACCGTGACAACAAGGTTGTTAGGAATTACAGAGAAGGAGTATAAGAACTTTTTCCTTTATAACATCTCTTCTTTGTTTCTCCATTATTTGAGGTAATAGCCTTAAAAAGCTCTGGCCTGTGGACTTGTCTCTGAGGTCAACAAACTATGTTTGAGCCGGTAAGACTGTCTCATTCCCTAGTCATTCTTTGAAGGACAGAAGAATCCCAAAAGATAACTCTGGTGATAATGGCTACTAAAAGGTAAAGAAAACAGATAAAGTGCCTGTGTGCTGAGCCATCAGTAAAGGAGAAGAAAGCATGAGGACTCAAAATTTGAGAAGCGGCCTTGGGAGGAATTCTCACACAAAGCTAAAAGAATAGGACAGCTGGTTGAGGTAAGCAGAAGTTCAGTATGAGGATGAACCAGAACTAGGAAGACAGTACTTGCTCTGGTAGATAGATGGGACACAGTGTTAGATATCTAGGAACTTCTTGTTTGGTAGCAATTAGCAGAGAAAGCACAATGGGCTAAAGAGCTACAATTTCTAAGAGGGCTAGAGAAAAATCAAGGCTGGAACCTAGGCACAAAAGATTCAAGATGAGGTGTCTAACACAGAAGCCCATTTATAAGGACTGGGATCCACGAACAGGTTTTTGTCACAAGAACAAAAGAAAATCTGAATTGTTAGACTGATAGACAAGGTCAAATCATGATCAAATATGATGCCTAGGATGCTAAGCTACTGCCCTAAGGCAACTCAGAATCTCCCAATCTCAGAAAGGACGGGCAGAGTCTAGAGTTAGGCTGAACTTGCAGGTGATTAAAAACATCCTCAGTTGTGAGGAAGGGGGAGCTCTGTGGACAGAGGTCCTCGAAGGTCATTACTGAATGTGATGCAAGACACATCCTTGTGGCCAAGCCTTTCTTGGATGATTTAAATACCCCAACATGAGGGTGAGATTCATTAGTGGTTGAAGGTGCCTAATTATTTTAGTGAGAGGCCACCAGAAATGAGACCTTAATTACTCCCAACCACCTGCTCTCCCACAAATCCAGCCAAAACTGGAGATTCTCCTTGGATTATCTTGATTGTCCTACAGCTTTTGAGAACCAAATAGCCAATTTCAGACATCAACACAAGATAAACTACTTCAGAGTAGGTAGGGTGTTAGTCTCCAAAGGTTTGGAAGTGTGAGCTCAGTCCTCCTGCCTTTACAGCTAAACTCCAAAATGTTACTACTTTCTTAGCAATGTTTCTAAGTATGTATTTGTTACAAATTGAATAGTTTCTCTACATATTAGCATAGTATTGAAATGTATGCAGCCAAGAAATAAGTTAAGAATTTAATAGAGTTTTGTGTTCTTTCAGCTTGGAGGTGCCATGTGGAAGCTTGCTAAGCCAATTTAATTTCCCTTGTATAGTCAGTAATTGCATTTATTCTTAGACAAAGGGATAATTATGATTATTTAGTATTAGTAATGTTTGATAAGGGTAATAAAGTTTAGCCAAGCAATAGAACCTTAAATGTCAAATATATTGTAGTCAACATGCCACTTTATTTTTATAAGTGTACTTTGAAAATTTCAAACAGCTATTTAGTTAAACTGATGCCTAATCCAAAGGGCCTTGTTCTGCCAAGAAGTGCCAGGTTGCTTAGATTCTGGAACTGCAAAACCTTGTCCTTTCTGCATTGAAAGTACTAAAAGATCTAAGAGTCACCTAAATACCTCACAGGGGAAGTATATTCTTACCATGAGATTGGAGCTGATATAAATAATCTATATTTGGTTTGGTCAGAAATCTCATAAGTAATTGGGATTTATTAGCTCCAATAACCTGAATATGGCTTACATCATATGCCTCCTTCAAAAGTTAGCTCAAGTTTGACTTCCTCTGCAAAATCCAATCTCAGGTAGATTGAGGCCAGCCTTCCTGAACTGTCATGGCACCTCCATGGCATACACCCATTATAGCAGTTACCACATAGTACTACATTCATTTACTAACCTCTATGTTTTCTAACTATATCATGAGATTCTTGAAGTCAAAGGGACACTTTTATTTATCTAATCACCAGAATCTAGCACAGTACCTGACACATAGAGGTGATCCATAAATATTACTTGAAATTTGAATAAAATAAGATGTTACAAAAACACAGGCTTACCCTAATTTATTGATTCAAGCATCTCCCACCCATTCATTTGTTGACAGATGGCATTTAAGTGATGCTGCTCTAAATTAATAAGGTTCTTTATTGACCTCCTGTCCTTTGCTTCATAGTGTGGAGGACAAAAGCTGTGGAATCAACCCTCCATGGGTTTATAATCTTGTTGGGGAGAGAATATGGACAATCCTGAAACAGCCCATTGGCATTTGTACTTAAATTGGGTTAAAAGATGAAAGAAAGGATGGATAGTATAGTAACATTGTAGCATTGAGAAAGTAGGATTGGAGCTGAACCTTGAAAAATCAGTTTGGAAACAAAAATCAAAGCATAATAGGCTGAAGGCAAAGCACAAGCAAAGAAAGGCCAAGAAATAGGAATAAATGTAGCATGCAATACTAGATAATGAGGAGCTTTTTGATAGGCAACAGAAGGGCATTAATGGTTTCAGAGTAAAGCATAATAATGAATGAAGAACAATGACAAAATAGCATCAAAAAACATATGGTTTTGTGAGGAAAAACTGAGAGTGGGGTTCTAGAGGAATATATTCTGTATCTCTATATACCATGATAGGTACTACAAGAGAATTTTTTTTCTTTCCCTTTGCAGTGCTGTGCATGAGAAGTGGTCAACAATACCCTTACATCAGGTAGGCTTCTTTCACAAGGCCTACTAGTAAAGTCTGTCCTAGGGTACAGAATGATTGAAAAGTCACTGTGTTCTATTGGAGCAAGGGGAAACTCTAACTACCATTGCTCCTTGCAAATCTCAATGCATTAGACTGAAATCCCACGATAGTGGGGACACTTGTGTCTTGTTCACAGCTGTATCAACAGCATCTAGCACAGTGACTGACACAAACTAGGCACTCAAGCACATTAGGTCAGTGATTGAAAGAAATAACACTGTAGAACTTAGCATAGTCAATAATGTAATAAATGGCAAAATAAATATTGGCCATAACTATTTAACTATTATGTTATCCAGAACATTGATTTAACACATCTAGCTGAACATGAGTGCTAGGTACAGGTAATAAAGACAGAATGAAATACCCTCTCTTATCCAAAGGGGCATAGTGTCATGGGTTGGATGTGGCACTTGTACACACACACCTATGTGCTAATGGAGAAATTCCCCTTTTCACAGTTGCCATATGCAGTAGCTCTAGAACCATGGTCTGTAAGTCTCAGAGCATATTCTACTTATTTCTTACTTTATGTACAGTGGGAGAGATAAGTGATAGGCATCATCTTCATTTTACAGACAAGGAACAATGATTAAAATAGTCATAAAATTAGAAATCATCTAGGTCTTCTATCACCTTAAATGCAAGAAGGAGATCAGAGTAAGGCTATCAAAGATGTATATCTCCCAAAAGGCTAGGTGCAGGAAACAGAAGTACATTGGCCTATGAAGACAGGTGAAGAAATTATAATTTCATATGGTGATGCTTTCAAATGTATGCTCAAATAGCTGTAACACATCTCTCTCAATGACCAGATAGAGAAATACTGCCCCAGGCTAAAGCTTCAGAGGGCCTGTGCATAGGACTACTGATAATCAGATTAAGGTCACACTAAAAAAGAGAGGAAGCAAAGTCTTTTGGGCAGTGAGAAGCCTTTGTTTAATGAGAACAGCCAGGCACATTCATTTGACAAATGTGTTTTAAGCACATATTATATGCCAGGCTCCATTTAAGTCTAGGGATATACAATCCATAAGATACAGTCCTTTCTCTAGCAATGGTTCTCAACCTTCCTAATGCCCCACCCTTTAATACAGTTCCTCATGTTGTGGTGACCCCCAACCATAAAATTATTTTCATTGCTACTTCATAACTGTAATTTTGCCACTGTTATGTCTTAGGTGACCACTGTGAAAGGGTCATTCGGCCCCCAAAGGGGTCACGACCCACAGGTTGAGAACCTCTAGAGTCTAGAGGAACTTATGAACCAGTGAGACAAAAAATTAAATGCACAATTGCCTTTATTGGAACCAATATTCAGTGTCACTGGAATACCATCTATTGGTATCTACCATAGAGAAATATTTGTACATGTTCACAACATGGCATTTTTATAAGGATAACCCCTGTAACAGTGTTCATAAGAGCAAAAATCAGAAGACAACCTAAATGTTTTTCAATACCAGAATGCCTGCACACACCTATAGCATGAACATAGTATGTATAGTGAGTAATAATTTTAAAAATACAGTAAATCTTTATGCAATGACATAAATAGGTCTCCAAGACATAAGACCAAGTCAAAAAGCAAGTTGCAAAACAATACATATAGTGGGAATGAGTAATCATAGAGACCTTTAGCTTTATCTGTAAGGATTTAAATTTTAAACAATTTTACTATGATTATATACTAAAGTATTAGTTTAGTAATTAAAAATAATTTAAAAATACGTATATAGTTAAAATTGTCTCTATACCCATTTCTCCTTCCTAGCATTGCTTTTTTGTATATGTGTCCTTTTTATTCTTAAATGAATAAGAACAGGGGTAGTAGGAGGGAGAATGTTCTCAGGGAAAAAAGCAACAACGAACATGGGAGTGAAAATATCTCTTAGGTATTCTATGTTTATTTCCTTTGGATATATATCCAGAAGTGATATTGCTGGATCATATGGTAGTTCTATTTTTAATATTTTGAGAAATTTCCACACTGTTTTCCATAATTGCTGTACCAATTTACTTTCCCACCAGCAGTGTATCAAGGTTCCCTTTTCTCCACATTGTCACCAACACTTATCTCTTTTCTTTTAAAAAAAAAATTTATTGATTGCTTTTTAGACAGAGAGAAAGAAAAAGAGAGAGATTGAGAAATATCAATTTGTTGTTCCACTTATTTATGCATTCTTTGGTTGATTCTTATATGTGCCCTGATCAGAGATCAAACCCGCAACCTTGGCATATGGGAACAATGCTCTAAACAACTGAGCTACCCAGTCAGGGCCTTCTTTTCTTTTTAATAATATCCATTCTAATGGGTATGATGTGATACTTCATTGTGGGTTTGCTTTGTATTTTCCTCATAATTAGTGACCTTAAGCATCTTTTTATGTACCTGTCGGCCATTTGTATGTTTTGTTTTGTTTTTGAGACATGTCTACTCAAATCATTTGCCTGTTTTTTAAAATATATATATATATGTTTTTATCGATTATTTTAGAGAGGAAGGAAGGAAGAGAGAGATAGAAACGTCGATGTGAAAGAGAAACATCGATTGGTTGCCTCCTGCACGCCCCCCACTGGGGATCGACCCTGCAACCCCAGGCATGTGCCCTGACTTGGAATCAAACTGGGACCTCTCAGTTCATGGGACAACACTCAGTCCACTGAGCCACACCAGCAGGGAGCCTTTGTCCATTTTTTAATCAGCTTGGTTTTTCAGTTTATTTTGCTTTTTGTTTGTTTCTTTTTTTGCTACTGAGTTGAGTTCCTTATATATTTTGGATATTAGTCTCTTATTAGCTATATGGTTTGCAAATATTTTCTCTCATTACATAGACTGCCTTTTCACTCTTTTTATTGTTTCCTTTGCTGTACAGAAACCTTTTAGTTTGATGCAATCCCACTCGTCTATTTTTGCTTTTGCTGCCTGTGCTTTTGGGATCATGACAAGAAGAATCAGTGCCAAGACTAATGTCGAGATGCTTTTTCCCTATTTTCTTCAAGTACTTTTCCAATTTTAGGTCTTGTGTTTAAGTCTTTGATATATTTTACATTGACTTTTGTATTTGGTGCAAGATAAGGGACTAATTTCTTTCTTCTGCATGTGGATATTCAGTTTTCTCATCACCATTTACTGAAGAGACTATCTGTTTCCCCATTGTGTGTTCTTGGTACCCTTGTGGAAGATCAGTTGACTGTATACGTGTGGATTTATTTCTAGGCTTTCTATTCTATTCCATTGGTCTATATGACTGTTTTTATGCCAGTATCATACTGTTTTGATTACTCTTATGCTAAGTGAGAGAAACCAGACACAGAAAAAAACAAATACTGCATATCACTTACATGTGGAATATAAAATAGTCAAAATCATAGAAGCAAATAGTGAAATGGTGGTTGCCAATGGGCAGGAGGGAGGGGGAATTAAAATGTTGGTCAAAGTGTACAAAGTTTCAGTTATTCAAAATGAATACGTTCTGGAGGTCTAATGTACAGCAACGTTATCAATAATGTATTGTATACTTGAAACTTGCTAAGAAGGTAGATCTTAAGTGTTCTCACAAGACCAAAAATAAATGATAACTATATGACATGATGGATATATTAGCTTGCATGTGGTGATCATTTTATGATGTATACATATATCAAAACATCAAGTTCTACACCTTAAATATATACATTCCTACTTGTCAGTTATGTCTCAATAAAGCTGGAAAAATAAAAGTTAAAGACTTAATTTTTTTTAATTTGTTAATTTTAGAAAGAGAGGAAGAGAGAGAGAGACAGAGAGAGACATTGATCTGCTGTTCCACTTATTTATGCATTCATTAGTTGATTCTTATATGTGCCCCTGCCAGGGATCAAACCTCCAACTTTGATGTATCAGGATGATGCTCTGACCAACTGAACTACTTGGCCAGGGCCAAAACTAAAAATTTTAAGATATATGACTGTAAGTATTCACAAATATAGTCTGAACATAAGAGGTGACTATGAAATGTAGTCATCAGTCCACAACTTCAGTTTCAATAATAGAAATGGACAACACAAGGAAAGATTGTACAGATAAAAGAGAATTGGGTTAAAGATTGATTCTGGAGAACACCAACATTTAAAAGACAAAGTAGAAGAAGATCAGAAAGACAGAAAAGAACTGGTCATAAAAGAAGAAAAAGAAAGAGAAATCAAGAAAGAAGAGTTTATCAGCACTTTGATATGTAGACAAGAAGTACTGTAAGACAAGTATTGAGTGTTATAGAATAGTAAGAAGCTAGGAAAATTCCAGGACAGGCAGAATAGGGAAACTAAGACAGATAGTTAAACAGCAGTTTGCAGCCACCTAGTAAATCCTATCTTCCCTAAACCAAGGGCACTTAAGAGTAAATAGTTTGTACTTCTGTCCAACCAGAGGGTAAATAGCTTAAATCACCCTACTCAGGGAGACAGATAGCAGAAATTCAATTAGTACCATTTGCCAACCACAACCAAGGAGAGACAAATAAAGGGAATAAATCTCATTTTGGTATATCAGCATAAAGCTAATGAATATTTTATGGACCTTCCCCTAAGACCTGCGCTAAATGCCCAGCCTTTAAAACCCCTGAAAATGAAGGTCCCAGCCTACTCTCCCTCCAGGGAGCAGGCCCATGCCATTCCCTCCCAGATAGGCACATATCTCTTAAACTCCAAGGAACTCCACAGGACTTGAAACCAGGGAAACAATGGGAAGCAGCAGCTCATCCCGGGCTAACCCCCTGAACTTGTCTCCAAAGGCCCCTTTTCTCTGACTTCCCAGTGAGCCAAAGCAGCCCAGCCTAGGCTCTTCCGGGCACTCTCTGTCCAAGGAGCATTCCATGCATTCCCTTCCCCATCTCATTCCCCCACAGGCATGTATCTCCTAAACTCCAGGGAACCCCCACAAGACTTGCAACTAGGGGAGCAATGGGCAGCACAGCTCATCCTGGGCTAACCCCCTGAACCTGCCTCCAACGCCCCTTTTTTCTGACTTCTCAGTGAGCCAGAGCAGCCCAGCCTAGGCTCTCCTGTTGCTTCTTCTATGTCCTTTCTTGTTTCACTGTCCTGAGTGTGTTTTTGCTACAGTAAATAAACTCTTGCTTGCTTTTCTACACTTTATCTCTTGCTTGAAATCTGTGCTTCAAGAAGACAAGAACAGCCCTGGCTAGTTTGGCTCAGCAGTTTGAGTGCCAGCCTGTGGACCAAAGAGTTGTGGGTTAGATTCTGGTCAAGGGCATGTACCTTAGTTGCAGTTCGGTCCCCAGCCCTGGTCAGAGTCCTGCGGGAGGCAACCAATCAATGTGTGTCTCTCACATTGATGTTTCTCTCTCTCTCTCTCTGTCCCCCTCCCCCTCTATCTGAAGATAAATGGAAAAATATCCTTGGGTAAGGTTTAAAAAAATAATAATAATGAATTAATTAAAAAAAACAAAGACAAGAACCAAGTTATCCTCATCTTGCTGGTAACAAAAGTACCAATTGGAGTTCTTAATAATGAAATCTTTGGAGATTTCAGTGAAAACATTTAGGGTAGGGGGTAGACAGAATAATGTTCCCCATGTTCTAATCCTTGGAGTCTGTGAATATGCTAGGTTACATGACAAAGGGAATTTTGCAGATATGATTAAGTAACATGGGATGGGGAGGTTATCCAGGATTATTCAGGTGACCCCAAAGTAATCAAATGGGTTCTTAAAAGTGAAGAATGTTTCTTGGCTTACTCAGAAGGAGATTTGACTATGGAAAAGATAACCAAAGAAATATAACCAACATTGAAAGCTTTGAAGATGGAGGAAGGGGAAGTATGAACCAAGGAACATGAGCAAACTCTAGAAACTTGAAAAGGCAAAGGAATAAATTCTCTCCTAGAGCTTCCAGAAACTAATGCAAGCCTGTCTGCACCTTAATTTTAACCTAGTGAGACCATGTCAGACACCTATAGAACTATAAGACAATAAGTAAGTCTTATTTTAAGTCACTAAGTTTGTGGTAATTTATTACAGTGGCCATAGGAAACTAATATGGAGAGAAGGGACAATAGTCAGGACAGAAGCCAGATGACAATGAGATGAACAATGACTGGGAGGTGAGAAAATAGAGATGATAAGCAAAGACAATTCATTCAAAAACTATGATATTTAAGTGGAAAGAGAGCATTAACAAGAAGAGCATAGAATTTTGAGGGAGGAGTTTTGTAATTGTTTTTAAGAAAGGCAATATATGGGCATATTTAAATGCTGATAGGAAAGTGGATAGGAAAATGGAGAACAGCTTCTTGGGGAGGCATAAGGAATAGAGTATGAAAAAAAAAAAAAACCACAGGAACAGCTAGCAATATCAAATAACAGAGATTCAGAAGGCAAAACAGAATTGGGTGTGAGAGGGGAGACTTTTGGACCTAGGCAGTGTCAGGGTACAGAATGAAACTTTATGTGCCTCAGTGGTATGCAGATTACTTTGAGCTAAAGGAAATTTTAGCTTCAGTCTCAAGAGTAGCTTCTGCCCCTTCTCCTTTAACTACCTAGAAGAATTTAATTAGAGGCCTTACCCATAAGACATTATCAGAGATAACTTTTTTTACAACTTTTGTTTACTAAACTTCAGCTCTTATCATCATCCTGCAATAATTTTTTAAAAATATTTTTAAAGAAACTATACAGTGTGATGTTTTATTTTGTTTGTTTGTTTGTTTGTTTGTTTTTTTAATCCTCACCAGAGGATATTTTTCTGTTTATCATCAGATACAGTGGGAGGGAGCGAGAGGGAGGGAGAGAGAGAGAGAGAGACATTGATGTGAGAGAGACACATCAACCGGTTGCCTCCTGCACAATACCTACCAGGGCTGAGGACGAACCACAACCGAGGTACTTGCCCTTGACCAGAATGGAATCCTAGACTCATTGGTCCACAGGCCGATGCTCTAACCACTGAGCAAAACCAGCCAGGGCTTAAATATGTTTTTATTTTTTATTTTTTAGAGAGCAAGGAAGAAAGAGAAAGATAGAAACATCAATGTGAGTAACATCGATCAGCTGCCTCCCACATGCCCCCTACTAAGGATCGAGTCCACAACCCGGGCACGTGCCCTGACCGGGAATTGAATCGGGAACTCTCAGTCCAAGGGACGACGCTCAATCCACTGAGACACACCGGCTGGGCCTGCAATGATTTTTCGAAGCACCAAGGCACATTACCTCATCCCTAGCTCAGGATGTTTTATATATTTCAATTCTCCTTTCTATCTCTGAACCACTCAGGTGTGCAGGGTCACTGACTCTCTCATATATGTGGGGTTCCCATGAGCACAAAATTAAATTTGATTTTCTCTTGTTAATCTGCCTCCTGTTGATTTGATTATTTGGCCAGCCAAAAAGAACCAGAGGATGGAAAGGGAAAAATGTCCCCTCCCCGACAACAGGAACTTAATTTAATCACAACCTGATTGTCTTTTCTGGGCTGTTATGACTTAGAAAGCCAGGGAAAACAGGAGATAACTGAGGTTCAGAGACATGGAGTGACTTGTTCATGTGGAGGAAAAGGGGGCCAGGTACTAAACCTAACAAGCTCAGGGGAGGCCTGTGTGGTGGTCTTACAAACTTAGAGACCGAAAGTAACCACTTGGATTGTCTGAAATTAAAACTTTCTAAATAAAAGTGAGTCATGGGGGTTAGTCTTGTCCTGTTCTGATATCTTCCTTTGATATCTTCCTTACCTTAACTGAACTTGTCTGTTGTCTTTTTGCATCTACAATAGGGCACAATCTCCCACCACAGCAGAGACCACAGAGCCCCCTCATTGTCATTGTTATCGTGTTAATTGTTCACTGTTAACTATCCTATACCCACCTATGTAAAAGAAGTATGTTTCTATTCGTTTTATTTTTTATCCAATCCTAGAGATACCTGCCCCCTTTGCTTTCACCTGCCTCCCTAATCTATCACCAATGGAGTTCACAGTAACCTTCTTACCCCTCCATTGACTGTAATGTATAAAATAAGGTGCAAAACTGCCATTCTCTGGAGCACGGTCTCAATTCATTGAGATCTTGCTTTCCAGCAATTTTTGTCAGTTTGGCTCAAATAAACTAAAAAATTCATACAGGTTTGGATGTTCCTTACATTGACATTCAGAGTCATACAGAAATCTCCTAAAGTTTCAATTCCCTCAGCTGTGACATATTAAATGTAACAATGCATTAAAGTGCAGTCTAGAACACAGTAAATGCTCAATACAATATGGCCATTATTATTATAAAATAAGTTATTGAACCTCCAATAGCCTGTATAGCTAGAATTTAGAAGGGTAGGATATCTAATGAAGACAAACCTGGGCTTGAGTTTCAGTTTTGCTACTTACTTGCTATGGGGCTTTGGCATAGTGATTGATATATATTACACAGGTATACTGGCTTCACATTGTGTATCCTTTCCACTATGCCACACTACCTACCTTTAAATAATTATACAGATGCCCACCTGGGGCTTAGAATTTAATCATGTACTCTGCCTACCTTTAATACTGTTAGAAACTTTACTATTGAGAAGGAGCAGAATTTGCCACCCCAAACTATGCCTCTTTGGCATATTGATTATTTGGGTCTGGTTATTTTTAAGAAAGAGCAGGCACAAAAGAAGCTCTGAAAACTTAGTAAAGTTACCTTTTGTAGTAGACATTTACATGTATAAGGGAAATCTCCATTTGTAAGGGTGCCTTCTCTCTCTACCAGGAGGAGGATTACTAAATCTCTAGAAACTAAACTCTTACCAGTAGAAAGACAACTGCCTTAAAGTTGCATAACAACTTTACCATTGTTTACTGTGCTTTTCCTGGTAACCTTCCATAACTGGCTCCCCTATCCCCAACATCTTCTTTTGTCTTTACTGGAGATGGTATTTAAGGTGATGCTTGGGCCATTTCAGAGAGTTACTCAGTTTTCCTGCATCTCTCCAATGTAAACAGGAGGTATACATGTTATTAAGCTTTTGTTTGTTTTTCTCTTGTTAATCTGTCTAATTTTAGGGGTGGGGGGAGGTGTCCTCAGCCAAGAATTTACAAGAGTGGAGGAAAAATAATTTGTCTTCCCCTACACAATTTGAGGGTGACAAACACGACAGGATGTATAATATCCATACCTTACATTTTGCAGAATTATTTAATGAGTTGCCTGCTGTTACAATTCTGTGAACATGCTGGAAAGAAAGAGCTCAAACGTGAACAGCTCTGTTTCAGTTACCAAAGGATTCAAACAAAACACAATAGAAAAAAATCTGAAAAGCCTTTCTTTATCTTGATGAGTATGTAAATTATTCATAATAACATTTGATGATAGTACTGTATATGAATTAAAAAAAAACCCTAAATATTTTAATCAAGTCAGCCATCATGTGAAACAGAAGAAATCTTCCCTTTCAGAGGTTCTTGAGTGGATGATGGGATGTTGTCTGATGTATCAGTGATTGGCTATTTACTTGTATAGTTAAAATTCATCTCTTCCTTTCATCATTTTGAAGGGACATTGATTTCAATAAAAACCTCTAAATGAGAAGAACAAGAAATTTAAATCTATAAAGTGAAAGTGAATGGAGGAAGGCACATAAAGTTCAAGAGGAAGTCAACAGAGGAAATGGGACAAAGATTTTAACTGCTATGATTGCCTCTAGCCTCTATGTGGATTGTGGATGTTTTGCCTGATTCTAAGAGCTCATCTAAGTATTCCACTAAAAGGTAAGAGTAGGCAAGGTAAAGTGTCATACTCAAGCTGGCCCAGTAATGGGAGCAGAGCCACACAAGGTCATCTCCCCACTATTCCCCAACCACTTCCACTCTTACCATCCCTCCCTACACAATACTCTGCCACAGTAGGTAGCAGAGGAAAAATGAACTTTTTATAAAATATTATCAAAGGAGCCAGGAAGAGCCTCACCATCCATGTAGAATTCCTCAACCTTTGCTTGGTATTTTCCAACCTATTCCATGGAGATGGCAAAAACCTGCCTGAGAATATGTAGTCCCTTTAGGCTCCATTTTACCTTCCAATGTCAGTTTTGTTCAGATATATGGCCTAGTCATTAGCTTTTTACCTTAGTTTTTATGAAATGGATGACTAGAATTTTGTATTCTATTTGTACTTTATTCTATTGAGAATAAAAGAAGCAAAACAGGCATATTTCTCTTTTCTGTCTCTCAAGACCCTATTTTCCCTTATGACATATTCCTAAATTCCCAAGTATGACTTGCAGTCATAGTTTGTATGATTTTTTTTTAGCCTGAAAGATAGTGTCTCCCTCAGGATTACTTTTGTAAAGTAATATGCTCTAATAATCAATTATTTTAATTATTCTACTTACACAGAGATTCCATATTTTACTAAAATTAATATCAGCATATGCCTAAAAACCCTCTAAATGGCTTTGGAAAGCTCTGTTGCAGCCTCTGAAATCTGTACAAACACTATAAAATACCCTGGGTAAACTTAAATTGTGATGATCAAACACTAAATAATTTATATGTGTTCCTAACAGTCATTCTTTCTCAATATTATTGCCTTGAACTAATAGAGTATCATTTTCCCCAAGGGCTCAAAGGACTCCACAAGCAGAACACATTCATCCTCCCTGCTTCCCCTGTGGGCAAGGAAGGC
The DNA here is from genome assembly GCA_030848825.1 of Tadarida brasiliensis. Taxonomy (NCBI): domain Eukaryota; kingdom Metazoa; phylum Chordata; class Mammalia; order Chiroptera; family Molossidae; genus Tadarida; species Tadarida brasiliensis. The sequence continues at coordinate 43,142,009 of CM061280.1, forward strand.
ACAAGAATAATTATCCCCATTTTACAGTTTCAGAGTATAAGGAAGTAGGATATAAATGATATACTATACAGAAAGTTGGAGGCAGAGATATAAAACTTGCTGAAAGTAGGGGAAAAAAAGTTCAGAAGATTAATGACTCTGACTATCTGTGACTCTGGAGTTAATTTGGAGATACAGTTATAATCAAAACCTGTCACTAATCCTGTATGTTCTATTCAGTCTAATATTTAAAAATGCCAATGGCATCAAAACTAGACATCTGCATGTACTCAGGTACCAAGTGAAAAATATGCAACTGACTCTTGAGCTGAAGTAGAGGTATTATTGCTTGAGAAGACCAGCTTCAGAGGAGATATTGTTCCTATACACCTAAGGGGTATGGCAGCAACTCTTCAGCCTACCTGAAAAGTAACAATTGGACAAGGAGCTTTATTTCAAACAAGGGCAACAAAAATTCTGTCAAGAATAGAGAAGTAAGAGAGCCTGGAAGGCAACATCACTGGAGTACTGTTTTTAATCATGTCTGTTAACCAAGGAAAAAAAGTAAAAAAATAATAACTGACAATGGAAGAATTCATTATATTAAACAACCACACTGAGAAGGCAAGCCAGGTGCAGACAATCCTTTTAGGCAGTGCAGAGACCCCGCCCCTGGCTTTTATAATCCCCTTAATCCACCAACTGCCTAAACTACAGTGGAACTAGAAAGCCCCCAAATATCCGGAAGCTTATCATGTATCAAAGGCAGCTGGAACCCAGGTGCGGGGCTCAGCCTTTGGAGGTGACTCCGCTGGGGCAGCACCGGTGCACATTAAACAGTCCTTTTCTAATCCTCCAAGTGCATGTAGTCTGTCTCTTCCCACCAACCGAATTTCTGCCACAACATTTTGGTGCATTGGCCAGGAAGCCAACAGCTGCGCTAGCCCCCTTGAGCCACCGTTGTTGGAAGCCAGTGGGAAGGAGCCACTAATTTTGGGCCCCCAAGATGGAAAGGAAGGCGCACCACTGGTGATTTCACTGGACTCTGACCCTTGCTGGGCCCGACTGTAGTCAGCCACCGCTGCACTCGAACGGACTCCAGGGAGGATAGAAAAGCCTGCCAGGACATTTGATCGGTAAGTGTCCCCGGGGACCCAGGACCGAGTTCAGGCCCACCTCTAAGGTGGAAGGGGAGCTTGAACACCTCCCAGGAAGCACAGATGCCACACAGGATAGGGAATTCCTGGGTGGAAAGTTTAAATTCTGTGTGATTGTGTAAGTGACCGTGCTCCACAACGCCTATTACGGAGCCTGTGTGAGTCCCAACCTGCGCGTCCATGGTGACTTCATATGGCTAAGGGCAGTGTCAGGTTCTTGGGGATGTTGTCTCCACCTAGCAAACCCGATCCGAGTCAGGAGCTTATACTGACCTGCCAATGCCAAGAGGCACCTAAGTCCCCACGAAGGGAGCAGACAGGCAGACGAAACGAGAGTTTCCTCCTGTTTGTCTCATGACACCGTTCATTGGGAGGTTTGCTTAACCATCTTAGATATCATTATGGGGGGAAGTTCCTCTAAACACTGTTCTGGAATATATGATAAAGAATTTTATAAAGGGGTTCTCAGGAGATTATGGGGTCAAATTGACCCCCAGAAAATTGCACACACTCTGTGAATTAGAATAGCTCACATTTAGTGTGAGATGGCCGTCTGAAGGCACCCTTGATGTCCACACAGTCCAGGCCATGTATAGGGTAGTCACCAGAAACTCTGGCCATCAGACCAATTTCCCTACATAGACCAGTGGTTGTAAATAGCCCAAATCAGGCCTCCTTGAGTCCGATTCTGTGTTACTAGTCAGGGACAGTGTAAGGTCCTTGTGGCACAAGGTGAAAGGAAAACTTCACAGCAAATCAAGTGGCCTCCTATATTACAAGGCAGTTCAGAAAAGGCCCCCCCACTGCCACCACCATATGCCCCACTACCTAAGGATGGGGAACCTCACATGCCCAACAGCCCACCTCCATCCATCTCACCCCCACAACCGGCCAATGTGTCGCTGGAGCCAGGGTCGCTAGAGCCAGTGGGAAGATGTCTCAGGTCAGTCACCCCAGGGACCAAAACTCCCAGTGGCAATGCAATTACCACTGTGGGAGACTAGGGGTCCACAGAGAATGGGCTTTGATGGGACCCTACAAGAGGGGGGAGCAGTCTTCCAGACTCATTGCCCCACCTGGGTCAACTGTAAGCAACTCTTACTCACCCTATTCAACACAGAAGAACTCCGGCGGATTGTCACAGAAGCCAGAAAGTGGCTCTAGACCCAGGCACCAGCTGAACATCTAAACACAGAAGCCTGGGCACGAAAGGCCTTACCTGATGAGGAACCCTCAGGGAGACCCACAGACACAGAGACATGGGAGAGAGCAGGAGAGAGACGGACAAATGCACAGAGGTGAAGCCAGAGTTTGGGGTGGACAGAGAGAGCCCAGAGAAGCTGCAGGAGACAGAGGCAGGGAGAGACAAAGACACAGGAGAGGAGGGTTTGCAGGAGTCGGGCTACTAGGCACCGCTCCCAAGCCAAGGGGCAAGTTTTCTCCATCTAGTCTGAAGGTCCCCAGCCCCTCTGAAACTCTGCCTCTGACCCTGGCACTAGTCTGAGCCCCAGGCTGCAGAGAGGAGCTTTCCACAAAGCCAGGGTGTGAAGGATGTGGTGCCCAGATGGCCTCAGTCCCTTCCAGCTTCAGCAGCCTGCCATGAGCCAGCCAGACCGACATCGCAGGAGGGGCTTGATGAGCAGCTAGTTGTGGGGAGCCCAACCCCATCTGCTGCTATCCACTGTGACCTTCCCTGGGCTGGTGTGGCTGCTCCTACTGCTGTTTGTCTCCCTCCTGCCCTCAGCCCTGGCCAGTTTGGCTCAGCTGTTAGAGCGTCGGCCCGTGGAACAAAGAGTCTCAGGTTCGATTCCAGTCAAGGGCACATGCCCAGGTTGTAGGTCCAATCCCCAGTGGGGGGCATGCAGGAGGCAAAAAAATAAGTGTGCCAACCACCAGCTAGAAAAACCAGGAACTTCTGCTCCACCCAGCCGCTACCTGCCAGACTTAGGTTTCAAGATCACCCAAGGCTAATGAATGCTAGGGGCCGAAGGGAAACAGGCAGTGTGCGCTATCCCGGTTCCCACTTCCTATCGACAGATTCGAGAATTCCTGGGAGCAGCAGGGTTTTGTCAAATATGGATACCTGGATTTTCAGAACTGGCAAAACCCTTATATGAGGCCCTAAAAGGAGAAGAAAAGGCGCCCCTTGTCTGGGGCCCTGATCAAGAGACAGCATTTAACAAGCTCATGGAGGCACCAGCCTTAGGACTCCCTGAAGTCCCTGGGAGTTCTAACCCAGGAATTTGGGCCTTGGCAGAGACTGGTAGCTTACCTTTCAAGGTAAACTGGCCTGGTTGGGGCAGGCAGGCCACCCTGTCTGAGGACCTTAGCGGCCACCACACTGCTAATCAAGGAGACAGCTGTACATGGATAGTAGCAGTTACATGAGTGAGGGCAAAAGATATACCGGGTATGCAATATTTTCAGATTTTGAGACTACGGAAGCAACGGCCCTCCCTGAGGGATGGTCTGTCCAAAGAGCAGAACTATGGGCCCTGGTGAGGGCATTAGAACTCAGCAAGGATTAGCGGGCCAACATATATACTGACTTGTGCTATGCCTTTGCCACCCTACATATACATGGGGCTATAAACAAGGAAAGAGGGCTCCTTACTGCAGGGGGGAAAGGAATAAAAAACCAAGGTGAAATCCTAAAATTGTTGGAGTTGGTCTGGGAACCAAGAGAGGTAGCAGTCATCCACTGCAAGGGATAGCAGAAGGGAAGAGACTCAGTGTCAGAAGGAAACCATCAAGCAGACACTGCAGCTAAACAAGCTGCAAGAGAACAGACAGCCCCATCAAAAATCATGCTGGCTCCAGAACTACCTGCAACCCCAAAATACACAGCCCAGGAAGAAGAATGGGCGCAATAGGAGTAGGGAAATATAACAAAGGAAGCATGGTGGATCCTTCCAGACCACAGAATCTACATGCCAGAACAATTAGCCCATCAATTAGTCCTTCAACAACATGAACTCACCCATCTGGGAAAAACACCCTAGAAGCCTTATTAAGCCAGTACTACCTAATTGCTCAACTTCCATCCTTCTGTGCCTCAGTCTCCCAATGCTGTCCCCTTTGTGCTCAAAACAACACCAGACAAGGCCCTACCAGGCCTGCTGGGATCCAGCATGGTGGCCAAGCACCCTTTGAAGATCTAGAGGTAGACTTCCCAGAAATAGGACCCAGTAGAGGAAATAAATATCTCCTGGTTTTCATCTGTACTTTCTTGGGCTGGGTTGAAGCTTACCCCACAAGTATGGAAAAGGCAAGAGAAGTAACCAAAGTTCTACTGAGAGACATCATCCCAAGATATGGAATGCCATTGCCTATGGGATCATACAATGGCCCAACCTTCATAGCAGAAATAGTACAGCAGGTAGCTGAAACTGTAGGCATCTAGTAGAATTTACACATGGCCCACTGGCCCCAGAGCTCAGGAAATGTAGAATGCATGAATTGGACCCTTAAGCAGACCACAGCAAAACTATGTCAAGAAATTAACCTGCCCTGGACTGATATACTGCCCCTAGCTCTCCTGCGAGTATGTTGTACCGCTTGGGCAAAGATAGGGTTCTCCCCTTTTGAAATCTTATGTGGGAGACCCCCCACCCACTGATCAAATTCAAAGGGAATATAAAAGAACTGGAAAATTTGGAAATTCAAAAACAACTTCAAGGACTAAGAAAAACCATTCTTGAGCTATATAAGTGAGTAACTGATAGAATACCCATTTCCCTGGGAATAACTGTACACCCCCACAGACCAGGGGACCAAGTCTGGATAAAAGACTGGGAAAGGGAAACCCTCAAACCAACCTGGAAAGGGCCCTATTTAGTTATACTAACCACTCCCACAGCTCTCAAGGTTGCAGGTCTGAATACCTGGATCCACCACTCACGGGTGAAGGCAGCTCACCTGCCACATGACAACCAATCTGCCTGGAGAGTGACCACCAGTCAGAACAATCCTCTGCAGGTCACCCTTAAGAGGACAGTGAAACCTGCTGATCGGTCTATGGCAAGCACCTGAGGACTCCGTCAGTAGAATCGAAGTCATCACCTGCTGGACTGATCCCAGCACTGGACTCTGTATCCTTAGTAGCCTTACAGGATCAGGTAGACTCCTTAGCAGCAGTGGTATTACAAAATAGAAGGGTGTTAGACCTACTGATTGCTGAAAAGGGAGGAATATTTCTCTTCTTAAACGAGGAATATTGCTTTTATATTAATCAATCAGGAATAGAGACATGGCCTAGCAGTTAAAGGAATGAATTACAAAAGAGAGGAATTATTGGAATCTTGGAGTTCCTGGAGTAACATATGGAACTGGGCATTTTGGGTACTCCCATTAGCTGGTCCTCTCTTAATGCTTTTTATAGCACTCCTGTTTGGCCCTTGTATTCTCAACATGCTAACCCGTTTCATTTCCTCTTGCTTAGAAACAATAAAACTCCAAATGATGCTTCAAATAAGGACCCCAAACTACCAGAACTCTCCTCTGGACGGTAAAGAACTCTAGTTGCTGCATCCCTCCCCTTCAATTCCTCTATTCAGCAGGAAGCAGTCAGAGAGATCGTCACTCCTCTTCCTCCCATGGCACTAAGAGAACTCCCTGTCCAAGATGTTCTCTAAGTCTGCTGGGAACAGCTTGAGAATCAAGAGGGGGGGGGATTAGAAGGCAAGCCAGGTGCAGACAATCCCCTTAGGCAGTGCAGAGACTGCACCCCTGGCTTTTATAATCCCCTTACATCCACCAACTGCCTAAACTACAGTGGAACTAGAAAGCCCCCAAATACCTGGAAGCTTATCATGTATAAAAGGCAGCTGGAACCTGGGTGCGGGACTCAGCCTTTGGAGATGACTCTGCTGGGCCAGCACCAGTGTGCATTAAACAGTCATTTTCTAATCCTCCAAGAGCATGCAGTCTGTCTCTTCCCGCCGACCAAATTTCTGCCACAACACCACAGAGTTAGGTATAATCTACTGAAGTTAAATATAACTGTTCTAAACTGTTTTCATTTTAATGAGAACATGTGAGAAAGACAACCCAGACAATGCACTGTAGGACTAGGTGGGGAGTAGGTCCACAGAAGATGCCTGTCGAGTTCACCAATAGAATCAACTGATAAACTTTATCAGGCAGGTATCAAGAAAACAGAGCAGAAAAGAGAGTCAGAAACTTTAGTTAAGCCAGGCACTTTACCACGTTTACCCTACTCTTTTTTCTGTTCATGAGGACCTTAATTTCTTGTGTGGGTAGGTAGTATTAATGCAGTTGATGTCAGCCTATATAGTTGCAATCAAAGAGAGGCAGTATATGCAATTCATTTTTTGCAATTTATTAGCTTATTGATCTTGGAAAATTACTAAAATTTTCTGAGCCTTTGTTTTCCCATTTATAAAAGTGGGTATATTAATAGTAGCTACACACAGATTGCTATAAGGATAAAATGAGTTGAAGCATGTCAACACTTTGTAGCTATTATTGTTATCGTTATAAGGATCATCAATCCAACCCAATTTTCACTAGGCTTGTGATTCTTTTTTTTTTTGGTTAATACTCACCTGAGGATATTTTTCCATTGATTTTTAGATAGAATGGAAGGGAGGGAGGGAGAGAGATAGAGAGAGAGAGAGAAAAAAAAAAACATTGATGTGATTGGTTGCCTCCTGCAGGAGCACAGTTGATCCTTCATCCCAGGTATGTGCCCTTGACTGGAAATCGAACCCACGACCCTTCGGTTCACAGGCCAACACTCTAGCCACTGAGCCAAACCAGCCAGGGCAAGGCTTGTGATACTTTATGGGTTTTAGTGCTCCTAATCCTACCATATCCAGGAGAGATATATATTTTAGTGACTTCCTTGATTATACCCAGGAATCAAAGTCTACCGCCACTCAGCCAGAAGTTTTAACCTCAGTGTGAACTATCAAATAACCCAGAAGTAAAACAGTCCCTGGCTTATTCTAGGACTTACTTCTGTGATTCTATCACTGGTTCTTGATCAGAAAATACCTAAATTTCTTGATTTCTGCAGCCTTGAACTCAGAGATGTGATTTCTTCTCTGCACCATACCTATATACCTGGATTCCAGATGTTTAGCTTACTTCTAACCATATATAACTCTAGAATTCTTCTTGCCATGATTTCTTGGTTTCCAAGTCTTGGCTCACTTTAACTTTCTGGTAGTCACTAATATAGGAAATCTTCCAATTTCCAATCCAAAATCAAATTTCTATTTCAGGTTGTCAGTCTGATAATTCATATTATACTCCTATGCCTAGGCAGCCTTGTCTCACTGGGTTATGATATTAAAAGATAATTTATTCTGTTCACCTTAACAGAGCCAGTTGGTAGCAGCAACTGGAATCACCACTTCCAGTTTTTTATTGTGCCAGACCAGTCTAGTAATGGCATCAAATACATGAGGAAAGAACACACATGGATTCATTAGTCCTACCAATTTTGTGTGACTACAGCTATCCATGTTCAATAACCCATTTGATAGCAATAAAAAAGCAAGCTTGTAAATAATTATACCACGGAAACACACTTTAAGCTACATATCATGCTGAAAGATTTCAAAGTTGGAAATTATAGTCTCAGATATGCAAAGCAACACTAAATGTAAGCATTGACTAAACATAATTTTTCCCATAGGAGTTTGTTCATTATGAATAATAAATAAACATGTGTAGTACCAGGAAGTATCATGACCCTGTGACAGTTTATGAGGAGAAAACCTGAAGCCAGAATTTACCACCTGAGGGAAAAAAATCAACATTTCAAAAGTCTGCACCTGACACTTTTTCACAATATTCCTGGGAAATGGAACTCAAAACGACCTCCAATCTCACACACATTAGCTTCTGAGCTTCTTGGGTTTCTGTTCAATCAGTGTCTGAAGAATGAGTTTTCCAAATGCAGTTACTTTAAATGAGCAAAGATGAAGGTGTACAATAGACCCTTTATGCAGGAGGCAGAAAGAGCCTTAATGTGAAAAGTCTCTGTGGCATGTGTGAATTAAAATGTCTGGGAAACACAAAATGTGTCAGGATATAGGGGAAGAAACCATTCTCTGCAGAGGGACTGTAAGGAGGATTTATGCATAAATTTATTCAGTTTGAGCCATGTCTGCATTTTTTCTTTGATGTAAGATTCTCCATTAACAGATAATCTTTAAAAAGAGTCTGTGATAAATTTCTACATTAAAAATATAACTCAAAGCCCTGGCGAGGTAGCTCAGTTGCTTAGAGCATTGTCCTGATACACTAAGGTTGCAGGTTCCATCCCCTGTCAGGACACATAGAAGAATCAACCACTAAATGCATAATAGATGGAGCAACAAATCAATATTTATCTCTTCTCTCTCTCTCTCTCTCTCTCTCTCTCTCTCTCTCTCTCTCTCTCTCTCCCTCTCTCTCTCTCTCTCTCTCTCTCTCTCTCTCTCCCTCCTTCTCTTCTCTCCTCCATCTCTCTTTCACTCAAAAAATATATATTACTCAATATTACAGATTATGATCCATATTTCATACACATTGATTTTCTTCCTCAAGTTGATGATGTCTCAAACACTAGCCAAGGGAAGATTTCCATGAGAAAGGGGTATTATGCTAAATGAAATAAGTCAAACAGAGAAAGACAAATACCATGATTTCACTTGTATGTGGAATCTAAAAACAAACACACAAAACAAACAGACTCATAGATACAGAGAACAAACTGATAGTTGTCAGAGGGGAGGGGAGTTGGCAAAAAAGGGGAAGAGGATTAAGAGAAGCAAACTTTCAGTTATAAAATAAATAAGCCATCCAGATGTAATGTACAGCATGGGGAATATAGTCAAAATTATCGTAGTAATTTTGTACAATGATAAATGGTTACTAGACTTATTGTGGTGATCACTTCATAAGGTATATAAATGTCAAATAACTATGTTATACACCTGAAACTAATATAATATTGTACATCAACTGTAATTAAACACAAATAAATAATTTTTTTAAAAATGAAAATGGGTAAACACCTAAATTAAAAGAGAAAAAAGCCCAAGCATGGAACAGAAAACTAATTTCCCCAGCTGTGTGATAGAGCTTGTGTCCCAAAGACACTCAGCCTGATAAGTAAGCTAATCATAGGTACTCTAATAATTGTAGGACATTTTAAAGGGTATCAACCCCCCACCAAAACTATATCCACTTTTTGGTACTACCTAAATGTACCATAATTCAAGATTCATTATCCCTCCTGTAAGAGTCATCATTAATATAATTATTTGTTCATTGTCCATCTCCTCTGCTAGACTGTAAACTTCATGAAGATCATTACCATGCCTGTTGTGCCAAGTGATAATCATTTTTGAACTGCATTGGTTTAAGGTACTATTAAAAATCAATTACTCCTCTCAGTATTTGTTATTTACATCTTTACAGGGCTGACACAACCTCAAGTTCCTTCAGTTATTCTCACTGCAGTGTGAATATATTTCTGCTGAGAGCTAGTTGTAATCAAAGGACAAGTTGTGTGTGGGTGAGATGCAACATAGTGATACAAGGTAGGTGAGTAAGGAAGGTGATGCAACAAGGGGCGGGTAGAAGAATCTGAAAGAAAATCACTATTTTGCTGAGGCAACTCTGGTCTGGCACAGAAGTAACTCAGGTGCCTCAAATACTGCCTCCACCACACAGAAAAAATAATAATAATACTGCCTCCCTGACAGTCTGTGTTACCTCGGCAAATGACCTGGTTTTCACTTAAAGAGAGCACTCATCTCACTCCATTACCCAAATACTGCACTGACTATCTTATTTGCCATACTCTGAAAGCTTTACAATAGTAGTCAGCTCAAAAATCACATCCGCATGAAAGTAATTAGTCATCTTATATTCCCTTCCATCTAGATTTGGAATTTGTTCCATGCTTTTTCCCTTAACTCTCTCCCCATGGGTTAACTTTCTCCCAATGAGTTGATTTATTTGTATCAGAAATGCATTAAAAATTGTAGCATCACAGAGAAGAAAACAAGAATGTGATGATGCTGCCTCCTGTTAATCTGTAACTGGAGGCTGTTTTACTAAAGGCTTATATATACTATGTGTAAATGTGAATTCATTTGCTCTGTACACACACACACACACACACACACACACACACACACACAAGCACATGTGTGTATTCTCCCACCACTGCTGAAAATATGCCAGTGATTTTCAAATGTGTGTGTGTTTGGAGGAAAAGTGGAGGGGTTGTACCTAGCAGAATTCTCAGAGGAGCTTTTTAAAACTACACATGCTCCCTGGGAGATTCTATAACTCTCTTCATACAAATACCCTTCCTCCAAGTTTAAAATTACTGCAGGGTAATGTCTGATGTTGCTGATGGATGTCAATTTCTCAGTGTGGAGGCAGGAAACAAGTTGAGAACCACTAAATTAAGCTCAAGATTAACAACCAAATGCTTCTCACTTTTATACATCCATTCCATTAGGAATCCCAGTGGAAACTGCATTATCAAGCCTCAGAAAAAAAACAATTAGTTGAAATTCACATCTTCTACAAATTACATATAGTTTAGATTTTCCTGAATCTTTCTCTCAAATCGACTCTACTCTCATCTCCTGCCCAAAGTCAGGCCCCCACCATTTCTTGCAGTGGCCTTATAACTGGTCTCACCGACTTCACTCTCATCCCCTTACAAGAAGGGTTGTCTTGCTAAACTATAAGCCCTACTCAGTTACTCTCTCCTTTAAACCCTTCAAAGGTTTCAAGGTCCAAGATCCTTTGCAGGGCATAAAAGCCTTCCATAAGTTGCCCTTTCTTTGCCACTTCAGCCACATCGCCTTTTATTCATCCTTACAGTTCAAAGTTGTTCATACTCAGCTATTAATATTCACAAGTCTCTTTAAACAGACCACTGTGCTCCAGACCTCCGTGCCTTTGTAATATTCTTTACACTTCTTGAAACATTATTTCCCCATTTTTCACTTGGCAAACTCCTGTTCATCCTTTAAAAACTTGCTCATATGCACCATCCTGTGATACTCTACCTGATCTCCCCAAGCAGTTTCACCTTCCTCCTCTGTATTCTGCATTTTGTGCATACTTCTATTGCTGCACATGGTACACTGTAATGTACTATTTGGCTTATAAATATGTCCATCTTCCCTACTAGAATAAATTCCTTGAGGTCAAAATTCATGTATATCTTTAAATCTCCAGCTCCATGCACAGGGCTGGTGTATAGCAGCTGATAGTATATGTTTTGGTGAATTGAACTAAGCAGGAAAGAAAATGCACTTATATTTCAAATCAAAAGACAGCCCCATTTTATTTAATGAAATCATAAACCTTCCAAGTTCAGAATAATCAGCAACTCTATGATCACCCAGGCAAGTCACCAAATTCTGTCGATGCTTCCTTTGGAATATCTCTTAAAATCTTTCCAAACCCACTGCAACTCTCCTCTGTGAGATATTTGTCTCAGTATGCTTGACTAATAAGGCATTAGCCTCCTATCTGATCTTCCTGATTCTGTTCTCTCTTCCCTTCTATCAGCTATTCCCCTATATTGCAAACCCTACAATTCCCTTTTCCACACAGTGGTTCCTCATTGCTAACAGGATAAAGACAAACTTCTAAGCCAGGTATAAAGCTCCAGCCTACACTTCCTAACTCATATCTCCTTGATAGAAGCCCTCCATTCAAAGCCCTTACTCAAAGGGAGGAATAGTTAATTAACAATTAAAAGACTGACTATGTATAACTTTAAATATATGGCAAAAAATATCAGAGTAAGATAAAACAAATTGGAAAATGTCCTTTAACACATATAACAAAACAGGAGAATTTTAATGTACTAGAGCTCATAAAAACCAACAACTCAATAGAAAAATGGTCATCAGAAGACACAGTTTACTAGAAATTAATTAAAATGATCTACAAACATATAAGATGTTACCTCATTCATAAGTAAATACAAATAAAAACAATGAAATACTATATATCATATATCAGACAGGCAACAAGTAAAATAATACACATGTGTGGAAGCACATGGATAAAAAGTAATTTGTGTAAACTGTTGGTGGGAATATAAATGGTTATAATCTACTTGCAGGTAAATTTGACATTACCTAGCAAAATTAAAATCATATATTGCTTTGGACCTGGAAATTACACTTCAAAGAATTTTTTTCTATAGAAAAACCCACACAAATGTACAAAAATAAATTTGTAAGCCATGTTAGCAGCACTGTTTGTAGTAGTAAATTTTACCCCAAATCTAAAATCCCTACCAATGAAGGAATAGTTCAATACATTATCATACAGACATACAATGGGATTCTAAAGAACTGTTAATTATATATATATCTACAATATTTTAAATAAAATGTAAAACATTATGCATAGTATGAGTAAAACTAAAAAAAATGCTGTATGCATATAACAAACACACACATATATAGTATAAATAAAAAGTATGTAAAGATACACAGCTGTGCTATTTATTTTTTAACACGCTTTATTATTTTAAAACTAAAAGAGAATTTAACCCTGCTCATTTGTCCAGGTCCACCTTTTCAAAAGGTAAGCCCATCACAAAGCTTTCCTGATCACCTAAACTGCAAGTAATCTCCTTCCTTGAATTCTAATGGCACATATATCTACACTATTCACTTAACACTCAAAACATTCTCTAATGTGGTAGTTTTATGCATATATGTGAGCTCTTCAACTACACTGTAAACTTGAAGGTATGGCACCATATGTCAGGCCTTTTTATATGTCCTAAAGCATCTAGGATGACACCTCATAGAGAGAATGTGCTCAACAGATTTGGTGGATAAACAAAAAAATAGAATGCTATTAACATGACTTAGTTTTTTGTTGTTTTTTCTTTTAAGTTCAAAGCAACAAACATTTACTAAGCATAGAGTTTTTTAAATACTTTTTTAGAGCAGTTTGAGGTTTACAATAAAATTGAGAGGAAGGTACAGAGACTTCCACTATATATCTCCTGCCCCCACACATGCATAGTCTCCCAATTACCAACATCATTCACCAGCAGTGTACCTTTTTTTTTTTTTTGGTGTTGAATAACATTCCATTTTACCATAGTTTATTTATCCATTTTCCTACTGAAGGATATCTTTGTTGCTTTCAAGTTTTGGCAATGATGAATAAAGCTGCTATAAACCACTATGTTCAGGTTTTTGTGTGCACATAAATTTTCAAGTCTTTTGGGTAAATAACAAAGAATGGGATTGCTGGATTTTATGACAAGAATATATTTAGTTTTGTAAGAAAATGCCAAACTGTCTTCCAAGATGACTGTACCATTTTGTATTCTCACTTGCAATGGATGAGAGTTCTTGTTGCTGTACATCATCTCCTTCATTTGATATTGTAAGTGCTCTGGACTTTGGCCATTCTAATAGGTGTGTGGAGGTATCTCATTATTTTTTTATTTGTATTCCTCTGATGACATATGATATGGAGTATTTTTCATGTGCTTATTTGCCATTTGTAAGTCTTCTTTGATGAGGTGTCTGTTAAGATCGTTGGTTCATTTTTAAATTGGATTGTTTGTTTTTTAATTGTTGAGTTTTAAGGACTTTTTGTGTAATTTGGATAACAGTACTTTATCAGATGTGTCTTTTCAAAATATTTTTCTCAAGTTGTAGCTTGTCCTCTAATTGTCTTAATATTGTCTTTCACAGGGCAGAAGTTTTTTAATTTTAACGAAGTCTAGCTTTTCAAATATTTCTTTCATGGATCATGCCTTCGGTGTTTTATTGATTACAATAAATGCTTTTCAAATGTTGAACCAGTCTTGCATGCCTGGGGTAAATCCTACTTGGTAATGGTTTATAATTCTTTATACTTTTTGGATTCGAGTTGCCAATATTTTGTTAAGGATCTTTGCATCTATGTTTATGAGATGGTATTGGTTTGTAGTTTAGTTTTATTTTACTTTTTTTGTAATGTCTTTGTTTCGTTTGGGTGTTAGGGTAATACTGGCCTCATAGAATAAGTTAGGACATATTTCATCTGCTTCTATCCTTTGAAAGAGATTGTAGACAATTGATAAAATTTCTTCCTTAAATGTTTATTAGGGTTCACTTCACGAGTGAACCCATCTGGGAACAGAGCTTTCTGTTTTGGAAGGTTATTAATTATTGATTCAATTTCTTCAATAGATATGGGCTTATTCATATCAGGTATTGCTTCTTGTGTGACTTTTGGAAGATTGAGACTTTCAAGGAATTCTGTCATTTCATCTAGGCTATCAAATTTGTGGGCATACAGCTGTTACAGCTGTTTATAATAATTCATGTGTTGTTGTATTTAACCCTCACTCGAGGATATTTTTACCATTGATTTTTAGACAGAGTGGAAGGGAGGGGTTGAGGGGAGAGGGAGAGAAAGAGAGAGAGAGACATCTGGAAACACACCAACTGACTGGTTGCCTCCTACAAGTGCCCCGACCTGGACCATGAATTGTGCTTGTGACCCTTTAGTGTGTGGGCAGACGGTCTCACCACTGAACGAAGTGACCAGGGCCATAGTAATTTAGTATTACCTTTTTAATTCCTATGGAATTTGTAGTGATATGTAACTTTTGGTTTCTTTAATTAATGTGTGTCCTCTCTTTCTTTTTCTCTTAGTTAGCGTGGCTAGGGGCTTATCAACTTTATTGCTGTTGTGAAAGAACCAGCTTTTCATTTGTTGATTTTCTCTATTGATTTTCTGTTTTGAATTTTATTCTTTTTTAAAAATTATTTTAAATTAATTTATTTCTGTAACAGATGGTTCTCCTTTTTCCCCCACTGACATGCTCATCCCGATCCTGCCCCTCTCCCCCAGCGTAGTTGCCTATGTCCATTGGTTATGCATACATGCATATAAGTTCTGTGGTCTATCTCTTCCCTCCCCAACACACCTCTTCTGAGGTTTGCAAGTCTATCCATGTCGCTGGGTCCATTCTATCATCACTTTGTTTTGTACATTATATTCCACAAATAAGTGAGATCATATGATATTTGTGTTTCTCTGATTGGCTTATTTCACTTAGGGTAATACTCTCCACGTCCCTCCATGTCGTCTCAAAGGATAAGAGATCTTTCTTTTTTTATAGCTGCACAGTATCACATTGTAAATATGTACCACAGATTTTTTATCCATTCATTTACTGATGGACACGGGCTGTTTGCAGATTTTAGCAATTGTAAATAGTGCTGCTATGAACATAGGGGTACACATATTTATTCTGATTGGTGTTTCAGGCTTCTTAGAATGTATTCCTAGGAGTGGGATCATTGGATCAAATGGCACCTCAATTTTTAATTTTTTGAGGTAACACCATATTATTTTCCACAGTGGCTGCACCAGTCTGCATGCCCACCTGCAGTGTACTAGAGTCCCCTTTTCTCCATACCCTCGCCAGCACTAGTTGCTTGATGATTTGTTGATGGCAGCCATTCTGGCAGGTATGAGGTGATACCACATAGTCATTTTAATTTGCATCTCTCTAATTATTACTGATGGGGAGCATTTTTTCATATGTCCACTGGCCATTTGCATGTCCTGTTTAGAGAGGTGTCTATTTAGGTCCTCTGCCCATTTCTTTTTTTTTTTTTTAATTTATTTTTGTTACAGATGTTTCTCCTTTTTTCCCCATTGACACCCTACTCCCGATCCCCCCACCCCATCCGCAGATTTGTTGTGCATGTCCATCAGTTATGCATACATGCGGATAAGTTCTGTGGTTTATCTCTTCCCTCCACCCCACCCCCTCTTCTGAGGGGTGTCAGTCTATACCCTACTTCCACATCTCTGGGTCTACCTTGTTCCTCAGACTGTTATGTTCATTATATTCCACAAATAAGTGAGATCATGTGATATTTGTCTTTCTCTGCTTGGCTTGTTTCGCTTAGGATAATACTCTCGAGGTCCCTCAATGTCATCTCAAAGGATAAGAGATCTTTCTTTCTTATAGCTGCATAGTACTCCATTGTGTATATGTACCACAGCTTTGTTATCCATTCATACACTGATAGACACTTGGGCTGTTTCCAGATCTTAGCTATTGTAAATAGTGCTGCTATAAACATGGGGGTACATGTATTCTTTCTGGTTGGTGTTTCAGGCTTCTTAGGGTATATTCCTAGAAGTGGGAACAATGAGGCAAATGGCAATTCAATTTTTAATTTTTTGAGGTAACATCATAGTGTTTTCCACAGTGGCTGCACCAGTCTGCATTCCCACCAGCAGTGTACTAGGGTCCCCTTTTCTCCACCCCCTCGCCAACATTTGTTTGATGATTTGTTGATGGCGGCCATTCTGACAGGTGTGAAGTGATACCTCATTGTTGTTTTAATTTGCTTCTCTCTGATGATTAGTGATGTTGAGCATTTCTTCATATGTCTCTCAGCCATTTGTATGTCCTTTTTGGAGAGGTGTCTATTTAGTTCCTCTGCCCATTTTTAATTGGGTTCTTTGTTTTCCTTTTGTTGACTTGTATGAGCACTCTATATATTTTGGAGATTAACCCCTTATCTGATGTATCACTGGCAATTATGCTCTCCCAATGAGTGGGTTCCCTATCTGTTTTGATGGTTGTTTCTTGTGCTGTGCAGAAGCTTTTGAGTTTGATGTAGTCCCATGTGTTCATTTTTCCCTTTGTTTCTGTTGCCTTAGGTGATGTATCAGTGAAGATTCTGCTGCGTATGATGTCTGAAAATTTGTTGCCTACATTTTCTTCTAGGATTTTTATGGATTCAAGAGTCACATTTAAGGCTTTGATCCATTTTGAGTTCTTGTGTATGGTGTAAGTTGATGGTCTAGTTTCATTTTTTTGCTTGTAGCTGTCCAATTTTCCCAACACCATTTATTAAAGAGGCTGTCTTTACTCCATTGCATACTCTTGCTGCCTTTGTCAAATATTAATTGAGCATAATGTCTTGGGTCAATTTCCGGATTCTCTGTTCTGTTCCACTGGTCTATATGCCTGTTCTTGTGCCAGTACCAGGGTGTTTTGATTACAATAGCTTTGTAGTATAACCTGATATCTGGAATTGTGATCCCACGTACTTTGTCCTTCTTTTTCAAGATTGCTGTAGCTATTCGGGGTCTTTTTTGGTTCCAAATGAACTTTTGAAATATTTGTTCTAGTTCTGTGAAATATGTCACTGGTATTTTGATGGGGATTGCATTGAATCTATAGATTGCTTGGGGTAATATAGACATTTTAATGATGTTAATTCTTCCAATCCATGAAATAGGTATGTGCTTCCACTTTTTTATATCTTACTCTATTTCTTTTTTCAATGTCCTGTAGTTTTCTGCAAATAGGTCCTTTACTTCTTTGGTTAAGTTTATTCCTAGGTATCTTAATTTTTTTGCCAGGATGGTTAATGGAATTGTTTTTTTAGTTTCTCTTTCTGTGAGTTCATAATTGGTGTATAAGAATGCCGTCGATTTCTTGAAGTTAATTTTGTATCCTGCTACTTTGCCAAATTCATTTATTAAGTCTAGAAGATTTTTGATGGAGTCTATAGGGTTTTCTATATATAATATCATGTCGTCTGCGAGTAATGACAGTTTGACTTCCTCCTTTCCAATTTGGATTTCTTTTATTTTTTCTTCACGTCTGATTGCTGTGGCTAAGACTTCCAGTACTATGTTAAATAAGAGTGCCGAAAGTGGGCATCCCTGTCTTGTTCCTGTTCTTAAGGGAAATGTTTTTAGTTTTTGCCCATTGAGTATGATGTTGGCTGTAGGACTTTCATATATGGCCTTTATTATTTCAAGATATGATCCCTCTACACCCAAATTGCTGACCGTTTTTATCAGAAATGGGTGCTGGATTTTGTCAAATGCTTTTTCATTGTCTATTGATATGATCATGAGGATTTTATCTTTCATTTTGTTTATGTGGTGTATCACATTTATTGATTTGTGAATGTTGAACCAGCCTTGCATCCCTGGGATGAATCCCACTTGGTCATGGTGAATAATTTTTTTGATGTATTGCTGGATCCGATTTGCTAGTATTTTGTTCAGGATTTTGGCATCTACGTTCATCAGGCATATTGGTCTGTAGTTTTCTTTCGTTGTAGTGTCTTTTTCTGGTTTTGGAATTAGGATTATGCTGGCCTCATAAAACGAGTTTGGAAGTCTTCCTTCTTCTTGAATTTTTTGAAATAGTTTGAGGAGAATGGGTGTTAGTTCTTCTTTGAATGTTTGGTAAAACTCCCCCATGAAGCCAGCCGGGCCTTGGCTTTTGTTTGCTGGGAGAGTCTTGATTACATCTTCAATTTCCTTAGCTGTTATTGGTCTGTTCAAGTTTTCTATCTCTTCCCGGTCCAGTTTTGGGAGACTATGTGTTTCTAGAAATTAGTCCATTTCACTTAGATTGTCGAATTTGTTGCCATATAAATGTTCATAGTATTTGCTAATGATCCTTTGTATTTCTGTGGTGTCAGTTGTTACTTCTCCTCTTTCATTTCTGATTTTGTGTATTTGGGTTCTCTCTCTTTGTTTCTTGGTGAGTCTAGCTAAGGGTCCATCAATCTTGTTTATCTTTTCAAAAAACCAGCTCTTTGTTTCATTGATCCTTTGAATTGTTTCTCTGGTCTCTATGTCATTTATTTCTGCTCTGATCTTTACTATTTCCTTCCTTCTACTTGCTCTGTGGTTTTCTTTTTGTTTGCTTTCTAGTTCTTTAAGTTGTGAGGTTAGATAGTCTATTAGAAATTTTTGTTGTTTCTTGAGGTAGGCCTGTAGTGCTATGAAATTCCCTCTCAGAACAGCTTTCGCTGCATCCC
Source organism: Tadarida brasiliensis (assembly GCA_030848825.1). NCBI lineage: Eukaryota > Metazoa > Chordata > Mammalia > Chiroptera > Molossidae > Tadarida > Tadarida brasiliensis. The sequence goes on from CM061280.1 coordinate 43,160,976, forward strand.
ATAGATTTTGTGTTGTTGTGTGTTAATTTTAATTGGTTTCCAGGAAGTTTTTAATTTATTCCTTGATCTCCCCAGTAACCCATTCATTGTTTAATAACATGCTATTTAGCCTCCATGTATTCAAATGTCTTTGCATGTTCTTGTTGCAATTGATTTCTAGTTTCATGCCATTGTGATCTGAGAAGATGCTTGATATGATTTCAATCTTCTCGAACTTGTAGAGACTTCGTTTGTGTCCTAACATGTGGTCTATCTTTGAGAATATCCCATGTGCACTTGAGAAGACTGTGAATTCTGTAGTTTTGGGGTGTAATGCTCTATAAATATCTGTTAAATCCATTTGGTCTAGTGCTTCATTTAGAGTCTCTGTTTTCTTGTTAATTTTTTGTCTAGAGGATCTATCCAGTGATGTCAGCGGGGTGTTGAAGTCGCCTGCTATGATTGTATTGCTGTCAATTTCTCTTTGAAGTCCACCAGAGGATTTTTAATATATTTTGGTACTCCTATATTGGGTGCATATATGTTTACCAAGGTTATATCTTCCTGTTGGATAGATCCTTTCAATATTATGTAATGACCTTCTTTGTCTCTAGTTATGGCTTTCATTTTGAAATCTATTTTATCAGATATGAGTATTGCTACCCCAGCTTTTTTTTTCCTTTCCATTTGCTTGGAAGATTTTTTTCCATCCCTTCACTTTCAGCCTATGTGAGTCTTTTGTTGTGAGGTGGGTCTCTTGTAAACAACATATATATGGGTCATGCTTTCTTATCCAATCTGCTACTCTGTGTCTTTTGATTGGAGCATTCAATCCATTTACATTTAAGGTGATTATTGATATGTACTTATTTATTGCCATTTTTGTTTAGTGTGTTTCTACTTTCCTTCCTATTTCTTCTACTAATTACAGCAGTCCTTTTAACATTTCTTGCAGTGCTGGGTTGGTGCTAATGTATTCCCTTAGCCTTTTTTTGTCTGAGAAACTCTTTATTTGACCTTCTATTTTGAATGACAGCCTTGCTGGGTAGAGTAGTCTTGGATTCAGATCCCTGTTTTTCATGACCTTGATTGCTTCATGCCATTCCCTTCTGGCCTGTAGTGTTTCTGTGGAGAAGTCAGATGGTAGCCTTATGGGGGTTCCTTTGTAGGTAACCTGTTGCTTATCTCTTGCTGCCTTTAGGATTCTCTCTTTGTCTTTAATTTTTGGCATTTTGATTACTATGTGCCTTGGTGTGGGTCTGTTTGGGTTCTTCTTACTTGGGGCTCTCTGTGCTTCTTGAACTTGAATGCCTTCTTTCTTCACCAAGTTAGGGAAGTTCTCTGTCTCTATTTCTTCGAATATATTCTCTAACCCTTGCTCATTTTCTTCTTCTTCGGGGACTCCAATGATGCGAATATTATTATATTTCCAGTTGTCCCACAGTTCTCTTAAGCTGTCTTCCTGTTTTTTCATTGTTTTTTTTTTCCTTTTGGTTTTCTGAATGGTTGATTTTTTCTACCCTATCTTCTAGTTCACTGATCCGGTCCTCAGCTTCCTCTACTCTGTTCTTCAGTCCTTCCAATGTGTTCTTCATTTCTGCTATGTCATTCTTCATTTCTTCTTGCTGCTTCTTCATTTCCACTTGGTTGGTTTTCAGTATTTCTATGTCTTTGCTCATGGTGTTGATGTCTTTACTCAAGGTGCTTATGTCCTTACTCATGCTGTTGAGCTTCCTCAAGATCATGGCTCTGAATTCTAGCTCTGTTAACTTGTTTAACTCCGTTTCATTTATCTCATCTTCGGTAGAGGTCTCTTGTTCTTTCATTTGGGATCTGTTTCTTTGTTTCACCATTTTGGCTATCTCAGTGGTTTTTGGAGCCTGCCCAATTTTCCTGTGGATGTTGGTGTTCTGTTGTTTGTGGCTCCCTCTACTGGGTTTGGATGAGTGTGGGAGGACCCAGGTTAAACACCACCTTGGGGTCTTACTTTCCAGGGTATATTTGCAAGCCCAGCAAAGGTTAAGGTATCCTCTAGGTTTTTGCCTAGAGGCTATTAGTTGTGGTTGCTTGAAGAGCCTTGGGTTTTCAGTTGAATGAAAACCTCCCTCAGGTGTTCAGCTTGAGAGGATTTCCAGAGGGTAGGGCAGATGCTAGTAGTTAATGAGCCTCAGTTTGCATTTCAATGGCCCACTAGGGTGTGGCTGGATCTCCAAGGGAGGGGCTGCCGCCTCTCTCCAGATCCCTGGGATGGAGTAAGAAGGCCAGGCCACAGTCCTGCATGGCCATAACTCAGCAAATGTTCTGAGCGCCCTCCAAATCCTGAGTGTCCCCACACAGTTCCAGTGCAGTCTGCCCTCCCTCTGCCAGAGCCCAGGTAAGTGGCTGTGGCTATTTTAGCGCTCTGTCCCAGCCTTCTGCGCTGTGGAGTCGGTTGGGACTTTAACCCCAAGGGCGGAGCGCTGCTCAGGGCTAAGGCCGCTGCTGTCCGTGGGCTCCCATCCCCCCTCTCGTGCCTCTGCAATCCTACCAGGATCGATTCAGTGTCCCTGGTTGTATGGTCCTTGCAAGCTGCTTTTCTGTTGCTTTTTCCTGATGATTTGTCTTTATTTTGGTTGTAATTTCAGTTTGGTCCTGGAAGATGGTCTGTGTAGCTTCCATTCACTCCACCGCCATTTCGGAATCCCCATTTCTTAATTGGATTGTTTGTCTTCCTTTTGTTGAGTTGTGTGAGTACCCTATATATTTTAGAGTTTAACCCTTATCTGATGTATCATTGGAAATTATTCTCCCTATATAGTAAGTTCCCTTTCCATTTTGATGTTTGTTTCTTTGGCTGTGCAGAAGCTTTTTAGTTAGATGTAGTCCCATGTGTTCATTTTTTCCTCTGTTTCTCTTGCTTTAGGTGTTGTATAAGTGAAAATCCTGTTGTGTGTGATGTCTGAAATTTGTTGCCCACATTTTCTTTTAGGATTTTTATGGATTCATGAGTCCCACTTAAGTCTTTTATCCGTTTTGAGGTTATTCTTGTGTATGGTGTAAGTTGGTGGTCTAACTTTATTTTTCGTCATGTAGCTGTCCAATTTTCCCATCACCATTTATTAAAGAGGCTGCCATTACTCCACTGTATGCTCTTGCCACCTTTGTCAAATATTAATTGAGCATAATGTCTTGGGTCAATTTCTGGGTTCTCTGTCCTTTTCCATTGATCTATATGCCTGTTCTTATGTCAGAACCAGGCTGCTCTGATTACAATGACTTTGAGTATAACCCGATATCCGGTATTGTGATCCCTCCTACTTTGTTCTTTTGTAAGATTGCTTTCACTATTTGAGGTCTTTTTTGGTTCCATATAAACTTTTGGAGTATTTGTTCTAGTTCCATGAAATATGACATTAGTATTTTAATAGGGGTTGCATTGAATCTATAGATTGCTTTGGGTAGAATGGACATTTTAATGATGTTGATTCTTCCTATCTATGAACAAGGTATAGGCTTCCACTTTTTTATATCTTCCCCTAATTCTTTCTTCAATGTCCTATAATTTTCTGAGAACAGGTCTTCACTTCTTTGGTTAAGTTTATTCCTATGTATCGTAGTTTTTTTTTTTTTTTTTTCTGCAATGGTAAATATGATTGTTTTTTTAGTTTCTCTTTCTGTGAGTTCATTGTTGGTGTATAAGAATGCTGTTGATTTTTTATGTTAATTTTGTATCTTCCCACTTTGCCAAATTTATTTATTAGCTCTAGTAGATTTTTGATGGAGTCTTTAGGGTTTTCTGTGTACAATATCATGTCATCTGCAAATAACGACAGTTTCACTTCCTCCTTTCCAATTTGGATCCCCTTTATTTGTCCTTCTTGTCTGATTGCTGTGGCTAAGATTTCCAGTACTATGTTAAAAAAGAGTGGTGAAAGTGGGCATCCCTGTCTTGTTCCTGTTCTTAAGGGGAATGCTTTTAGTTTTTGCCCATTGAGAAAGATGTTGGCTGTAGGTTTTTCACATATGGACTTTATTATGTTGAAACATGGTCCCTCTATTCCCTCATTGCTGAAAGTTTTTATCAGAAATGGGTGCTGGATTTTGTTGAATGCTTTTTCAGCATCTATTGATATGATCATATGGTTTTTTTCTTTCATTTTGTTTATGAGGTGTATCACATTTATTGATTTGTGAATATTGTACCAGACTTGCATCCCTGAGATGAATCCCACTTGGTCATGGTTAATAATTTTTTTTGGTGTATTGCAGGATCCGATTTGCTAATATTTTGTTAAGGATATTGGCATCTATGTTCATCAGGGATATTGTTCTGTAGTTTTCTTTATTTATAGTGTCTCTGGTTTTGGAATTAGAATTATGCTGGCCTCATAAAACAAGTTTGGAAGTCTTCCTTTTTCTTGGATTTTTTGGAATATTTTGAGGAGAATGGGTGTTAGTTCTTCTTTGAATGTTTGGTAAAACTCCCCCATGAAGCCCTCCGGGCCTGGGCTTTTGTTTGCTGGAAGTTTCTTGATTATATCTTCAATTTCCTTCATTGTTATTGGTCTGTTCAAGTTTTCTATCTCTTCGCAGTTCAGTTTTGGGAGACAATGTGTTTCTAGGAATTTGTTCATTTTGCATAGATTGTCCAATAATTTGGCATATAATTGTTCATAATATTTTTTAATGATCCTTCGTATTTCTGTGGTGTCAGTTGTTACTTCACCTCTTTCATTTCTGATTTTGTGTATTTGGGTCCTCTCTTTTTGTTTCTTGGTGAGTCTGGCTAAGGGTTCCTAAATCTTCCTTATCTTTTAAAAGAACCAGCTCTATGTTTCATTGATCTTTTGAATTATTTTTTTTAGTTTCTATGTCATTTATTTCTGCTCTGACTTTCGTATTTCTTTCCTTCTACTTGCTCTGGGTTTTTCTTTTTGTTTACTTTCTAGTTCTTTAAGTTGTGAAGTTAGATAGTCCATTAGAAATTTTTCTTGTTTCTTGAGGTAGGCCTGTAGTGCTATGAACTTGTCTCTCAGGACTCTTTTGCTGAGTCCCATAAATTTTGTGTTGTCATGTGTTCATTTTCATTCGTTTCCAGGAAGTTTTTAATTTCTTCCTTGATCTCCTTTGTAACCCATTGGTTGTTTAATAACGTGCTATTTAGCCTCCGTGTGTTTAAATATTTTTGCTGTAATTGATTTCTAGTTCATGCCATTGTGATCTGAGAAGATGCTTGTTATGATTTCAATCTTCTTGAACTTGTAGAGACTTCGTTTGTGTCCTAACATGTGGTCTATATTTGAGAATGTCCCATGTGCACTTGAGAAGAATGTGAATTCTGCAGTTTTGGGATGTAATTTTCTGTAGATATCTACTAAATCTATTTGATCTAGTGCATCATTTAGAGATTCTGTTTCCTTGTTAATTTTTGTCTGGAAGATCTATCCAGTGATGTCAGAGGGGTGTTGAAGTCCCCTTCTATGATGGTATTGCTGTCAATTTCTCCTTAGAAATCCTCCAGAAGTTTTAAAATGTATTTTGGTGCTCCTATATTGGGTGCATATATATTTACCAAGGTTATATCTTCCTGTTGGATAGATCCTTTCAATATTATGTAGTGGCCTTCTTTGTCTCTTGTTATGGTCTTCATTTTGAAGTCTTTTTTATTGGATAGGAGTATTGCTACCCCAGCTTTTTTTTCCTTTCCATTTGGTTGGAAAAAAATTTTCCATCCCTTTACTTTCAACCTATGTGAGTCTTTTGCTGTGAGGTGGGTCGATTGTAAATAATATATATATGAGTCTTGCTTTCTTATCCATTCAGCTACTCTGTGTCTTTTGATTGGAGCATTTAACCTATTTACATTTAACTTATTATTGATATGTACTTATTTATTGCCAGTTTTGTTTATTGTAGTTATATTTGTCCTACTATTTCTTCTACTAATTACTGCAGTCCTTTTAACATTTCTACCAGTGCTAATTTGGTGCTAATATATTCCCTTAGACTTTTTTTGTCTGGGAAGCTCTTTATTTCACCTTCTATTTTGAATGATAGTCTTGCTGAATAGATGAGTCTTGGGTTCAGGTCCTCGTTTTTCATTACCTTGATTACTACATGCCATTCCCTTCTGGCCTGTAGTGTTTCTGTTGAGAAGTCAGCTGATTTCCATATGGGGGTTCCTTTGTAGGTAACCTGTTGCTTGTCTTTTGCTGCCTTTAGGATTCTCTCTTTGTCTTATTTTTTGGCATTTTAATTATTATGTGTCTTGGTGTGGGCCTGTTTGGGTTCTTCTTACTTGGGGCTCTCTGTGCTTCTTGGAATTGTATGCCTTTTTCCTTCACCAAGCTAGGGAATTTTTCTGTCACTATTTCTTCAAATATATTCTCTCAACCTTGCTCACTTTATTCTTCTTCATCTGGCACACCTATGATGCGTATGTTGTTACACTTCATGTTGTCCCACATTTCTCTTAGGCTGTCTTCCTGTTTTTTAATTTTGTTTTATTTTTGGTTTTCTGATTGGGTGAATTTTTCTACCCTGTCTTCTGATTCACTGATCCTGTCCTCAGCTTCCTCCACTTTGCTGATTGTTCCTTCCATTGTGTTCTTTATTTCTTCTATGTCATTCTTCATTTCCAGTTAGTTGGTTTTCAATGTTTCTATATCTTTACTCATGCTATTGAGCTTTTTACTCATGCTGTTGATCTTCCCCGTGATTATTTCTCTGAACTCTTCCTCTGATATCTTGCCTAATTCTATGTCATTTATTTCTTCTCCTGCAGAATTATCTTGTTCTTTCATTTGGGTTTTGTTTCTTTGTTTCACCATTTTGGCTGTCTCAATGGATTTTGGAGCCTGCTAAATTTTCTCTGTGGGTGTTGGTGTTACACTGGTTGTGGCTTTCTCCACTGGATTTGGATGAGTTTGGGAGGGCTCACGTTAAACACCACTGTCACGTCTTACTTTCCTGGGTTGATTTGTAAGCCAAGGACAAGGTCAGTTATCCTCTAGCTACTTGCCTAGGGGCTAGTAGTCCCAGTTGCTTAAGGAGCCTCAGGTGGCTCTTGCTAGCTTATTCAATTGAGATGTTAATGAGCCTCAATTTGCATTTCTCTGGCCTGACCTGGTGGTGTTGAATTCCTGTGGGAGGGGCCATTGCTTCTCCCCTGTGCTCTGAGAAGGGTCTCTTTGAGAAAAATGTGTACTGTCCTATGAGGGAGTGATTCAGTATAGAACGCCTTGCGTCCCCCCCTCTGGAGCCAGGAGCCCTCTTTTAACTCATTTCCAGTCCAGTCGGCCCTCCCTCTTTCTAATCCCAAGGTAAGTGTCTGTAGTTGGTTTGGTGCTGTTTCTTTAAAAACCTCTGCTTTCTCGGAGGGAAGCGCACACCACTAATACAGCTCTCCACTGCTGTCTTAGGACTCCCAGCCCACCCCGGTGCACCTCTGCAATTTCTACCAAGCTCGATTTGGTGTCCCTGGTTGTAGTGGTTCTGTCCAGCTACTCTTCAGTTGGCTTTTCCTGATGATTTATCTTTAAAACCCCTGCTTTCTCAGCAGGAAGTGCATAATGATAATACAGCTCTCCTCTGCAAACCGCAGACTCACAGCCCACGTCTGCTAGCCTCCACAATGCCTACCAGGCTCAATTTGGCATCCCTGGTTGTAGTGGTTCTGTCTAGCTGTTCTTCAGTTGGTTTTTCCTGATGATTTGTCTTTATTTTAGTTGTAATTTCAGTTTGGTCCTGGGAGATGGACTATGTAGCTTCCATTTACTCCATTGCCATTTTTTTCTCTCTCTGAAGTTTATTCATTTTTGCTCTAATTCTTATTATTTCTTCTCTTCTGCTCACCTTGAATTTAATTTGCTCTTTTTGTTTCTACTTCCTAAGGTGGAAACTTATGTTGTTGATTTTAGATATTTCTTCTTTTCTAATATATGCTTTCAATGCTATAAATCACTGCTTTCAGTGCATCCCATAAGTTTAAAGTTGTATTTTCATTTAGTTAAAAATATGTTTTACTTTCTATTGAGATTTCTTCTTTGTCACATGTGATATCTAGAAGTGTGCTGTTTAATTTCCTTTTACTTTGGGATTTTCTAGGTATCATTCTATTATTGATTACTAGTTTAATTCCATTGGGTTCTGAGAAAACACATTGTATAGTTTATATTATTTTATATTTGTCAAGGTGTGTTTTATGGTCCAGAACATGGTCTATCTTGGTGAATGTTCCATGTGAACTTGAGAAAAAAAGTGTATTCTGCTGCTGTTTAATGAAGTAGTCTATAGATGTCAATAATATCCAGTTAATTAATGGTGTTGCTGAGTTCAACTATGTCCTTACTGATTTTCTGCCTCTTGAATCTATTTCTGAGAAATGGGTGTTTAACTCTCCAATATGATAGTGGATTCATTTATTTCTTCTTGCAGTTCTATCAGTTTTGCCACATGTAGTTTGACACTCTGTTGTTAGGCACGTACATATTAAGAATGTTATGTCTTTCTGGAGAACTGATCCCTTTATCATTATTTAATGCCCTTCTTTATCCCTTATAACTTTCCTTATTTTGAAATCAGCTCTGTCTGAAATTAATATAACTATTCCTGTTTTCTTTTTATTCGTGTAAGTGTGGTATATTTTTTTCCATTTATTCACTTTCAATCTCTATGTCTCTATATTTAAATTGGGTTTCTTGTAGAAAACAAATAGGGTGTGTTTTTTGATCCACTCTGAAAATCTCTGTCTTTTAATTGGTACATGTAGACCATTGATATTCAAAGTGATTATTAATATAGTTGGATTAATATGTACCATATTTATTACTGTTTCTACTTGTTGCTCTTGTTCTTTGTTACTATTTTTGTCTTCTACCCATTTTCTCCCTTTTCTGGTTTTAACTGGGTATTTTACATTATTCTATTTTCTCTCCTTTCTTGGCTTGTATTACTTGATTTACTTTATTTAGTGGTAGCCCTAGAGTTTGCAGTATACATTTACCACTAATCCAAGTCCAGTTTCAAGTAACATTATAGCACTTCATGGGTAGTGAGAGTACCTTCTAATAATAAAGTAATCCTAATTTCTTTCTCCTAACCCTTGTATCATTGCTGTCAATCACTTTACTTATATATAAGATCAGATTAATGTAAATCTACAGGCAGCCTGTATACATTTTTTGTGACACCCTGCATATATATATAGCACACATAATCTAATATATCATTGTTATTATTTTTATCAAACTATTAGCTGTTATATCAATTAGTAATAAGAAAAATAAGTTTTTATTTCACCTTCAATTATTCCTTCTTTGATACTCTTCCTTTCTTTCTTTAGATCTGAGTTTCTGACTTATATTATTTTTTTCTTTTTGCTGAACTGATTTTAACATTTCTTTCAAGGGAGGACTGCTAGCAACAAATTCCCCCAATTTTTGTTTCTCTGAGAGAGGATTTCTTACTCACTTTTAAAGGATAATTTCATAGGATACAGAATATATGCTGGTGGGTTTTTTTTTTTCTCTCAACACTTTTAATATTTCACTCCATTCTCTTCTTGCTTTTATGGTTTCTGAAGAGAAGTTGGATGTAATACTTATCTTTGTTCCTGGATAAGTATGGTTTTCTCTGGCTTCTTTCAAGATTTTTTTCTTTGTGTTTGATTTTCTGTAATTTATTTCTTTAATATATTAATTTATTTTTCATTATTGAAAGTAATACAGATGTCTCCCTTTTTCTCCATTAACCCCCTCCTTCCCACTCCAACACCCCTCCTGCCTTCCCCAGCCTAGTGATCATGTTGATTGGTTGTGCATATATACATATAAGTTCTTTGGTTTATCTCTTCCCTCCCCTCACACCCCCCATCCCTCTGAAGTTTGTCAGTCTGTTCCCTACTTCCATGATTCTGGATCTCTCTTGGTCAACAACTTATTTTGTTCATTATGTTCCACAAATAAGTAAGATCATGTGGTACATGCCTTTCTCTGACTGGCTCATTTCACTTAGCATAATACTGTCCAGGTCCCTCTATGTCATCTCAAAGGGTAAGAAATCTCTCTTTCTTACAGCTGCATAGTATTCCATTGTGTAAATGTACCACAGTTTTTGTTTTTTTATCCACTCATCCACTGATAGGCACATGGCTATTTCCAGATCTTAGCTATTGTAAATAGTGCTGCTATGACCATAAGGGTGCATATATTCTTCTTGATTGATGTTTCAGGCTCCTTAGGATATATTTCAAGAAGTGGGATTACTGGGTCAAATGGCAGTTCCATTTTTCAATGAAACCCCTATTAAAGTACCAATGGTATATTTCACAGATCTAGAACAAACCTTCCAAAAGTTTATATGGAACCATAAAAGACCCCTAATAGCCACAGCAACTTTGAAAAACAAGAACAAAGTGGAAGGGATCACAATACCAGATATCAAGTTATACTACAAAGCCATAGTAATCAAAACAGCCTGGTACTGGCACAAGAACAGGCATATAGATCAATGGAAAAGGACAAAGAACCCAGACGTCGACCCAAGACAGTATGCACAATTAATATTTGACAAAGGAGGCAAGAGCATACAATGGAGAAAAGATAGTCTCTTCAATAAATGGTGCTAGGAAAATTGTACAGCTATATGCAAGAAAATGAAACTAGACCACCAACTTACACCATACACAAGAATAAACTCAAAATGGATGAGACTTAAAGTAACCTGTGAAACCATAAAAACCCTAGAAGAAAATGTAGGCAAAAAAAATCTCAGATATCATATGTAGTGGAATTCTCACTGATACATCACTTAGGGCCAAAGAAACAAAGGAAAAAATTAATAAATGGGACTACATCAAACTTAAAAGCTTCTGCATGGCAAAAGAAACCAGCATCAAGATGAAAAGGGAACCCACTGTATGGGAGAACATATTTGCCAACAATATATCAGGTAAGGAGTTAATATCAAAAATATATAGAGTACTCATACAACTCAACAAAAGGAAGACAAAGAAACAATTAAAAAATGAGCAGAGGACCTGAATAGACACTTCACCAAACAGGACACACAAAAGGCCAGGAGATATATGAAAAAATGCTCATCACCTCTAATCATCAATGAGATGCAAATTAAAATGACTATGAGATATCACCTCAAACCTGCCAGAATGGCAGCCATCAACAAATTATCAAACAACAAATGCTGGCGAAGATGTGGAGAAAAGAGCACCATAGCACACTGCTGGTGGGACTGCAGACTGGTGCAGCCACTATCGAAAACAATATGGTGTTTCTTCAATTTTTTTTTTTAATTGAAAATGATTTTCTGTAATTTCAAAATGGTATTCTGAGGTATAATATATTTCTTTTATATTTATTGTGCCTTGAGTTCTCTAAGCTTCCTAAGACTGTGATTTCATTTCTGATATTAATTTGGGAAAATTCTCAGTCACAATTCTTTTAAATAGTTCTTCTATTCCTTTCTTCTCCTTCTGGTATTCCATTACTCATATGTTACATGTTTTATAGATGTCTTAGAGTCCTTGGATGTTTTGTTGTTGTTTTAAGTGTTTTCTCACTTAAATTTTCAGGTTTTGAGGATTCTATTGCTATATCCTCTAGTTCAAAGATTCTCTCCTCAATTGTGTCTAGTCTACTAATAAGCCAATCAAAGACATTCTTTATTTCCATGGCAGTATTTTTTTGATCCACCAGCATTTCTTTGGGGATTTTCTTAGGAATTCCATCTTTGTGCTTATATCACCCATCTGTTTTTGCATGTTGTCTACTTTATCCATCAGAGCCCTTAGCATAGTTCTTATGTTTGTTTGTTTTTTTAATTCTCAGTCTGATCATTACAATACCCCTGCCATGTCTGCTTCTGATGTTTGCTCTATCTCTTCAAATTGTGGGGGTTTTTTGCCCTTTGTTGTGACTTGTAATTGTTTTTCTTGATAGCTGTATATGAAAGGAAGGGACTACTATAAATAGGCCTATAGTGATGCAGTGGTGACATGTGAGAGGTGAGAAAGTGTTCTGTAATGCTAGAATTATGTCTCAGTTTTCTAGTAGCCTCACTCTGAGGACTGTGAACTTCAGAAGTTTTTTTTTCTCCCTCACTTTGATGGGACAGGATAGCTATAACTGACTGGAGTTGGGTATTTACTTTCCCCAGGTCAATTAGGCTCTGATAATACCCCAGAAGATTAGGCTCTGGTTAACTAGTTTCCCCTGAGGACTGGCCTTGTTGAGAAGAATAGAGTGTATTTTTAGATCGTTTATTTCTTCCTCCCTCTGCCAGATGAATGAGGGGATTTTTCTCTAATATTTATTACAGGAATCTGGTTTAGTTCCTGGAGGTAAATCTTACAATATTGTGGGGGCTACCTTATGACTGGGTCCCCCTGGAGTTTTTAATTCCCAGAGTTGTCTTCACTGAGTTTCCAAAAATTAATCAGTAACCATCCAAGTTTTGCTATCCAGACATTGGTTCCCATGGCAGTTTCTGCTTGTGACTCTGCTCCAATAAGTGGCAACTTCCTGAATTTGCCTATCAGATTCCCCATTCTTGATTATACCATTTGTCCTGTGTTCTCTCTCCTCTCTCATGGCTACAATAATAGTTGTTGACTTTTCACTCTGTTTGGTTTTTTTCTTATTGTTAGGATAGAGAGATTTCCAAGCTCCTTACATTCAGAAATGAATGAGCATACTTAGTTTATGTTATATTTTGATACATTTTTATGAATTAAAAGCTATCATTTCATCAATCTTCTCTCCTGACCAATCCCAATCCTGCGAGGTAAACCATATTGACAGCCTGAACCCTTCTACACCTTTTTTCTGGCTCTTAAAAACATATACAAGCATAGAGATACACATCTGGGAGATTTTTGTTTACCAAGATATCTACTTCCTTCATCAAGATGTTAACATCCAGGAGATGGCAGCAGGCAGGACCAGAGGGAGGGTGAGTGTGTGACAGAGTGAGCAAGTGTGAGAGAGAGTGTGAGTGGATGTGAGTGAGGACGAGCAACCTCAAGCAGTACAGAAACGCAGGGCAGAAGATTCCTGTGCTGTGGACGGGGAGCAACCAGCTACGCAGTAAGCAGCTCATCAGGGCGCTTTTCCCTGTACAACAGGAAACATCACCATTTTTTAAGATCCCTGGTATTTTCTGGGTTGAGGCAGCAGGAGTGGCTAGGGCCCACCAACCTGAGCCCACAAGTGTACCTTGCACCATCGGACCACTGGACCCTGCTGTATCAACACAGACCAGTGCACAGTAGCAGTACTGTCAAGGTGCCTGCTGCAGAAGCCACAAGCAGCTGGGAGCCCAGCACCATCCCCCAGAGCAGCAGCCTGATCAGAGCCCAGACATACCCACAGCACCTGAGGCTCAGGAGAAGACATTCATCCCCAGGCAACAGCATCACATATCAGCACCTGAGACCCATCTCCAAAAGCGTGAGCAGAGCTTGAGAAGGAGCTGAGCCCAACCAGGCAGCAGTGCTCCCCAGCTGCCAGCAGCAGGACCTGGCACTCCAGTGAGGCCTGCGCAATACAGCTGCCTGTGGCACTGGCAGGGACCGTGGCTCCAGTGGGGCCTGTGCAGTATAGCTGCCTGCAGCACCAGCAGGTTGTATAGCTTCAGTGGGGCTTTGGAATAGAGCAACAGTGCCTACCACGACAGATCAACACCAGCCACCAGTGGTCGATCCTCCAGGACCCACAGCAGGAAAGAGGCGCCTCGCACCAGAACAGTCTTGTAGGCACAGCAGCCTTATTTGATAAACACTCTCCTGTCTACACATCCCAACATCCCTCACCGGGTCTAGAACTACCAGACAGCTAAAATGAGAAGACAAAGAAATAACACCCAAATGAAAGAAAAGGAGGAATCACCAGAAAAAGAACTACATGAAATGGAAGAAAGCAATTTGTCAGATAAAGAATTCAAAGCAATGATTTTAAGGGTGCTCAAACAATTCAGTGAGAACTACAAGCAACTTAATGAGAATTATAAAGAGCTCAGTGGGAACTATATCAGCTTAAAAAAAGAGGTAGAAGCTATGAATAAAAAATCAAGTGGAAATAAAGAATCACCCAGCTGATATAAAAAAATACCTTAGAAGGTTTCAATAGTAGATTAGAAGAAGCTAAAGATGGAATCAGTGAGTTAGAAGACAAGGTAGAAAAAAATGTCCAAAAAGAGCAGCAAATGGGGGGGGGGGAATTAAAAAACAGGAGGAAAGTTTAAGGGAGCTTTGGGACAACACAAAGCATAACAACATTCGCATCATAGGGGTACCAGAAGGAGAAGACTCAGGGAAAGGAATAGAGAACCTGTTTGAAGAAATAATGACAGAAAACTTCCCTAATTTAGCAAAGGAAAAAGTCACAAAAGTCCAGGACACACAGAGTGTCCTAAGCAAGATGAACCCAAAAAGACCCACAGCTAGCCATATCATAATTTAAAAGGCAAATACTAAAGATAAAGAAAGAATCTTAAAGGAAGCAAGAGAGAGATGGTTACCTAAAAGGGAGCTCCCATTAGACTGTCAGCTGATTTCTCAATAGAAACACTGTAGGCCAGAAGGGAGTGGCATGAACTATACAAAGTAAAGAAAGGCAAGGGTCTGAATCGAAGACTACTCTATCCATCAAGGCTATCATTCAAAATTGAAGGAGAAATAAAGAGCTTCACAGATAAAAAATAAAAAACTAAAGGAATTTACCACCACCAAGCCAGAACTGCAAGAAATGCTAAAGGGACTGCTCTAAGAAGAAGAAGAAATGAGAGAGAGAGAAAGAGAGAGAGAGAGAGAGAGAGAGAGAGAGAGAGAGAGAGAGAGAGAGAGAGAAGGAGAGAGAGAGAGAGAGGAACACAGGTATAAAATAAAAATGGCAACTAATAGGTATCTATCAATAATAACCTTAAATGTAAATGGCTTAAATGCCCCAATCAAAAGATGTAGGGTAGCTGATTGGATAAGAAAACATGACCCATATATATGCTGTCTACAAGAGACCCACCTCACAACAAAAGACTCACACAGGATGAAAGTGAAGGGATGGAAAAAAATTTTCCAGGCAAATGGAAATTTTAAAAAATCTGGTGTAGCAATACTCATATCTGATAAGATAGGCTTCAAAACAAGGGCCATAAGAGACAAAGAAGGTCACTACATAATATTAAAAGGAACAATCCAACAAGAGGATATTAATTGATGTTACAGAACATTTCACCCCAAAGCTGCAAAATATACATTTTTCTCAAGTGCACACAAGACAGTCTCAAACAGAGACCACATGTTAGGACACAAAGTAAATCTCTACAAATTCAAGAAGATTGAAATCATATCAAGCATCTTCTCAGATCACAATGGCATGAAACTAGTAATCAATTACAACAAAAACATGCAAAAATATTCAAACACATAGAGGCTAAATAGCATGTTATTAGACAATGAATGGGTTACCAAGGAGATCAAGGAAAAAATTAAAAACTTCCTGGAAACCAATGAAAACGAACACACAAAAATACAAAATCTATGGGATGCAGAGAAAGAAGTATTGAGAGGCAAATTCATAGCACTGCAGGCCTACCTGAAAAAACAAGAAAAATTCCTAATTGACTTTCGAACCCTACAACTCAAAGAACTAGAAAGTAAACAAAAAGAAAAACCCACACCAAGTAGAAGAAAAGAAATAATGAAGGTCAGAGCAGAAATGAATGACATAGAGACCAAAAAAACAATTCAAAAGATCAATGAAAGAAAGAGCTAGTTCTTTGGAAAGATACACAAGATTGATGGGCCCTTAGCGAGATTTACCAAGAAACAAAAAGAGAAGACCCAAATAAAAACAATCAGAAATGAAACAGAAGTAACAACTGACCTCACAGAATTACAAAGATCATTTAAGAATACTGTGAGCAATTATACGCCAACAAATTGGACAAACTAGACAAAATGGACACATTTCTAGAAACACACATTCACCCAAAACTGAACCATGAAGAGGCAGAAAACTTGACTAGACCAATAACAACTAAGGATATTGAAGATGTAATCAAGAAACTCCCAGCAAACAAAAGCCCAGGCCCGGAGGGCTTCATGGGAGAGTTTTACCGAACATTCAAAGAAGATCTAACACACATGCTCCTCAAACTATTCCTAAAATTCCAAGAAGATGGAAGACTTCCAAACTCATTATATAAGGCCAACATAATTCTAATTCCAAAACCAGATAAAGACACTACAAAGAAAGAAAACTTCAGGCCAATATCACTGATGAACACAGATGCCAAAATCCTGAACAAAATATTAGCAAATCGGATCCAGGAATACATCAAAAAAAATGATTCATCATGACCAAGCAGGATTCATCCCAAGGATGCAATGCTGGTACAATATTCACAAATCAATAAATGTGATACATCACATAAACAAAATGAAAGATAAAAACCATATGATCATATCAATAGATGCTGAAAGAGCATTCGACAAAATCCAGCACCCATTTTTGGTATAAATGCTCAGCAATGTGGGAATAGAGGGATCATACCTTGACATAATAAAGGCAGTATATGAAAAACCTACAGCCAATATCATACTCAATGGGCAAAAACTAAAAACATTTTCCTTAAGAACAGGAACCAGACAGGGATGCCCACTCTACCCACTCTTATTTAACATAGTACTGGAAGTCTTAGGCACAGCTATTAGACATGAAGAAAACATAAAAGGAATCCAAATTGGAAAGGAGAAAGTGAAACTGTCCTTATTTGCAGATGACATGATACTGTACATAGGAAACCCTAAAGACTCCATCAAAAATCTATTAGATTTAATAAATGCATTTGGCAAAGTTGCAGGATACAAAATTAACATCAAGAAATCGATGGCATTCTTGTACACCAACAACAAACTCAATGTAAGAGAAACTAAAAAAGCAACTCCATTTACTGCTGCAGAAAAAAAATTAAGATCCCTAGGAATAAACTTAACCAAAGAAGTAAAGGACCTATTTGCAGAAAACTACAGGTCACTGAAAAAAAAAATAGAAGAAAATATAAAAAAGTGGAAGCATATATTTGTTCATGGATTGGAAGAATTAACATCACTAAAATGTCCATACTACCTAAAGCAATCTATAGATTCAATGCAATCCCCATCAAAATACCAACAACATATTTCACAGAAATAGAACAAATACTCCAAAAGTTTATAGGGAACCAAAAAAGACCCCGAATAGCGACAGCAATCTTGAAAAAGAAGAACAATGTAGGAGGGATCACAATACCAGATATCAGGTTATCCTACAAGGCATTATAATCAAAACAGCCTGGTACTGGCACAAGAACAGGCATATAGATCAATGGAACAGAACGAAGAACCCCAAAATTGACCCAAAACATTATGCTCAATTAATATTTGATAAAGGTGGCAAGAGCATACAATGGAGTAAAGACAGCCTCTTCAATAAATGATGCTGGGAAAATTGAACAGCTACATGCAAAAAAAAAAAAAAAAAAATGAAGCTAGACCACCAACTTATACCATACATAAGAATAAACTCAAAATGGATATAAGACTTAAATGTAACTCATGAATCCATAAAAATTCTAGAAGAAAATGCAGGCAACAAATTTTCTGTCATCACACGCAGCAGAATTTTCACTGATACAACACCTAAGGCAAGAGAAACAAAGAAAAAATGAACACATGGGACTACATCGAACTAAGAAGCTTCTGCACAGCAAAAGAAACAACCCTCAAAATGGAAATGGAACCCACTATATGGGAGAGCATAATTGCCAATGATACATCAGAAAAGGGGCTAATTTCTAAAATATATAGAGTGCTCATACAACTCAACAAAAGGAAGACAAAGAACCCAATTAAAAATGGGCAGAGGACCTAAATAGACACCTCTCCAAACAGGACATACAGATGGCCAAAAGACATATGAAAAAACGCTCAGTGTCACTAATCATCAGAGAGACGCAAATTAAAGCAACTATGAGGTATTACCTCTCACCTACCAGAATGGCTGCTATCAACAAATCATCAAACAAGTGCTGGTGAGAGTGTGGAGAAAAGGGGATTCTATTACACTGCTGGTGGGAATGCAGACTGGTGCAGCCACTATGGAAAACAATATGGTGTTTCCTAAAAAATTAGAAATTGAACTGCCATTTGAAACAGTGATTCCACTTCTAGGAATATACCCTAGGAAGCCTGAAACACCAATCAGAAAGAATGTATGTACCCCGATGTTCATAGCAGCACTATTTGCAATCACTAAGATCTGGAAACAGCCCAAGTGTCCATCAATATATGATGGATAAAAAAGCTGTGGTACATATACACGATGGAATACTATGCAGCCGTAAGAAAGAAAGATCTCTTATCCTTTGAGACGACCGGAGGAACCTGGAGAGTACTATCTTAATAGAAATAAGCCAGTCAGAGAAAGACAAGTATCACATGATCTCACTTATTTGTGGAATACAATGAACAAAACAAGCTGAGGAATAAAATAGACCCCGAGACATGGAAGGGGGGTGAAGACTGACAAACCTCGGAAGAGGTGGATTTGGGGGTAGGGAAGAGATAAATCACAGAACTTATATGCATGTATGCATAAACAATGAGATAGACAATAATGCTAGGGGCGGGAATTGGGAGGAGGGTGTCAATGAGGGAAAAAGGGAGAAACATTTGTAAGAAAAATAAATAAATAAATTTTTTAAAAAGATGTCAACATGGTTTCCTGTTACATATTTAGATACATCATGAGGTCAAGAAATATGCTTCAAACTATAAAATGTTTACATGTATTAGATTAGAAAAAAAAATTGTTCATCCTATTCTCTAACCCTAGTGTCACAACAAAGGGTTTCTTAGAGAAAACAGGCAGCTAAACCATCAAACAACAACCATCTTACTAAACTATGAGCCCAATCAGTTACTCTCTGGTTAAAATTCTCCCAAGGCTTCAAGCTCCAAAATATGGGGTACTAAAATATTCTCTAATTTTTCTAGGTACTTTATAAACACAAGAAGGAACCAAGACAATGCAGAGCATTGAAAAGCATCTGGATTGGCAGGCACAAAGCCAAGATTGTAGTTTCTCATCTACTAAGTAGCCACATGCATTTAGGCAAACTCCTTTCTAATTCAACTCCCTCATATATAAAATGATAAAGTTGAACTTTATGAACTCTAAAGGTCTTTAGTATTCTATCCATGTTTAAAACTCCCATATCTGGTAAATTCCAGAAAGACAGTTTCACATTACTTAATGAACTTGGCTAAGCACACACATAGCATGGATCTGTGTCTTCTACATACTCTCTGCTTCGCTCTTCAAGAAGGCCAGACGAATGCTAGCTAATCTGATAACCTAATCTTTGTGTCATTCATTGTCTTGTTCACCTTTCTAGTTCACCTTTACCCTTCTACCCCTACTTTAATATAGAAGAGTTTCTTTCATCCCTTTGGTTACTAAAGTGATGCAGGTACTCCAGATTTTCTCCTCAGTTTCAAGTCCTACAAAATCCCTGTCTTCTGATGTGAAGACGTCCCTTTTGACAAAGGTTTGTAGATTCCTAGGAGGTCTAGGTCTGGGCTTTAGGGAGCTCTTCAAATTCTCTAACAGTATAGACAAAATTTTGCATGCTGATATACATGTGTATATTTCTAAAGAAAGTGTTTTTAATTTTCAAAAGATTCACAAAGGAGTCTGAGATCCAAAAATGATTGAGATTCAATTCCAAGTCCTAAACTCTACCCTGAAAGGCTCCCTATATCCTGCTTTGTTGTAAGGACTTGGTTCAGTCTCAGTCTTTCTTTCTTTTTTGATATGTTTTTATTGATTTTTTTAGAGAGAGAGAGGAAGGGAGAGAGAAATAGGAACATCGATGTAAGAGAGAAACACTGATCAGCTGACTCCTGCATGCCCCACACTGGGGATTGAGCCCACAACCTGGGCATGTGCCCTGACCAGGAATAGAACCAGGACCTCTCAGTTCATGGGATGATGCTCAATCCACTGAATCACACTGGCTGGGCTCAGTCTCAGTCTTTCTTATGTGAGCCCTTAAATTTATCCTTAACTCTTCTTGCTTTTACTTTTTTCCAGTAGACTAATTACCCTTGCCAACTAATCTGAATCAGTTCATCTTGGATTCTTCTTAAGTTATCCTTTCTCCTGTTTCCACAGGACATTTAATAGCCCTGTTTCTTATACTCACCTCTTGGTCTCCCAACTTTCCTCCTTCTTAGTGTTTTGCATTACTGAATCACAATCTCTAATTAGATATACTTCCCATACAACAATAGCATTTGTAACATTTTACAATTAAATAATAATAGCAACAATTGTAATATATGCCAGGTTCTCATAAGGTGTTTTATCTGCATTATCACATGTATTTCTCACAATTTGATCAGATAATTACTACTATCTCTATTTTCTAGCTGATATCATTGAAGCACAGAGACATTAAGTTAATTTCCCAAGGCCACATAGTTGTTAAGTGGCAGAGCCAAGGCTGGTATCCAAGTCCGATGACCCCGAAACCCATGTTCTTAAACACTATTACAAATTTATTTTTTTCTTTCAATTTCTGAGATATTCATTTTAGCTATCTTACAGGTATATTTAATGGCTGAAATTTTGGAGAATGACTTTCTCTGTGGACTAGAATATAATTTTTCACCACTTAAAATGTTTTTAAGACTAGAATTCTACTCCCAGGTGCAAGAAAAATGAGTGTATATGTCCATGAAAATTTTTTTCATGAATACTCATAGCAGATATGTTCACAATAGTGAAAAACCATAGATTACTCAAATGTCCATCAACACATGAATTGATAAACAAGTTGTATTATACAACAGGATGCTACTCAGCAATAAAAATAAAGTACCTACATATGCAGAAACATGGATGAATATCAAAAACATTATTCTGAGTGAAAGAAGCCAGACATAAGCAGCTATATACTGTGATTCTACTTATAGGAAATTCTAGAAAAGACAAATCTGAGATAAGTAGTCACCTCCTGGGTCAAGGGCATTGCCTGGAAAGGGGACTTTATAAGAGAATGGCAATGTTAAACTATCTTGGATGGTAGTTACACGAGAGTATATATTCATTAAAATTTACTGAGCTATACACTTAACATTATATGATACTAAAATGTTGAACAAAATCCAGGGGGCAACTGCAGTATAAGCACTCCAACCTTATGCATGTAAGAGTAGGGAGCCAACTAAGTAACACTACAAGTCCCAAAATCTATACCTTTCAAATATGTAAATATATTCAAGTCTCCACATATTTATCTTCTCACCTCCCAATTTACAGCTACTGTGAAATTGCCAAAATAGAGTAGTCCCCTTAGGTTAAAGCAACGGTGCTTAACTGGGTGCCATTTGGGTCCCCAGGTGACTTTCAGCAGTTTGTGGAGACATTTTCCATTGTTACAAATTGGGGGATTGCTGGTAGTGTCTAGAAGCAGGGATGCTGTGCCCGGCCAGTGTGGCTCAATGGTTGAGCATCAACCCATGCACCAAGAGTTCGCCAGTTTGATTCTCGGTCAGGGCACATGCCCAGGTTGTGGGCCACATCCCCAGTGGGGGGCATGCAGAAGGTGGCCAATTAATGTTCTCTCTCATCGATGTTTCTATCTCTCTCTCTCTCTTTCCCTTCCTCTCTTTCTCTAACATTAATAAGAAAAAAATAAAATAAAATAAAAGAAGCAGGGATGCTGCTAAATACCCTACAATGCACAGGACAAGCCCCATTGCTAATAATTATGTGGCCTAAAATGTCATTAGTACTAAGTTGAAAAACTTGGACAAAGTATTGCTACAGCAAAATAAATAGATATGTAATGAAACCAAGGAGCAAGTATGTAAAAAAATGAGCATCTGTTAAAAACCAAAAAATTTAGCTAGCTGTCCCTTTGGAAAACAGTGACAAGTGTTTGAAAGAATGGCCACAGATGACTAAGTTGTGATTGGGGTGGAGAGTATGGGTGGTACTGATGTGTGTCTTACCATGGAGATCAGTGGGATATTATAAAGGACCTCCAGAAGGCAGAGAGGTGGGGCTGAAATACCAAAGAGGACAAAGGCTTCAAAAACCAGTTAGACCACTTAACCATTTTGCCTCTAGTGAAGACAATGTTTCTTCTTCATATGAATTTTATTCAAGAAAAATAAGTTTGAGTGAAGGGGCTTATTATGTTGCCATAAGACTGGAATTTTGTTTCTTTTAATAAATGTCTACTTGTAAGAAGTTAAGCTACTAAGAAGGAAGTCACATTAGACAGAGACAAAAGGAAACATTGTCCTAGCAACCAAAAGTATTTACAAGATTTCATCAAACTCATTGCACAATATTTCATTTTTCATTTGATCAGTTTTTTTAAAACATGGAAAGGCTTGAAATAGCCTGATAAATAATTGCCCGAAAAGGCCTAACACTTCTTAATATCCCATCATGAAATTTCTTTCATCACCACCAAGGACATGATTCTGAACCGTAAATGCAAAATAGTACAATAGACTCCTTCACCCCTTCCTTCCATGACAAAGGTCTACAGTGTAAAGTAACAAAAGAGCTCTCATACAGTATAAAAGAGGTTTCTCTCACATACCAGAGTTGCACACTCTGTAAGCATGTAAAAAGTATTTCTCAAATCATTCCTTTTGAGAAGTAGCAAGACTATCTGAAGAACCAACCATGTTACTAGGTAATCCCTTCATCTCTTACAGATGGGCACATCCAAGTCAGATGGAAAAATATCAATGATTTTTAATAAGAACGTGATTTTTTTCATTTTATTCAAATCGTTTACTATTGTTAAAATGTTTTGGGTTGAAAAACAAATAGAAAATCAGCATAGTACAGCAAAAAGTATACAGGCCTAGAAGATAAAATAGTCCTTGTTCTGTCACTAACTAGCTGTAAATCTTAGGCAAGTCACTGCAGCTTTCTGGGTCTCAGTTATTTTATGTGTAAAGTGAGAAGGTAGACCAAATAATTTCTGTTTTCTTTAAAATCTATCACTCAAGTTTTAATATAATAATACATTAAGGATTCTACTTTCTAATTTTGTGCTATTCTTTTTACATTTACTATTATTATTATTATTTGGTATTTACAAGAAAGTTTCATGTGCAGTGCTTGATCTGCTGCTGTGCCTTATCTAAATTCATTTTCTAACCGGTATTCTTAATACACGGCACTGGTGAGCAGTCCTTTACTTTCCAAGAAAAGTTGTTCATAACATTAGTTACACAATAACCCCCCTCCCCGATAATGTCAACAGTATATTTCCCAGCTATGGGTGAATCATGCCAGAAATATTAGCTTATGAGGAATTCAATAAAGATAGACTGTGAGCTGTTAGAAGCTACTCGAACACATGTACTCACCAGAGACCACTGAGACTTTTAAAAGTGGAAGCTTCCTGTGCATATATACAAAGAAGGAATCAATTCGAAGGAAGAAAGGCATTCTAAATTAAGTACATACTTCTTTGGGAATTGACAAAGCAAGAGAAAGCCCATCATTCTTTTCTTAAATTTAAATAATTGAGTTAGCAATATAACCTAATACTTGAGATTTAATTTTATTTTTATATGATAAAACTACATACATTCTCCAACAAAAAGATGTTTAAATGACTCTTTATCTTTAAAGTATAACAGAAATCACAGCTATATGCTGCTATTAGAGGATATTATTCAGACTATATAATCATTTAATATGAGTAAAATAAACAAGTTAAATGTGTTATATTTTCAGATATGACACTTTTTTTTAATCAAACTGCATCAAGAAAAATATAGCATCCCAAGAAACCACAGTTAATATACTGAATTGGTGGTGGTAAAATTCCCTGGACTTCCCACATACAGCCTTTAGTTTGCTTCATGGTTTCTATCAATGCTATACACTGCACTTGAAGACAAGGATTTATTGTTACTTCTAAAGTGAACAGAGATAATTCATATTTAGCTCCTCTATACTTACATTACATTATTTTTCAAATATGAAACAAAGGAAAAAATACAATCCTGGTACAATAAAGAAAATTGAAAAAACTTAATTAGTAAAACATATATTAGAAGGTAGAAATGGGATAAGCAAAAAGCCAAGGAGAATTTAAACAAAATTTCTGTTGATTCTCCCCACAGAAGTTATTCCATCTCAGTGTTCCTCAGTAAAACTTGAAGTACTAGATGACAGAGTGGTTATCTAGTTAAAAGTTTTAGCTATGACTAAAGACCAAAAAATATGAAAAAAAGTATACCATATGCTCTTTTAGTCTGTTTCCCTCTTATAAACATGCGACTCATTCTAGGTATTGGAATAAAAAAGATGAATACAATCTTGAGGAAAAGCTTAAACTTCATGGGGCTAAAAATCATAGTAGCTTTAGCTCTTAATTATCTTTTAATTTTTTTAAATTTATTGATTTCAGAGAAAGAGAGAGAGATTTATTTGTTGTTTCACTTATTTATGCATTCATTGATTGATTCTTGTATGTGCCCTGACTGGGGATTGAACCCACAACCTTGGCATATTGGGACAGGGTGCTAACCAACCGAGTCACCTAGCCAGGGTAAAAATGGCTGGAATCTTAATATATCTTAAGTTTATTTTAATTAATTTATTTTATTTATTGATTTGAGAGAGAAAGAGTAAAGGGAGAGAAGGAGAGAGAGAGTGAAAGAGAGAGAGAGAGAGAGAGAGAGAGAGAGAGCGGGGATCAAACCTGTAACCTTGGTGTATCAGGACAATGCTCTAACCAACTGATCTACCCAGCCAGGGCCTAGCTCTTAGTTACAATCAGAGCTTTAACTGAACTGAGTGTTGAAGATTTTGTTCAATTTATTAATAGCCCCAAACAAGTTTGACTGTATCTTCTTATTTGGAATAAATCCAATTATTCAAACACACATTGAGTGCCTATCATGTACTGACCTCTTTTTCCAAGTCTGGAGAAAGGAAAGCAAGAAGAGAGTGTATAATATGTATTCTTCTTCCTTAGAGTGCGTATAGTCATAAATGCAGTGTGATTTGATGACAGATAATGGTTTCCAGTGAAAGAAGTAAATACATTTGCCCAAAGCAAACAAATGGATGGTATATGGTATAGAGAAGTCTTCACACACAGATATTTGAACTATGCCTTGAGGGATGATTAGGAGACAAGAAAAACAATGGATGGAGCATATCAGGTAAACATAAGAGCTGTCCTAAGACACAGAAGCATGGGAAAGCATGACATGAACAAAGAACTATAGAATTACTAATGTGGTATAGTTTAAGGTGGGTTTCCTGTGTGGGGCTGAAAGGAATAAGGTTAGAGAGATGGGTAGAGGTCATCTCCAGAAGGTCCTTCTATATAATCATAAGGTGTTGAGACTTTGCCCTGAAAGCTATGGAAAGCTATTACCTGATTCTCAACATAGATTGACACCATCAGAATTACATTCTAGAAAAATAGCACTAGCAGCAGTGGGAGAGATGGGCTGGAGGGCATTAAGTTTGGAGTTGAGGAACTACTTCAATAATGCAGACAGAAAGTGACAGCACTGAAATCTATAACTGTATATTATCATGAATTCCCACTTTTCTCAGCAGCCTAGGGGTAGGAATGAGAAGGGTTGTTGTATTGACCCACAGTTAAGTTACCAGGATAAATCAGTAAAATACTGGAATGAGAAAATAAAGGATGATAGCAAAATGTGGTTGAAGTGATGAGCTGTGGGGTCCAGACTGGTTATAAAATGAAGTTAAGGAACTGAGGGATGAGAGATCTAGTAGGCAGGATTTTGGTCCCCATGATCTCCACCTCTTGTGTTACTCCCTTGATTATGACCTTACATGGCAAAAGGAAGGTTATCTGGGTTGACTAAACATATTGAGGAGATAGAGGCAAGTTAGGCAGTAAGGGATGGGACCATGGGAAGGGAAGGCTGAGACATGTGGGGAGATTTGTGAGGACTTGGAGCTCAGCACACAGGCAGCACACTTTAACCCAGTACACAGTAGATCTGAAACTTTATTCGGACTCCACAGACCTCAGAATAAAACTAAAATCAACATGGGAAACTGTACCTCCAAGATCAGAAACCTTCCAGCCTCCATTAACACTCCTGATTTATAGAAATAAAAAGCTTATCTTAATTGCAAATTAGAAACTCCTGGAAGGAGCACAGGTCAATTACATAACAACAACAACAACAACAACAACAACAACAACAAAACCCCGAAGGGCTGGTTTCAGGCAAGAGGGGAACATGGGTTTGCAAATGAATTTTATTTACTGTTAAAGAATATAGTGCTGGCAATTCTGACCTATTTCGATTAATATACCTACTGGTTTCTGGGAGCAAGGCAACAGGATTGCTGAATGAGTTCTGCTGCGAAACTATAGATTACATTGCTATTGTAGAAAGCCAGATTACCTGAAAAAGGATTATAGGAAACCAAAGTTGGATTTAGAAAATAAACCAAAAGCAAGCATAGAGTTGCTCCAACGATGTTTCCTCTCCTCCTCACTAATAATCTGGGAGAAATTGAAATTATCAAAAAAAGGGAAGCCACTAAGGACCCTATAGATACCTGGGACTACTTTATTTGTTCTTAACCACACCCAACTAACTTGTCTCTTCCCTGGGAGTAAAGCTTCTGTATAAATGCCAGGGATAGCTAATCAATGTCTATTTTTAAATCAGAACCTGTCCACTTCCAACTAGGGAATGTTATGGGACAAAATATATCTTCGTTAATCAAATCTGCCCCGACTCATCTGATATGGTGAGCATTTTTAAAATCAATGATGCCCACGTATGTTTTTTGCACAATGGTAATATGAATTTAGAGCTAGATGACCTAGAGCTAAATCCAGTTAGGCAGGAAACACAAGCTTTAAAATGTATGGATGTTGCTAAGGCAGAATTCTTTGAAAGGACCAATCAGAGGCTAGCAAGGCATATATGTACCCCTAGACAAAGGAGCCTCACTGGCAAACCACTTGGGTCCCCTCCCTGCTGTCGGGAGTTCATTTATCTTTCAAATAAAACTTTCCTTTTGCTTGCCCCTTTGGCTATCTATGAACTCGTTCTTCGATTTTGTGAGACAATGAACCTGGACCCGAATACCCGCTTGGTTTCAATATGAGCCCTTTAAAAGTGAAGAATTTTTTCAAGCTGGTGGCAGAAGGGGAGGTCAGCAAGACTGGAGGAGGGGAAGGGGGGAAGAATTTGTTGCCGGTTTTGAAGATGGAGGTGGACACAAGCTGAAGAATACAGGCAGTCTATCAGAGTTGAGAGCAGCCCCAGCTGATAGCAAACAAGAACACGGGATCTTAGCCTGACAGCCACAAGGAATTGAATTCTACCAATAATGTGAAGTGAACATGAAAGCAGATTTTTTCCCAGAGTCTCCATATAAGGCCCCAGCCCAGCCAGTACCTCATTTCAGCTTTGTGAGATGCAGAACACAGAACACAGTTGAGTCTTCTGACCTAGAGAACTGAGCTAATAAATAGATGTTGTTTTAAACTGCTAAATTTGTGGCAATTTGTTACATAACAATAGAAAATACAAGAGATCAGGAAAAAAAAAGATGGACATCAAAGTATCATGGGTACAAACGTTGTATTGGGACTAATACAAAGAACGATAAAAATAGCCCTGGCAGGTTTGGCTCAGTGGTTAGAGTGTTGGCCCGCGGACCAGACAGTCCCGGGTTTGGTTCCCACTAAGGGCATGTACCTTGGTTGCAGTTTGGCCCCGACCTCCATTGGGGTTGTGTGGATGGCAACCAGTTGATGTGTCTCTCTCACATTGATGTTTCTCTCTCTCTCTTCCTCCCTCTCTCCCTCCTGCTCTATCTGAAGATAAATGCAAAAATGTCCTTGGGTGAGGATAAAAAAAAAAAAAGAAACAAAGAATGATAAAAATAGGAATTTGCAGTCTAAGAGTAAGATATGCAATATAATACTTTGGAAATACAGTAGTAGTTGTAGGTTATGGAAATGAAATAGAGACAAACATTGATGAAATAGTGGACAACCATATACAGTTGTACATGTTGTGCACTGTACAAATCCACATAGCACCACTTGCATAACAGACATCATATGTTTATATATTTATTACAACAATTTTCCAGCACATGGGAGTAAAGGACTTAGGGTAGGGTAAGGAGTGTATTTTCTGACTCACATAAAAGCATAATGTGAGCTAGCTAATATTAGTTATAAAGTCAAAAAGACAGGTAGAAAGTGGTATATTCAGATGGCATGACTCTCAATTACAGGGTAATGTTTGAATGAGGACAGCAGAGAATGTTCTGAAACCAGCTCTATAGAATCAAGAGGATAACAAGAAATTGACCTCATAAGAATAGTATAATAGTATGGGGCAGGAGCAGTAAGTCAGTTATCACTTCTGCTCCCAGAAGATCATATCTCCTTTAAATCAAGTTAGTGCCATATACAAGGATCATAAAGTTAAAGCCAGCCTGAGGTAAACAAATCAATATTAATATAATTATCGTTTGTGGAACAATTCAAGAAAAGCAAATATATGCAAACTTTTTCTCTAATTGCAACAACCAATAATTACATAACTACATGGTAATTACCAACTACCTTTATATTACATATGAGAAAACTGAAAATCAGAGTTAAATAACTTTCGTAAGAGCACACATATTAGTAAATGGTAAGGCTAGAATTTAAAGCTGGGTCCTTCCGTCTCTTTACACCCTGCTAAGCTTTCTTCCAAGCAGAGAAAATCCTTCCTAACCCACTCTAGGTTCTAATTCTCCAGATGACTAGAGCCATCCTGTGTGGTGCTCCAGTGTTCCCAGTTAGTCTTCTAGGCTCCTGTCTTCCTCCATTATCTGTGCCTGACCCATAGAGCCTGGGTCTGGGGTGGGGAGGGAGGCAATCTCTCCATACAATTTCCTTGGGGGAAAAGATGACATAAGATGACTCAGTTCAAGTGTATGCCTCCTCAGGGGGGACTACATTAAACTTGGGAGATGTGTAGCAGTCAATTAGTGACATCCTCTCATTTGCACTACACAGATGGTTGTGTCCACTCATAATGCTGGATTTGGATACCCTGGCTCTGATACAGAATTGGATATGCTGGTGCAAAAACTATCTGTGATATTGGAGACAGTGCCCTTTGAAAATACAGATTTTCCCCTACACACCACACATGTACACTCATGCTCACACACATGTTGGGAAATAGCACTGGCCTTCCAGAGTGCCAAGTTCTAAGCAGCAAGCTCATCAGAGAAAATAGTTTGAATTTGGGAATTGACCAAATTGCCTAGGTTCTAGTCCTGAGACCAAGGCAACCTGATCACAAAGGAGACGCCCACCATCCCAGGGAACATAGGACAATTTCCATGGCCTCTCAGAGATCTGAAAAGCCAGAGCAGTGCAAGAGAAACAAATTGCCTAGGTTCTAGATTACACATACATATGACTATAATATTCATATAAACATTGACAATGAATATTGATGATAAGCTTGGTATTCTCATATTATCTTGGTTCTCGCCTCTACTTTATAAGACCTGGAATTTTCCCATTTGAAGTTTCTCCATTATATCCAGGCAGAAATATATATATATTTAATCCTCATCAGAGGATATTTTTCCGTTTATCTTCAGATAGAATGGGAGGGAGAGAGAGAGAGAGAGAGACATCGCTGTGAGAGAGACACATCGATTGGTTGCCATCTGCACAACCCCGACCAAGAAAAGGGATCAAACTGCAACTGAGGCCCCTTCCCTTGACCAGAATTGAACCCGTGACTCTCTGGTCCCCAGAGCAACACTCCAACCACTGAGCCAAACCAGCCAGGGCTAGACAAAAATAATTTAACTGTATTCAGTAAAATACAGTAAGCTTAGATTCCCCTTACTACTAACATCTAGATTGAAAAAAAACTATGTCAAATATGAGAGTGTTTTACTTTTTCACATGTTTTATTAAACACTTGCAGAGATTAGAGTCACAAATAGTAGCTACCAGTAAAATAATATTTTGGCTCTCTGTTCTCTTTCTCCAGGTAATTCAGTTCCTGAAGTCATTTTAGAAAGCCTGAACATTATAATTGTTAACAACGTCTTTTGATGTTACACGTAACTGTACACTGGTAACAATTAAATATTCATGTGGAATGTCCAAAAAAAAGAAACATATTTTGGGTAATATTTTCCTGGATTATTATTCAGATAATTTCAAATCACAAAACTACTAGTTACAAATTCATGGATATGCTGAATAAAACAGTACATGTGGTACCAAACCTTTAGCTAATTTTTACAACCTACCACTTCATTTTTAAATTAAAAATTTTTTTCTTTATTGATTTTAGAGAGAGAAGAAAGGAGAAGGAGAGAGAGATAGAAACATCAATGAGAGATAGAATATCAATTGGCCACCTCCTGTATGCCCTCCACTGGGGATTTGGCCCACAACCTGGGCATGTTCCCTGACAGGGAATAGAACCAGCAACCTCTTAGTACATGGGTGAATGCTCAGCCACT
Source organism: Tadarida brasiliensis (assembly GCA_030848825.1). NCBI lineage: Eukaryota > Metazoa > Chordata > Mammalia > Chiroptera > Molossidae > Tadarida > Tadarida brasiliensis. The sequence continues at coordinate 43,191,551 of CM061280.1, forward strand.
GAGCCACACTGGCCAGGCCACCACTTCATTTTTAGTTGACCGAAAGGATGTTTCCATTTTCTTTTACTCAATCAGCAAATCAGGGATGACTTTCTTGACCAGGTGATTACAAGTATAGACAGGGAGGTAGCTTAGTTTTATGAACAAATCACTGCTGATATAAGAATAGATATCCTAGCCTGTTCCAGTTTTCTTTTTCCAACTAAAAGAGGAATCTCTTTCTCACATATGAGCAGGCCTTATATACGCTTGATAAATTCTTAGCGACAAAAAGCTAAATTTTCCTGGATGCTACTTATTATCCTATGGTAGATCCAAATGATCTAATTGTAGGCTCCATTTGAAAGAACTCCTGGGTACTTGAATGCTTTTTAAAAGAAGAACCAGGTAGAGAGGGGCTATGGGGGAAAAGGGGCAGGAACATCTGTAATACTCTCAACAATAAAGATAAAATATTAATTGGCAAAAAATGAAAGGTCTACAAAACAAGAATTATATTTGGAGTCATCTATATGTATGTTCAGTATCCATTATAAATGAAACCTAACCTCGATTCCTCAGTGCCTATCCCTGATATTATATACATATTATGTAGCAGTTCCACCTGCAGACAAAAGAGGTACATCCAACCAGAAGAGGGCAAAAGGGTTGCTGCTAACCACCCACAGAGACTGAGTGTATTCATTTCATGTCTTTTTTTTTAGCACCAACTAGTAGTCCTTCTCCTCAACCAAATGTGTAGTAGCAGTAAAGTCTGATGAGGACAAACCATCAACCATTTTGGCATACACTAGTGGTGACTTTGACTTCATTTTAAGCCACAATCATCTCTTTGCTTGGAGCTAAAGGAAAAGAGTATTTACACATAAGCTGTTCTCGGTTGTGAAAAACCTTATTTCCATACTAATGAATGACCCAATTTATAGTTCAACAAAAATGACTTATTCTTGGCAAAAGGAATATATGTCACCCAACAAAGAGGCTGTTTCAAGAATGTCCCGCCCTGGCCGGTTTAGCTCAGCGGTTGGAGCGTCGGCCTACGGTCCAGAGAGACCCAGGTTCGGTTCCCGCTAAGGGCATGTACCTCGGTTGCAGTTTGTCCCCGGCCCTGGTTGGTCGTGCGGGTGGCAATCACTCGGTGTGTCCCTTTCACGTCGATGTTTCTCTCTCTCTCTCTCCCTCCCACTGTATCTGAACAAAAAATGAAAAAGTGTCCTCGGGTGAGGATAGAAAAAAATAATAATAAACTAATAAAAAAAAGAATGTCCCACTCCCTGTCACAGCCTGGTTTAGAAGGCAAATGAGAACAGATTCCTGGATTAGGGGGAAAAAAATGACGCTTGACATCCTCTCTTTCTCTCTCTTTTCTGTCCTTTCTCCTCACTCATGCACACACTCATATCCACTCAGACTTGCTCACAGCCAACACTCTAACATACAAGTACCACAGATTCTCACAACTACACACAGTCATACCTGCTCACACTCAACTACACAAATGTGAGGACACCATATACTTCCCACTCACATGTGCTCACACACTCATAGAGCATTTTTCAAATTTTCTACCAAATTCAATATGATTTTTTCTGATTTTTCCTCTCTGATTTGATTCTTTCATTGCACCTCTAGAATCTTCTGTGGCTGCTGGCACTTACAAATGTACATTACTACTGCTGACCCTCTTAATCCCTGTGTCTGGGGCCAAATTAATAAGCCATAGGCTCACCCTAGCCGGTTTGGCTCAGTGGATGGAGCATCAGCCTGAGGACCAAAGGGTTGTAGGCTCAATTCCTGGTCAAGGGCACATACCTGGGTTGCAGGTTTGATCCCCTTCTGCATCGGTGAGCATGTGGGAAGCAACCAATCGATGTGTCTCTCTAACATTGATCTTTCTCTGTCTCTCTCCCTCTCTCTCTCCCTTCCCTCCTTTCCACTCTCTTTAAAATCAATGGAAAAATATGCTTGGGTGAGGATTTTAAAAAATAAAAATAATTAGCCACAGGCTGACTGTCGAGGTTTCAGGTGGTTGGAAAGAAGAAAAGGGAAGGAGAGCTGTTCTTCTCCTCTATCCCCTTTTTAGATAAAAGTTCACCACAGACTGGGGACAGTGAGTTGTATTTACTGATTATCACTTTGAATTAGGCCCATTTTTCAAATGTATTTTAGCTCTAAGACTTTGTGGCCATCGTGCATATGCTAATACTGGGTGGCAGGGATGAAAGAAGAAACTGGCAATCTTAACAGAATCTCTTGTTCATGATAACTTTGTAAAGTGTTTTCATAGTTTTACATTCAACCCTAATCATCTAAAAATAAGAATTGCTTAATTTAGTTACAGGCACCATGAATGGCTACACATGCATTATTTTATGCTCACACTAATTATTTTATATAGTTGCTATAAGTATTCTTATATTAGAGATAAGAAAACTGAGGTTCAAATAGATGAAATAATCTAAGGGGAAGAAGGGTTTGACTTTTCTTCACAGCCTTTCTTGTTCCTCCACCCCTCAAAAGAATTGGTATTTTGATCTCACATATCCATGACACTATGTGAGGAGCATCTCTTGTAAGAGGGGTAACTATATAAAAAGGTCGCATTAATATTATGACACTCCTTGGCATTAGTAAACTAGCCAAGATAGCCTCAAAACCCAGTCATATTGATATCTTCTGCCTTCCTCACAAGCAACATTGTCTCAAGTTTCCTTATCGTGGCTGGCCAGAGGCCATGAGATCCCCAGAATTAGATTTGAGCTTAATGAGTGGTAAAAGCCCTCTTGGCTACACCAGAAGCTTCAACTCAGCTTTCCTTGGTACTACTTGGGGATTATCAAGTACTAGCCCAATTAAAAATAATTGTGTACTTTGTTTCTCAGAGAGGAAAATGACAAGATCAAAGCAATTTGTAGGTATTTCTGTTTCCCCATTGTTAATACAAACACAACCTAGCCCTAATTCCTTCCTACACATTGAGCTCCAGTCACACTGGTCTTCTCTCTTGTTTTCAAACACACTGAGCATTTCCTGCTTTGGACACATTGCACTCTTCATTTTCTCTACATGGTAGACTCTTTAGTACATCTCCACCTTTACATTACAAGATCCATCTCATCTGTTGGTTATCATCCTAAATGTCTTTGCACATAAATATTGGTTTTTTTTTACCACCTCTGCCTATTATTCACTTTCTCAGCCCCTTGTTTGTTGCCTATACAACATTATTCCAATTTTTCATTTTTATTGGCCTTTTTGCTTCTTTTCTTTGTCTATTTCTTCCACTAGAATGTGTGCTTCAAAAAATAGGAAGTTATCTGTCTTATTTGCCACTGCATCCCAAACATCTAGCATAGTACATGGTACATTGTAGGTAGTCAATAAATACCCAAAGTCATGGATCAAATGAACTGAGTGAATGATCATGTAACTTGCTAAGGACACATAGCCACAAAATGGCAGAGTAGGATTTAAACTCAGTCTTTTTCTGACTCCAATGCCTTCAGAAGGGTACAATTACAGGAACTAATATGTGCTGAATATCTATCATTTACTAGGCCTTCTGAAATGCCAAGAATACAAAGAGATGACAAAGACAAGGAACTGTCATTGAAGAGCTTAATCTATTACAAAAGACAAGTAAATCATTCATCCTTTAATCCAATAAGTATGCATTCAGACAAGAATCTGAAAATAAAATAATAAAAAAAAAGAAGCCCGGCCCACAGAGAGCTTGTTTTCGCTCATGGTAGTTCTTCATCAGAAATGCATATCAAATTTACCCAGGGAATTTTTTTTTTTTTATCCTCACCTGAGGACATTTTTTCATTTTTTGTTCAGACAGAGTAGGAGGGAGAGAGAGGAAGAGACAGAGAGAGAAACATCGACGTGAAAGGGCCACATCGAGTGGCTGCCACCCGCACGACCAACCAGGGCCGGGGACAAACTGCAACCGAGGTACGTGCCCTTAGCGGGAACCGAACCCGGGTCTCTCCGGACCGCAGGCCGACGCTCTAACCGCTGAGCCAAACCGGCCAGGGCTACCCAGGGAATTTTTTTAAATTTTTATGCTTAGGCTGTACCCTCCCCTCCCCCAAAGGTTCTGATTCAGTGGGTCTGAACTGGGCATCTGTATTTGTTTAAAAACTTCAAGCTAATTTGAATTCACAGCCAGGCTGACAAATCACTGCTCTAGTAGAATATAATATGGTATCATACTATTTCAAAAGAGCAAATGAAATGTTATGAGAGTTAAGAGGACAAGAGGTGTTCACAAAGGAAGTGATATTTGAGCTGGTTATTGAAAAAGATGTGTTAGATGAGGAGGAGAGGAAAAGTAAAATGGAGACACAAGAAAGATCAGTACAAGTAATTACTTCAAGGAGAACAATAAAACTAAAAATATTTATAGAAATACCTCAGAGATATTGTAGGCTTGGTTCCAGTCCACCACAATAAAATAAGTATCACAATAATGCTAGTCATAATCTTCATAATCTTTTTTCTGGAAGAGGGTCTTGGTTTCAATTTTTTTTTTAAAAAAAAAGCAACATCCATAAAGCACAACAAAGTGAAGGGCAATAAAATGAGGTATGTCTGTACAAGTTTCCTTAGGACCCTAAACAATAGACCCCAAAGGACCTTAGAAGTCACCTAGAAGACTACTTCTCAAATTTCAATGTACATAGGGATCACTTGGGGATCTTGTTAAATTCAAATTCTGACTCAGTAGGTCTGAAGTGGAGCCTGAGATTCTGCATTTCTAATATGCTCCCAGGGGATGCCAATGTTGTTGGTCCACACCACAGATTATACTTTGAGTAGCAAGATTTTAGGTGTTCTGGGAGGAACACTGACTTGCCAAAGTAATCACTGAAGTTAGGCATACCAACAGATAACTACAGCACAGAGCCAGATCAAAGATCCCCTCAATCCATCTAGAGACCAAGAACCAGGCTCCTACTGCAGGGACAGCAGAGTCCAAAACAACACCTGGTGTAGTTTATAGCTTGTCAGAACATTGAACCGTGATCACTCTTTCTCTAGCTGCTTGCCCTTGAATAAAAGTTAATCTTATACCTAAGGGCTTAAGCCCTTACAGGCTCACGGAAAACTTTTACTCTGTCAATTTATTTATTTTTTATTATTTTTTTATCCTCACCCGAGGACATTTTTTCATCATTTTTTGTTCAGATAGAGTGGGAGGGAGAGAGAGAGAGAGAAACATCGACGTGAAAGGGACACATCGAGTGGCTGCCACCCGCACGACCAACCAGGGCCGGGGACAAACTGCAACCAAGGTACATGCCCTTAGCGGGAACCGAACCCGGGTCTCTCCGGATCGCAGGCCAATGCTCTAACCGCTGAGCCAAACCCGCCAGGGCTGTCAATTTATTCTTAAAAGGAGCAGGAATGACAGATAAAATGAAGAGCTAATCCTTTGACACTTAATGACAGCAACCTTTCTTTTTATTTTTTCAACATTTTATCTCAAAGTTTTATTTATTTATTTTTCTTTTTTTATTTATTTTTATTTTATTAATTTATTTTTGTTACAGATTTTCTCCTTTTTCCCCCATTGTCACCCTCCTCCCCCTCCCTCCCTGCCCCGTCCCCAGTTTTGTTGTCCATGTCCATTGGTTATGAGTACATGCATACAAGTTCTGTGGTTCATCGCTCCCCTCCCCCACCCCCTCTTCTGGCAATTGTCAGTCTGTACCCTACTTCCACGTCTCTGGGACTACCCTGTACCTCAGGCTGTTATGTTCATTATATTCCAGAAATAAGCGAGATCATATGATATATGTCTTTCTCTGTGTGGCTTGTTTCACTTAGGATAATAGTTTCCAGGTCCTCCCATGTCGTCGCAAAGGATAAGAGATCTTCTTTCTTACAGCTGCATAGTACTCCATTGTGTATATGTACCACAGCTTTTTTATCCATTCGTCTACTGATGGACACTTGGGCTGTTTCCAGATCTTAGCTATTGTAAATAGTGCTGCTATGAACATGGGGGTACATACATTCTTTCTGATTGGTGTTTCAGGCTTCTTAGGGTATATTCCGAGAAGTGGGATCACTGGGTCAAATGGCAGTTCAATTTTTAATTTTTTGAGTTAACACTATAGTGTTTTCCATAGTGGCTGCACCAGTCTGCACTCCCACCAGCAGTGTAATAGAGTCTCCTTTTCTCCACACCCTCGCCAACACTTGTTGTTTGATGATTTGTTGATGGCAGCCATTCTGACAGGTGTGAGGTGACACCTCATTGTTGTTTTAATTTGCATCTCTCTGATGATTAGTGACATTGAGCATTTCTTCATATGTCTCTTAGCCATTTGTATGTCCTGTTTGGAGAGGTGTCTATTTAGTTCCTCTGCCCATTTTTTAATTGGGTTCTTTGTCTTCCTTTTGTTGAGTTGTATGAGCACTCTATATATTTTGGAAATTAATCCCTTATCTGATATATCATTGGCAATTATGCTCTCCAATACAGTGGGTTGCCTTTCCACTTTGATGGTGGTTTCTTTTGCTGTGCAGAAGCTTTTGAGTTTGATGTAGTCCCATGTGTTCATTTTTCCCTTTGTTTCTGTTGCCTTGGGTGATATATCAGTGAAGATTCTGCTGCTTATGATGTCCAAAATTTTGTTGCCTACATTTTCTTCTAGGATTTTTATGGATTCACGAGTCACATTTAAGTATTTTATCCATTTTGAGTTTATTCTTGTGTATGGTGTAAGATGATGGTCTAGTTTCATTTTTTTGCATGTAGCTGTCCAATTTTCCCAACACCATTTATTACAGAGGCTGTCTTTACTCCATTGTATGCTCTTGCCACCTTTGTCCAATATTAATTGAGCATATTGTTTTGGGACAATTTCTGGGTTCTCTGATCTATTCCATTGATCTATGTGCCTGTTCTTGTGCCAGTACCAAGCTGTTTTGATTACAGTGGCTTTGTAGTATAACCTGATGTCTGGTATTTTGATCCCGCTTACTTTGTTCTTCTTTTTCAAGATTTCTATAGCTATTCGGGGTCTTTTTTGGTTCCATATGAACTTCTGAAGCATTTGTTCTAATTCTATGAAATATGTCCTTGGTATTTTGATGGGGATTGCATTAAATCTATAGATTGCTTTGGGTAGTATGGACATTTTAATGATGTTAATTATTCCAATCCATGAACAAGGAATGTGCTTCCACTCTTTTATATCTTCCTCTATTTATTTTTTCAATGTCCTGTAGTTTTCTGTAAATAGGTCCTTTACTTCTTTGGTTAAGTTTATTCCTAGGTATCTTAACTTTTTTGCTGCGATGGTAAATGGGATTGTTTTTTTAGTTTCTCTTTCTGTGAGTTCACCATTGGTGTGTAAGAATGCTGTTGATTTCTTGATGTTAATTTTGTATCCTGCTACTTTGCAAATTCATTTATTAAGTCTAGTAGATTTTTGATGGAGTCTTTAGGGTTTTCTATGTATAATATCATGTCATCTGTGAATAATGACAGTTTTACTTCCTCCTTTCTAATTTGGATCCCTTTTATTTTTTTTTCATGTCTGATTGCTGTGGCTAAGACTTCCAGTACTATGTTCAATAAGAGTGGTGAAAGTGGGCATCCTTGTCTTGCTCCTGTTCTTAAGGGAAATGCTTTTAGTTTTTGTCCATTGAGTATGATGTTGGCTGTAGGTCTTTCATATATAGCCTTTATAATGTTGAGATATGATCCTTCTATTCCCAAATTGCTGAGTGTTTTTATCAGAAATGGGTGCTGGATTTTGTCAAATGCTTTTTCAGCATCTATTGATATGATCATGTGGTTTTTATCTTTCATTTTGTTTATGTGATGTATCACATTTATTGATTTGTGAATATTGAACCAGCCTTGCATCCCTGGGATGAATCCCACTTGGTCATGGTGAATAATTTTTTTGATGTATTGCTGGATCCGATTTGCTAGTATTTTGTTCAGAATTTTGGCATCTATGTTCATCAGGGATATTGGCCTGTAGTTTTCTTTCTTTGTAGTGTCTTTTTCTGGTTTTGGAATTAGAATTATGCTGGCCTCATAAAACGAGTTTGGAAGTCTTCCTTCTTCTTGAAGTTTTTGGAATAGTTTGAGGAGAGTGGGTGTTAATTCTTCTTGAATGTTTGGTAAAACGCCCCCGTGAAGCCGTCAGGGCCTGGGCTTTTGTTTGCTGGGAGGGTCTTGATTACATTTTCAATTTCTTTTGTTGTTATTGGCCTGTTCACGTTTTCTATCTCTTCCCGGTTCAGTTTTGGGAGACTATGTGTTTCTGGAAATGTGTCCATTTCAGTTAGATTGTCGAATTTGTTGCCATATAAATGTTCACAGTATTTGTTAATGATCCTTTGTATTTCTGTGGTGTCAGTTGTTACTTCTCCTCTTTCATTTCTGATTTTGTGCATTTGGGTTCTCTCTCTTTGTTTCTTGGTGAGTCTAGCTAAGGGTCCATCAATCTTGTTTATCTTTTCAAAAAACCAGCTCTTTGTTTCATTGATCCTTTGAATTGTTTTTTTGGTCCCCATGTCGTTTATTTCTGCTCTGATCTTTACTATTTCCTTCCTTCTACTTGCTCTAGGGTTTTCTGTTTGCTTTCTAGTTCTTTAAGTTGTGAGGTTAGGTAGTTAATTAGAAATTTTTCTTGTTTCTTGAGGTGGGCCTGTAGTGCTATGAACTTCCCTCTCAGAACTGCTTTCGCTGCATCCCATAGATTTTGTGTTGTTGTGTGTTCATTTTCATTAGTTTCCAAGAAGTTTTTAATTTCTTCCTTGATCTCCATGGTAACCCATTCATTGTTCAATAACCTGCTATTTAGCCTCCATGTCTTCAAATGTCTTTGCATGTTCTTGTTGCAATTGATTTCTAGTTTCATGCCATTGTGATCTGAGAAGATGCTTGATATGATTTCAATCTTCTTGAACTTGTAGAGACTTAGTTTGTGTCCTATCATGTGGTCTATCTTTGAGAATGTCCCATGTGCACTTGAGAAGAATGTGAATTCTGCAGTTTTGGGGTGTAATTCTCTGTAGATATTAAATCCATTTGATCTAGTGCTTCATTTAGAATTATGTTTCCTTGTTAATTTTTTGTCTAGACGATCTATCCAGTGATGTCAGTGGGGTGTTGAAGTCTCCTGCTATGATTGTATTGCTGTCGATTTCTCCTTTGAAGTCCTCCAGAAGATTTTTAATATATTTTGGTGCTCCTATATTGGGTGCATATATGTTTACCAAGGGTATATCTTCCTGTTGGATAGACCCTTTCAATATTATGTAGTGACCTTCTTTGTCTCTAGTTATGGTCTTCAATTTGAAATCTAATTTAGAATTCAGAAATTTGGTTGGTTGGAAAGCTAATTAAAGTTCCAACTTGCTCAAATAGAATTACAAAAAGGCAAAATTGTGTTTTTCACAGAGATACAGTCCACTGGAATCACCAACACTGGACAGCTGTTAAGAATATTTAGAGTCCTGAGATAATAAGAAATCCTGGCATCCTTTAGACAGTCTTCTGTTGTCCTTTCTTCCCAATCAGAGATTTGTGGATGTGTGGGATGACACCACCAGCAGCAATTGTAGCCTTGATGAGAGAGTCCAATTCTTCATTTCCACGAATAGCAAATTGCAAATGACGAGGTGTAATACACTTTACCTTCAAGTCTTTTGATGCATTTCCTGCCAATTCAAGTACCTCTGCAGTGAGGTACTCCAGAATGGCTGCGCTGTACACAGCAGCAGTCACGCCCACACGTCCATGACTGGTCGTCCTAGATTTCAGGTGTCGATGAATACGTCCCACTGGAAACATTTTGAATTCTGCTGAAGCTCAAACAAGCAAGGCAGAGAACGGAGTCAGACACCGAGTGAGATCCCAACGCCTACTCCGTCGCACCACGATTCAAACTGCCGCAACCTTTCTTATACTTTAAAATTATTCCAATTTGAAGGAATCTAACTTGAAGCAGTAGAATTTCAGAAACACTCATTTCCTAGTCATAAATCCTGACTGGAAAACAATCTTACTCTGCTGTGACATTACAGAGATTTCAAAGTGATACAAAGGAGCAACTTTCAGGGCAACTAATATTCACCCTTAAGGAGTTAAAGCACAGGTGAAGCCATACAATTCCACTTACACCTTCAAAATAACTACTTAAGTACCATTTGCTTCAATGAAGTGCACATTTGTCAGATATCTAACCTATCAAAGTAGACAGGATTATTTCATTTAATCCTCCCAGCAATCCTAACATAACTGTATATTATTAAATCTGTATCAGAGGTTAGGTCACTGAAGCTCAGACATGTTAAGTAACTTACAAAACTATACACCTAGTAAAAAGCAGGGCTGGAATTGATATTTAGATCGTTTGACTCCAAACCCTTGTATGCTTTCCATTTTAACGAATTGCTTTCCCTAAGAATGCATGATGTGAGCTCTCTGTTACTAGTCCCTACCTATCAACTTACTAAACACAGGAACTTTCTGTCAAGGCACCCACTCACTTCTCCCTTAAATCAATTAAAGGTTTAGTTGTTTGCTTTACCTAACTTATTCTGAGATAGGCCTTTTGAGAAATCAGCCCAGGACAGTGGTTCTCAAAGTAAGGTCCATGGAACAGCAGCATCAACATGACCTGGAAACGTGTTTAGAAATTCAAATTCTCAGGATCCACCCTAGACCTTCTGCATTATAACCACTGTGGGTAGGGCCCAGAGATATGTGTTTTAACAAATCTCCAGGTGATTCTAATGTGCACTCAAATTTAAGAACCACTGCTTTTTAGACTCTCTTGAGTTTTAAAATCTAGCTGTAAACTAGGTCATCCTACAAGAGTGATAGCTTAGAAGGGTTTGATTTAATTATTTCTCTTTATTAAAATCCAATAGTGGTTTATCTAACCAATGGACATAGACAACAATGTGATGGTGGGAGGAATCAGGAGGAGGGTGTCAATGGGGGAAAAGGAGAAACATCTGTAACAAAAATAAATTAATAAAATATAAAAAAAATCCAATAGTGGAACAAAATTAGAGATGTAATTTCTCAAAAATAATATCAGCCTTTTTTAAGGAAGAGTTTCTGTTCAATGTAGTGGCTATTCATCTCATAAAAGCTCACAAAATCATCTGACACTCTCCACCCCTCAAAAAAATTCCTAAAGGGTCATGTATCAACTTCCTCTGCATTTACATGTGTAGAATAACTTAATGCTTTATGTAATTTACTTAACCAAATCACGACTCAATTTTCTTCACAGTGCCCTAGCCCACCTCTGAAATTGGAGAACAAGAAATTCACTGTGGTTTCTGGTGTCAAATTTCAACTACACAGCTTAGTTTTCAAGAACCAAAATCCCTATTTTTCAACCTTATTCCTTTCCATAACCCAAGGCTCTCCATTAAAATGATGAATCAGGTTGGTCTGGTAATTAATCAGCAGAGTCATTATCACTCCCATCTCCGCACCCTTGCTTATTTTACTTTCTCTTTGGGGAATTCCATTTTTTTCTAGAACTCTTCCTATTGAAGCCCTATCCATCTTTCAAGGCCTATCTCAAAACCTACTGCCTCCCACTTTCAGGCAATACCATCATATAGTCAAAAAATATATACCCTGGCTTTGGAGTCAGACAGACTTGAATCTCCATTCTAAGTCTAATATTTACCATCTTTGTGGCCAATGGAAAGTTATTTAAATTTTATGAGCCTCAGTCTGCTCTTCCGTAAAATGGGGATAAGTGAAAACATGCTTTACAAGGTTGCTATGTGGTTTCAACAGGAAAGCATCCCTAGCTCATTAAAAGAATTACCAAAAACACTCAGCCCACATTAATTCCTCACTTCTGTGGACTCCTGGAGTAGTTGGAGGCTGTATTATATAATTTGCCACATAATATGACTGTGTTATGTTGTGTAACATGGAGGCCATGAAGCCTAAGTCATGTACAGACTACTTTTATTACCTTCTTCCTCTAAGAAAATACAAGGGGAGGTCATGATTGGATTTGAAAATGGAAATAGGAGACTGAGAGAGTGAAAGAGTCTGATATAAAAACTTAGGAACTAGGTTTCCAGTCAAGATGGCAGAGTAGGTAAATGCAGTATTCGCATCCTCCAATAACCACATCAAAATTACAACTAAACTGCAAAACAACTATCATTCAGAATGGCCTGAATTCTTAAAATATGCTGATCCATCTCAAATTAAATACATCAGCCTTTATTGTCACCACTACCATGAACAAGATAGCATTACCCTTTCCTGTGTATAGGCAGTATTCTACTTTGACTTCCTATCCTCAGTCCTGACACAGATGAGGGACATGTATGAAAACTCTGTTCAATGAATATACTGAAAAGTAAGGAAGAGAAAGATCATCAGGTTTAGAGTTTGAATGACCTGCCACTTTTTGAACAGGTAGTCTTTGTTGTCAACACCCCGGGCAAGCAGTCCAAGCAGATGTCACTTTCCAAACATGTCACAAGCCTTCCCAAAACATGAGCTCCATCATGTTCCTTCTATGCAGCAAGGCCAATTAATTGGCTAACATATTTCTCACAGTGCCTTCACCAAGGGAATACATGCCATGCACATAAATATATAAACCATGGGCTTGATGTACCATATATATATAAAGAACCACATGAAATCTGGGTGAACAGAAGTCCTATAACTAAGGATATGCAGAAGCCACATTGAGCACTGGCCAGTGTGGCTCAGTTGCTGCTTAGGTGTCATCCCATGCCCTAAATGTTGCTGGTTCAATTCCTAGTCAGGACACATACCTGGATTGCAGGCTCAATCCCTCCTAGGGGGCATGCAGGAGGTAGCCAATTGATATCTTGCTCTCACATCAATGTTTCTCTCTCTCTAAACATCAATTTAGAGAATCTTAATATTTTTTAAACCAATACAAATATCATGTGAGCCACATGTGTAATTTTATTATTTTTTATTTATTATTATTACTTTTTTTTCCTTATTGTTGAAAGTATTACAAATGTCCTCCCTTTTTCCCCTATTGACCCTCTTCCTTGCTCCCACCCTCCTCCTGCTTTTCCCAAACTATTGTCTGTGTTCTTTGGTTTATCTCTTTCCAACCCCCCCACCCCCTTCCCTCTAAGGTTTGTCAGTATATTCTCTGCTTCCACGTCTTTGGATCTGTTTTGATTGTCAGCTTATTTTGTTCATGGTATTCCATAAATAAATGAGATCATGTGGTACTTCTCTTTCTCTGACTGGCTTATTTCACTCAGCATAATACACTCCTGGTCCCTCTATGTCCTCTCAAAGGGTGAGAGATATTTCTTTCTTACAGCTGCATAGTATTCCATTGTGCATATGTACCACAGCTTTTTATCCACTCATCTACTGATGGACACTTGGGTTATTTCCAGATCTTAGCTATTATAAATAGCACTGCAATGAACATAGGGGTGCATATAGTCTTTCTCATTGGTGTTTCAGGCTTCTTAGGATATATTCCTAGAAATGGGATCACTGGGTCAAATGGTGACTCAATTTTTAATTTTTTGAGGAAACAACATACTGTTTTCCATAGTGGCTGCACCAGTCTGCATTCACACCAGCAGTGCACTATACTACCCTTTACTCCACATCATCACCAGCACTTGTTGTTTGAAGATTTGTAGATGGCAGCCATTCTGGCAGGTGTGAGGTGGTATCTCATAGTCATTTTAATTTGCATCTCTCTGATTATTAGTGATGTTGAGCATTTTTTCATGTCTCTTGGTCATTTGTATGTCCTGTTTGGAGAAAAGTCTATTCAGGTCCTCTGCCCATTTTTTAATTGGTTTGTTTGTCTTCTTTTTGTTGAATTGTATAAGCACTCTATATATTTTGGATATTAAACCGTTATCAGATGTATCATTGCCAAATATGTTCTCTCAAGCAGGGGGTTCCCTTTTCATTTTGATGCTGGTTTCTTTTGTCATGCAGAAGCTTTTTAGTTTAATGTAGTCTCATTTATTATTTTTTCCTTTGTTTCTTTTGCCCTATCTGATGTATCAGTGAAAATTCCACTACTTATGATGTCTGAGAATTTTCTGCCTACATTTTCTTCTAGGATTTTTATGGCTTCACGGGTTACATTTAAGTCTTTTATCCATTTTGAGATTATTATTGTGTATTGTGTATTGTGTAAGTTGGGGTCTAGTTTCAATTTTTTTGCATGTACTTATCCAATTTTCCCAACATCATTTGTTGAAGAGACTGTATTTTCTCCATTGTATGCTCTTGCCTCCTTTGTTAATTACTAATTGTGCATAATTTCTTGTGTCAATTCCTGGGTTCTCTGTTCTGTTACATTGATCTTTATGCCTGTTCTTGTGCCAGTAACATGCTGTTTCAATTACAGTGGCTTGGTATTATAACTTGATATTTGGTATTGTGATCCCTCCAACTTTGTTCTTCTTTTTCAAGATTTCTGTGGCTATTCAGGGTCTTTTTTTTTTTTGGTCCCATATAAACTTTTGGATTATTTGTCTAAATCTGTGAACTATATCATTGGTATTTTAATAGGGATTGCACTGAATTACAGATTTGGGTAGCAGGGACATTTTAATGATGTTGATTCTTCCAATCATTACATGGCAATATGCTTCCACTTTTTTATATCTTCCTCTATTTCTTTTTTTCAATGCCCTGTAGTTTCCTGAGAACAGGTCTTTTACCTCCTTGATTAAGTTTATAACTAGATGCCTTACTTTTTGTTGCAATGGTAAATGGGGTTGTATCTTTTTTTGTTTGTTTCCATTTCTGAGTGTTCCTTATGGGTGTATAAGAATTCCATCAATTTCTGGATGTTAAGTTTGTATCCTGCTAGTTTGCCACATTCATTTATTAAAATAGTAGTTTTTTCATGGAGTTTTTAGAGTTTTCTATGTACAATATCATATCATCTGTGAATAATGACAGTTTAATTTTCTCCTTTCCAATTTGGATGCCTTTTATTTTTTCTTCTTTTCTAATCACTATGACTAAGACTTCCAGTACTTTGTTGAATAAGAGTGGTGAAAGTGGGCCTCCCTGTCTTGTTCCTGTTCTTAAGGGAAGTTATTTAAGTTTTTCCCATTGAGTAAGATGTTGGCTGTAGGTTTTTCATATATGGCCTTTATTATATTCAGATATGATCCCTCTATTCCCACTTTGCTGAGCATTTTTATCAGAGATGAGTTCTGGATTTTGTCAATTGCTTTCTTAGCAACTATTGATATAATCATATAATTTTTATCATTCATTTTTTTAGGTGGTGTATCACATTTATTGATTCGTGAATATTGCACCAACATTGCATCCCTGTGATGAATCTCAATTGGTCGTGGTGAATATTTTTTAAATATATTGCTAGATCCAATTTCCTTATATTTTGTTGAGGATTTTGACATTTAGGTTCACCAGTGATATTGGCCTGTAGTTTTCATTCTTTGTAGTGTCTTTATCTGGTTTTGGAATTATGATTACGCTGGCCTCATAAAAAGAACTTGGGAGTCTTCTTTCCTCCTGAATTTTTTAGAAGTGTTTGAGGAAAATAACTGTTAGTTTTTGTTTGAATATTTAGTAAAACTCCCCTGTGAAGCCATCCAGACCCTGGCTTTTGTTTGCTGGGAGTTTACAGATTACATGTTCAATTTCCTTAGTTGTTATTGGTCTGTTCAAGTTTTCTGACTCTTCCCAGTTCAGTTTGGGCTACTGTGTGATTCTAGGAAATTGTTAATTTTGTCTAGGTTGTCCAATTTGTTGGCATAAAATTGTTCATAGTATTCTCTAACAATCTTTTGTATTTCTGTGGTGTCAGTTGTTACTTCTCTTTTGTTTCTGTTATTGTTTATTTGGGTCCTCTCTCTTTGTTTCTTGATGAGTCTGGCTAAAGGGTCATCAATCATGTTTATCTTTTCAAAGAATCAGTTCTTTGTTTCATTGATCTTTTGTTTTGTTTTTTAGTTTCTATGTCGTTTATTGCACTCTGACCTTTATTATTTCTTTCCTTCTACTTGCTCTAGGTTTTTCTTTTTGTTTATTTTCTAGTTCTTTAAGTTGTAGGGTTAGACAGTCGATTAGAATTTTTTCTTATTTCTTGAGGTAGGTCTGTAATGCTATGAACTTCACTCTCAGGACTACTTTCACTGCAACCTCTAGATTTTGCGTTGCTGTGTGTTTATTTTCATTGATTTCCAGGAAGTGTTTTATTTCTTCCTTGATCTCCTTGATAACCAATTTATTGTTTAATAACATGCTATTTAGCCTCCATGTGTTTGAATGTATTTGAGTGTATTTATTGTAATTGATTTCTAGTTTCATGCTACTGTGATCTGAGAAGATGCTTGATATGATATCAATCTTCTTGAACTTGTAGAGACTTAGTTTGTGTCCTAACATGTGGTATGTACTTGAGAATGTCCCATGTACACTGGAGGAGAATATGTATTCTGCAGTTTTGGTGTGTAAATCTCTGTAAATATCTATTAAATCCATCTGATCTAGTATGTTGTTGAGGGTCTCTGTTTCCTTGTTAACTTTTTGTCTATAGGATCTATCTAGTGACGTCAATGGGGTATCGAAGTCCCCTGCTATGATTGTATTGCTGTCAATTTCTCCCTTGAATTTCTCCAGAAGTTGTTGAATATATTTTGGTGCTCCTATATTGGGTGCATATATATTTACCAAGATTATATCCTTCTGTTAGATCGATCCTTTCAATATTATGTACTGGCCTTCTTTGTCTATTGTTATAGCCTTTATTTTGAAGTCTATTTTATCAGATATGAATATTGCTACCCCGGATCTTTTTTTTTTTTTTCATTTCCATTTGCTTGGAAACATTTTTTTCCATCCCTCACTTTCAACCTGTGTGTTTTTTGTTGTGAGGCGAGTCTCTAGTAAACAACATATAAATGAATCATGCTTTCTTTTTTTTTTTTTCTCCAATTTTGATTAATTTACTTTTCTTACAGATGTTTCTCCTTTTTCCCCCCTAGACATCCTCCTCCCCATCCAGGCTCCCCACCCCCACTAGCATTGTTGTCTATGTCCACTGGTTATGCATACATGTATATAAGATCTTTGGTTCATTCCATCCATCCCCCCACTACCTTACTCTGAGGTTTGTCAGTCTGAACCATACTCCTTTCTATGTCTCTGGGTCTATTTTGTTCATCAGCCCAACTTGTTCATTATATTCCACAAATAAGTGAGATCATGTGGCATTTGTCTTTCTCTGATTGACATATTTCACTTAGTATAATACTCTGGAGGTCCCTCCATGTTGTCTCAAAGGATAAGAAATCTTTATTTCATACAGCTGCATAGTATTCCATTGTATATATGTACCAAATCTTTTTATCCATTCATATATTGATGGCCATTGGGTCTGTTTCCAGATCTTAGCAATTGTAAATAGTGCTGCCATGAACATGGGGGTACATATATTCTTTCTGATTGGTGCTTCAGGCTTCTTGGGGTATATTCCTAGAAGTGGGATCACTGGGACAAATGGCAGTTCAATTTCTAACTTTTTGAGGTAACACCATAGTGTTTTCCACAGTGGCTGCACCAGTCTGCATTCCTACCAGCAGTGTACGAGAGTCCCCTTTTCTCCACACCCTCACCAGCACATGTTGTTTGATGATTTGTTGATGGCAGCCATTCTGGCAGGTGTGATGTAATACCTCATTGTTGTTTGAATTTGCATCTCTATGATGATTAGTGACGTTGAGCATTTTTTCATATGGCTCTTGGCCATTTGTATGTCTTTTACAAGAGGTATCTATTTAGGTCCTCTGCCTATTTTTTAATTGGATTCTCTGTCTTCCTTTTGTTGAGTTGTATGAGCACTCTATATATTTTGGAGATTAACCCCTTATCTGATGTATCATTGGCAATTATGTTCTCCCATATAGTGGGTTCACTTTGCATTTTGATGGTTGTTTCTTTAGCTGTGCAGAAGCTTTGTAGTTTGATGTAGGCCCATGTGTTCATTTTTTACTTTGTTTCTGTTGCCTTAGGTAATGTATCAGTGAAAATTCTGCTGTATATGATGTCTGAAATTTTGTTGCCTACATTTTCTTCTAGAATTTTTATGGATTCACAAATCACATTTAATTCTTATATCCATTTTGAGTTTATTATTGTGTATGGTGTAAGTTGATAGTCTAGTTTCATTTTTTTGTCTGTGGTTATCAAATTTTCCCAACACCATTTATTAAAGAGGCTGACTTTACCTCATTGTATGCTCTTGCCACCTTTGTCAAATATTAATTGAGCATAATATCTTTGGTCAATTTCCGTGCTCTCTTTTCTGTTCCATTGATCTATATTCCTGTTCTTGTGCCAGTACCAGGCTGTTCTGATTACAGTGGCTTTGTAGTATAACCTGATATCTGGTATTGTGATCCCACCTACTTTGTCCTTCTTTTTCAAGATTACTGTGGCTATTTGGGATCTTTTTGTTGTTGTTGTTCCATATGAACTTTTGAAGTATTTGTTCTAGTTCTGTGGAATATGTCGTTGGTATTTTGATGGGGATTGCATTGAATCTATAGATTGTTTTGGGTAGTATGAACATTTTAATGATGTTAATTCTTCCAGTCCATGAACAAAGTATGTGCTTTTACTTTTTTATATCTTCCTCTATTTCTTTTTTCAATGACCTGTAGTTTTCTGCGAAGAGGTCCTTTACTTCTTTGGTTAAGTTTATTCCTAGGTACCTTAATTTTTTTTGCTGCGATGGTAAATGAGATTGTTTTTTTAGTTTCTCTTTCTGTGAGTTCATCATTGGTGTATAAGAATGCCATCGATTTCTTGACATTAATTTTGTATCCTGGTACTTTGCCAAATTCACTTATTAAATCTAGTAGATTTTTGGTGGAGTCTTTAGGGTTTCTGTGTAAAATATCATGTCATCTGCAAATAATGACAGTTTCACTTCCTCCTTTCCAGTTTGGATCCCTTTTATTTTTCTTCATGTCTGATTGTTGTGGCTGACTTGCAATACCATGTTAAATAAGAGTGGTGAAAGTGGGCATCCCTGTCTTGATCCTTTTCTGAAGGGAAATGCTTTTAGTTTTTGCCCATCGAGCATGATGTTGGCTGTAGGTTTTTCATATAGGGCTTTTATTATGTCTAGATATGATCCCTCTATTCCCACATTGCTGAGCATTTTTATCAGAAATGGGAGCTGGAATTTGTTGAATGCTTTTTCAGCGTCTATTGATATGATCATATGGTTTTTATCTTTCATTTTGTTTATGTGGTGTACCACATTTATTGATTTGTGAATATTGTACCAGCCTTCCATCCCTGGGATGAATCCCATTGGCCGTGGTGAATAATTTTTTTGATGTATTGCTGGATTCGATTTGCTAGTATTTTGTTCAGGATTTTGGCATCTATGTTCTTCAGGGATATTGGTCTGTAGTTTTCTTTCTTTGTAGTGTCTTTATCTGGTTTTGGAATTAGAATTATGCTGGCTTCATAAAACGAGTTTGGAAGTCCTCTTTCTTCTTGAATTTTTTAGAATACTTTGAGGAGAATGGTTGTTAGTTCTTCTTTGAATGTTCAGTAAAACTCCCCGGTGAAGCTGACCTGGCCTGGGCTTTCGTTTGCTGGGGAGTCTTGATTACATCTTCAATTTCCTTAGTTGTTATTGGTCTGTTCAAGTTTTCTATCTCTTCACGGTTCAGTTTTGGAAGACTATGTGTTTCTAGAAATTTGTCCATTTCACTTAGATTGTCCAATTTGTTGCAGTATAATTGTTCATAGTATTTGTTAACAATCCTTTGTATTTCTATGGTGTGAGTTGTTACTTTTCCTATTTCATTTCTGATTTTCTGTATTTGGGTTCTCTCCCTTTGCTTCTTGGTGAGTCTAGCTAAGAATCCATTAATCTTGTTTATCTTTTCAAAGAACCAGCTCTTTGTTTCATTGATCTTTTGAATTGTTTTTTGTCCCTATGTCATTCATTTCTGCTCTAATCTTTACAATTTCTTTCCTTTTACTTGTTCTGGGGTTTTCTTTTTGTTTGCTTTGTAGTTCTTTATCATGTGAGGTTAGATAGTCAATTAGAAACTTTTCTTGTTTCTTGAGATGGTCCTGTAGTGCTATGAACTTCCCTCTCAGAACTGCTTTCGCTGCATCCCATAGATTTTGTGTTGTTCTGTGTTCATTTTCATTAGTTTCCAGGAAGTTTTAATGTTTTCCTTGATATCCTTAGTAACCTATTCATTGTTTAATAACATGCTATTTAGCCTCCATGTGTCCAAATGTCTTTGCATGTTCTTGATGCAATTAATTTCTAGCTCCATGCCATTATGATCTGAGAAAATGCTTGATGATTTCAATCTTCTTGAACTTATAGAGACTTAGTTTGTGTCTTAACATGTGGTCTATCTTTCAGAATGTCCTATGTGCACTTGAGAAGAATGTGAATTCTGCAGTTTTGGTGTGTAATTCTCTGTAGATATCTATTAAATCCATTTGATCTAGTGAATCATTTAGAGTCTCTGTTTCCTCGTTAATTTTTTGTCTAGAGAATCTATCCAGTGGTGTCAACGTGGTATTGTAGTATCCTGCTATGATTTTATTGCTGTCGATTTCTCCTTTGAAGTCCATGAGAAGAATTTTAATATATTTTGTTGCTCCTATATTGGATGCATATATGTTTACCAAGGTTATATCTTTCTGTTGGTTAGATCCTTTCAATATTATGTAGTGGCCTTCTTTGTCTCTAGTTATGGCCTTCATTATCAGATATGAGTATTGCTACCCCAGCTTTTTTTCCCTTTCCATTTGTTTGGAAGATTTTTTTGCATCCCTTGATTTTGAACCTATGTGAGTCTTTTGTTGTTAGGTGGGTCTCTTGTAAACAATATATATATGAGTCATGCTTTCTTATCCAATCAGCTACTCTGTGTCTTTTGATCAGAGCATTCAATCCATTTACACTTAAGGTTATTATTGATATGTATTTATTTATTGCCATTTTTGTTTATTGTGGTTATATTTTTCTGCCTATTTCTTCTAGTAATTACAGCAGTCATTTTAACATTTGTTGCAGTGCTGGTTTGGTACTAATATATTCCCTTAGCCTTTTTTTTTTTTTTTTTTTTTTTGTCTGTGATGCTCTTTATTTAACTTTCTATTTTGAATGATAGCCTTGCTGGATCAATAGTCTTGGATTCAGATCTTTGTTTTTCATTACATTGATTATTTCATGCCATTCCCTTCTGGCCTGCAGTGTTTCTGTTGAGAAGTCAGCTGATGGCCTAATGGGGGGTTCCTTTGTAGGTAATCTGTTGCTTATCTCTTGCTGTCTTTAGGATTCTCTCTTTATCTTTAATGTTTGGCATTTTAAATATTATGTATCTTGTTGTAGGCCTGTTTGGGTTCTTCTTACTTGGGGCTCTCTGTGCTTCTTCAACTTGAATGCCTCCTTCTTTCACCAAGTTAGGGAAGTTTTCTGTCACTATTTCTTCAAATATATTCTCTGACCCTTGCTCATTTTCTTCTTCTTTGGGGACTCCTATGGTGCGAATGTTATTACATTTCCACTTGTCCCACAGTTCTCTTAAGCTGTCTTCCTGTTTTTTAATTGTTTTTTCCTTTTGGTTTTCTGATAGGTTGATTTTTTCTACCCTGTCTTCTAATACACTAATCCGGTCCTCAGCTTCCTCTACTCTGCTGGTTATTCCTTCCAATATGTTCTTTATTTCTCCTTTGTCATTCTTCATTTTGTCTTGGTTGATTTTCATTTCCAGTTGGTTGATTTTCATTGTTTCTATATCTTTACTCATGGTGTTGAGATCCTTACTCATGCTGTTGAGCTTCCTCAAGATCATGGCTCTGAACTCTACCTCTGATAACTTGCTTAACTGCATTTCATTTATCTCATCTTCCATAGAGTTCTCTTGTTCTTTCATTTGGGATTTGTTTCTTTGTTTTACCATTTTGGCTGTATCAGTGGGTATTGGAGCCTGCCAAATTTTTCTTGTGAGTGTTGGTCTTCTGTTGTTTGTGGCTCCCTCTACTGGGTTTGGATGAGTGTGGGAGTGTTGTGGCAGAAATTCCGTTGGCAGGAAGAGACAGCTTGCAACACTTTCGGAGTATTAGAAAAGGACTGTTTAATGCGCACCAGTGCTGTCTCAGCAGCGTCACCTCCAAAGGCTGAGCCCCAAGCCCAGGTTCCAGCCACTTTCATAGATGATGAGCCTCCAGGCATTTGGGGGTCTTCTAGTTCCACTGTAGTTTAAGCTGTTGGTGGATGCACAGGAATTATAAAAGCCAAGGACTGGTTCACTGCATTTCCTAAGGGGCTGCACCTGGCTTGCCTTCTCACAAAAGCCAGGGGTGGGGTCTTTGCACTGAGAGATAAGGGGATCATCTGTTTCTGGCAGGGGTGGGGTTCTTATCTGCCTTGCCTTCTCATTCACCTCTCTTGATTCTCAAGCTGCTCCTAGCAGACTTGGAGAACATCTTGGACAGGGTGTTCCCTTAGTGCTGTGTTAGGAAGAGGGACAACAATTTCTCTGATGGCTTCCTGCTGAAATAGGGACATTGAAGAGGAGGGATGCAGCAACTAGAGTTCTTCACCCTCCAGAGGAGAGTACTTGGGGGGTCTAAGTGAGAGGACATGAAATGGGTTAGCATGTTGAGAATACAAGGGCCAAACAGGAGCAGTGTAAAAAGCATTAAGAGAGGACCAGATAACAGGAGTACCCAAGATGCCAGTATTCATTTCTTTAACTGCTGGGCCATGTCTCTAACTATTTTTGAACAAGAGGCATATTCCTCCCTTTTCAGCAATCAGTAGGTCTAACCCCCTACTAAGGATAAAGAGTCCCATGCTGGGATCAGTCCAGCAGGTGACGACCCTCGATTTTCCTCAGGCACTTGCCATAAACCGATCAGCAGGTTTCACTGCCCTCTTAAGGGTGACCTGCAGAGGATTGTTCTGGCTGGTAGTTACTCTCCAGGCAGGTTGGTTGTCATATGGCAGGTGAGCTGCCTTCACCTGTGAGTGGTGGATCCAGGTATTCAGACCTGCAACTTTGAGAGCTATGGGAGTGGTTAGTATAACTAAATAGGGCCCTTTCCAGGTTGGTTTGAGGGGTTCTCCTTTTCAGTCTTTTATCCAGACTTGGTCCCCTGGCCCGTGGGAGTGTACAGTTATTTACAGGGAAATAGGTATTCTATCGGTTACCCACTTATGTACCTCAAGAATGGTTTTTCCTCGTCCTTGTAGTTGTTTCTGGATTTCCAAATTTCCCAGTTCTTTTATAGCCCCTTTGTATTTAATCAGTGGGGGAAGTTTCCCACATAAGATTTCAAAAGAGGAGAACCCTATCTTTGCCCAAGGGTTACAACATACTTGTAGGAGAGCTAGGGGCAGTATATCAGTCCAGGGAAGGTTGGTTTAAGGGTCCGATTCATGCGTTCTACTTTCCCTGAGCTCTAGGGTTGGTAGGCCATGTGAAAAGCTTCAACCGAGCCTGAGAAAGTACAGATGAAAAGCAGGAGATATTTATTTCCTCTACTGCAGTGGTTCTCAACCTTCTTAATGCCACAACCCTTTTATACAGTTCCTCATGTTTTGGTGACCCCCAACCATAAAATTATTTTTGTTGCTACTTCATAACTGTAATTTTGCTACTGTTATGTCTTAGGCAACCCCTGTGAAAGGGTCATTCAACCCCCAAAGGTGTCGCGACCCACAGGTTGAGAACCGCAGCTCTACTGGGTCCTATTTCTGGGAAGTCTACCTCTAGATCTTCAAAGGGTGCTTGGCTGCAGTGCGGGATCCTGGCAGGTCCTGTGGGGCCTTGTCTGGTGTTATTTTGAGCACAGAGGAGACAGCATTGGGAGACCAAGGCATAGAGGGATGGAAGTCAAGCAATCAGGTAGTACCACTTAATAAGGCTTCTAGGGTGGTTTTTCCCAGATGGGTGAGTTCATGTTGTCGGAGGACTAACTGATGGGCTAATTGTTCTGGCACATAGATTCTGTAGTCTGGGAGGATCCACCATGCTTCCTTTGTTATATTTCCCCACTCCTATTGTGCCCATTCTTCTTCCTGGGCCGTGTATTTTGGGGTTGCAGGTAGTTCTGGAGCCAGCATGATTTTTGATGGGGCTGTCTGTTCTCTTGTAGCTTGTTTAGCTGCAATGACTGCCCAATGGTTTCCTTCTGAGTCTCTTTCCTTTTGGTGTCCCTTGCAGTGGATAACTGCTACCTTTCTTGGTTTTCAGACTACATCCAACAACTTTAGGATTTCACCTTGGTTTTTTATTCCTTTTCTCCCTGCAGTAAGGAGCCCTCTTTCCTTGTATATAGCCCATGTATATGTAGTGTGGCAAAGGCATAGCAAGAGTCAGTATATATGTTGGCCCAATTATTCTTGCTGAGTTCTAATGCCCTCACCAGGGCCCATAGTTCTGTGTCATAGTCTTTGCCAGGGAAAGTCACAGGCAGGTGCAGGAGAGCATCTGGCTTGTCTAAGCCAGGAAGTCCACGATGAAGTGGGCACTGCAGGGTGACCAGGGGTCCTCGGGATCCAAGTGAGCCATCACAGGAGCCATGACATGATGGGAGGTGCTCCCAGGCCCGTTCAGACCGACACATGGAGCACAGCTCCGAGCCGGGTCACACACATTGCCCATATCAGCCATGCCCAGGGTGTCACAGGTAGAGACCCCACACAGGTCATGATGGGTAAACAGCAAAGTGGTCTGGGTCCAAGTCCTCAGGGGTGTTGAGTCCCCAGTGCCAGGCACAGAAGCTGTGCAGGGTCTGGGCCACACTGGGTCCCACCTGGGGCCCTTCCTCTCCTGGCCCTAGAACCACTAGCTGAGTCACCACCAAGCTGACAGGGTTGTGGATGTTCAGATGCTTGAAGGCCTTGGCTGTGGCCACCGTGACTGTGAGCAGATAGCGCTTCAGCCCTGCGCTGTGAAATGCTGCCATCTTGTCATCTGCCACCACCAGGGTCTCCATGAATCTACTCAAGGAAGCAAAGAGCTTGGCTTTTTGGGGGTGGGCCTGGGGTTCCCAGGAGGAGTCTTGATGACACACATGGGGCCTTGGCTGCTGGTGGGGCTATTTTGAAGTAGGATGTGAGCATCAGGCCCCCCTGCAGATTTAGGGGTGGTGCCTCCCTCCAGGGGCTGGATGTGGAGTTTGGTCCCCCGATACTGCAGCACTCCTACAGGGCTCCCTAGTAGGTGACTGGCTCAGCCCCACCCAGCAGTTCAGGCACCTGGCCCAGGTACTGCACTGTCAGCCCCTTGACCCGCATGCCCAGGTCTTGCTCCAGCTCTAGTAGCAGTCTCCCCATAGGCAGGCAAACGGTACCAGAGCCTAGCAGGAATGTCCAAACCAGGCAGGACGCTGCTGCTGAGTTTCTCAGGAAAAACCATCTCCTCTTCCCTGGGGGAGGGGTCCAGCCAGCCTGCTGCAACAGGGTCAATTTGCTTTGAAAGTTAAGCTACCAGTTTCTGCCAAGGCCCAAATTCCTGGGTTAGTACTCCCAGGGACGTTCAGGGGTTCTAAGGCTGGTGCATTCATGAGCTTGGTAAATGCTTTCTCGATCAGGGCCCCAGACAAGGGACGCCTATTCTTTTCCTTTCAGGGCCACATATAAGGTTTTACCAGTTCTGAAAATCCAGGTATCCATATTTGACAGAACCCTGCTGTTCTCAGGAATTCTCAAATCTGTTGATGGGAAGTGGCAACCAAAATAGCGCAGACTGCCTGTTTCCGTTTGGCCCCTAGCATTCGTTTGCCTTGGATGATCTTGAAACCTAAGTCTGGCCAGTAGCAGCTGGGTGGAACAGAAGTACCTGGTTTTCCTAGCTGGTGATTGGGGTACTCATTTTTCCACCTCCTGCATGCCCCCCACTGGGGATTGGGCCTACAACCTGGGCATGTGCCCTGACTGGAACCGAACCAGGACCTCTCAGTCTATGTGACAATGCTCAATCCATTGAGCGACACCAGTTGGGCTGAGGGCAGGAAGGAGGCCAGCAGCAGCTGGAGCAGTCACAACAGCCCAGGGAAAGTCATAGTGGGGAGCAGCTCCCCACAGCCAGCTGCCTGTCCAGCCCCTCCTGGGATGTGGGTCCGGCTGGGATGTGGTAGGGTGCTGCTGGGCACTGCATCCTTCATACCCTGGCTTTGTGGAAAGCTCCTCTCTGCAGCCTGGGGCTCAGACTAGTGCCAGGGTCAGAGGCAGGGTTTCAGAGAGGCTGGGGACCTTCATACAAGATAGAGAAAACTTGCCCCTTGGCCTGGGAGAGGTGCCTAGTGGCCCGGCTCCTCCAAACTCTCCTCTCCTGCATCTTTGTCTCTCCCTGCCTCTGTCTCCTGCAGTTTCTCTGGCCTCTCTTTGTCTGCCCCAAACTCTGGCTTTACCTCTGTGCCTTTGTCTGTCTCTCTGCTGCCCTCTCCCATGTCTCTGTGTCTTCAGGTCTCCCTGAGGGTTCCTCATCAGGTAAGGCCTCTCGTGCCTGCCCAGGCTTCTATGTCTAGATGCCCAGCTGGCACCTGGATCTGGAGCCACTTTCTGGCTTCTGTCACAATCTGCTACAATCAACCCAGGTGGGGTGATGAGTCTGGAAGACTGTTCCCCCCTTTTGTAGGGTCCTATCAAGGCCCATTCTCTGTGGACCCCTTGTCTCCTGCAGTAGCAATTGCATTGCTGGTGGGGTTTTAGTCCCTGGATTGCTGACCTGAGACATCTTCCCACTGGCTCCAGCGACCCTGGCTCCGGGGGCACAGTGGCCGGTTGTGGGGGTGAGATGGATGGAGGTGAGCTTTCGGGCAGGTGAGATTCCCCATCCTTAGGTGGTGGGGTGTATAGCTGTGGCAGTGGTGGGTCCTCTTCTGAATCCCCTTGTAATATAGAAGGCTGCTTAATTCACCATGAAGTCTTCCTTTAACCTTGGCCGCGAGGACCTTATACTGTCCCTGACTAGTAACACAGAATCGGACCCAAGGAGGCCTGATTTGGGCTATTTCCAACCACTGGTCTATGTAGGGAAATTGGTCGGATGGCCGGAGTCTCCGGTGACTACCCTATTATACATGGCCTGGACTGTGGGGACATCAAGGGTGCCTTCAGAGGGCCATCCTACACCAAAAGTGGGCCATTCTAATTCACAGAGTTTGCGCAATTTTCTGGGGGTCAATCTGACCCCCTAATCTCCTGAGAACCCCTCTATAAAATTCTCTCTCTCTTTTTTTTTCCTCACCTGAAGATATTTTTCTATTTATCATCAGATTGGTTGCCTCCCGCATGACCTGACCAGGGCTGGGGACGAACTGCAACCAAGGTACGTGCCCTTGACCAGAATCAAACCTACAACTCACTGGTCTGTGGGCTGATGCTCTAACCACTGAGCCAAACCAGCCAGAGCTATAAAATTCTTTATCATACACTCCAGAACAGTGGGTTTAGAGGAACTTACCCCCATAATGATATCTAAGATTGTTAAGCAAACTTTCCAGTGAACGGTGTCACAAGACAAACAGGAGGAAACTCTTGTTTCATCTGCCTGGCCGCTCCCCTCACGGAGATTTGGCGCCTCTTGGCATTGGCAGGTTGGTATAAATCCTTGACTCGGATCAGGTTCGCTGGTGGAGACAAATGTCCCACGAACCTGATACTGCTGTTCACTGTATGAGGTCGCCATGGATGTGCAGGTTGGGACTCATTCAGGCTCCGTAACAGGCGTTGTGGAGCATGCTCACTCACACACACAATCACACAGAATTTAAACTTCCACCCAGGAATTCCCTATCCTGTGCAGCATCTATGCTGCTTGGGAGGTGATCAAACTCCCCTTCCGCCTTAGAGGTGGGTCTGAACCTGGTCTTGGATCCCTGGGGACACTTACTGATCTGATGTCCTGGTAGATTTTTCTATCCTCCCTGAAGTCCGTTGGAGCACAGCGGTGACCTACTGCAGTCGGGCTTGGCAAGTCAGGGTCCAGTGCTTCATTTCCATTGCAGGGGCCCAAAATTAGTGGCTTCTTCCCACCAGCTTCCGACAATGGTGGTTGAAAGGGCCAGCGTGGCTGTTGGCTTCCCGGCCAACACACCAAATGTTGTGGCAGAAATTTGGTCAGCAGGAAGAGACAGACTGCAACACACTCAGAGGATTAGAAAAGTACTGTTTAATGTTCACCAGTGCTGTCTTAGCAGAGTCACCTGCAAAGGCTGGGCCCCGAGCCCGGGTTCCAGCCACTTTTATACATGATGAGCCTCTGGGCATTTGGGAGTTCTGCTGTCGTTTAAGCTGTTGGTGGATGTACAGGAATTACAAAAGCCAAGGGCAGGGTTGCTGCATTGCCTAAGGGGCTGCACCTGGCTTGCCTTCTCACAAAAGCCAGGGATGGGGTCTTTGCACTGAGAGATAAGGGGATCATCTGTTTCCGGCAGGGGTGGGGGTCTTATCTGCCTTGCCTTCTCAGGAGGACCCATGTTCAACACCACTGTCAAGTCTTACTTTCCTGAGTAGATTTGCAAGCCCAGGAAAGGTTCAGTTCTCCTCCAGCTTTGTGCCTGGGGGCTATTAGTCTCAGTTACTTGATGAGCCTTGGGTTGTAGCCCTCAGCTGAATGAAAAACTCCCTCAGGTGTTCAGTGTAAGAAGATTTCCAGAGGGTGGGGCATATGCTGGTTGTTAATGAGCCTCAGTTTGCATTTTTCTTGCCCAGCTGGGTGGGGTTAATTCTCCAAGGAAGATGCTGCTGCTTCTCCCCAGAGGTCCTGGAAAGGGCTCCCCGAGCAAGATGGCCATGACTCAGCAAAAACTCTGAGCACCCTCCAAATCCCGAGTGTCCCCATACAGTTCCAGTCCAGTCCGCCCTCCCTCTGCTGGAACCCTAGGTGAGTGTCTGTAGCTAATTTAGTGCTCTGTCCTGGCCCTCTGTGCTGTAGAGCCAGCTTGGGATTTTAACCCTGAGGGAGCTGCTCACAGCTAAAATATCTGCTGTCCATGGGCTCCCAGCCCACCCTCTCATGCCTCTGCAGACCTACCAGGCTAGATTCAGAGTCCTTTTTTCCTGTCCCTGGTTATATGCATCCTCTCCAGCTGCTTTTCTGTTGGTTTTTCTCAACGATTTGTCTTTATTTTAGTTGTAATTCCAGTTTGGTCCTGGGAGATGGTCTGTGTAGCTTCCATTCACTCTGCTGCCATTTTGGAATCTCTGTTGAGTCATGCTTTCTTATCCATTCAACTATCCTATGTCTTTTGATTGGAGCATTTAATCCATTTACATTTAAGGTTATTATTGATATGTACTTATTTATTGCCATTTTTATTTATTATGACTATGTTTCTCTCTTTATTTCTTCTATTTATTACAGCAGTCCTTTTAGCTTGTCTTGCTGTGCTGGTTTAGTGCTAATATATTCCCTTAGCCTTTTTTCATCTGGGAAGCTCTTTGTTTCACCTTCTATTTTGAATGATAGCCTTGCTGGATAGAGTAGTCTTGGATCAGATTCTTGTTTCTCATTACCTTGAATACTTCATGCCATCCTTCTGGCCTATAGTGTTTCTGTTGAGAAACCAGCTGATAGCCTTATGGGGGTTCCTTTGTAGGTAAATTGTTGCTTTTCTCTTGCTGCCAGGATTCTCTCTTTGTCTTTAATTTTTGTCATTTTAATAATGATTCAGCACAGGGGCCTAGGCAGCCACCTTCACAGTTCTGACCCCAGAGCCTTGTAACCCAATGACCATGAACTGGGCCCAAGGTTTAAATCACCTAGAGACTCATCATCACCTGCAGGCTGGTTGGTAGTCTCTGACAGTTAATGAGCCTCAAGTTACAGTTCTGTGCTAGGT
Organism: Tadarida brasiliensis; assembly: GCA_030848825.1. NCBI lineage: Eukaryota > Metazoa > Chordata > Mammalia > Chiroptera > Molossidae > Tadarida > Tadarida brasiliensis. Next base: position 43,221,432 of record CM061280.1, read on the forward strand.
ACTGAATCCTCCTGTCTGGGTGGGGTTAAATTCCAATCAGTGGGGGAGTTGTCACTCCCCCCCATGCAATAGCTGCTTTAATGTGAGAACTCTACCTGAGAAGAATGATTTCTGCAGCATGGGTTAATGGGTCAACACAGGGAACCAGGCCTCAGCTTTCACAGCTCAGTCCCCAGTGCCACGAAAACCAATGACCGCAAGCCAGGCCCAAGGCTCAATGCACCCAGAGACTCATCCACCTGTGGGCTGGCTGGTAGTCTCTGACAGTTAATGAGCCTCAGGTTTTTCCTCTCCCATCTGTGTGGGGTCAAATTCCAAAGGGTGGGGCAGTTGCTCCCTCCCAGGGTTAAAGCTACTTTTTTGGGAAAAGACTGCCTGAGAAAAATGTTTTCCGTAACATGAGGGAATGACTCAGTATAGGGCTCCTGATGGCCTCCTTCCCAGCTCTCTCCCCAGTGCCATGAACCCCCAACTCTCCTTCTGCAGCTCCAGTCCAGTCTGCTCTTCCTCTTCAGGAACACAAGGTGAGTGGTTGTAGCTGTAATTTAGTGCACTGGCCCTTCAGGAGGGTGCCATGTTCCCAGTGCCTCTTCCTGTCGGGAAGAACCTCTGCTCTGGTGTTTTCTCATAGCCAGGTGTGATGTGGGTGCCTCTCGCTGTTCCATCACTCTGTGCTTGGGACCCAAACTTCTCAGAGGGAACTTCTCACAGCTAAGATAACCCTCAGATGCTGCCTGTTGGAGCCCAGCCAGCCTTCTCTTACCCCTGCACCTCCTACCAGTCTCGATTTAGGCTCTTCTTTACATTCCTGGTTATAAGGGTTCTCTCCAGCTGCTCTTCAGTTGGTTATTCCAGATGACTTTATTTTAGTTGTAATTCCAGTTTGGTTCTGGGAGATAGTCAGTGTAGCTTCCATTCACTTTGCCACCATTTTTTACACCTAAATTTTTTTTAAGAGGCCATGTTGATACTGGACTGGTAGGAGGGACAGAGACATGGAACAAGCTTTCCCCACATCCATTTGTTGTGGTTAAAAATCAGGAGGGATATCTCACTTGCAGAGGTCCCCCTGAGGAGTGAGGGGATCTAGCGCCACACCAGGACCCCATACCAGGATTCCAGGGCCAGGAAGAAAAATATCCATAATTTTGGGCTTCAAAAACCATCAGGGATTGTGGCTGAGTGAAACAGAGGGCTTCTGGTGTCCCAAGAGTTCCTTTTAAAGGGCCCACACATGGACTTACTCAGATTTGCTCTGAGCTCCAGTGCTGAGGCAGGAGCTTGATAGGTGCCAAGGAAGAAGTGAATTGTCTGGCTTTATGGAGGGGACTGAAGGGGCAGCTTACTCCCAGACAGATGTGCTGGCAGAAGCCATTGCACCTTTGCTAAACCCTCCCCCAGCAGGCATAGGCAAGTGCCTTATCTGAGTCTCCATCAACCTAACTAACAGTGTTCTCTCTGCCCTGGAGATTCCCTGAGACTCCACCCCACCAAACTTGTTGGCCCACCCATGCCCTTCCCAGTGGTTTTTCCATACAAATGGTCTGTCTTTGCTCATTCTGTGGACTTTCCTAAAATATCTCAAAAGTTCACAAACCCCAAACAAGCAGCATCAGGCCTTGCTATGCCCTTTACCTTTTGTTAAGTGGCCCCAGACCCAGCACTACTGGCAGCCAGCCTTGGTTCATAGCTTGGCTTCTCCCAGGTACCTCCAACCCCAAAACAAGTGGCAACCTTCTGAAGATTACTTTGTAGTTCATGTCAGGTGGCCTCACACAGGGCACAGACATTGGCTGACTTTGTCATCCACCTCCCAGGAGGCCCCAGAGCCAGTGTACCTGGTGGACAGTTCTAGACCATGTAAAAATATCACCCAATCACATCCACAAGTGACACACTAAAAGGGCACATTCAGCAGTCACCAGATTTCCACTGAGGCAAGTTCTGCTCTGTGGGATCTGGCCCTGCACAACAGATCCTCCACAGTGGTAGCAATCAATCCTCACAACTGATTGGCCTGAGGATAAATCATTCCCTTTGACAAACCAACAGTAATCAGAGCTCAACAACAATAGGAAGATGCCCACAGACCACACAGGGGCACACCTGGAGTGCCCAAATCAGGTGACTGGGAGGCTGTGCCACTGGGCCCTACAGGACACCTACTACATAAGGATATTATACCAAGACTGAGAGATGTAGCAGCTCTACCTAATACATAGAAACTAGCATAAGGAGGTAGCCAAAATGAGGAGACAGAGAAACATGTTTCAATCGAAAGAACAGAATAAACCTCCAGAAAAAGAACTAAACAAAAGGAAGACAAGCAATCTACCTGATGCAGAGTTCAAAACACTGGTTATAAGGATACTCAATGAACTTAGGGGAAGTGTAGATGAACTTAGTGAGAACTTCAACAAAGAGATAGGAAACATAAAGATGAAGATAGAAAACATAAAAAAGAACCAGTCAGAAATGAAGAATACAATAACTGAAATGAAGAATACATTATTGGTAATTAACACTAGAGTGATGAAGCAGAGAATCAAATCAGCAATTTGAAAGGTAAAGAAACATCCAATCAGAACAGCAAAAAGAAAATAGAATCCAAAAAATTGAGGATAGTTTAAGGTGCATCTGGGACCATTTCAAGTGTACCAACATTCTCGTTATAGGTTTACCAGAAATAGAAGAGAGAGATCAAGGAACTGAAAACCTATTTGAAAAAATAATGACAGAAAACTTCCCAAACTTGGTAAAGTATATAGATATACAGGTCCAGGAAGCACAGAGAGTCCCAAACAACATCAACCCAAAGAGGCCCACACCAAGAAATGTCATAATTAAAATGCCAAAGGTTAAAGACAAAGAGGGAATCTTAAAAGCAGCAAGAGAAAAGCAGTTAGTTACCAACAAGGTAACAGTCCCATAAGACTGTCAGCTGATTTCTCAATGGAAACTTTGCAGGCCAGAAGACATGGGCTCAAAATATTCAAATTGATAAAAGCAAGGACCTACAATCAAGACTACTCTACCCTGCAAAGCTATCATTTAGAATCAAAGGACAGATAAATATCTTCCCAGACAAGAAAAAGCTAAAGGAGTTCATCACCACCAAATTAGTATTATAGAAAATGTTAAAGGTTCTTCTTTAAGAAGAAGAAAAATCTATATAAATAAAATTACAATAAATACATATCTATCAACAATTACTTTAAATAAAAATGAATTAAATTTTCTAATCAAAAGACATATTTTGGTTGAATGGATAGCAAAACATGACCCTTACATATGCTTATAAAACTCAGTTCAGATCAAAAGATACACAAGATTGAAAGTAAAGGGATGAAAAAGATATTTCATAAAAATTGAAACAAACACCAAAATAGCTGGGGCAGCTATACTGGACAAAATAGACTTTTAAAAAAGGCTATAACAAGAGACAAAGAAGGACCCAGCCATTCTACTTCCAGGTATTTATCCGAAGAAACACAAAACACTGAATCAAAAAGACACAGGCATCTCTATGTTCATTGCAGCATTATTTACAATAGCCAAGATATGGAAACAACGTAAGTGTCCATCAATAGATGAGTGGATAAAGAAGTGGTGCACGTATACAATGGAATATGACTCAGCCATAACAAAGAATGTAATCTTGCCATCTGCAACAGCATGGATGGACCTAGAGGGTGTTGTGTTGAGTGAAATAAGTCAGACAGAAGAAGACAAATGCCATATGATTTTACTTTGATGTGGAATCTAAAAAACAAAATAAATAAGCTAAACAAAAACAGACTTATAGATACAGAGAACATTTTGACGGTTGGCAAATGGGAAGGGCTGGGGGAAGTGGGTGAAAAAGGTGAAGGGATTAAAAAGTACAAATTGGTAGTTACAGAATTATAGAGATGTAAAGTACAGCATAGGGAGTGTGGTCAGTAATATTATAATAAGTATGTATGGTATCAGATGGGCACTAAATTTATTAAGTGGATCACTTAGTAAGTTATATAATGTCTAATCACTGGGTTATACACCTGAAATTAATATAATATTGTACATCAACTGTAATTAAAAATTAAAAAATTACTTTAATAAAGCAAAGGATCATTAAAACATACTATGAACAATTATACGCCAACAAATTAGACAATCTAGGCGAAATGAACAAATTTTTAGAAATACACAGTCTCCCAAAACTGAACTGGGAAGAGATAGAAAAGTTGAATAGACCAATAACAACTAAGGAAATTGAAGATGTAATCAAGAACCTCCTGGCAATCAAAAGCCCCGGCCCAGACAGCTTTATGGGGGAGTTTTACTGAACATTCAAAGAAGATCTAATACCCATTCTCCTTAAATTATTCCAAAAAATCCAAGAAGACAGAAGACTTCCAAACTCACTTTATGAGGCCAGCATAATTCTAATTCCAAAAACCAGATAAAGAAGTGGTGCACTACAAAGAAAGAAAACTATAGGCCAATATCCCTGATGAACGTAGATGTCAATATCCTTAACAAAATATTAGCAAACTGGATCCAGCAATACATCAAAAAATCATTCATCATGATCAAGTGGGATTCATCCCAGGGATGCAAAGATGATACAATATTTACAAATCAATAAATGTGACATACCACATAAACAAAATGAAAGATAAAAACCGTATGATCATATAAATAGACACTGAAAAAGCATTCAACAAAATCCAGCACCCATTTCTGATAAAAATGCTCAGCAATGTGGGAATAAAGGGATCTTATCTTGATATAATAAAGGCCATATATGAGAAATCTACAGCCATCATCTTACTCAATGGGCAAAACTAAAAGCACTTCCCTTAAGAACAGGAACAAGACAGGGATGCCTACTTTTGCCACTCATATTTAATATAGTATGGAAGTCTTAGCCACAGCAATTATACATGAAGAAAGAATAAAAGGGATCCACATGGGAAAGGAGGAAGTGAAGCTGTCATTATTTGCAGATGATATAATATTGTACAAAGAAAACCCGAAAGACCCCATCAAAAATCTACTAGATTTAATAAATGATTTTGGCAAAGTTGCAGGATACAAAATTAACGTTAAGAAATCGATGGCATTCTTATACACCAACGATGAACTCACCGAAAGAAAAACTAAAAAAAAAAAAAAAAAAAAAAAATTCCTATTTATCATTGTGGCAAAAAAATTAAGATACCTAGGAATAAACTTAACCAAAGAAGTAAAGGACCTCTTCACAGAAAACTACAGGTCATTGAAAAAAGATATCGAAGAAGATATAAAAATGTGGAAGCATATACCTTGTTCATGGATTGGAAGAATTAACATCATTAAAATGTCCATACTACCCAAAGCCATCTCTAGATTCAGTGCAATCCCCATCAAAATACCAATGACATATTTCACAGAACTAGACCAAATACTCCAAAAGTTATATGGAACCAAAAAAGACCCCAAATAGCCACAGTAATCTTGAAAAAGAAGAACAAAGTAGGAGGGATCATAATACAGGATATCAGGTTATACTACAAAACCATTGTAATCAAAACAGCCTGGTAATGGCACAAGAACAGGTATATAGATCAATGGAACAGAACAGAGAACACAGACATTGACCCATCATTATGCTCAATTAATATTTGACAAAGGAGGCAAGAGCGTACAGTGGAGTCAAGACAGTCTCTCCAATAAATGGTGTTGGGAAAATTGGACAGCTACTTGCAGAAAAATGAAGCTAAACCACGAGCTTACATCATACACAAGAATAACCTCAAAATGGATAAAAGATTTAAATGTGGTTCATGAATCCATAAAAATCCTAGAAGAAAATGTAGGCTGGGGACGGGGTAGGGGGGATGGGGAGGAGGGTGTCAATGGGGAAAAAAGGAGAAACATCTATAACAAAAATAAATTAATAAAAAAAAAGTAATACAATTAAAAATAAAATAAAAATCCAGGACTCAAAAGATACTAAAAAAATAATTGCTGCATAACTAGTACAGTTTGTGTTCATTGCTCTATAGGCCCATTTTAAAAGAGTGATAATCAAATTATTCTGTGTGCAGAGGAGGGTGACCTGGGTGGTAAAGGTTCTTTCAAATTGCAGATGTTTGGTCTGGAGAAAAGAAGGCAAATTGAGAGATGCTGAGCTGTGCTCCACTCTTCAAAGGGCATTCACATAAAGATTTTCCCTTATATTTTTATAGAAGAGTAAGAGGAAAGATGTGAAGCAGTAGGTTTCAACTCTACCTAAGAGTACATTTTGTAATAATCTCAACTTTCTACAAGTGTAATGAAGAGTTTATTATTTGCCGTCAACATTTTTCCAAGTAGAAAGCTAAAATAGCTAGATATTAGAGTATTTCGCTGTCATATGACTACTCATGCTCTCTTTTGTGAAATGATTCAATTATTTGTATAGGGGCTTAATATTTATTTATTTTTCTTCAATAACAAAATATAATTTTATTTTATTTTTTTTAATTTTTTTAAATTTATTTTTGTTACAGACGTTTCTCCTTTTTCCCCCATTGACATCCTTCTCCTGACCCCACCCCCAGTAGTGTTGTCTATGTCTATAGTTATGCATACATGCGTATAAGTTCGGTGGTTTATCTCTTCCCTCACCCCGTCCCCCTCTTCTGAGGATTGTCAGTCTATACCCTACTTCCACATCTCTGGGTCTACCCTGTTCCTCAGACTGTTATGTTCATTATATTCAACCAACAAGTGAGATCATGTGATACTTGTCTTTCTCTGCTGGGCTTGTTTTGCTTATGATAATACTCTCCAGGTCCCTCCATGTGATCTCAAAGGATAAGAGATCTTTCTTTCTTACAGCTAGCTGCATAGTACTCCATTGTGTCTATGTACCACAGCTTTTTTATCCATTCATCCACTAATGGACACTTGCGCTGTTTCCAGATCTTACCTATTGTAAATAGTGCTGCTATGAACATGGGGGTACATGTATTCTTTCTGATTGGTGTTTCAGGCTTCTTAGGGTATATTCCTAGAAGTGGGATCACTGGGTCAAATGGCAGTTCAATTTTTCACTTTTTGAGGTAACACTTTATTGTTTTCCATAGTGGCTGCACCAGTCTGCATTCCCACCAGCAGTGTACTAGAGTCCCCTTTTCTCCACACCCTCGCCAACACTTGTTGTTTGATGATTTGTTGATGGCAGCCATTCTGACAGGTGTGAGGTGATACCTCATTGTTGTTTTAATTTGCATCTCTCTGATGATTAGTGATGTTGAGCATTTCTTCATATGTCTCTTAGCCATTTGTATGTCCTGTTTGGAGAGGTGTCTATTTAGTTCCTCTGCCCATTTTTTAATTGGGTTCTTTGTCTTCCTTTTGTTGAGTTGTATGAGCACTCTATATATTTTGGAGATTAACCCCCTATCTGATGTATCATTGGCAATTATGCTCTCCCATACAGTGGGTTCCCTTTCCATTTTGATGGTTGTTTCTTTTGCTGTGCAGAAACTTTTGAGTTTGATGTAGTCCCATGTGTTCATTTTTTCCTTTGTTTCTGTTGCCTTAGGTGATGTATCAGTGAAGATTCTGCTGCGTATGGTGTTCAAAATTTTGTTGCCTACATTTTCTTCTAGGATTTTCATGGATTCACGAGTCACATTTAAGTATTTTATCCATTTTGAGTTTATTCTTGTGTATGGTGTAAGTTGATGGTCTAGTTTCATTTTTTTGCATGTGAATCCTGGATTTTTAAAAGACTGATGAAGGTTCTAAACATTCTTCAGAGAAAATAGTTCATGTATATATGAACACCTACCCTAGGTATATCTAGAACACAGTAGAGCTACTATTTCTGGTGATTCTTACATCATATTCTGCTTAGATAACAGTGGCATGTTCATCCTCTTAAAGGAAGCAAATGGATAAAAATAATTAATTTTGAGGTGGGAGTACTAATATAATTGCTATACATGTTTTCAGGCATTTTTAACAAGAGATTTATGGGAATTCAATTATAAAATTATCTAACCTACCTATCCATACAACTAAATTCAGTTAAGAGTTATGTTAGCAAACATTGTGACTACCCTCCAAGTGCCGATTCTTAGTGATGCACTTACCAGTGCCAGGTAATATTTCAGATGATACATATTAAACAGCATGATAATGATTCATTCTTATCATGAGGAGTTGTCAAGCAGAAAAGATACTGTCATGCAATCCAACACACTTCTACCCATCAAAGAGATGTTTTCTGGTGGCCTAATTTCTTATTGAATAATAGAGCACATTAACCCTCTGTTGAACAATAAAGTTAAATTAGATATAATCAGAAGCTGAATAGATATCTGTTTAATATCATGTATTTTCTTTGATACAATAATATTTTTCTATAGCTGTTAATTCAGACACAGAGCAAATGTTGATTCAGATACCTCATTCTTGGTAATCTATTACTGATGTACTGGAACCTTTGTCAAAAAAAATAGAAGATTAAGAATTGAGAAGTAATTTTTCAATTCTATATGAAGAATTGGTTTTTGGAACCTGCCCTGCATCTCAGTGTGATATTATTGTTTAAAGTAAAAGAAAAGACCCCAATAGTCCCATATGAGTAATCACAGGTAACTGACCTCAAGTCTTTTTAACCTACTTAGAGTGATTTCTAAGACTGAATTATTGACCCTAATTCATCACTTCTGCTTGGATCCACTCCTTTGTCATGTGACTTTACAGTTCCTCCCTCTAAAAGCAGCTTGTGACTTTAGGCTTTGCCATGTGACTAACTTTGTCCAGTAGAATGTGGGTAGAAGAGACAGTGTTCTAGTTTCAAGCCTTAAGAAGAACCTCATGTTTCTTGAATTTTTGGCTTGCTTTCTTGCACCTCTGTCATCACATGAGAAAAGCACCTTTGAATAATTGTCTAGTTCAGGACACACAGAGAAGACTCAGACTCAACCTGCAGCTAAGAGCCACACAGCTGAGCCCAGTCTAGATCACCTGACCCCCACCCAACCCATAGATGTGTGAACAAAATTAATGCTTCCTGTTGTATGTCACTGATAATCTGTTGTTAGGTATACAGCAATAGCTGCCTCTATACTAACCTTTAAAAAGGGACAACATGCTAAATTCTTTTATTTTACAGCATACCCTTTTGTCCTGCGACATGTATGCATTACACACACACACTTGACAAAAAATGTCGAGTGCCAGTCACTGTGTTAGACATAGAGCACGCCATGGTCAACAAGCAATAGTATTGTGGCTTACTGTCTCTTGATTTGAGCTTCATAATACCTCTTACCCCTCTTGACCTAGATGGAAGTACGGTGAGGTGTCACAAAATCAGGGCTAGGAATTATTTGATTTCATTTATTTATAAGCAACAGATGGGACCCCTCATCTCTAAAAGCAATTCATAATTATATTCCCATAGCAATGCTTGATTTCCCTGAATAAAATGCTTCACATTGGCATGCTTTCCAGATAACTGAAGTTTGCATTTCAAGCTCAGAAATTTGAACTACATTGGCAGGAGATGGTATTACCTACTTCTCTATCATCTCAAAGGACATGGAACATAATTTAACCTTTCCCCAATGACTCAAGGCTACCATTATGAACTACAGTTATTGAGCTCTGATGCAATATAGCTCTCTGTCTCTCCATGTTTCTCTTTCTCCTTCTTACTGGAAGGCTATCAACTATCTATTTTCTGCTGTCACCCAACCTGCCTCTAATAGTCCCCCTTTTTTTTTATTTGCTTTCCTGTAACTCCTGCATCTTGACCAGATAGCCAGCTTATTAAGTACATATTAAAAAGAAGAAAAACAAAAACAAAAAACCTCAGAGTGTGGCACTCTGAGCCTCTCATGTTAAGTGCAGGGATTGAATGCATGGGCTTCTTAATAACAATTCCTGCCTTTACAATTCTTTCTTCTTAACTTTGGGGTTTAAGACTCAATATTCCAGAAAAGAGAGGACACTAGATAAGTCTGACTTTTAAGGAGGGGTTAATATACCTTATATTTTATTGTGGTTTAGAGATTGTTAAAGTGTTTTTTGTATATAATCTTACTTAATAATCACAAAACTGTTCAAATAGCCAGACAAAAAGGGTCTCAGACCTAAATGGATTTCCACTCCATTGTGAAAGCAGAGAGCTTTCTGTTCTCTCCAAACACTTTAGTAAGATTACAGAAAGTCAATAGTTAGAGGCCCAAAAACCTCAAGCACCTTGCAGCTATAAGCAGTTTCTCCCAAAAATAAGCACTGAAAATGAAATACCACTATAGGTATTCCAATATGCCAGCTCATAAGCAAATTATAAGGCAAAATACCATTCGGGAGTAGAAAGACAGGCTGAATGAATACTCTACCTACGATGAGTTTTGGAATTTCTGGATCAGTTGTATAGAATTTTATTTAACTAAGCAAATCAGACCAAACTAGCATATATTTACTTTTTAAAGCTATATTTGTGTTAATTTACTTAGTGTTTTTAGGTTGTATTTCTTTATTTTCCCAAAATGGTTGGTTAAAAAATCAGATACTATAATGAGTTTCCAGTTTAAGTCCAATTTGACAAAGTAGAAGGGTTTTGCTATTATTTCCTGGGACAGGTTTGAACTGCGTGGGTCCTTCAGAGGTGGATTTTTTATTTTCAACAAATACAGTCTGTCCTTCGTCTTTGTGAGTTTTATATCTCTGTCTTAATTTTTATTTCCCAGAATCAAATCACCAGTTGTTCAGAAATGGTTATATTGCTGAGGATTATTTCATTTCTAAGTGTGCAACAGGAATTGTTACATCTGATGTTCCCTTAATTTTTCCAGTCACATCTAACACAGTGCCTGCGATATAACAAGCACTTGATAAATGTTTGATGAATCAATAAATTTGTAAACTCATCAGATTTGTAAATTATTTGTCTTGTTTCTTCCAGTTACAGCTATTTGAGAATAACAAAAATATAAGTAGATTTAATAAATCACTAGCCTAACATTTACCAAGATATTTATACTAATCATGACTTCCACTATTAATTGCCTTCTGTGTACAAAATGTCCAGTAATGGCACAGAGAAAAATAAAGCAGATGTAGGAAGAGAAAGCAAGTAGGGAAAGCAGCAATTGCCCTGAAGTAGAAATAATTGTTCCCAACACATTGCTTTTGGCTTAGGTTCACATAACTGTTTCTGTGCTTTCTTCCACTGTGCACTGTATGTCAACACCTACGACAGAATGCAATAAAAACCAAATTCCTTTTGCTTCTCTCCATATACAAGCTATGCACACATAGACAGTAAATGGGTTCAAATGCCTTCACAAAAGCATGTTCCAGATATGGGCTCAATTTACCACATGTGGGGTTGTGTAGAAACAGTTCTGAGAAAAGGTCTCAGCAATGGAGGTTTGGGGGAGGTCTCAGCTATCTGTTCTCATTATTATCTCTGACAACACTGATGCATTTATGACATGCAAATATATAGTTTGGATTGCTAGTTAATATTATCCTCTCAAATATGTAGCTTTCTGAGCAATTTAATTGCAACAGGTAGACATTTGTATATCCCATACATATTTAAATTCAGCACCCTGGAGTCCTCCAACAGCTGTCTAAATATCATTCTTCCTAAATTCAGTTCTTTTGTAGGATCTCAAAAGTATCGATTTTCTATTTGTTATAGTTATTATTTAAAGAGATCATATTTTTTTCATTTCCTTTTATTATTAGAAAAAAAAGTATAGCAGGGGAAAAAGTAAAAACTTGTTCCCAATTTTTCCAACTCTTCTCCCAAACTCACCCTTACCAACAAAGGTATCTGTGTTGACAGTTGAATATGTATCCTTCCAGTCATTTTCCATTAACATGCTAACACACAGACATACACATATATGTATGTGCACATATTTGCACACATACTCTATACAATCATTCATATCCTATTTTATGACTTTCTATGACTCATGCCATTCCTGGTTGTAATCCCATTTTCAATTCAGTTTCTTAAAGATAAATCTTCAGTATTTTAAAGATAAATCTTGATAAAGGTGTAAACCATAGTGGTCAATACAGAAATCAGTGATCATCCCTGTTAGGGATCAAATTTGTGTGATGTGTGATGTGTGTGTGTGTGTGTGTGTGTGTGTGTGTGTGTGTGTGTGTGAGACCTAGCAGACACAGACAAGACAGATGAGAGAGCTAAATAAATCCACCTAGGTGTTTCTTGATTATAAAGCTTGAGGGAGCTGGCTCTTAAATTGGGATATTATTTAATTTAAAAAAAAATAAAAGTGCATCAACACAGAAATGAATCAAAATACAAACAGTATTAAAATCAATTAAGTCAGGAACATTTATTTATTCAAAAAATATGTGAGTACCTACCCTGTGCAAGACATAGTGCTAAGAATTATTGATATAAGGATATGACATGGTCTAATTATCAGGGCTAATTACAAAGTCTATTATAAGTGCAGTTTTCACTTAATCACCAGTCTCTTTTTACTAATAGAAAGGTAATATCATCTAGCTACGAGTGTCTAAAGGCAAAGTTTTAGTTCCAATTTTCATATAAAACAGAGGGACAGTCTACGAATATCTGACTAGTACTCTGCAAAAATGTCAAGGTCATGAAAAAAAGAAAGTCTAAGAAATCATCACATATCAAAGGAAACTAAGGAGATGTGACAACTCAATGTGATATGGTATCCTAGCCTGGATCCTGGAACAGAAAGAGGACATTAATGGAAAAAATGGAGAAATCCAAGTAAATTCTATAGTGTTGTACCAATGTTATCTTATTTTTGACAACTGTACACAGTAATGTACATTTGGGGAAGCTGGGTGAAGGGTATAGAGAAACTATACCATCTTTGCAACTTTTCTGTAACTTTAAAGTTATTCCAAGATAAAATACTTATTTAAAAAATAGCAGAGTCAATAGCAGTAAAAGGAGGCATAGAAATAGAATAGCAGTTTAATATTTTTGAATTTTCTATGTGCTAGACACCATGCTAAATATATGTATAATCCCAATTAAATCTTCGTGATAGTCCAAAAGATAAATCCTATTATTAGCTCTATTTCACTGATGAGGAAAGTGAAGATCAGGGAAGTAAAAGAACTTGTCCAAGGACACACTGGTAGTAAGTGGTAGAGACAAGGTTGGAAGCCTGATATTAAGATAAAACCAAGGTCTAGAATGCTAACCACTACACTATATCATTCCCACTAAAGATAAGACTTACTACATCAACTAAGATGGTTTGTTTTTTGTTTTAATTTATACTGCTGCTTCTGTTAGCTGTCAGCTATCTCTGTCGTTTTCCATTTGCACATTCATATATGTCTCTTACTCCACTGAGTGGAAACCCATCTTCCAGTCTCACAAGAACAATCAAGTCTATCTGCAGTTTCCACTTGGAACAATGTATTAGCATGCACTAGGAGCTGATTCCAATAGTAACTGAGTTGGGTTATACAAAACTGCCCTTTCTTCTTGTGCTCATCTAAGCATGAGTGCATAGAATTTATTTGTTTCATTGGCCATCTGTCCTTAAGTTTAGGTCTCAGATTTGCTCATTTTCTTAAAAACATCCACTGTGGTCACTGGTCACTGATTACACCATTCTGGCATAGTTCACCACCCAAGCCACAGAGTAGTCATAACTCATCTTCCTTGATGCCCTCTCTTGAAACTCCAGTGTTGAGGTTGCCTGTTCTTTGCTATCAGTGTGAGTTATCATGTTTTTAATGGTTTCAAAAGGAAAGGAAGCTGTTCTGGGCAAGAGGCTTTAGGGAAATATTATCCATTGGAAACTGCTGCACTTTTGAAACTGTTTCTTTTCTCCTCTAGCTGCAGGTAACAGAACAAAATGGCCACCTCACTATGTATAAACTGCCATTCAAAATCTCACCACTGATTCTCCAAAATAAAGGCCCTTTTCAGCATTTTAGAGCTGCTAAATTATTATTTTTATTGAGGAAAAATGTAAACAAAGTTTGTAATCTACAGAGGGGAAAATGTTTGCCCAGCCAAAAAATATGCTCATCTTATCCCTCAGGAGCATACTGAGAATCAGTAGAACAGTTTTGGCCCAACAAGAGGAAAAGAACATCATTCCAGATGCAGGGGATTTCTATGAGAAAGGCAGCACAGTACGATACTCAGCCATTTGATACTTCTCCTTTTAGTAATTGGCAGGTTAATTTTATTAAAGATCTCTAAGGGCCCTGCCTGCTCTGACATTATAATAGTCTAACAACTGGGAACATAGATCCAAAGTGTAGTTCAAAAGATGGCTAGTACCTGGAGAATGGTACCAATCCTGTCCTACTAGCCTGTGATGTTCAAAACACTAATTAGTTTGCAAAAAAACAAGCAAAATAATTTGCCTCACTAACATATTCAGTCTTATTTTCTCTCAACACTTCCACTGTCATTCAGTGTAGTCAAATTTCTTTCCTTTAAATGGCATCACTCATTCCCACTCATTCCCATCTTTGCCCATGATATTACCCTCTCTGGGTAGTTCTTCCTTTCCCTACCCAAATTTTGTTGCTCCTTCAAAGCATAGCTCAATATTTGCTGAGCAAGTTTTTACTAAATTTCTGTCAACCAGTGATCTTTCCCTCCTTTGAACTCCAATAGCACTTTGTGGGAAAAAAAAAAAGGTAATTATTTTGTTTAACTGTCTGTTCAAAATGTATTCTATTTTTCAGTTGTATATTTCAAAAAGATCTTTCTGATTGCAACCCAAGGCTGCTCTGAAGTAAAACAAGCATTCTAATTAACAATCAAGTCCCTTCATATTTATTTAGATAAAGGAACAAAAAAGTTTGTCTTATTCTACTCCAAGAAAAAAAAATGTTAAAAGTAGATTTAACTCAAAAGAAATCCTAGTTTTGTCTACAGAAACTTCAAAATAGAGCTTTGAAGTGCTCTGACGTAAAGTGCTCTCATGTTTCTGGCATTTTTCTTGTTATTATTATTAATAGTAGTAGTGTTAGCATTAGTATCATTAGAGACTGTTGTTAAGACAAAATGGAGCTAGATTTTGTGTTGCAGAAGTGAGAGTTTGGCAAAGGCTTTAGTGAAGGGCAGAAACCATGTTACCTAAGAGGGAAATCTAGAGATATAAGGTAATACTTTTTTTTTTTTATCAACTCAGGAAGAACTACAGAAAGAACTTGTGCTTCAGTAAGATAAAGAATAAACTAAAACAGTGTTTAGCAATCCACTGCAATGGTGTAAATCTTTTCAAAACAATGACTTAGACGAGCACGTTGCTTTTCTTAACTCTGTTAGCTACTCTTAAAGGTACAATCAAGTAGCCCAGATCAAACATTCAACCAATATATACTAAGCGATATCATGTACAAGGCATTGTGTTATATGTTATACGGAGACACAAGAGACTATAACACACCAGAGCTTACACTTTATGAGACCGAGCTTACACTTTAATATAGGGAGCTCCTGTTGGAAGGAAGGGAGGGAGGGAGGGGAAGAATTTCCAGCACAAAAACTTAGGAATCCTTGACTTTTCTCTCATCCATCATATTCTTAAAAAAAAAAAAAATCAGTTATCTCCTTTTCCTAACTTTCACCCTGACTACATTTTTATGCCCCTCCAAGCTGTCCTATGCTCAACTGCCAGAGTTATCTTTATACTACACACACCCTATTATTCAGCAACACAAAATTATTTGTGTCAGAATCTTGTCTCTAGACTTTCCCAGGCTGTTCCCTCTGCCCATATTCCCTTTAAGACTTGGTCAAAAATCACTTCTTAAAGACATTGTTTCCTGACACTTGTGGGAAAAAATAGTCCTTTCTCTGTTATCTCATAGCATCTAGCAGGTAACTGGATTAGTACTTAGCAAAATATATGGAGATTATTTGCTTATATTCCATCTCCCTTTGTTCAAACAGTTACAGGAAACAGAAGCTACTCTACTACCATTTGCAACGACATGGATGGATCTTGAGAATATGCTAAACGAAATAAGTCAGATGGAAAAAGTTAAGAATCATATGATTTCACTCATATGTGGGATATAAAAAGGAAAGCAACAAATGAAGAAACAAGACAAATAAACAAACAAAAACTTATAGACACAGACAATAGTATGGTGATTACCAAAGGGAAAGGGGGTAGGGGTAGCAAAGGGTAAAGAGGGTTAAATATTTGGTGATGGAAGGCGATTTGACTTTGGGTGGTAAACACACCATGCAGTATACAGATGATGTATCATAGAATTGTACACTTGAAACTTATATAATTTTATTAACCAATATCATCCCAATAAATTTAATTTTTAAAAAGCCACTCTAGCATTTTTAAGCAGAAAGCAATGTAACACAAATCATTAGGCACTTGTAAGATCTCTGGAAGTGATAGGCGAGTATTCTCTGGGTTGGGCCTCCATGAATGACTCCCAGAACAACACACCTGGTTGGCCCCTTCAGAAAACCTTTTCCACTATTAGGAAAATACAGAATCAGGAGGCTATCATTGGAACCACTAAGATATAGAACACACTACTATACTACATGTTATTCATATGGCATGCATAGTCACATCACATTGCCTCTAGACCACACAAAGCTGACTATACTCAAGAAGGCTGCTTCAGAAATGCCCACTATCTTCACAGCTGTGTTTGCGGGCAACAGCTAGGATAGTGAGATAGGCATTGCCTCATTTTTGCCTCTAAAATCCCATGTGAGTGCACCGATTTGGGGATATAAGCAAAGCCCTAGCTATAGGAGACTGTACGATACATATTTGTGATTCAAAACTTGGCAGTATAGAAAAAAGCACACCAGAAGGAACTTGGAGTAGATACTAAGTAACAATCTGCCATAAGTACCATGTATCTTTAGCACCTGGAAATAATTCCTCACTCATATTACATAATTTTTAAAATACCTGTTAAACTCAAGAATTCTGAACTTAAAAATTTTATGAAGATTGTTATTTTTTAATCTGTCACCGTTTCCTGCTTTCTCTGTTTTTATGATTGCAAAAATTATTCATTTTAGGAGAAAATTCACCTTAGCATAATTTATAAGGAAAGCACAGAATAATCTAAACATAAAACAAGAGGATATTCATTAAATGAATTATGATAATATATTATGTACTCATAATGATGTAGATTTCTCTGTTGACATGGGAAGATATTCATGATCTATGTGGAAAAGTGGGTTTCAATCTATCTCATACCACACACACACACACACACACACACACACACACACACACAAATTCCAGGTGAATTAAAGATATAAATGTGAGAAGCCAAACTTTAGAACATTTAAAACTTTGAAAGTGAAAGAATAATCTCAGGATAGGGAAATTTTTCTAAAATAAGACCATAAACGAGCACAAACCATAATGGAAACTGCTAAATTTGACTCCATTAAAAGGTGAAAATTTCTAATGAATGTACACAAGTGGAAATCATGAAGAAACTTAAATATAAGAGGTGAAAGGAGAGTTAAGCAACATGTTAACAAGTACAAGTTTTTCTATGTGTGGAAACAGTATCGAGTGACTGTGTAAGTCTCAGCTCTGTTGTGGAGCTTTGAGTGGATCTTTTAGTCACTCCGGGGCCTGTTTCTCTGTCCACAAAATTAAGGACTTGAACTCAGGGATTTCTAAATTCCTATGAATCTAAATTCTGAGAGAAAAAAGCAAGTAAAATTACCTGAGTTCAGACCAGTGGCCCCAATATTCATGCTTTTGGGACTGTCTATTCAAGACTGAGCTCTAATATCATGGGATGTGACAAGTGAATGTGGAAAAATGATGTAGGGAATTTTCAATATAAAATTAGTTAGGTCCTGAAAGAACTTTATTTGCATTTTCAGGTCACTAAAAAAAAAAGAAAAAAAGTGACATTTTCTATAAAATGAAGTAGCCAGATAAAACACACACATCAACCAAATATTATTATCAAGATAATATAAAAAATAATCATAAGAAAACACAAGCCGCCCAAAAGAAAATAGGCAAAGGATATTGACAGATAATTTACAAATTTAGAAAATGGACAATAAACATTTGAAATGTTGCTCAAGCTCACTAATAATTAGGGAAATACAAATTAAAATTAGAAAGAGATACCACTATCAACCAACAAATTGACTGAAATTTTTAAGTTTGACACTGGTAAATGTTGCCAAAAATATGGAGCACTGGTGAGAGAGTAATTTTACATAACCATATTGCAGAGTAATTTGGCTGTAACTCTAAATTTGAAGATGTACACCTTCTACCCAGCAATTTCATGGCTAGATAATATCCTGGATCAGGGGTCAGCAAACTATTTCCTGTAAAGGTCCATGTAGCAAATTATTTAGGTTTTGCATTTCATATGATCTCTGTCACAGCTATGAAACTGTCATTGTGACATGAAAGCAGCCATAGACAATATATAAACAAATGGATGTGCTAGTGTTCCAATTAAACATTATTTAAAAAAAATAGACAAAAAGCCAGATTTAGCCCATGGTACAGTTTCTTCATCTCTGCCTAGAGGAACTATCACATATATACACAAAAAGGAGAAAGGAGACATGAATAAGAATATTCACTGCAGCAATATTTATGATAGTGGCAGATCAGAGATAATCTAAATATCCACCAGCAACAGAATAGGAAAATTAAGTGTGCTCAAGACCTAAAGTGGAATACAACAGAGGTGAAATAAATGAGCCAAATTATATTTAATGATCTAGTCAAACCTTAAAAAATGAGGTTGTGTTAAAAATGCAAACATATATATATATATAAAGTTTATAATATGAAAAACAATAGCGCTAGGTTAGAGATAACTTTTTATTCATTGTGCTTTCCTATATTGGCTGTTTCTTAACAAGTAACATGTATTCATATTATTTTTATTTTTTTCAATTTATCTTTATTGTTGAAAGTATTACAGATGTCCCCTCCCCACTGCCACATCCCTCCTCCACCTTCACCAAGCTGTCGTCTATGTCCATTGGTTATGCATATATGGATATAAGTTCTTTGATTTATCTTTTCCCGCCCCCACCCCCTTCCCACTGAGGTTTCTCAGTCTGTTCCCTATTTACATATCTCTGTATATATTTTGTTTGTCAGCTTATTTTGCTCAGTATATTCTACAAATAAATTAAATCATGTGATACTTGTGTTTCTCTGACTGGCTTATTTCACTTAACTTAATACTCTCCAGATCCCCCCATGTCATCTCAAAGGGGAAGAGACTTTTCCTTTTTATAGTTGCATAGTATTCCATTGTCTAAATGTACCACAGCTTTCTTTTAATCCACTCATCTACTAATGGACACTTGGACTGTTTTCAGATCTTAGCTATTATAAATAGAGCTTCCATGAATGCAGGAGTGCATATATTCTTTCTGATTGGTGTTTAAGGCTTCTTAGGATATATTCCTAGAAGTGGGATTACTGGGTCAAAAGGCAATTCCACTTTTAATTTTTTGAGGAAACCACACTGTTTTCCATAGTGGCTGCACCAGTCTGCATTCCCACTAGCAGTGTACTAGAGTACCCTTTTCTCCACACCCTCACCAGCACTTATTTGATGATTTGCTGATGGCAACCATTCTGGCAGGTGTGAGGTGATACCTCATAGTCATTTTAATTTGCATCTCTCTGATGATTAGTGATGTTGAACATTTCTTCATATATCTCTTGGCCATTTGTATGTCCTTTTTGGAGAGGTGTCTATTTAGGTCCTCTACCCATTTTTAATTGGATTGTTTGTCTTCCTTTTGCTGAGTTGTATGAGTAAATTATATATTTTGGAAATTAACCCCTTATCCGATGTATCATTGGCAAATATGTTCTCTCAAGGAGTGGGTTCCCTTTTCATTTTGATGCTGGTTTCTTTTGCTGTGAAGAAGATGTTTAGTTTGATACAGTCCCATTTATTAATTTTTTCCTTTGTTTCTCTTAAGCTAGGAGATGTATTGGCAAAATTCTTTTATGTGAGATGTCTGAGATTTTACTGCCTATGTCTTCTTCTAGGATTTTTATGGTTTTGTGACTTACATTTAAGTCTTTTATCCATTTTGAGTTTATTTTTTAAAAATATGTTTTTCTTGATTTTTTAGAGAGAAGGAAGGCAGCAAGGGATAGAAACATTGATGTGAGAGAAAAACATAAATCGGGTACCTCCTACACACCCCCCAGCAGGGATTGAGCCCACAACCTGGGTGTGTGCCCTGACCGGGGATTGAACAGGGACCTCTCAGACCATGGGATGATGCTCCATCCACTGAGCCACACTGGCTGGGCAGAGTTTATTCTTGTGTATGGTAAGTTGGTGGTCTAGTTTTATTTGTTTGTTTGTATCTGTCCAATTTTCCCAACATCATTTATTGAAGAGACTATTTTGACTCCATTGTTTACTCTTGCCTCCTTTGTCAAATATTAATTGAGCATATTGGCTTGGGTTGATTTCTGGGTTCTCTGTTCTGTTCCACTGATCTATAACCCTGTTCTTGGGACAGTACCAGGCTGTTTTAATTATGATGGCTTTGTAGTATAACCTAGTATATGGTATTGTGATCCCTCCAACCTTGTTCTTTTAAAAAAAATTTTTTTTCTTTATTAATTTTAGAGAGAGAGGAAGGGAGAGGGAGAGAGAGATGGAAACATTGATGAGAGAGAACTTCGATTGGCCACCTCCTGCATGCTCCCCAGTGGGGATTTGGCCTACAGTCTGGGCATGTGCCCTGACTGGGAATCAAACCGGTGACCTCTCGATGCATGGGTCAACATTCAACCACTGAGCCACACTGGCTGGGCTATGTTCTTCTTTTTCAAGATTGCTGCAGCTGTTCAGGGTCTTTTTTGGTTTCATATAAACTTTTGGAGTATTTGTTCTAGATCTGTGAAATGTGCCATTGATATTTTAATAGGGATTGCATTGAATCTATAGATTTGTGAAGTATGGACATTTTAATGATGTTGATTCTTCCAATCCATGAATATGGTATATGCTTCCACCCTTTTTATATCTTCCTCTATTTCTTTTTCCAATGTCCTGTAGTTTTCTGAGAACAGGTCATTTACCTGCTTGGTTAAGCTTATTTCTAGGTACCTTAATTTTTGGTTGTTGCAATGGTAAATGGGATTTTTGTTGTTTTGTGTTTTGTTTTTTTTTTTTAGTTTCTCTTTCTGATTGTTCATTATTAGTGTATAAAAATGCCATTGATTTCCGGATGTTATTTTTTTATCCTGCTATTTTGTCAGATTCATTTATTAAACTTAGTTGATTTTTCATGTAGTCTAGAATTTTCTATGTAAAATATCAGGTCATCTGCAAATAATGACAGTTTCACTTCCTTCTTTCCTATTTGGATGCCTTTTATTTTTTCTTCTTGTCTGATCACTGTGGCTAAGATATCCAGTACAATGTTGAATAACAGTGGTGAAAGTGGACATCCCTGTCTTGTTCCTGTTCTTAAGGGAAATTTTAAAAATATGTTTTTTATTGATTTTTTAGAGAGAGAGGAAGGGAGAGAGAGATGGAAACATTGATGTGAGAGAGAAACATCAATTGGCTGCCTCCTGCATGCCCCTTACTGGGGATTGAGCCTGAAACCCGGGCATATGCCCTGACCTGGAATTGAACCAGGATCTCTCAGTCCACAGGACAATGATCAGTCCACTGAGCCACACCAGCCGGGCTTAATGGAAATGCTTTTAGATTTGTCTATTGAGTATGATGTTGGCTGTAGGTCTGTCATACATTTCATTTACTATGTTGAGGTATGACCCCTCTACTCCTGCTTTGCTGAGATTTTTTTTTTTTTTTACCAAATATGGGTGAATTTTGTAGAATGCTTTTTCTGCATCTGTTGACATGATCATATGATTTTTATCTTTCAATTTGTTTATGTGATGTATCACATTTCTTGATTTGCTAATATTGTACCAAGCCTCGAGTCCCTGGGATAAATCCCACTTGGTAATGGTGAATACTTTTTAAAATATATTGCTGGACCCTATTTGCTAATATTTTGTTGAGGATTTTGGCATCTATGTGTATCAGGGATATTGGACCTGTAATTTTCTTCCTTTGTAGTGTCTTTATCTGATTTTGGAATTATGATTATAGTGTCCTCATAAAAAAAAGCTTGGAAGTCTTCCATCCTCTTGAATTTTTTGAAATAGTTTGAGGAGAATAGGTGTTAATTCTTCTTTGAATGTTTTGTAAAATACTCCTATAAAGTCATCTGGACTAGGACTTTTGTTTTCTGTGAATTAATAGATTAAAGCTTCAATTTCATTAGTTGTTATTGGACTGTTCAGGATTTCTGATTATTCCAAGTTGAGTTTTGGAAGACTGCATGATTCTAGGAATTTGTCCATTTCACTTATGTTGTCCAATTTGTTGGCATATAATTGTTCATAGTGTTTTCTTACAATCATTTGTGTTTCTTTGGTGTCCGTTTTTACTTCCCCTCTTTTATTTCTTATTTTGTTTATTTTGGTCCTCTTTGTTTCTCCATGATTCTGGCTAAAGGTTCATCAACGTTTTTATCTTTTCAAAGAACCAGCTCTTGGTTTCATTTATCTTTTGCATTTTTTTTTTGTCTCTGTCATTTATTTACATTCTGATCTTTATTATTTCCTTCCTTCTACTTACTCTGGGCTTTTCTTACTGTTCTCTTTCTAGTTCTTTAAGTTGGAGGGTTAAGTGATTTATTAAAAATTTTCTTCTTTCTTGAGGTAGGCCTGCAGTGCTTTGAATTTCCCTCTCAGGATTGCTTTCACTGTGTCCCACAGATATTGTGTTGTGTATCCATTTTCATTTGTGTCCAGGCAGTTTTTTATTTCTTCCTTGATCTCATTGGTAACCTATTCATTGTTAAATAACATGCCATTTAGCCTCCATTTATTTGAATATTTTTGAGTATTTTTATTGTAATTGATTTCTGGTTTTATGCCATTGTGATCTGAGAATATATTTGATATGATTTCAATCTTCTTGAACTTGTGGAGACATAATTTGTGTCCTAACATGTGTCTATCTTTGAGAATGTACCATGTGCACTTAAGAAGAATGTTTATTCTGCAGTTTTGGGGTGAAATGTGGCGTAAATATCAATGAAATCCATCTGATCTAGTGTGTCATTTAGAGTTTCTATTTCCTTGTTGATTTTTTTGTCTAAGAGATCTATCCACTGAGGTGTTAAGTTTGCCTACTATGATTGTATTGCTGTCAATCTTTTCCTTAATGTCCTCTAGAAGTTTTAAAATATATTTTGGTGTTCCTATATTGAGTGCATATATGTTTACCATGGTTATATCCTCTTGTTGGATTTGTCCCTTTAATATTATGTAGTGATCTTCTTTTTCTCTTGATATGGCCTTCACTTTGAAGTTGCTTTCATCAGATACGATTATTGTACCCCAGCTTTTTTGTTTCTTTGTTTCCATTTGCCTAGAAAATATTTTCCATCCCTTGACTTTCATTCTGTGTGACTCTTTTGTTCTGAGGTGGGTCGCTTGTAGACAGCATATGTATGAGTCCTGTTTTCTTATCCATTCAGCTCCCCTATGTCTTTTGATTGGATCATTTAATCCATTTACATTTAAACTTATTATTGATAGGTACTTATTTATTGCCATTTTAATTCATTATGCCTATGTTTATATATATTTCTTATTATTATTACAGCAGTCCCTTTAACATTTCTTGTAATGCTGGTTTGATGGTAATAAATTTCTTTAGCCTTCTTTTGTCTGGGAAGTTCTTCATTTTACCTTATATTTTGAATGATAGCCTTGCTGGATAGAGTAGTCCTGGTTTCAGGTCCTTATTTTTCATCACCTTTAATACTTCATGCCATTCCCTTCTGGCCTGTAGTGTTTCGGATGAGAAATCAGCTGATAGCCTTATGGGGGTTCATTTGTAAGTAACCTGTTGCTTTTCTCTTGGTGCCTTTAAGATTCTCTCTTTGTCTTTAGTTTTGGACATTTTAATTATGATGTGTCTTGCCTAGCCAGTGTGGCTCAGTGTATTGAGCATCGTCTTACAGACTGAAAGGTCTCAATTTGATTCCCGGTCCAGGCACATGCCTGGATTGCGGGCTCAAACCCCAGTAGGGGGTGTGCAAGAGGCAGCCGATCAATGTTTCTCTCTCTCTCTCTCCCTTCTTCTCTCTCTAAAAAAAAAAATCAATAATTATGATGTGTCTTGGCATGGGCCTCTTTGGGTTCTTCTTGCTTGGGATTCTCTGTACTTCCTGAACTTGTGTGACTTTTTCCTTCACCATGTTAACAAAGTTTCCTGCCACGATTTCTTCAAACATGTTTTCTAACCCTTGCTCACTTTCTTCTTCATCTGGTACTCCTATAATGTGGATGTTGTTACGTTTTCATGTTGTCCCACAGCCCTCTTAAATTGTCCTTTTGTGTGTTTTTTTTTTTCTTTTTGGTTCTCTGATTGAGTGATTTTTTTCTACCCTGTCTTCTAATTCACTGATCTGATTCTCCACTTCCTCTAATCTGCTTTATTTATTTCAGTGTATTCTTTATATTTATTATGTCATTCTTCATTTCTAATTGGTTGTTTTTCATTGTTTCTCTCTATTTTCTCATGTTGTGCATTCTTATAATCATAATCTGAACACTATAGCTGATAAATTGCTTATCTCCATTTCATTAACTCTTCTGGAGAAGTCTCTTGATCTTTTATTTGGGGTTTGTTTCTTTGTTTCCCCATTTTGGGTGCCTGCTTAGATTTGTTTCTATGTATTAGGTAGATCTGCTGACTCCCAGTCTAGGTAGGGTGGTCTTATGTAGTAGGTGACCTGTGGGACCCAGTGGCACAGTCTCCCTGATCACCAGACTTAGGTGCTCTAATAATATCCCTTGTGTGCTTCATGTGGGCCCCCCTGTTGTAATGGAATCTTGATTGCTATTGGCCTGTTGGTGTATGGTTTCAACTCTCAGGCTGACTGATAGTGATGCCCAACCCCAAGCAAAGCATGCAGGCTGCTATGCAGTTGCTTATCATGTGATGCACAATTCACCTCAGCAGAGTTTGGAACCTGCAAAAATTTCCCTGTGTATATCAGCAATCTGCTGCTTGTGTCTCCCTCTGGGGCTGGATGTGTATGGACCAGACCAAGCTGAACACCAAGGTCTGCTTTTACAATCCCCAGGCCTAGGAGCAGGAGAGGCAAGACTCGAAGCACCCAGAGATCCACCTTTGCCTGCAGGTTGACTGTTATTCTCAGTCACATAATGAGCCTCAGATTGTAGTCTTATGCCAGGGGTAAACTCTATCTGGCAGGCAGAATGAGAGAATTTCCAATGGGTGGGGCAATTGCTCCCTCCCCCCAGTCTAAAGCTGCTTTGATTGGAAAACTCTGCCTGAGAAGGATGGCTTCTGCAGCATGGGGTAATGACTTAGCACAGGGATCCTGGAAGCTGCCTTCCCAGTTCTATCCCTAGAGCCACCAACCCCAGAGTTTCTGCACACAGCTCTAGTCCACTCTGCCCTCCCTCTGCCAGAGACCAAGGTGGGTGGCTGCAAATGAAATTTAGTGTATTGACCCTCTAAGAGGATGCCTGTGTTTCCAGCCATCTCTCACTGCCAGATAGAACCTCTGGTACTTTTCATAGCCAGGTGTTATGTGGGCACCTTTCCCCATTTTGTTACTCTGGGATGGGGGGCCCACCTTGGGCTTTAGGCCCCAGACTTCTCAGGGGTAATACCCCGCAGCTGAGATATCCCTCTGGAACTTCAGCTGCTACCTGTGGGAGCCCAGCCAGCCCTTCTGCACTTTTGCAATTCCTACCAGTCTTGATGTGGACTCCTCGTTATATCCTCGGTTATAAGGGTTCTCTCCAGCTTGTCTTCAGTTGGTTATTCAGGATGATTTTTCTATATTTTAGTTGTAATTCTAGATTAGCCCTAGGAGAAGGTCAGTGTAGCTTCCATTCAATCACCACCATTTGGAATCCCCTCATATTATTTTTAAACCATACATTCATTATGGAATATTTGAAAAGTACATCAAAATGCTCAATGAAAAAAAATCATCCATAATCTCACCACCTTCCAAAAGAAACTGACAGCAAACATTTTTGGCATAGTTCCTCTCATTATATTTTTTGTGTGTCCCTTGTCTCTCCTTCATAGTTGAGATGAAACTATATATATACTTCCATTGTTTGCTTTTATTAATTTTTCCAAGCATTTTACCATGCTATTTTAAATTTTTTATAAGCACTATTTCTATAGTTGTGTACTATTTGCATGTTTGTAAATCTGAAACCTTAAACCTTTTTTCTAGAAATTCTGGAATATATTTACCTACCAAATTCATAGTACAATCCTCAAATTTTACAGCTTCTATACATTGACTGAGAATAAGTGAAGTCAGTTCTGTCCTTGCCAGCATTCTACAATTACTAAAATGCCCACTTGAATAAGCAAAATGTTAAGTGGATTTATTAAGCTATCTTTCAGAATGAATCAACTGGAGGCTGTCTCAATACATTAGCAAAGCTTCTTTGGACTTGCATGATCCTCTGGTATAAAGCTGATGCTTAAGTAATTCTTTGTGCCCTTGGTTCAATAGGTTAAAAGCTGACATTTGTCATTGTGTGGCCCTAGTATATACCATGAGCTGGTGGCTCCCATCAGGGACATTGAGCATGCTTTGCAAACCTCTCAACTCCATGCCAGAAAAGATGACACTTTGAAATATGGTTTTATGGTATAATCATCCACAAACTCATCAGTGCCCATGGGCACCTTGACATTTTATTGCTGTGGAACTCATCATCTACCACCTTAAAATATGTCATTTGTTGGATCCAAATTCAGTAGCTCTGTCATTTCCTAAGTGTTATTTTTAAAATGTTATTGATGTCTTTCTGTGAAATAATAAGGTGATAAATATAAATAATATACTTTCAAACTGCTACTTCATTAATTCAGTTTTTACCATCTTTCATAATAGTACATACCCTAGGGTCATTTAAGTTACTTCACTTTTTTAAGCAGGATACAAACAGCTTTTCCCCCTTTAGGTTGTAACATAGAAAGCAACAAAAAATTAAGACAGCTGGAAATCTTACTTTGAATGGATCACTCTCTAACTTCCATGGATTGCTAAATAAGCCCCTAGTCATCACTTGGCCTTAATTACACCAACCTGCCCACTAGCCCTCCCCATCCTTCCAACTGCTTTTGACTTACACCTTCCCAGAATACTGATAGTTTTTTTGGCATAAGAATAATCTGAGGGCACATCTTGGATTTTAGCCACTCCAGACACTTACTCTACCAATAAACTCTATGAGAAAAAAGACTATGTCTTATTCATCCTTGTAATCCAAATAAGTGCCTAGAATGGTGCCCATGGCACATAAGTAGGAAACAATAAAGCCCCGTTAGATTTAATTGCAAATACCGAGGAAAGAAATTCCTAATTAAATTTTGTCAGTTACGGACCACAATGAGTGTTGAGCTAAGAAGCATGATTGGGGACATGTGTGTGTAAAAGAATAGGTTAGATCACACTGATTAATGGTTTAAAATAGTATCCTACTTCTGAAGACTATTTGTATCCTCCCAAAATCCATATATTGACACATATTCTGATGCTATTTGGAGGTGGGGCTTGTGGGAGGGGATTGGATCATAAAGGTAGAGCTCTCATGAATAGGATTAGTATCCTTATAACAAAGACCCCATAAAGCACCTTCTCCCCTTCCACCATGAGAGGACCCAGTGAAAGCTCGCCATCTATGAACCAAGAATCTGCCATTGCTTTGATCTTAGAATTCCCAGCCTCCAAAACTGTGGGAAGTGCACTTATACCAAGCTACGCAGGCTATAGTATTTGTTGTAGCTGTGGACTAAGACATTTACCACATAAAATATATGCTTTGCTTATGAAATGTAAAACATTCTGGGTTATTTCTAGATCTCAATTCAAAGAAATGCGAAGACTTCCTTAAGAACGTATACCTCTCTTCTACATCACCAATAATAAAATATAGGACATATTCTGGAGTACACACAAGCCTGTCATAGTACTGGTGTTGTCAACTTTAAAATAGAATGTGGCTTGCCCAGCTGGTGTGGTTGAGCGTCGACCCATGCACCAAGAGGTCACCAGTTTGATTCCCGGTCAGGGCAATGCCCAGGTTGTGGGCCAAATCCCCAGTGAGGGGCATGCAGGAGGCAGCCAATTGATGTTCTCTCTCATTGATGTTTCTATATCTCTCTCCCTCTCCCTTCCTCTCTCTCTAAAATCAATAAAGAAACGAAAAATTATAACGCAATGCAAACCATTAAAGTAAGATTCAAAATAGAATGTGGCTCAACATTCTATTTTATTTATTCTAATGTGGCTCAACCATAAGAATTTCACAAATCCTAATCTTCCTTAATCATCCTTGTCTGGAAATTTATCTTGTTAGCATGGATAGCACTGTGGATCTTTCTGTCCCTTCAGTTTAGTTGCCAACTGCAACCAACACTATCAAATTCCTTGGACAGAAATACCCTGAGTATTTGGTATACCATAAGATTCTTGTCCATTCCTCTATCCATAGTGTTTATTACTTACTGGTTTATAGTAAAAAAAACCTTGAATATCCTTACCCTTCCCTGTAATTCTTGGCCCAAAAGTGAGAGTGGAGGTGACTGACAGAACTTGAAATTATTCTGAGGCCATTGTTTGACCTCAGGCCCATATTTTCAGTTGCCAGCAGTACTAATCACACCTTCTGCACAGTCCAATAGATATGCAGGGGTCACACAGAAAAGGAGCTTGTAACGATGTTGCCCAAGGACTCAAAGAAATAATAGGGGTGCTAGACTATGGCAATATCACAAATCTCCCAGTTAATTCTTCAATTTGTCTTTGTAGCAAGTGAACAACAATATCAAATGTTTTGATGTCTTCATAGACTCAGTAAGTGACGAGGATAGTAGACAACATGTTTTATACTTGCACCACATATATGCTAAATGCAATTTCTTTGCTACACATCAATGCAAGTAATGAGATTTTTCATTAGGCAGACCATATGCTTTTATTAAAGTAGCTCATTTAAATGAAAACTAATGCACTTCTAAATATTTACAATACATTCATAGCTCTGTATCCACATTATTATATATATTCCCTTGTCCTTGGGATGTTAATACTACCAATTATGCTTACAAATAAGTGTGAGTCTAATGGCAGAGCTCTAGCAAACTGCTTGCATTGTTTATTGTTGCAAAGACAAATTTATTTAGGAGGCTGCTCTCCCAGCCAATCTAGTTAAAATCAACAATGATGTGAATGCTAAAATTCATTTGGGGAGGTTCATACATTAAAGATGAAAAACCACCTTGGATAATTTAGCTTTTCCAATGTTTCACCCTTAGGGCTTTACTTCCATCATCTCACTGGTGCTATTTGTGTGATCTCCCAGACCTCTCCCAGTCCTCAGGTCCTAGGCTACACTGCCAGTCACTGTTAGAGATGATGCCTTATGTTAACATTGTGTTTAACAGTTGTTTTTTTTTCAGAGCTCATCCATATGCATTATTTCCTTTGAATCTTGAGATTGGGATAGCCAGGGTAAGTATTCTCATTTCAGAGGTTCCCCAAGTGATGAGCAGAGGGCTAGTAAAGTAATTGGAGCTAGTCAGAGGCCTTTATGAAACTGTTGCAGGTGATACAAATTTAAGGTTGGACCAGAAAAAAAGGAAGAGAAAAGGGGAAAGATTTTGAATGATCATGAAAACAATGCACGTATATTTTAAGGCATTCAGCCATTTTATAAGTGTATATATTAGACAATAAAAACAGACCCCACCCTCACTCCCAATCCCTCTTCCTATGGGTAACCATTTTGAATAATTTGGTACATATCTGAACAGTCTTTTTTTCTACATAATATATATGTGGGTGCATGTGCCTGTTATAAGTGTGTTACAAAAATAAGATTTTATTATGTATGAATAATTGATATTTTTCTCTTAACAATATGCTATAGACATCATGGCCCTACTATAGATCCACCTCATCCCTACCAATAACTGCTGCATCCCATAAAATGGATGTACCCTAGTGCCTTAGAGGTAGTTTCCTGTTTTTTTGCTATCATAAACAGTGCTGCAAAGTATACCCTTGTTGACATATGTTGGCACACTTGAGTATTTCCATAGGATAGTTTAATAGAGTTGGAATTATGAGGTCAAAGTATGTATGCATTTTAGATTTTAATAGATAGTGTCTAAATGCCTTTCAAAGAGGTTGTACCAATTTGCAGTGTATAAAAGTGCCTGAGGGCTATTCTGAAGAAATAACTGATAGGATGTGAGGACTGGCTAGATTAGGAGGGGAAAGCAGAGTCAAAGATAACTTAAAACTCTTAGGTCTGCCTGATGTTAAAAAAAAAAAATGGTGTCATCTTTGACAGACACAGAGAAGTTTGAAGAGAGCTCACTTGAAAGGAAAAACAATAAAAGAGAGTAAAGATAAAAGAACAGAAGGCCAAAAGACTGAGTCTCCAGGCTCCCTATGACAAAAAAAAGCAGAAAGAAAAGCCATCAAAGGAACAGAGGGTGCTCAATTAGAAATGTGGGAGGACAAATCTATAAGGAAAGAGTTCTAAGGAGAGACTAATCCTTGTGACATGGCATAGAGGTAAGGAATAAAAGATAACTTTGGATCTAGTGATCAGAAAATCACTAGTAACCTTTGAGAATATGGTTTCAGATTAGGGAATTGTAAGAAATAGAAAGTGACTTTAAAAAAATAAAATAAAGGGAAAGATCAGTCATTCCAGAAAGTTGGTAATGAAGGGAAAAAAGTGAATGCTAAATTATATATCCTCCTGCCCATTCAAACATTCAAAATTCCTATATTTGGGTCTTGGCACTTTTTCTAACTACAGCAGGTCTCTGGTGACATACAGACAGTCCCAGTGTAGTGAACTCTTAAGCTTTCATTAGCTTAGAGGGAGCTAAGTAGTGCAGCAATGAAAGAAGGAAACAGCAGGAAGGGGAGGGGTTGAGGAAAAAAAGAGAGAAAGAACTCATGGACATGGACAATAGTGTGGTGATTGTTGGGGGAAGGTGGGGAGAGGTGGAAGAGGAAGGTATAGGGAGATAAATGGTGATGGACAGAAACTTGACTTGTTTTGGTGAACATACAGTACAGTGTACAGATGATGTGCTGTAGAATTGTGCACCTGAAACCTGTATAATTTTGTTAACCAGTATTACCCCAATACATTTAATAAAAAGGAAAAAAAAAAAGCAGGAAGAGGAGATGGGAACAAACACGAGAGAATAGTAAGACAGTAAATACATGCCTCATCTACTTTAAATGCTTGCCTTATTTAAATTGCGAACCTAATTAATAAATCATGTTAATATACACAGTACACTACTATACAATCATTCAAAACAATTACACAACTCTATATTGACATAGAAAGATATTTTCAATATATTTAGATGAGAAGATAGGTTATAAAATGGCAAGTATGTGTATAGGTGATGGGATTATAGGTGATTTAAATTTTCTTCCTTGTGCTCTTATATATTATTTAAATTGTAAATGTGAGCTTACCATTTTATCTAATTAATAAAGGCATTTTAAGTGTCTTCCTGGCCCCAGGCTTTGGGAAAGGTCAATTCCCACTGTACTAGACAAGCACAGGTTGTGGATGAGGAGAGATGGGGT
Source organism: Tadarida brasiliensis (assembly GCA_030848825.1). Taxonomy (NCBI): domain Eukaryota; kingdom Metazoa; phylum Chordata; class Mammalia; order Chiroptera; family Molossidae; genus Tadarida; species Tadarida brasiliensis. Next base: position 43,253,173 of record CM061280.1, read on the forward strand.
TAAGGCCTGAGATTACATTTTTCCAGAAAGATTGTCAAGACAAATAAGCCACAGCTAGTAGCAAGATAACACAGGACATTTTGACAAGGACAATTTTTGAGGTAGGGGTCAAGGATGAGATGAGGAATAAAGTGAAACAGGAATGGGATGGAATAAGACAGGGTTGATGAGCTTCAGAGATGGGATGGAGGTCAGACATTAAATGGTATACTGTACACAGTTCCTTAGGTCTAAATGTCATATTCCTAATCAATGGGACCCATCTCATGCCCTAAAATCAGATTTCTTGGATATGTTATGTTAATTCTCCTGGCATATTTTCAAAAAGGCACCGAAACTGAACCTAAGTACACATCTCAAAAGTTTAATATCAGACACTCTCGCTTAGCAATCCCTGTTGTGTGCAAGTCTCCCAAGGTCATATTTATCTCTCTGTTATAAAATGATATCTACCTTAGGAAAATGGATTTACAAGTTCTAGCAGTAACTCTTTGCAGGTAGGGAACGCTGCCAAGTAAAGGGACTGTCTGTACTGAGACAAAAGCAAAGTCACTTTAGTCAGCTGCTCTATCTGCCTTTATTCAAGTAAGTTCTATAAATGGCCATGCTTCCTCCCCCCACATTCTAGATATAACTTGTTGAAAAGTATCTAAGGAACTTGGCACACTTCTGTCCACATTTGAAAAAGGGATGCCAAAGGAAACCAGTCACTTGGTAATTCGTTGAAGACATAGGGGGTTAAAATGATCACTCCATCTCATAAAAAAGACTCCACTTAAATATACAGGTTTTTTTGAGATGCTCCTTCACAAAGAATCACTTTTAACCTGCTTCATCAATATTCAAAAGCTAACAGTCCTGGAGACAGAATTTCTGCCAGCAGTCATCAACTGACTCCTACAGTAGATTTGCGGGTATGTCAAAAACTGTTAATCATGTGGGCCTTTGATTAATCCACTTTAATTATCTCCATGGTCTACATGGAAAACCCAAGTGGATTTTCATTATGAAGGAAGAATCATTATATAATTGCCAGTGATGCAAAATTAATGAAAATAACTCAAGTCTTAGTAGACTGACACAGAAAGCAAAAGCTGTAACAGGTGTTTAGTCAAAGTAATTTCCAAACTTCAGAACTGATTTTTTTTTTTTTGCTTTTCATAAAGCAGAACCACAGCCCCAGTAATGCAACAAAAAATATTACCCACCAAAATGAATTCAGATCACATAATTGCCTGTGAAGTATATGTATCTGCACTGAGAAGCTATATAAAAACACCTCCTAGCAAAGTGATGACTTCCAGTTTTTAAGAGCTTGCCTTAGAAATGATTACTTATTCAACCAAAGGGGTGGAGGAACAAGTGATGAGCAATTGAAAATCTGTCTTGGGCCTAATTAATGCTGAAAAACCGCAAAAGTGCACACACATTTCTATCACATATGTGTATTTTGGAGCTCTTCTCTCTCATGCACCACCTCTTCCACTCAGCTTAGAGCTACAGCATAAAGAAAACTGTATCCATATATAAAGGTGACCCTTGCACAATGCAGAGGTTAGGGGTGCCAACCCCAGTGCAGTTAAAAATTGGTGTATAACTTTTGACTCCCCCAAAACTTAACTAATAGCCCGCTAAATGACCAGGAGCCCTACCAAAAGAAAGTCAAATAATACATATTTTGTATTCTACATATACTGTATTATTACAATAAAGTGAGCTAGAGAAAAGAAAATGTTATTAAGAAAACCATATGTAAGAGAAAATACACTTACCGTATTTATTGAAAAAAATCCATGTATATGTGGACCTATACAGATTAAACCTATGTTGTTCAAGGGTCTTTAAATTCAAGCAATGATCACTTATCTTGGCAATCCATGTGGTTGCAGAAATCAAAAACTTACGAGTCATCCTTGACATTTCCCTCTCCCTTGTTCTCAATATTCAATCCATTTCAGAGTTCTGTTGATTTTTACGTTCTAAATCTTTTGAATTCATATCCACTTTTCTTCAGTTCCACTGGCAACATCCTAGTCAAAGCTATTAACATTTTGTAACCAAATATGTATAAAAAACTGCCTACATGACATCTCTTGGGTCTTTAAAGTCAACATCTCAAACTGAATTGATGTTAATAGCTCCCAACCCCACCCTTACCTGGTCCACTTTAAGTGTTCCCTCTTAGTGAATAGAATGACTAACTAGCCAGTTATGCAAGATAGAAACCTAGGTGTCATCCTAGAATATCTCCTTTCCTCCTATATACAACTAACATCAAGTTTAACTCCTAAAAGCACACAAATCTTTTTACTTCTTTCCAGTATCATCACCATTATCATTATTATACTTCTTAAATACGAATGTCTAAAATACTCTAGAAGGCTCTAATTTGTCTACTTGCATCCACTCCCCATCCCTAAATTATTTTTATATGCAGCAGACAAATCTTTTTAATTGTGACTTCCCTTACCTCTTGCTTAAGCCTTCACTGGCTACCAAAGGCTCTTAGGATAAAAACAAATTTCTATAAGGAAATGAGTGTTATGGCTCCCACTGCCTATCTCTTCAGGTTTGTTTTGCACAATCTCCCTCTCACTCTCTTTATACTTTGGCCTCACTAGCCTTTTTATAAAACTTCGTACTTACCATGCTTTCTTCCTTCTGCAGCAGGAACTCTGTACATATTTCCTGGAATGAAACCTTCAAAATATTAAATCACTCCTATTCATCTTTTTGTAAATTTATTTATTTATTTTTCTTTTTTTTTTTTATTAATTTATTTTTGTTACAGAGGTTTCTCCTTTTTTCCCCATTGACACCCTCCTCCCCATCCCCCCACCCTGTCCCCAGCTTTGTTGTCCATGTCCATCACTTATGCATACATGTGCATAAGTTCTGTGGTTTATCTCTTCCCTCCCCCCCACCCCCTCTCCTGAGGGGTGTCAGTTTATACCCTACTTCCACGTCTCTGGGTCTACCCTGTTCCTCAGACTGCTATGTTCATTATATTCCACAAATAAGTGAGATCATGTGATATTTGTCTTTCTCTGCTTGGCTTGTTTTTTTTTTTTTAATTAATTTATTTTTGTTATAGATGTTTCTCCTTTCCCCCCCATTGTAAACCTCCTCCCCCTCCATCCCTGCCCCATCTCCAGTTTTGTTGTCCATGTCCATTGGTTATGAGTACATGCGAACAAGTTCTGTGGTTCATCGCTGCCCTCCCCCACCCCTCTTCTGGCAATTGTCAGTTTGTACCCTACTTCCACGTCTCTGGGACTACCCTGTTCTTCAGACTGTTATGTTTATTATATTCCAGAAATAAGTGAGATCATATGATATTTGTATTTCTCTGCTTGGCTTGTTTCACTTAGGATAATAGTTTCGAGGTCCTCCTATGTCGTCGCAAAGGATAAGAGATCTTCTTATAGCTGCATAGTACTCCATTGTGTATATGTACCACGGCTTTTTTATCCATTCGTCTACTGATGGACACTTAGGCTGTTTCCAGATCTTAGCTATTGTAAATAGCACTGCTATGAACATGGGGGTACATATATTCTTTCTGTTTGGTGTTTCAGACTTCTTAGGGTATATTCCTAGGAGTGGGATTACTGGGTCAAATGGTAATTCAATTTTTAATTTTTTGAGGTAACACCATAGTGTTTTCCATAGTGGCTGCACCAGTCTGCATTCCCACCAGCAGTGTACTAGAGTCCTTTTCCCCACACCCTCGCCAACACTTGTTGTTTGATGCTTTGTTGATGGCGGCTATTCTGACAGGTGTGAGGTGATACCTCATTGTTGTTTTAATTTTCATCTCTCTGATGATTAGTGATGTTGAGCATTAATTCATATGTCTCTTGGCCATTTGTATGTCCTGTTTGGAGAGGTGTCTATTTAGTTCCTCTGCCCATTTTTAAATTGGGTTCTTTGTGTTCCTTTTGTTGAGATGTATGAGCACTCTATATATTTTGGAAATAAATCCCTTATCTGATATATCATTGGCAATTATGCTCTCCCATACAGTGGGTTGCTTTCCACTTTGACGGTTGTTTCTTTTGCTGTGCAGAAGCTTTTGAGTTTGATGTAGTCCCATGTGTTCATTTGTTCCTTTGTTTCTGTTGCCTTAGGTGATATATCAGTGAAGATTCTGCTGCGTATGATGTCTGAAATTTTGTTGCCTACATTTTCTTCTAGGATTTTTATGGATTCATGAGTCACATTTCAGTCTTTTATCCATTTTGACTTTATTCTTATGTATGGTGTAAGTTGATGTTCTAGTTTCATTTTTTTGCATATAGCTGTCCAATTTTCCCAACACCATTTATTAAACAGGCTGTCTTTACTCCATTGTATGCTCTTGCCACCTTTGTTGAATATTAATTGAGCATAATGTTTTGGGTCAATTTCTGGGTTCTCTGTTCTATTCCATTGATCTATGTGCCTGTTCTTGTGCCAGTACCAGGCTGTTTAGATTACAGTAGCTTTGTAGTATAACCTGATGTCTGGTAACGTGATCCCTCCTCAGGCCGCTGCTGTCCGTGGGCTCCCAGCCCGCCACCCTCATGCTCCTCCACAGATCCTACCAGGCTCATTCAGTGTCCCTGTTTGTATGGCCCTCTCCCACTGGTTTTCTGTTGCTTTTTCCCGACGATATGTCTTTATTTTAGTTGTAATTCCCGTTTGGTCCTGGGAGATTGTCTGTGTACCTTCCATTCACTCCACCGCCATTTTCTGCCTCCTATTCATCTTTCTGATCACAATTCAATAATAATTTCCTCCAGTGCCATCACAGTGCATAACTCCTGTGGATGCTATTTATGTTGTAGTCCAGCAGTTCTCAACCTTCCTAATGCCGCGACCCTTTAATACAGTTCGTCATGTTTTGGTGACCCACAACCATAAAATTATTTTTGTTGCTACTTCATAACTGTAATTTTGCTACTGTGATGTCTTAGGCGACCCCTATGAAAGGTCATTCGACCCTCAAAGGAGTTGCGACCCACAGGTTTGGAACCACTATTCTAGTCTATGACAATGGCACCTCCAGCAGCTGTAAAGTACACAGGCTGGTGAAGTCCTGATTTCTTCTCTTCCTAAGAAAAGCTTATTTGACCTCCATAACAAGTTTATAGAACAATGTAGCCTTCCCACTTACCACAGTTTTAACATTTGGTGATCACTTCATTAGGATTCTCCTTCTCACTTGACTATAAGACCCATAAGGGTGAGGGCCTTATCAGTCTTGTTCATTGTTCTATACCCAATGTCTGGTACAGTGCTCAAAATATTTGTGTTGGGTCCTCAAAATATTTGTGTTGAATGAAGATGGGAACGGAGGTGTAGAAAGAAGAAAAAGTTGCCCTTTCTCTCATTTTTTCCATATCTTGTTGATTTTATTTTAATCATCACTATCTGTGTACCCTTTTGGTATAACATTTGATCTTTATGTGGTTGGCCATTTTTCCATGGGCTCCTCTGCAGACACAGCAGATAGTTGCAGGTCTCCAGGCCTCTCTACACACAGTGTATTACTTGGATTGGCAAGTTATCCAGGGTCTTTTGGTTCTGCTCTAGCTGATTTCAACTCTTATTTTGATTCATTCTCTTCATCAGCTGGTGGTAACAGACAGATATTGTTGGTTTTGTTTCTCTCTTGAGGGTTGTTGAATGGGGGATTGATGTTTCAGAGGATCTCTGGCTACACTGTGTTACAGGGGTATTTCTATTTACTTAGCCGTCTTTCACAACTTGGTACTACCTCTGCACTTGAACTGGGGAGGGGTCACCCCTCCTTTCTTTTGAAAGCAGTTGGGGGTCGGCTATTCCATGCTTGGGGCTGGTTGTTCTCCACTTGTGGTTGGTTGGTCCATATCTATGCTAAACTCCTGGGATTTGCTGGTAACTTCAACCATGTGGAAGCTTCCCAGTAGTCTTCTCTGGGGTTCTGATATCCCTATGTGTACATTACTGAGAAAAATAAGGAGCCCCACCCTTACCCTTTGTTTGGTCATCAACACATTGCTCCAGCCCATGGTAGCCCTGGGGTCACTTAGACATCACAAAGCACCACTCCTGACTCCCTTCACTTCCAGTCCATCTTTGTCACTGTCATCAACACCATCATTTCTTTCTTCTTATTGTACTCACTTTCTTATGGAACTAGATCACTGGTTTAACATAAAAGGATATGATTCAGGAACAGCCAGATGGAAGAGATGCATGGGGCAAGGTATGTAGGAAGGGGCATACTGTGCTTCCACGCCCTCTCAGAGCAATGTCATTCTCTCCAAATCTCCACATGTTCATCAACACAGAAGTTTTAGTATTCTTCCTTAGAATATATTATTTTACCAACCTCTAATCTCTGGTTTTTAATAGATTTATATATTTCAATATGCAATGTTCTATTTAACATATTTATGATCATTTCGTACTCCCTTCTCAAATTATTTCCTTCAGTTAGTATCTCTGAAGCGAACAAGGTTTGCTTTTCATAGAAGCAGAAATGAGTCAGATAGGATAAGGAATCAGCATTTCCCTAGTACAGAGTACTGTCCATATGGAAAGCACACAATAAATGAAGTCATGTAGTCATTGTCATTCATTCTTTTTTTAAAATTATTTTTATTAATTTATTTTTGTTACAGATGTTTCTCCTTTTTCCCCCATTGACACCCTCCTCCCCATCCAACTCCCACCCCCCATGCCCCGTCCCTAGCTTTGTTGTCTATGTCCATTGGTTATGTATACATGCATATAAGTTCTGTGGTTTATCTCTTCCCCCCAACCACGCCCTCTACTGAGGTTTGTCAGTGTGTACCCTATTTCTATGTCTTTAGGTCTATTTTGTTCATCAGTTTCTTTAGTTCACTATATTCCACAAATAAGTGAGATCATGTGATATTTGTTTTTCTCTGCTTGGCTTGTTTTGCTTAGCATAATACTCTCCAGGTACCTCCATGTCATCTCAAAGGATAGAGATCTTTCTTTCTTAAAGCTGCATAGTATTTCATTGTGTGTATGTACCACAGCTTTTTTATCCACTCATCTACAGAGGGACACTTGGGCTGTTTCCAGATCTTAGCTATTGTAAATAGTGTTGCTATGAACATGGGGTACATATATTTGTTCTGATTGGTGTTGCAGGCTTCTTAAGGTATATTCCTAGAAGTCATATCACTAGGTCAAATGGCAGTTCAATTTTTAATTTTTTGAGGTAACACCATAGTGTTTTACATAGTGGCTGCACCAGTCTGCATTCCTACCAGCAGTGTACTAGAGTCCCCTTTTCTCCACACCCTCTCCAGCACTTGTTGTTTGATGATTTGTTGATGGTGGCCATTGTGACAGGTGTGAGGTGATACCTCATTGTTGTTTTAATTTGCATCTCTCTGATGATTAATGATGTTGAGCATTTTTTCATATGTCTCTTGGCCATTTGTATGTCCTTTTTGGGGAGGTGACTCTTTAGGTCCTCTGCCCATTTTTTAATTGGGTTCTTTGTCTTCCTTTTGTTGAGTTGTGTGAGTACTGTATATATTTTGAAAATTAACCACTTATCTGATATATCAATGGCAATTATGGTATCCTATATAGTGGGTTCTCTTTCCATTTTGATTGTTGTTTCTTTTGCTGCGCAGAAGTTTTTAGTTTGATGTAGTCTCATGTGTTCATTTTTTCCTTTGTTTCTGTTGCCTTAGGTGTTGTATCAGTGAAAATTCTGCTGCGTATGATGTCTGAAATTTTGTTGCCTACATTTTCTAGGATTTTTATAGATACATGAGTCATATTTAAGTCTTTTATCCATTTTGAGTTTATTCTTGTGTATGGTGTAAGTTGGTGGTCTAGATTCATTTTTTTTTTTTTTTGCATGTAGCTGTCCAATTTTCCCAACACTATTTCTTGAAGAGACTGTCTTGACTCCACTGTATGCTCTTGCCACCTTTGTCAAATATCAATTGAGCACATTGTCTTGGGTCAATTTCTGGGTTCTCTGTTATGTTCCATTGATCTATCTGCCTGTTCTTGTGCCAGTATCAGGCTGTTTTGATTACAGTGACTTTGTAGTATACCTTGATATCTGGTATTGTGATCTCTCCTACTTTGTTCTTCCTTTGCAAGATTGCTGTGGCTATTCAGGATCTTTTTTGGTTCCATATAAACTTTTGGAGTATTTGTTTTAGTTCTGTGAAATATGTCGTTGGTATTTTGATGGTGATTGCATTGAATCTATAGATTGCTTTGGGAGGTATGGACATTTTGATGATGTTAATTCTTCCAATTCATGCACATGGTATATGCTTCCACTTTTTATATCTTCTTCTCTTTCTTTTTTCAATGACCTATAGTTTTCTGTGAAGAGGTCCTTTACTTCTTTGGTTAAGTTTATTCCTATGTATCTTAATTTTTTTGCTGCAATGGTAAATGGGATTGTTTTTTTAGTTTCTCTTTCTGTGAGTTCATCATTGGTGTATAAGAATGCTGTCAATTTCTTGATGTTAATTTTGTATCCTGCTACTTTGCCAAATTCATTTATTAAGTCTAGTAGATTTTTGATGGAGTCTTTAGGGTTTTCTATGTACAATATCATGTCATCTGCAAATAATGACAGTTTCACTTCCTCCTTTCCAATTTGGATCCCTTTTATTTTTCCTTCATGTCCAGTTGCTTTGTCTAAGACTTCCAGTACTATGTTAAATAAGAGTGGCGAAAGTGGGTATCCCCGTCTTTTTTCTGTTCTTAAGGGAAATGTTTTTAATTTTTTCCCATTGAGTATGATGTTGGTTGTAGGTTTTTCATATATGGCCTTTATAATGTTGAGATATGATCCTCTATTCCCACATTTCTGAGCTTTTTTATCAGAAATGGGTGCTGGATTTTGTCAAATGCTTTTTCAGTATCTATTGATAAGATCATATGGTTTTTATCTTTCATTTTGTTTATGTGATATATCACATTTATTGATTTGCGAATATTGTACCATCCTTGTATCCCTGGGATGAATCCCACTTGGTCATGATGAATAATTTTTTTGATGTGTTGCTGGATCCAATTTGCTAATATTTTGTTAAGGATTTTAGCATCTGTGTTCATCAGGGATACTGGCCTGTAGTTTTCTTTTGTTGTAGTGTCTTTATCTGGTTTTGGAATTAGAATTACGCTGGCTTCATTAAATGAGTTTGGAAGTCTTCCATCTTCTTGGATTTTTTGGAATATTTTGAGTAGAATGGGTATTAGATCTTCTTTGAATGTTCAGTAAAACACCCCCATGAAGCCATCTGGGCCTGGGCTTTTGTTTGCTGGGAATTTCTTAATTACATCTTCAATTTCCTTTGTTGTTATTGGGCAGTTCAAGTTTTCTATCCCTTTCCGGTTCAGTTTTGGGAGACTGTGTGTTTCTAGAAATTTGTCCCATTTTATGTAGATTGTCCAATTTGTTGGCGTATAATTCTTCATAATATGTTTCGATAATCCTTTGTATTTCTGTGGTGTCGGTTGTTATTTCTCCTCTTTCCTTTCTGATTTTGTTTATTTGGGTCCTCCCTTTTTGTTTCTTGGTGAGTTTGGCTAAAGGTCCATCAATCTTGTTTATGTTTTCAAAGAACAAGCTTTTTGTTTCATTGATCTTTTAAATTTTTTGTCTCGCTGTCGTTTGTTTCTGCTCTGACCTTTACTATTTCTTTCCATCTACTTGCTCTGGGTGTTTCTTTTTCTTTACTTTCTACTTTTTTAAGCTGTGAGGTTAGAAAGTCAATTAGGAATTTTTCTTGTTTCTTGAGGTAGGCCTGTAGTGATATGAACTTCCCTCTCAGGGCTGCTTTCGCTGCATCCCATAGGTTTTGTGTTGTTGTGTGTTCATTCTCTTTGGTTTCCAGAAACTTTTTCATTTCTTCCTTGATCTCGTTGGTAACCCATTCATTGTTTAATCACATGCTAGCCTCCAAGCGTTTGAAGTTTTTGTGTTTTTGTTGTAATTGAGTTCTAGTTTCATGCTATTGTGATCTGAGAAGATGCTTGATATGATTTCAATCTTCTTGAATTTGTAGTGTCTTACTTTATGTCCTAACATGTGGTCTATCTTTGAGAATATCCCGTGTGCACTTGAGAAGAATGTATGTTCTGCAGCTTTGGGGTGAAATGTTCTGTAAACATCAATTAAGTCCAACTGATCTAGTTTGTCTTTAAGGACTCTATGACCTTGTTAATTTTTTGTCTAGAAGATCTGTCCATTGGTGTCAGTGGGGTGTTAAAGTCACCCACTATGATTATATTGCTATTGATCTCTCCCTTGAAGTCCTCCAGAAGTTTTTTAATATATTTTGCCCTCCCGTATTTGGTGCATATATGTTTACCAGGGTTATATCCTCTTGTTGTATTGATCCTTTTAATATTATGTAGTGACCTTCTTTGTCTCTTATTATGGACCTCGTTTTGAAGTCTGTCTTGTCAGATATGAGTATAGCTACACCAGCTTTTTTTTTCATTTCCATTTGCTTGGAAAATTTTTTTCCATCCCTTCACTTTCATCTTGTGTGAGTCTTTTGTTGTGAGGTTGGGTCTCTTGTAGACAGCATATATATGGGTTGTGTTTTCTTATCCAATCAGCTACCTTATGTCTTTTGATTGGAGCATTTAAGCCATTTACATTTAAGGTTATAAGGTTATTATTGATAGATAGTTATTAATTGCCATTTTAATTTTATGCCTGTGTTCCTTTCTCTCCCTCCCTCCCTCTCTCTCTCTCTCTCTCTCTCTCTCTCTCTCTCTCTCTCTCTCTCTGTTTCTTCCTCTTCCAACAGTCCCTTCAGCATTTCTTGCAGTGGTGGTTTGGTGGTGGTAAATTCCTTTAACTTTTTTTTTTTTTTTTTTATCTGTGAAGCTCTTTATTTCTCCTTCAATTTTGAATGCTAGTCTTGCTGGATAGAGTAGTCTTCGATTCAGACCCTTGCCTTGCATTACTTGGTACACTTCATGCCACTCCCTTCTGACCTGCAGTGTTTCTATTGAGAAATCAGCTGACAGTCTAATGGGAGCTCCCTTGTAGGTAACTTTCTGTCTCTCTCTTGCTTCCTTTAAGATTCTTTCTTTGTCTTTAATGTTTGCCATTTTTATTATGATATGTCTAGCTGTGGGTCTTTTGGGGTTCATCTTGCGTGGGACTCTCTGTGTTTCCTGGACTTTTGTGACTTTTTCCTTGACCAGTTTAGGAAATTTTGTGTCATTATTTCTTCAAACAGGTTCTCTATTTATTTCTCTGATTCTTCTCCTTTTGGTACCCGTATAATATGAATGTTCTTACGTTTGTATTGTCCCACAGCTCCCTTAAACTCTCCTGCTTTTTAATTTTTTTTCCCATTTGCTGCTTTATTTTTTTTTCTACCTTGTCTTCTAAGTTGCTGATTCAGCCTTCAGCTTCTTTTAATCTACTATTGAACCCTTCTAAGGTATTTTTCATAACAGCTATGTCATTCTTTATTTCCTCTTGATTTTTATGCATAGCTTCTACCTTTTTTTTTTTTTAAAGCTGAAGTAGTTCCCAGTGTGCTCTTCATAATTCTTATTAAGTTGCTTGTAGTTCTCTCCAAATTGTTTGAGCACCCTTAAAATCATTGCTTTGAATTCTTTATCTGACAAGCTGCTTTATTCCATTTCCTATAGTTCCTTTTCTGGTGATTCCTCTTTTTCTTTCCTTTGGGTGTTGTGTTTTTGTCTCCCTATTTTAGCTGTCTTGTAGCTCTGGACCCAGTGAGGGATGTTGGGATGTGTAGCCAGCTCACTGTGTATCAAATAAGGCTGCTGTGCCTCCCAGACTGTTCTGTCATGTGTCGCCTTTTGCCTGCTGTGGATCCTGGAGGATTGACTACTGGGGGCTGGTATTGGTCTGTCCTGGTAGGTGCTGCTGCTGTATCTGCGTGGGCCCCTCTGAAGCTGTGTTCCCCACTGGTTGCTGGTGCCACCTGCAGCTGTATTGTTCATGCCTTCCTGGAGCCTCACTCCCTGCCAGCACCGTGGGAAGCTGGGTTGCACAGCCTCCGCTGGAGCCCCAGTTCCCTGGCACTCCTGTGGGCAGCTGGGTCGCACAGGTCCCTCTGGAGCCCTGGCTCCCTGCATATCTTGTGGGCAGCTGCGTCACACTGGTTGTCATTCATTCTTATATATTTTAATTAAGAAAATCCAATCAATTTAAAATCAATGTAATTCACCATATCAACTGATAAAATAAGAATTTATCAAACTTCAATAATCAGTCATAAAAATCTCTTGACAAACTAGAAATAAAAGTGAATTTCCTCAATCTGATAATTAATATTACAATAATATCCTACAGATAGCTTCATATATAATGGTGAAAGACAGAATATTTTCTTACAGAAGGATCCTTAAAGGATGTCCACTGTCACCACTCCTATTCAACATCATGCTGGAGGTCCTAATCAGTGAAAAAGTGAGTAAAAAGAAATAAAATACTTACAAATTAGAAAGGAAGAAATAAAACTGTCCCTATTTACTAATGTCATAATTTTCTACTTAGAAAATCCCAGTAAATACACAAAAATAGCTCACAGAACTAGTGAGTTTAGCAAGGTCACAAGATAAAAGATCAACATACAAAAGTAAAGTATATGTCTATTTACAAGAAAAGAAAAATTAGAATATTAAAATTTTAAAGAACCACTTATAATAATACCAGGAAACATGAAATACTTAGTTATAAATCCAACAAAATATACACAATACATACAGACTGAAAACTAGGAAACTTTGATAAGATAAAACAAAGATCTAAATAAATGAAGATATGACTACAAAGACCCAAATAAGATGTCAATTCTCCCCAAATTAATTTTTAGTTATAATGTAATCTCAATCAAAATGCCAGCAGGCTTTTAAAAAATGAATCAACAAGCTGATTCTAAATCTCATGTGATAAAGCAAAGGGTTGAAAATAGCCAAAACAATTTTGAAGAACAAAGTTGGAAGACAAATGCCATCTGATCTGATGACTTACTATAAAGCTGTAGTAATTACTAGTGTGGTATATTGATTAAAGGACAGACACATAGATGAATAGAATAGAGTCCAGAAATAGATCCATGCATATATGGTCCATTGATTTTCTGCAAAGGTGCCAAAGCTATTCAATAAATAAAAGATAGTATTTTCAATAAATAGTGCTGGAACAACTGAACATTCATTCATATGTAAAAAGAAGAAAAAAAAGAACTTTGATCCATACTTCCATGTCTCATACTACATTAAAAAAATCACTTGAAGTGGATCATAGACCTATGTATAAAACCTAAAATTATAAAACTACAATGACATATTACTATACAGCATTAGTACTTATTACTAAAATTTCAAAAAGTGGACAGTATCAAGTGCTGGTGAGGAGGTAGAACAATTTGGGATGTTCATATATTTTTTATGGGAATACAAAATGGCACAGCCATTTGGAAAACAATTTATAAGTTTCTTACACAGTTAAGCATACAGTGACCATATGACTTAAAAATTCTACTCCTTCGTATTAGTGTAGACAAATGAAAATTTATGTGCATGCAAAAAATCTATACATTAATGTTCATATCAGCTTTATTCATAATTGCCCCAAACTGGACACAATTGAAATATCTATCACTTGTATGGATAAACAATCTGTGTTAAATCCATATAGTGAAATTCTGTTCAGCAATGATAACAAATTACTAATATATGCAGAAACATGGATGGATATCAAATGCGTTATGCTGAATAAAAGCAGCAAAACTTGAAAGGTCACATATTGCATGATTCTATTTATATGCCATTGTGGAAAAAGCACAGCTAGAGATCAGAAAACAGATCAGTACTTCCCAAAGGCTGGAGTTCATGGGGATTGATTACAAAGAAGTATGCATCGGGGAGTAATGACAATGTTCACTGTTCTATACCTTGATTATGGTGGTTACCCAACTGTGTTTGTCAAAATTCATAGAGCTACACTAACAAGAGTATATTTTTATTTTATTTTATTTTTTTATTTTTTTATTACTTTATTTTTGTTACAGATGTTTCTCCTTTTTTCCCCATTGACACCCTCCTCCCCATCCCCCCACCCTGTCCCCAGCTTTGTTGCCCATGTCCATCACTTATGCATACATGCGCATGAGTTCTGTGGTTTATCTCTTCCCTCCCCCCACCCCCTCTTCTGAGGGGTGTCAGTTTATACCCTACTTCCATATCTCTGGTTCTACCCTGTTCCTCAGACTGTTATGTACATTATAGGCCACAAATAAGTGAGATCACGTGATATTTGTCTTTCTCTGCTTGGCTTGTTTCGCGTAGGATAATACTCTCGATGTCCCTCCATGTTGTCTCAAAGGATAAGAGATCTTTCTTTCTTACAGCTGCATAGTACTCCATTGTGTATATGTACCATGGCTTTTTTATCCATTCATCCACTGATGGACACTTAGCCTGTTTCCAGATCTTAGCTATTGTAAATAGTGCTACTATGAACATGGGGGTACATGTATTTTTTCTGATTGGTGTTTCAGGCTTCTTAGGGTATATTCCTAGAAGTGGGATCACTGGGTCAAATGGCAATTCAATTTTTAATTTTTTGAGGTAACACCATAGTGTTTTCCATAGTGGCTGCACCAGTCTGCATTCCCACCAGCAGTGTACTAGAGTCCCCTTTTCTCCACACCCTCGCCAACACATGTTGTTTGATGATTTGTTGATGGCGGCCATTCTGACAGGTGTGAGGTGATACCTCATTGTTGTTTTAATTTGCATCTCTCTGATGATTAGTGATGTTGAGCATTTCTTCATATGTCTCTTAGCCATTTGTATGTCCGTTTTGAAGAGGTGTCTATTTAGTTCCTCTGCCCATTTTTTAATTGGGTTCTTTGTCTTCATTTTGTTGAGTTGTATGAGCACTCTGTATATTTTGGAAATTAACCCCTTATCTGATGTATCATTGGCAATTATGCTCTCCCATAGAGTGGGTTCCCTATCTGTTTTGATGGTTGTTTCTTTTGCTGTGCAGAAACTTTTGAGTTTGATGTAGTCCCATATGTTCATTTTTTCCTTTGTTTCTGTTGCCTTAGGTGATGTATCAGTGAAGATTCTACTGTGTATGATGTCCGAAATTTTGTTGCCTACATTTTCTTCTAGGATTTTTATGGATTCACGAGTCAATTTAAGTCTTTTATCCATTTTGAGTTTATTCTTGTGTATGGTGTAAGTTGATGGTCTAGTTTCATTTTTTTGCATGTAGCTGTCCAATTTTCCCAAAACCACTTATTAAAGAGGCAGTCATTACTCCATTGTATGCTCTTGCCACCTTTGTCAAATATTAATTGAGCATAATGTCTTGGGTCAATTTCCGGATTCTCTGTTCTGTTCCACTGGTCTATATGCCTGTTCTTGTGCCAGTACCAGGCTGTTTTGATTACAGTAGCTTTGTAGTATAAGCTGATATCCAGTATTGTGATCCCACCTACTTTGTCCTTCTTTTTCAAGATTGCTGTGGCTATTAGGGGTCTTTTTTGGTTCCATATGAATTTTATGTATAACCAATGGACATAGACAACAAAGCTGGGGATGGAGTGGGGGAATGGGGAGGAGGGTGTCAATGGGGGAAAAAAGAGAAACATCTGTAACAAAAATAAATTAACAAAAATAATTTTAAAAATAAATAAATAAAATAAAAATTAAAAAAAAGCATCCTGATATCTTCCAAGTTGTATGGTCCTGCCACTCTTTTTTTTTTTTAATTTACTTTTTTATTAATTTATTTTTGTTACAGATGGTTCTCCTTTTTTCCCCATTGACACCCTCCTCCCCATCCCCCCACCCCGTCCCCAGCTTTGATGTCCATTTCCATCAGTTATGCATAAATGCGTATAAGTTCTGTAGTTTATCTCTTCCCTCCGCCCCCCCCCTCTTCTGAGGGGTGTCAGTCTATACCCTACTTCCACATTTCTGGGTCTACCCTGTTCCTCAGACTGTTATATTCATTATATTCCACAAATAAATGAGATCATGTGATATTTGTCTTTCTCTGCTTGGCTTGGTTAGCTTAGGATAATACTCTCGAGGTCAATCCATGTCATCTCAAAGGATAAGAGATCTTTCTTTTTACAGCTGCATAGTACTCCATTGTGTATATGTACCACGGCTTTTTTATCCATTCATCCACTGATGGACACTTAGCCTGTTTCCAGATCTTAGCTATTGTAAACAAGGCTGCTATGAACATGGGGGTACATGTATTCTTTCTGGTTGGGGCTTCAGGCTTCTTAGGGTATATTCCTAGAAGTGGGATCACTGGGTCAAATGGCAATTCAATTTTTAATTTTTTGAGGTAACACCATAGTGTTTTCCATAGTGGCTGCACCAGTCTGCATTCCCACCAGCAGTGTACTAGAGGCCCCTTTTCTCCACACCCTCGCCAACACATGTTGTTTGATGATTTGTTGATGGCGGCCATTCTGACAGGTGTGAGGTGATACCTCATTGTTGTTTTAATTTGCATCTCTCTGATGATTAGTGATGTTGAGCATTTCTTCATATGTCTCTTAGCCATTTGTATGTCCTTTTTGGAGAGGTGTCTATTTATTTCCTCTGCCCATTTTTTAATTGGGTTCTTTGCATTCCTTTTGTTGAGTTGTATGAGCACTCTATATATTTTGGAGATGAACCCCTTATCTGATGTATCATTGGCAATTATGCTCTCCCATACAGTGGGGTCCCTATCTGTTTTGATGGTTGTTTCTTTTGCTGTGCAGAAGCTTTTGAGTTTGATGTAGTCCCATATGTTCATTTTTCCCTTTGTTTCTGTTGCCTTAGGTGATGTATCAGTGAAGATTCTGCTGAGTAAGATGTTCGAAATTTTGTTGCCTACATTTTCTTCTAGGATTTTTATGGATTCATGAGTCACATTTAAGTCTTTTATCCATTTTGAGTTTATTCTTGTGTATGGTGTAAGTTGATGGTCTAGTTTCATTTTTTTGCATGTAGCTGTCCAATTTACCCAAAACCATTTATTAAAGAGGCTGTCTTTACTCCATTGTATGCTCTTGCCTCCTTTGTCAAATATTAATTGAGCATAATGTCTTGGGTCAATTTCCGGATTCTCTGTTCTGTTCCACTGGTCTATATGCCTGTTCTTGTGCCAGTACCAGGCTGTTTTGATTACAGTAGCTCTGTAGTATAACCTGATATCTGGTATTGTGATCCCACCTACTTTGTCCTTTTTTTTCAAGATTGCTGTGGCTGTTCAGGGTCTTCTTTGATTCCATATCAACTTTTGAAATATTTTTTCTAGTTCTTTGAAATATGTCACTGGTATTTTGATGGGGATTGCATTAAATCTATAGGTTGCTTTGGGTAATATGGACATTTTAATTATGTTAATTTTTCCAATCCATGAACAAGGTATGTGCTTCCACTTTTTTATATCTTCCTCTATTTCTTTCTTCAATGTCCTGTAGTTTTCTGCAAACAGGTCCTTTACTTCTTTGGTTAAGTTTATTCCTAGGTATCTTAATTTTTTTGCTGCGATGATAAATGGAATTGTTGTTTTTGTTTCTTTTTCTGTGAGTACATCATTGGTGTATAAGAACGCCGTTGATTTCTTGACGTTAATTTTGTATCCTGCTACTTTGCCAAATTCATTTATTAAGTCTAGTAGATTTTTTATGGAGTCCTTAAGGTTTTCTATGTATAATATCATGTCCTCTGCAAATGACAGTTTCAGTTCCTCCTTTCCAATTTGGATTCCTTTTATTTTTTCTTCACGTCTGATTACTGTGGCTGAGACTTCCAGTACTATGTTAAATAACAGTGGCAAAAGTGGCATCCCTGTCTTGTTCCTGTTCTTAAAGGAAATGTTTTTAGCTTTTGTCCATTGAGTATGATGTTGGCTGTAGGTCTTTCATATATGGCCTTTATTATAACAAGATATGATCCCTCTATTCCCCAATTGCTCAGTGTTTTTATCAGAAATGGGTGCTGGACTTTTTGAATGCTTTTTCAGCATCTATTGATATGATAATGTGGTTTTTATCTTTCATTTTGTTTATGTGGTGTATCACCTTTATTGATTTGCGAATATTGAACCAGGCTTGCATCCCTGGGATGAAGCCCACTTGCTCATGGTGAATAATTCTTTTCATGTATTGCTGGATCCGATTTGCTAGTATTTTGTTCAGGATTTTGGCATCTACATTCATCAGGGATATTGGCCTGTAGTTTTCTTTCTTTGTAGTGTCTTTTTCTGGTTTTGGAATTAGGATTATGCTGGCCTCATAAAACGAGTTTGGAAGTCTTCCTTCTTCTTGAATTTTTTGAAAAAGTTTGAGGAGAATGGGTGTTAGTTCTTCTTTGAATGTTCGGTAAAACTATCCCATGAAGCCATCTGGGCCTGGGCTTTTGTTTGCTGGGACAGTCTTGATTACATCTTCAGTTTCCTTAGCTGTTATTGGTCTGTTCAAGTTTTCTATCTCTTCCCGGTCCAGTTTTGGGAGACTATGTGTTTCTACAAATTTGTCCATTTCACTTAGATTGTCGAATTTGTTGCCATGTAAATGTTCATAGTATTTGCTAATGATCCTTTGTATTTCTGTGGTGTCAGTTGTTACTTCTCCTCTTTCATTTCTGATTTTATGTATTTGGGTCCTGTCTCTTTGATTCTTGGTGAGTCTAGCTAAGGGTCCATCAATCTTGTTTATCTTTTCAAAAAACCAGCTCTTTGTTTCATTGATCCTTTGAATTGTTTTTCTGGTCTCTATGTCATTTATTTCTGCTCTGATCTTTACTATTTCCTTCCTTCTACTTGCTCTGGGGTTTTCTTTTTGTTTGCTTTCTAGTTCTTTAAGTTGTGAGGTTAGATAATCTATTAGAAATTTTTCTTGTTTCTTGAGGTGGGCCTGTAGTGCTATGAACTTCCCTCTCAGAACTGCTTTCACTGCATCCCATCGATTTTGTGTTGTTTTGTGTTCATTTTCATTGGTTTCCAGGAAGTTTTTAATTTCTTCCTTGATCTCCTCGGTAATCCATTCATTGTTTAATAACATGCTATTTAGCTTCCATGTGTTTATATGTCTTTGCATGTTCTTGTTGCAATTGATTTCTAGTTTCATGCCATTGTGATCTGAGAAGATGCTTGATATGATTTCAATCTTCTTGAACTTGTAGAGACTTCGTTTGTGTCCTAACATGTGGTCTATCTTTGAAAATGTCCCATGTACACTTGAGAAGCATGTGAATTCTGTAGTTTTGGGGTGTAATTCCCTTTAAATATCTATGAAATCCATTAGGTCTAGTGCTTCGTTTAGAGTCTCTCTTTTCTTGTTAATTTTTTGACTAGAGGATCTATACAGTGATGTCAGCGGGGTGTTGAAGTCCCCTGCTATGATTGTATTGCTGTCGATTTCTCCTTTGAAGTCCTCCAGAAGATTTTTAATATATTTTGGTGCTCCTATATTGGGTGCATATATGTTTACCAAGGTTATATCTACCTGTTGGATAGAGCCTTTCAATATTATGTAGTGACCTTCTTTGTCTCTAGTTGTGGCTTTCATTTTGAGATCTATTTTATCAGATATGAGTATTGCTACCCCAGTTTTTTTTTTTCCTTTCCATTTGCTTGGAAGATTTTTTTCCATCCCTTCATTTTCAGCCTATTTGAGTCTATTGTTGTGAGGTGGGTCTCTTGTAGACAACATATATATGCGTCATGCTTTCTTATCCAATCTGCTACTCTGTGTCTTTTTATCGGAGCATTCAATCCATTTACATTTAAGGTGATTATTGATATGTACTTATTTATTGCCATTTTTGTTTAGTGTGCTTCTACTTTCCTTCCTATTTCTTCTACTAATTACAGCAGTCCTTTTAACATTTCTTGCAGTGCTGGTTTGGTGCTAATGTATTCCCTTAGCCTTTTTTTTTGTCTGAGAAGCTCTTTATTTGACCTTCTATTTTGAATGACAGCCTTGCTGGGTAGAATAGTCTTGGATTCAGATCCTTGTTTTTCATGACCTTGATTACTTCATGCCATTCCCTTCGGGCCTGTAGTGTTTCTGTTGAGAAGTCAGATGATAGCCTTATGGGGGTTCCTTTGTAGGTAACCTGTTGCTTATCTCTTGCTGCCTTTAGGATTCTCTCTTTGTCTTTAATTTTTGGCATTTTAATTACTATGTGTCTTGGTGTGGGCCTGTTTGGGTTCTTCTTACTTGGGACTCTCTGTGCTTCTTGAACTTGAATGCCTTCTTTCTTCACCAAATTAGGGAAGTTCTCTGTCACTATTTCTTCAAATATATTCTCTAACCCTTGCTCATTTTCTTCTTCTTCGGGGACTCCAATGATGCGAATATTATTATGTTTCCAGTTGTCCCACAGTTCTCTTAAGCTGTCTTCCTGTTTTTTCATTGTTTTTTCCTTTTGGTTTTCTGCATGGTTGATTTTTCCTACCCTGTCTTCTAATTCACCGATCCAGTCCTCAGCTTCCTCTACTCTGCTGTTTAGTCCTTCCAATGTGTTCTTCATTTCTGCTATGTCATTCTTCATTTCTTCTTGCTGCTTCTTCATTTCCACTTGGTTGGTTTTCAGTATTTCTATGTCTTTGCTCATGGTGTTGATGTCTTTACTCAAGGTGCTTATGTCCTTACTCATGCTGTTGAGCTTCCTCAAGATCATGGCTCTGAATTCTAGCTCTGTTAACTTGCTTAACTCCGTTTCATTTATCTCATCTTCGGTAGAGGTCTCTTGTTCTTTCATTTGGGATCTGTTTCTTTGTTTCACCATTTTGGCTATCTCAGTGGTTTTTGGAGCCTGCCCAATTTTCCTGTGGATGTTGGTGTTCTGTTGTTTGTGGCTCCCTCTACTGGGTTTGGATGAGCGTGGGAGGACCCACGTTAAACACCACCTTGGAATCTTACTTTCCAGGGTATATTTGCAATCCCAGCAATGGTTAAGTTATCCTCTAGGTTTTTGCCTAGAGGCTATTAGTTGTGGTTGCTTGAAGAGCCTTGGCTTTTCAGTTGAATGAAACCCTCCCTCAGATGTTCAGCGTGAGAGGATTTCCAGAGGGTAGGGCAGATGCTAGTAGTTAATGAGCCTCAGTTTCCATTTCAATGGCCCACTAGGGTATGGCTGGATTTCTGAGGGAGGGGCTGCCACCTTTCTCCAGAGCCCTGGGTTGGAATAAGATGGCCAGGCCACTGTCCTGCGTGGCTGCAACTCAGCAAAAGCTCTGAGCACCCTCCAAATCTCGAGTGTCCCCACACAGTTCCAGTCCAGTCCGCCCTCCCTCTGCCGGAGCCCAGGTGAGTGGCTGTGGCTATTTTAGTGCTCTGTCCTGGCTCTGCGCTGAGGAGCCGCTCAGGCTTTAACCCCGAGGGCAGAGTGCTGCTCAGGGCTAAGGCCGCTGCTCTCCGTGGGCTCCCAGGCCCCCTCTCGTGCCTCCGCAATCCTACCAGGGTTGATTCAGTGTCCCTGGTTGTATGTTCCTCGCAAGCTGCTTTTCTTTTGCTTTTTCCCGACGATTTGTCTTTATTTTAGTTGTAATTCCAGTTTGGTCCTGGGAGATGGTCTGTGTAGCTTCCATTCACTCTGCTGCCATTTTGGAATCTCCGCATTAAAATTTTTTTTTTCTGCTCCAGCTCTTCAACCCTACTGCTGCCTTCTTCTCACCTTGCCTTCACCTCGGTCCTGCCACCTTTGAGATCAGTGATGTTTAAGAATTTCTTCATGAAACAAATATTACAATTTTTTCTTATTGGGACCAACTAGAATAAGGTAAGCAATTGAGACCATATGGGTGTGTATGATGATTGTCTCTTATCTCTTTACTGTTTCCTGAAGGAACAGCTGGAATGACTCAGAGCATCACTACAACTAGTGTAGTCCAAGGCCAATGCTAATCAGAGGTTTTAATTATTTTTCAATACAGCAAAATATTCTTGTGTTTTTTCATTCTTTTTCTATATAGCAAAACCCTTTGTTTTTTTGTTTGTTTGTTTGTTTGTTTTTCACAGAAGAAATCTTACATAAAATTTAACTATACGAGATGGGTAAGTTGTATTCAATTCCGTGTCATAAAGTAGGTCATTTTAATTCTGAGAGGATTATTTAAGAATACAGGCCTTAGCATCAAACAGACCAAGGTTTGGCTTACCTAGATATGTGGCTTTGGATGCATCATTAATGTTTCAGAACCTTTAGTTTCTTTACTATAAATTGATGATAGGACTTGTCTCACAACAAGGTCATAGTAAGATTAGAAGTGATACATGGAAGGTGGCCAGTACAATATTTTTTTCCAGCTTTATTGAGATATAATTGATAGGTAACCTTGTATAAGTTTAAGGTGTACAACTTATTGATTTGATACATTTATATATTGCAAAATGATTACCACCATAGCATTAGCTAAAACCTCAATCACCTCATATAATTAATATATTCTTTTTGTGGTAAGAATCTTTAAGATTTACTCTCTTAGCAACTTTCAATTATATAACATAGTATTGTTAACTATAATCACTATGCTGTACATTATATCCTCAGAACTTATTCATCTCAAAACTGAAAGTTCATCTCCTTTGACAAACATCTCCCTATTTTCCCACCCTAACTCCTGCTAACCACCCTTTTACACTCTGTTTCTATGAGTTTGCCTTTTTTATATTTCTCATATAAGTGATATCATAAAATACTTATTTTTGTCTGCCTGACTATTTTACTTAACATAATGCCCTCAAAGTCTATTCATGTTCTTAAATGACAGGTTTTCCTTCTTTCTAATGGCTGAATAATATTCCAGTGTGTGTGTGTGTGTGTGTGTGTGTGTGTGTGTGTACCACATTTTCTTTATTCATCTGTTGATGGACATTTAGGTTGTTTCTATATTTGGGCTATTGTAAATATAGCTGCAATGAACATGGGAGTGCAGATATCTATTCAAGGTTCTGATTTCATTTCCTTTTGATATATACCCAGAAGTGGTATTGCTGAATCACATGGTAGTTTTATTTTTAATTTTTTGAGGAAACTCCATACTGTTTTTCATAGTGGGTGTACCAGTTGACATCTCCACCAACAGTGCACAAGGGTTCTCTTTTCTCCATATTCTTGCCAACACCTATCTCTTGTCTTTTTTATAACAGCCATCATAACAGGTATGAGGTGATATTTCATCGTGGTTTTGATTTGCATTTGTCTGCTGATTAGTCAAGTTGAGCATCTTTCATGTACATGGTGGCCATTTGTACGTTTTCCTTGGAAAACTATCCAGTTCCTCTGCCCACTTTTTACTGAGATTGGGATTTTTTATTATTGAGTTGTATAAGTCCTTTATACATTGTGGATATTAACCCCTTATCAGATATATGATTTCAAATATTTTCTCCCTTTCCTTTGGTTGCCTTTTTATGTTGTTGATTGTGTCTCTTGCTGCCAGCACAATATTTAATACACAAAAGTGCTCTTATTATCTCTGCCCCCCTACCCCCCTACTTTCACTGTATAAACTCCATCTTAGTTAGAGCCTTGGTTTTTTCTTCAAGGACTTCAAGCAAGTACCCATTGTAACAAATGGATCTCTCTGTTCAAGAGAGGCTGTGTTCTATGACTGGTCTGTCACCTTCAGTTAAGTTACTCCAACACTCATTTCCAACCTGGAGAAGAATTGCCAAATTTCTATATGACCCAGAGTTCTAGGGAACCATTAAGGCATCTAGTGATATCAAGTATTAACTTCTGATCCATGAAATGAGCACACACTCATACACACAGACACATATGCATACCAACTAAAATCCTATATTTGAATATTCAAGAATTAAAGGCAGCCATTACTATCACTGAAGAATCCCAGCCTCACATAAGGTGGGACAAGGAGTTATCAAGACTACAAAGGAGATGACCAAGTAAGCAAGCAGATTGACTTGCCACTGTTTTATAGATGCCAAATTTAGACAAGATTCAGATCAGAATAAGACAGTTTATGACTCACAGGAGCATCAGCCTGGAGCATCAAAGATGCTTCCCTTGCCTTCAAGTTCCACATAATGATGGGATGAGACAGATGGAATCTACACATGCAGATGTACTGCATCTGAGGAACTCAGGACCAAGGGTTAACACCTTTTAGAACAAGCAGTAAACAAGACAGTTTCTCCCCAACTCCCACCCCTCAGGGGGCAAACAGTTGTCACACACTGTGTGGTCTTGATTTACTTAATTGTCTACATGACTACAGTAACTGCTCAGTATTAGAACAGTAAAGCTTTGTAGCTTGACACACTCAGCAATGATGTTCAGGGACATGTAGGGCCCATGGCAAACTTCCTCTCTGAACAATTACAATATCTTGCAATTTAGATGTCAGTCCTTTTACAGCATATATTTTCATAAGGAAAATGAATTTGCCTAGGAACTGGTACATATCTCTACCCCTAGGTGAAATCTAGTCCCACTTTGCCATTGTCAGACATAGATAAACTTTTCCCCAACTAGTAATAGTTTTGGCTCTGTCAGGATATTTGTGGTCAATAACACAAAACTAAAACTGAGGGAGTGGCATCTAGATGGTAGAGAAGGAAGCTCTAGGTCCTTATTTCCCCACAGAAACATTAAATAACAACTAGAGATTGGCTAAAGTAAATGTATAAGGAGCTCTGGAAGTCAAACAAATGATCTATAACTATCAAGCAAATGCTAAATCAAGAAAAAACCACATCCAAAATAATAGGAAATTTTTTGAAATCTTAACTAATACTTGCTCTACCCCTTTACCTGGCCTGAAATGGCACCACCTACAGTAAGTGGTAGTTTCGTAGGCATTCCCCGGTTCCCTTTCTTGAACTAGAAAGAGTAGAGTGGATTTAATTAACAAAAATCTAATCTTACTGGGGGCTCCCTGAGGGATTGGACTTTGTGTCCCCTAATTTGGAATTCAGAAAACCGAAAGTGGCACAGGTTGGGTCCCGGACTAGGAAAAGCTACAAGAAACAGTGTGTACAGCATGTGAAAATTGCAGGGGTCCAAACAGGACATACAAATGGCCAAGAGACATATGAAAAAATGCTCAATGTCACTAATCATCAGAGAGATGCAAATTAAAACAACAATGAGGTATCACCTCACACCTGTCAGAATGGCCGCCATCAAAAACTCATCAAACAAGTGTTGGCGAGTGTGTGGAGAAAAGGGGACTCTAGTACACTGCTGGTGGGAATGCAGACTGGTGCAGCCACTGTGGAAAACAATATGGTGTTTCCTCAAAAAATTAAAAATTGAACTGCCATTTGACCCAGTGATCCCACTTCTAGGAATATACCCTACAAAGCTTGAAACACCAATCAGAAAGAATTTATGCACCCTTATGTTCATAGCAGCACTATTTACAATAGCTAAGATCTGGAAACAGCCCAAGTGTCCATCAATAGATGAGTGGATAAAAAAGTGGTGGTACATATACACAATGGAATACTATGCAGATGTAAGAAAGATCTCTTATCCTTTGAGATGACATGGAGGGATCTGGAAAGTATTATCCTAAGTGAAACAAGCCAATCAGAGAAAGACAAGTATCACATGATCTCACTTATTTGTGGAATATAATGAACACCACAAGCTGATGAATAAAATAGACCCAGAGACATAGAAGTAGGGTACAGACTGACACACCTCAAAAGAGGAGGATTGTGGGGGAGGGAAGAGATAAACCACAGAACTTATATGCATGTATGCGTAACCATGGACACAGACAACAATGCTAGGGGGGCGGGATTGGTAGGAAGGTGTCAACGGGGGAAAAAGAAGAAACATCTGTAACAAAAAATAAAATATATAAAATTGCAAAGGGGACTTTAGACCCACAAACACCTAGGGCAAGAGATTATGGGCTAAGGAATACAATAGAAAAGCTAAAGCCCTGAGAAGAAGGAGAGGATAGGGAAGTTAAGACATTTAAAAGCAACTGTGCATACGAGGGAATTGAAAATAGCACACATGTCCAGAGAAGATGTATGCCCAGAATAGAACTGAGAAGACCTTAAGCCTCCATGCAAGGCTGATACCAAGACTCAAAACATACCCTGATAATAATGAAGGTCTTCCTCTGCACAGAGCTAATCTGCAAAGACTGGGAGATATGTCTGTTTTACAAATGTGTAATTTTAAACAAAAGATCACAAAGTGTACAAATAAATAGGAAAACATGGTCCATTCAAAGGAACAAAATAAATATCCAGAAACCATTCCTGAAGAAACACAGGCTTGGACTTACTAGAAAAAAACTTTAAAACAATTGTCTTAATGATGCTCAGAGATAAAACAAAACGCAAAAAAACTAAAGGTGATTAGGCAAACAAGACCTGAAAAATGAGACTATCAACATAGACTATTCTAAAAAAGAATCCAACAGATATGATGGACAAATAAAGAAACACTATAGCCCAGCTGGTGTGGCTCAGTGGTTGAGTGTCGACCCATGCACCAAGAGATCACTGGTTCGATTCCAAGTCAGGGCACATGCCCAGTTTGAGGGTCCAATCACCAATGGGGGCCTGCAGGAGGCAGCCAATCGATGTTCTCTCTCATTGATGTTTCTATCTCTCTCTCCCTCCCCCTTCCTCTCTGTCTAAAACCAATAAAGAAAAAAAAGAGAGACACTATAAAAAATTTCAAGAAGCATTAATACCGGTCTTTCTCAAACCCCCACCCCCAAATTTGAAGAGCAGGGAATACTTCCTAACTTATTTGATGAGGACAGCATTATTCTGATATCAAAGCCAGACAAAGATACCACAAGAAAAAAAGGCTACAGACCAATATTCCTAATGAATGTTGATGCACAAAACCTCAACAAAATACTAGCAAATCAAATTCAACAGAATATGAAAAGAATTATATGCCATGACCAATTGAGCTTTATTTCTGGAATGCAAGCATTGTTCAACACACACACACACACACACACACACACACACACACACACACACACATTAATGTAATGCATCAAGTCAACAGAATGAAGGACTAAATCACAGGATTATCTCAATCGCTGCAGAAAAAGCATTTGACAAAATTCCACATGCTTTCATGATAAAAATACTCAAAAATTTAATAGAAGGAAAATACTTCAACATAGTAAAGGCCAAATATAAAAAACCTACACTAACATTATATTCAATAGTGAAAGACTGAAAGCTCTCCCTCGAAGATCAGAACAAGACAAAAATGCCTGCCACATCTATTTACCATAATACTGGAAGTCCTAGACAGAACAATTAAGCAAGAAAAAGAAATAAGAGGCCCTCAAATTGTAAAGAGAGAATTAAAATTATGTCTGTTCACAGATGACCTGATCTCAGGTAGACACACACACACACACACAAACACACACAACCTGTTAGAATAAACAAATTTAGCAAAGTTTTAAGCTATAAAATCAACCCACAATAATCAGGTGCATATGTATATACTAACTATGAGCAATTAAAAAATTGTAAAACAATTAGATTTGTAATAGCATTAAAAAATTTAAAAAAATACTTAGGAATTCAATCAAAGAGGCAAAATACTTGTACATTGAAAACTGCAAAATGTTGTTAAAAGAAATTAAAGGAGATAGAAACAAACAGAAAGTCATCCTAAGTTCATAAATTGGAAGACACTATTGTTATGATATCAATACTAACCAAAGTGATCTACAGATTCAATGCAATCCCTATCAAAATCTCAATAACACTTTTTGCCAAAATTTTTAAAAAAGCATCCTATGGAATTTCAAGGGACATTGAATAACCAAAACAATATTCAGAAAGAAGAACAAAGTTGGAAAACTCACATTGCCCGATTTCAAAACGTACTACAAAGCTACAGTAATCAAAACAGTGTGGTGCTGGCATAAAAGCAAACATATAGACCAATGAAATAGAATAGAGAGCCCAGAAATAAACCCTCACAAATATGGTCAAATGATTTTCTACAATGGTGCCAAAACATTCAGTGCAGAAAAGACAGTCTTTTTAACAAATGATTCTGTGAAAACTGATTGTCTACATGCAAAAGAATGAAGTCAAACCCTAACCTTATACCATATTAAAAAAATAACTCAAAATGGATCAAAGACCTATATGTAAGGGATAAAACTATAAAATTCTTAGCAGAAAACATTCTTAGAAGGTCAAAAGCTTCACAACATTGAGTTTAACAATGATTTCTTAGCTTTGATACCAAAAACACATGCTACAAAAGCAAAAATAAACAAATTGGACTTCACAAATTTGGAAACTTTAGTGCATGAACAGACACTGTAAAATAGTGAAAAGGCAATCTATAGAATGGAAGAAATATTGGCAAATCATATATATGATAAGGGATTAATATGCAGAATAAATGGAGAACCCCCAAAACTCAACAAGAAAAGAAATTGATTCAAAAATGAGCAAAACATTGGAATAGACATTTCTTCAAAGAAGATATACTAATTATCAAAGCCCATATATATAAATTCAATATCACTTATCATTAGGAGAATGAAAATCAAAACCTCAATGAAATATCACATCATACCCATCAGGATAGCTACTATCAAAAATAAAGAAAATAAGAGGTGTTGGCAAAGATGTGGAGAAATTTAACCCCTTCTGCACTGTTTAGTGAGAAAGTAAAGTACTGTGGAAAATAGCATGTCATTTCCTCAAAAAAATTAAGAATAGAATTACCATATGATCCAGCCATTCTGCTTCCGGGTGTATACTCCCTAAAATTGAAAGCATTATCTCCAAGAGATATTTGTACACCCATGTTCATAGCAGCATTATTCACAGTAGCTACAATATGGGAGCAAGCAAACTATCTATGGAAAAAATTAATGGATAAGCAAAATGTAGTATATACATATAATGTAATAATAGCCTTAAAGATGAAGGAAATTATGACACATGCTACGGAATGAATGGACCCTGAGGACACTATGCTAAGTGAAATAAGCCAGTCAGAAAAAGACAATGATTTCACCTATATGACGTACCTTGAATATTCAAATTCATAGAGACAGAAAGTAAAATGGTGTTGTCAAGGCTGGGGGGAGGGAAAGGAGGTTATTCTTTAATAGGTACAAATCTCAGCTTGGGAGGATGAAAAAAGTTCTGGAGATGAATGGTGGTGATAATTGTACAAACATGTAAATGAATTTAAAGCCACCAAATTGTATACTTTAAAATGGTTAAAATGGTCAATTTTATGTAGATTTTAGCACAATAAAAAGCAGAACCTGTTTTCTTTTTTCTTTTTTATCATGGTAAAATATATATAAAATATAGATACTATATAAATAGCCAGCATGCTGAAATTTTTCTAAGAAAGAGAAATAGGATATACAATTTTAAAAAATTTAAACCCAGAAGTTCTCCAAGTTTTCATTTTCAGCAGGGCTTTATTTAATCAATGAGTTTACTACTTTTGATCTTAAAATTTAATGGGGAAAAATTATTTAATGTATAAATTTATTTTAGCTCTAAGATTCCTATTTCCAAACTATCTACTCCACATGGTGGGGCAAAAGTAGGTTTACAGTTATGAACACAGAAAACAGAGTTTATTCTTGTATTATTATTTATTCATTATTTTCTTATTTTCCATGTGAACAACTGTAAACCTACTTTTGCCATACCTGTATTCTTGTATTACCTCCTTTCCTGGAGAACAGCAATTGAAAACAGTCAAGTTTTCAAGTTACCTACATTTGCCTACATCCTTGTCAAAATTCCCCTCTTTATTTTGAGTCACTTCAAGAAAAATTGATTGAGGAACTGTAACGTTCTGGTCACTATGGGCACAAAAATGAATATGACATGGCTTCTGTTTGGGAAACTCCAAATCTAGGGAAGTGGATAGAGAATATATAACAGATGATTTTAATAGAAAGTCCTCATTAAGCTAGATGTTCTACTTTGTGCACATAATGCAATGGGAGCACAAGGAGGGCAAAGGAGTTAGATTGAAGAAAGCTATCCAGAGCAACTACACAGGAAGCCCTAACCTCACTTAGAAATGAATAGAAGGGGAAAAGCCTGGTTCATCACATGTGTATGGCACAAAATGATTAGACTAAGCCATACAATGTCTATGCTTCTACCTCATATTTAGAATCCCCAAAGTGGGAACAGATAAAATAGAAGAGTAGATGGTAAATGATAGCCCAAATTTTATGTCAGAGACTTAGTAAGGACACTTAACTACAAGGAAAGTACAAACAAGACAGGGTCTCTCTAAAGGGACCAAAGTGTTTAATGGGTAGAATGCCATATACACAAAAAACTAGCACATGCTTTAAGAAATATTGATCTTGACAGATTCCAAAATGGCGGCAGAGTGAACGGAAGCTACACAGAACGATCTCCCAGGACCAAACTGGAATTACAACTAAAATAAAGACAAATTGTCAGAAAAAGCAACAGAAAAGCAGCTTGCGAGGACCATACAACCAGGGACACTGGATCGATCCTGGTAGGATTGCTGAAGTGCGAGAGGGGGGCTGGGAGTGCAAAGAGAGCAGCGGCCTTAGCCCTGAGCAGCACATTGCCCTCGAGGTTAAAGTTCCAAGCCGGCTCCACAGTGCAGAGCCGGGACAGAGCACTAAAATAGCCACAGCCACTCACCTGGGCTCCAGCAGAGGGAGGGCGGACTGGACTGGAACTGTGTGGGAACACTCGGGATTTGGAGGGCGCTCAGAACTTTTGCTGAGTTGTGGCCATGCAGGACTGTGGCCTGGCCATCTTACTCCATCCCAGGGCTCTGGGGAGAGGTGGCAGCCCCTCCCTCAGAAATCCAGCCACACCCTAGTGGGCCATTGAAATGCAAACTGAGGCTCATTAACTACTAGCATCTGCCCTACCCTCTGGAAATCCTCTCATGCTGAACACATGAGGGAGGTTTTCATTCAACAGAAAAGCCAAGGCTCTTCAAGCAACCACAACTAATAGCCTCTAGGCAAAAACCTAGAGGATAACTTAACCATTGCTGGGATTGCAAATATACCCTGGAAAGTAAGATTCCAAGGTGGTGTTTAACGTGGGTCCTCCCACTCTCATCCAAACCCAGTAGAGGGAGCCACAAACAACAGAACACCAACATCCACAGGAAAATTGGGCAGGCTCCAAAAACCACTGAGATAGCCAAAATGGTGAAACAAAGAAACAGATCCCAAATGAAAGAACAAGAGACCTCTACCGAAGATGAGATAAATGAAACGGAGTTAAGCAAGTTAACAGAGCTAGAATTCAGAGCCATGATCTTGAGGAAGCTCAACAGCATGAGTAAGGACATAAGCACCTTGAGTAAAGACATCAACACCATGAGCAAAGACATAGAAATACTGAAAACCAACCAAGTGGAAATGAAGAAGCAGCAAGAAGAAATGAAGAATGACATAGCAGAAATGAAGAACACATTGGAAGGACTAAACAGCAGAGTAGAGGAAGCGGAGGACTGGATCAGTGAATTAGAAGACAGGGTAGGAAAAATCAACCATGCAGAAAACCAAAAGGAAAAAACAATGAAAAAACAGGAAGACAGCTTAAGAGAACTGTGGGACAACTGGAAACATAATAATATTCGCATCATTGGAGTCCCCGAAGAAGAAGAAAATGAGCAAGGGTTAGAGAATATATTTGAAGAAATAGTGACAGAGAACTTCCCTAATTTGGTGAAGAAAGAAGGCATTCAAGTTCAAGAAGCACAGAGAGTCCCAAGTAGGAGGAACCCAAACAGGCCCACACCAAGACACATAGTAATTAAAATGCCAAAAATTAAAGACAAAGAGAGAATCCTAAAGGCAGCAAGAGATAAGCAACAGGTTACCTACAAAGGAACCCCCATAAGGCTATCATCTGACTTCTCAACAGAAACACTACAGGCCCGAAGGGAATGGCATGAAGTAATCAAGGTCATGAAAAACAAGGATCTGAATCCAAGACTATTCTACCCAGCAAGGCTGTCATTCAAAATAGAAGGTCAAATAAAGAGCTTCTCAGACAAAAAAAAAGGCTAAGGGAATACTTTAGCACCAAACCAGCACTGCAAGAAATGTTAAAAGGACTGCTGTAATTAGTAGAAGAAATAGGAAGGAAAGTAGAAGCACACTAAACAAAAATGGCAATAAATAAGTACATATCAATAATCACCTTAAATGTAAATGGATTGAATGCTCCGATAAAAAGACACAGAGTAGCAGATTGGATAAGAAAGCATGACCCATATATATGTTGTCTACAAGAGACCCACCTCACAACAAAAGACTCAAATAGGCTGAAAATGAAGGGATGGAAAAAAATCTTCCAAGCAAATGGAAAGGAAAAAAAAAACTGGGGTAGCAATACTCATATCTGATAAAATAGATCTCAAAATGAAAGCCACAACTAGAGACAAAGAAGGTCACTACATAATATTGAAAGGATCTATCCAACAGGTAGATATAACCTTAGTAAACATATATGCACCCAATATAGGAGCACCAAAATATATTAAAAATCTTCTGGAGGACTTCAAAGGAGAAATCGACAGCAATACAATCATAGCAGGGGACTTCAACACCCCGCTGACATCACTGGATAGATCTCTAGTCAAAAAATTAACAAGAAAAGAGAGACTCTAAACGAAGCACTAGACCTAATGGATTTCATAGATATTTAAAGGGAATTACACCCCAAAACTGCAGAATTCACATTCTTCTCAAGTGCACATGGGACATTTTCAAAGATAGACCACATGTTAGGACACAAACGAAGTCTCTACAAGTTCAAGAAGATTGAAATCATATCAAGCATCTTCTCAGATCACAATGGCATGAAACTAGAAATCAATTGCAACAAGAACATGCAAAGACATATAAACACATGGAAGCTAAATAGCATGTTATTAAACAATGAATGGATTACCGAGGAGATCAAGGAAGAAATTAAAAACTTCCTGGAAACCAATGAAAATGAACACAAAACATCACAAAATCGATGGGATGCAGTGAAAGCAGTTCTGAGAGGGAAGTTCATAGCACTACAGGCCCAGCTCAAGAAACAAGAATAATTTCTAATAGACTATCTAACCTCACAACTTAAAGAACTAGAAAGCAAACAAAAAGAAAACCCCAGAGCAAGTAGAAGGAAGGAAATAGTAAAGATCAGAGCAGAAATAAATGACATAGAGACCAGAAAAACAATTCAAAGGATCAATGAAACAAAGAGCTGGTTTTTTGAAAAGATAAACAAGATTGATGGACCCTTAGCTAGACTCACCAAGAAACAAAGAGAGAGAACCCAAATACACAAAATCAGAAATGAAAGAGGAGAAGTAACAACTGACACCACAGAAATACAAACGATCGTTAGCAAATACTATGAACATTTATATGGCAACAAATTCGACAATCTAAGTGAAATGGACAAATTTCTAGAAACACATAGTCTCCCAAAACTGGACCAGGAAGAGATAGAATACTTGAACAGACCAATAACAGCTAAGGAAATTGAAGATGTAATCAAGACTGTCCCAGCAAACAAAAGCCCAGGCCCAGATGGCTTCATGGGATAGTTTTACCGAACATTCAAAGAAGAACTAACACCCATTCTCCTCAAACTATTTCAAAAAATTCAAGAAGAAGGAAGACTTCCAAACTCATTTTATGAGGCCAGCATAATCCTAATTCCAAAACCTGAAAAAGACACTACAAAGAAAGAAAACTACAGGCCAATAACCCTTATGAACGTAGATGCCAAAATCATGAACAAAATACTAGCAAGTCGGATCCAGCAATACATCAAAAAATTATTCACCATGACCAAGTGGGATTCATCCCAGGGATGCAAGGCTGGTTCAATATTCGCAAATCAATAAAGGTGATACACCACATAAACAAAATGAAAGATAAAAACCACATGATCATATCAATAGATGCTGAAAAAGCATTCAACAAAGTCCAGCACCCATTTCTGATAAAAACGCTCAGCAATTTGGGAATAGTGGGATCATATCTTGATATAATAAAGGCCATATATGAAAGACCTACAGCCAACATCATACTCAATGGGCAAAAACTAAAGACATTTCCCTTAAGAACAGGAACAAGACAGGGATGCCCACTTTTGCCACTCTTATTTAACATAGTACTGGAAGTCTTAGCCACAGTAATCAGACGTGAAGAAAAAATAAAAGGAATCCAAATTGGAAAGAGGAAGTGAAACTGTCATTATTTGCAGACAACATGATATTATATTTAAAAAACCCTAAGGACTCCATCAAAAATCTACTAGACTTAATAAATGAATTTGGCAAAGTAGCAGGATACAAAATTAATGTCAAGAAATCTAAGGCATTCTTATACACCAATGATGAACTCACAGAAAGAGAAACTAAAACAACAATTCCATTTAACATCGCAGCAAAAAAATTAAGATACCTAGGAATAAACTTAACGAAAGAAGTAAAGGACCTATTTGCAGAAAACTACAGGACATTGAAAAAAAAAAAATAGAGGAAGGTATGAAAAAGTGGAAACACATACCTTGTTCATGGATTGGAAGAATTAACATCATTAAAATGTCCATATTACCCAAAGCAATCTATAGATTCAATGCAATCCCCATCAAAATACCAGTGACATATTTCACAGAACTAGAACAAATACTTCAAAAGTTCATATGGAACCAAAAAAGACCCCGAATAGCCACAGCAATCTTGAAAAAGAAGGACAAAGTAGGTGGGATCACAATACCGGATATCAGGTTATACTACAAAGCTACTGTAATCAAAACAACCTGGTACTGGCACAAGAACAAGCATATAGACCAGTGGAACAGAACAGAGAATCTGGAAATTGACCCAAGACATTATGCTCAATTAATATTTGACAAAGCTGGCAAGAGAATACAATGGAGTATAGACAGCCTCTTTAATAAATGGTTTTGGGAGAATTGGGCAGCAACATGCAAAAAATGAAACTAGACCATCAACTTACACCATACACAAGAATAAACTCAAAATGGATAAAAGACTTAAATGTGACTCATGAATCCATAAATATCCTAGAAGAAAATGTAGGCAACAAAATTTCGGACATCATACGCAGCAGAATCTTCACTGATACATCACCTAAGGCAACAGAAACAAAGGAAAAAATGAACACATGGGACTACATCAAACTCAAAAGCTTCTGCACAGCAAAAGAAACAACCATCAAAACAGAAAGGAAACCCACTGTATTGGAGAGCATAACTGCCAATGATACATCAGATAAGGGGTTAATCTCCTGATCTGATTCTTCTGGTCCTGGGAGCCTGTCTTGCTTTTTATTAGATGTCTTACAACTAAGATTCCAACAGTTAATGTCAAACTTGCTCATAGGCTGGGTGCTTATCATTTACTTGCTTAGAACCCTGCTCATGGATAGCTGCCACACTTTTCTGATGCTTTTTACAAATTTCCTGCTATGCCTTGGCAAAATTGTCTCATCTGTCAGGCTTGACCCTTAAGTTTGATCTTCCTATGGTTTGTCTGGTGTCAGTGCCAGCCAAGCCTGGGTCCTCACACTAACTGGAATAATCTAAACAATTTTTGAAGAGAGGCATGTTTAAAAAAACTTGTCCTGGAAGCGACATTAGCAAGGTCATGGAATAAGAGCTTCTTCGCTCATATCCCCCCTAAGCAGCAATAATTTAGTAGTCATCCATGGACAAAAGAGACTTGGGTTCCAGGTAGCAGATTGTAAAACTTGGGTAGAGTACAAGACTGAGGAGGGTAATTTTGAAAAGTCAGCCTCATACCCAGTGGCTTACTCACTGACGAAGGTCCCAGCTACAGAGCCATAAATGACTTTGTACCCAAGGACTAGGTTACTGTCCCATTTTGTATTTATCCTGTCACCAGCACTATATGCCAAGGGACCTGGGAGGAGTCATGCTCACCCATGCCTCCATTAATAGGCATGCAAACCTTGGTCCTGGCTGTTGATTTTGAAGAGGCCCATGACCTGGCTTATGGGCCCTTCTTAGTCACAGTCTAACAGCAACTAGCTATAGGTTCTGAAATGGTCCTGTACCCTCCTAGCTACAGTTTTCAAGAAATCCTGATGGCCCAGGGACCCAGTGGAAGACACTCCCATCTATGCCTGAGAATATTTTGAAAATGTCCTATACTTAGCTCCAGCCCTCCCCATTCTCAGTCTATAAGCAGTCCTGCTGGCAGAGGGATCCAGTGGGAAATATTCCCATTTGTGCCTCTGTGGATCCTGAAATGGCCCTATGTTTTACTCTATCCCCTCCCAGCCATGGCCAGGGAGCACTTCTAACTACTCAGGGACCTGGCAGAAGACATGCTTATCTATGACTCCAGAGGCGGGGCTAAAGATCTCAGTCTTGGCTATGGACCCTGAAGCAGCCCTGGGATTCATTTATAGGCTGTCCCAAACATGGTCAGGGGTGAGTCCTGCATGCCATGGAACCCACCCACTGACACAGTAGGAATACTCTCAGGGACCCAGCAGAAGCCAAATCTGTCTACATATATGGTAACAGACATCACCCCCACCCCCATCTAAGGACCCAACTGTGTACCCTGAAGTAGACGCTTACCCAAGTGCCATCCTCCTGAACATAGTCCTGGAAGCAGTCTCATCCACCTAGGGACTAGATAGGATCCACACCCATCTGAGCTGCTGGTAACATGCCCATCACCTACAGACCCCACTACAGACCCAGCAACAGCCTCATAACATAACTCAGCTCCAACCCAGCATTACTATGGTTTCAGGTGTAATTCCATCAGCCCAAGGAACCAACACAAGAAGGTATTTATCCTGACAAAACCAGTCTGTAAAGACTGTAAGAGGTGTTTTTCAAATGCACAGACATCAGAACAAAGCTAAATGGATCACAAAGAATCAGGCCAATATGACACCACCAAAGAAAATGAATAAAGCTCCAGTAGTCAGCCCCAATTAAACAAGTATCTGTAAGTTGCCTTACAAAGAACTCAAAATAATCATCTTAAGGAAAATCATGAAATGCAAGAGAATACAGATAAGCAGCTAAATGAAATTAGGAAAACAATGCATGAGCAAAATAAGAAGTTTAATAAAGAAATAGAAACCATAAAAAAAAAAAAGAGCCAAACAGAAATCCTAGGGCTAAAGAATACAATGAATAGGCCTGACAAATTCTACAGAGCTTCAACACAGACTTGACTATACAGAAGAAAGAATCAGCAAACTTGAAGACAAGTTATTTGAAATTAGTTATTTAGAAGAAGAAGAACAACAAAAGAGAATTAAAAAGAGTGAAGGAAGCCTACATGAATTATGACACATCACCAAGTGAATACATATTCACATTGTAGGAGTCCAAGAAGAAAGCTAGAGAAGAAAAGGGGAGGAAAGTTAATTTAAAGAAATAATAAGTCTCACCCCCTCATACTCACACAGACAAGAAAACATTTATTTAAAAAATTAATATCAAGACATAATAGCTGAGAACTTCCCAAATCTTGGGAGAGATATGGACATCCAGGTACAGGAAGCTAGGACCCTATCATGATCAACCCAAAGATTGTCTCAAGAAACATTATAATGAAACTACTCAAATACAAACAGAGAATCTTAAAAGTAGCAAGAGGAAAATGATTAATTACATACATGGGAATTCCCATAAGGCTATCAGTGGATTTTTCTGCAGAAACCTTACAGTACAGAGAGAATGGGAAGATATATTCAGAGTTCTGGTAGTTGGGAGTGGGAATAAAATGGCCAACCAAGAATACTATAACTGGCAAAAACAAAACAAAAACAAAAAAAACTGTCTTTCAGAAATGAAGGAAAGATAAAAACATTCTCAGACAAACAAAAACTAAGGGAATTCATCATTAATAGAACTGCCTTAAAGAAATGCTAAAAGGGAATCCTTCAGATGGAAACAAAAGGACACTAAGTAACAAGATGAAAACATAGAAAAGTATGAAACTAACTGATAAAGGTAAATATATATCCAAATTCAGAATACTCTACTACTTTAATGGTGGTGTGTAAATCACTTGTATCTGTAATAAAAATTAAAAGACAATAGTATTAAAAATATAGCTACAATAATTTAATGTATATACAATATAAGAAGATGTAAAGTATAACATCAATAGCACAAAATGTAAGGGGAGAGAATTAAAAGTGTAGAGCTTTTGAATGCCTTTGAAGGTAGGTTGTTAAAAGCTTAAAATAGACTATTATATCTATAAGATGTTCTGTGCAAGCTTCATGGCAACCACAAAGAAAAAAACCTCAGTAGATACATAAAAGATAAAGGCAAAGGAATTAAAGCATATCACTAAAAAAAATCATAAAGGAAGGCAGCAAGAGAAGAAAAGGGAACAAAAGAACTAAAAAAAGTCAGAAAACAAAGATCAAAATGGAAATTATAAGGTCTTACCCATGAATAATTACTTTTACTTTAACATAAAATGGATTAAATTCTCCAATCAAAATACACAGAGCATTCTTTATTTCTGCCTTTATGTTGACAGTGTTGAAACAGGGTGAATAACTAAGGCTTTTTTTTTTTTTTTTTTTTCCTAGTAAGCTGTCTCATGATGTTTTCTTTGGAATTACTGGAAAAGTTCAAAAAAACATTCTACATGCTGTATCAAGTTTGATGTACTTTCCATCTCATCAAAAACAAAAACACAGACTGCATTTTGTATCTTTGTAATCCCTAAATACAGAAGTAATTTTCTTCTTTCCTGACTTTGACATTATAGCTATAATGCTCTAATTTTGATTTTTACAAATCCTTTGGGTCTAATTTTGTGAGCCCACCTATAGCACTGGATTAAAATGTCTGCATCATTGATTTAGTTATCCAGTGAATTTAAAACTGTTGTAATAGTGTAAACCAACCCATGACAGTTTTTTGTATATGTTGAAGAATTGTATTGTTCAGTTTTCATGATTATTATGTAAGGAAAATTGATTATACATATTCTGTGCTGTCCCAGACCATGTTAATTATACTTACGATGTATTTTGGTTCCACATCACAATGATTTGTCCCCAATGATCTTTTATGCTTTCTAGGCACATATTTTGTTGTTGTTGTTTCTGTCTCCCTTTGCGTTATATTGCTTTGACAACTATAATTTGAATCAGATATAAAAGAGGTCCAGAATAAAATATATTTTATATTATATTGGCTGTGTATATATATAAAACCTTGGATATCTATGTAGTTTGCATAGACTATTTAGTAAAATGAAGAGAGAAGGATGCTCTTCCTTATTTACAATTTCTTGTTTAAATTTTAATTGCATGAATGCCTCCATTGTTCTATTGTAGAATAAATGTTTTAGCTCTGAGTAAAAAAAGACGCAGAGTGGCTGAATGCAGGGAGGGGGAAAGAGAGACAGAGAGAGAGACAGATCTAATAATATGTTACCTAAAAGAGACTCACTTTAGCTTTTAGGACACATATAGGCTGAAAGAAAGGAATAGAAACATATATTTATGCAATTGGCAACCAAAAAAGAGAAGAATGAGCAATATTTATAAAAGATATAACAGACTTTTAGTCAATATTGGTCACAAGAAACCAAGAAGGTCACTATATAGCGATAAAAGGGGAAATTCATCAAGAGGATATAACAATTGTAAATGTATATGCACCCTACATCAAAGCACCTAAATATTTAAACCAAATATTAACAGAACTGAAGGGAGTAATAGACAACAATACAATAATAGTAGGGGACTTTAATGCCCCATTTTCAACATTAGATAGATCATCCAGACAGAAAATCAATAAGAAAATAGCAGACTTGAATAACACTTTAGCCCAAATTCACCTAAAAGACAGATACTGAACATTTCATCCAACAGCACCAAGATACTCATTCTTCTCAAGTGCACACAGAACATTCTCTTGGATAAATCATAAACAAGTCTTAACAAAATTAAGAATTTTGAAATCATATCAAGTATCTTTTTCTGACTACAATGGCATGAAACTAGAAATCAATAACAGGAGGAAAACTGGAAAATCCACAAACATGAGGAAATTAACACACTAGTGAACAACCAATGGGTCAAGGAAGAAATCAAAAGGGAAATTAGAAAGTATCTTAAGATAATAAAAAATGGTAACAATGTACCAAAATGTAGCAAAAGGAGTTCTAAGAGGGAAGTTTATCATGATAAATGCGTACGGTAAGAAAAAGAAAAATATCTCAAAAAAAAACAATCTAACTTTACACCTCAAAGAACTAGAAACAGAATAAAATAGGCTCAAAGTTATCAGAAGAAAGGAAATAAAGATTAGAGCAGAAATACATGAAATAGAGACTAGAAAGACAATGGAAAAAATCAATTGAAGAGTTGGGTGGTTTTTTTTTTTTAAGAAAAGATACACAAAATTGACACATCTTTATCTAAAATAACCAAGGAAAAAGGGAGGATTCAAATAAACAAAATTATAAATGAAGTAGAAGACATTACAACAGATACCACATAAGAGACTGCTTTGAAAAATAATACACCAACAAATTGAATGAACTAGAAGATGAACAAATTCTTAGACTCATACAACCAACCAAGACTAAATCTTGAAGAAATAGAAAATCTGAACAGATCAAGAATGACTAAGGAAATTGAAGCAGTAATCATAAACTTTCCAACACAAAAAAGCCCAGGACCAGATGGTTTCACTAGTGAGTTCTATTAAATATTTAAAGAAGAACTCTTGCCAATTCTTCTCAAACACTTCCAAAAAAAAAAAAAATGAAGAGGAGGAAACACACCCAAATACATTTTATGAGACTAACATTACCCTAATAAACAAGAACAATATAAGAAAATAAAACTGCAGGCCAAAATTCCTAATGAATATAGATTCAGAAATCAGCAACAAAATATTAGAAAACTGAATTTAACAGCACATTTAAAAGGATCATACAACATGATCAAGCGAGATTTATATCTGAGATGCAAGGGTGGTTGAACATACCAAAATAAATAAATATGATACATATACCACATTAATAAAGTGAAAGATAAAAATCATACGGTCCTTTCAATAGATGCAATAAAACATTTGACAAAATTAACAATCTTTCATGAAAAAACTCTCAACAAATTGAGTATAGAAGGAACATACCTCAACATAATAAAGGCCATTATGACAAACCTAAATTGATGTCATACAAGAGTGTCCACACTCACCACTCCTATTCAACATAGTACTGGAAGACCTAGCCAGAGCAATGAAGCAAGTATAAGAAATAAAAGGCATCCAAATTGGAAGGAAGTAAAATTGTCTGTTGACAAGTCACATGATCTTCTGTATGGGAAACCCTAATGACTCCACACCTAAAAACTGTTAGAATAAAATAATTCACTGAAGTTGCAGGATACAAAATCAACATTCAAAAATCAGTTGCATTTCTATGTACTAACAATGAACTATCAGAAGGAGAAATAAATCAATTCTATTTACAATAGCATATAAACAATAAAATACTGAGGAATAAATTTAATCAAGGAGGTGAAAATCTATACACTGAAACTATCAGACATTGATAAAAGAAATTGAACAGGACACAGATAAATGGAAAGATATCCTTTGTTCGTGGATCAGAAGAATTAATATTATTATTTTTTCATTTAATTAATTTATTTTTGTTAAAGATGTTTCTCCTTTTTGCCCCATTGACATCCACCTCCCATTCCTGCCCCCCACCCAACATTGTTGTCTATGTCCATTGGTTATGCTTATATGCATAAGTGTTTTGGTTTATCTCTCCCATTCCCCACCACCACCACCACCTCCTCTGAAGTTTGTCAGTCTGAACCCTGCTTCTATGTCTCTGGTTCTATTTTGTTCATCACCTTATTTTGTTCAGTATATTTCACAAATGAGTGAGATTATATGATACTTGTCTTTCTCTGATTGGCTTATTTTGCTTAGCATAGCATTCTCCAGGTCCCTGCATGTCATTTCAAAGGATAAGAGATCTTTCTTTCTTATAATTGCATAGTATTCCATTGTGTATATGTACCACAACTTTTTTATCCACTCATCTATTGATAGACACTTGGGCTGTTCCCAGATCTTAGCAATTATAAATAGTACTGCTATGAAAATAGGGATGCATATACTTTTTCTTAATGGTGTTTCAGGCTTCTTAGAATATATTCTTAGAAGTGGGATCACTGGGTCAAATGGCAGTTCAATTTTTAATATTTTGAGGTAACACCATATTGTTTTCTATAGTGGCTGTACCAGTCTGCATTCCCACCAGCAATGTACTAGAGTCCCCTTTTTTCCACACCCTTGCCAACACTTGTTGTTTGATGATTTGTTGATGGCAGCCATTCTGGCAGGTGTGAGAGGATACTTCACAGTTGTTTTAATTTGCATCTCTCTGATGATTACTGATGTTCAGCATTTTTTCATGTCTCTTGTCCATTTGTATGTCCTGTTTGGAGAGGTGTCTATTTAGGTCCTCTGACCACTTTATAATTGGGTTCTTTGTCTTCCTTTTGTTGAGTTGTATGGGCACTCTATATATTTTGGAAATTAACCCCTTATCTAATGTATCATTGGCAATTATGCTCTCCCATATAGTGGGTTCCCTTTCCTGTTTGATGCTTTTCTTTTGATGTACAGAAGCTTTTTAGCTCGATGGAGCCCCATGTATTAATTTTTCCTTTGTTTCTCTTGCCTTTGGCATTGTATCAGTGAAAATTCTGCTGTGTGTGATGTCTGAAATTTTGTTGCCTACATTTTCTTCTAGGATTTTTATGGATTCAGGAGTCAAATTTAAGTCTTTTATCCATTTTGAGTTTATTCTTGTGTATGGTGCAAGTTGGTGGTCTAGTTTTATTTTTTTGCTTGTAGCTGCCCAATTTTCCCAGCACCATTTATTAAAGAGGCTGTCTTTACTCCATTGTATACTCTTGCCACTTTTGTCAAATATTAATTGAGCATAATGTCTTGGGTCAATATCTGTGTTCTTTGTTCTGTTCCATTTATTTATATGCCAGTTCTGGTGCCAGTACCAGGCTGTTTCGATTGCAATGGCTTTGTAGTATAACCTGATATCCGGTATTGTGATCCCTCCTACGTTGTTCTTCTTTTTCAAGATTTCTGAAGCTATTTGGGGTCTTTTATGGTTCCATATAAACTTCTGGAGTGTTTGTTCCAGTTCTGTGAAATATGTCAAACATTCAAAGAAGAACTATCACCTATTCTCCTCAAATTATTCCGAAAAATTCAAGAAGAAGGAAGATTTCCAAGCTCTTTTTATGAGGCCAGCATAATCCTAATCCCAAAACTAGGTCAAGAGACTACAAAGAAAGAGAATTATAGGCCAATAGCCCTGATGAACATAGATGCCAATATCCTCAACAAAATCTTAGCAAATTGAATCCAGCAATATATTAAAAAAGGTATATACCATGATCAGTTGGGATTTATCCCAGGGATGCAAGGCTGGTACAATACTCATTAATTGATAAATGTGATACACCACATAAACAAAATGAAAGATAAAAATCATGTGATTACATCAACAGACGCTGAAAAAGCATTTGACAAAATCCAGCATCCATTTTTGATAAGAACTCTCAACAAAGTGTAAATAGAAGGACCATATCTCAACATAATAGTCATTCATGACAAACCTACAGCCAACATCATATTCAATGGGCAAAAACTAAAAGCATTTCCCTTAAGAACAGGAACAAGACAGGGATGTCCACTTTCACCACTCTTATTT
The DNA here is from genome assembly GCA_030848825.1 of Tadarida brasiliensis. Classification (NCBI taxonomy): domain Eukaryota; kingdom Metazoa; phylum Chordata; class Mammalia; order Chiroptera; family Molossidae; genus Tadarida; species Tadarida brasiliensis. The sequence continues at coordinate 43,296,985 of CM061280.1, forward strand.
AACATAGTACTGGAAGTCTTAGCCACAGCAATCAGAGAGGAAGTGAAGATAAAAGGGATCCAAATTGGAAAGGAAGAAGTGAAAATGTCATTATTTGCAGATGACATGGTATTGTACATAGAAAACCCTAAGAACTCCATAAAAAAACTAATGGATTGACTTCCAGTCAAGATGGTGGCATAGGCAAAGGCGGTACTTGCCTCCTCCCACAACCACATCAAAATTACAACTAAGCTACAGCACAAACCATCATTAAGAACTGCCTAAAATCGAGCTGAATGGAAGTCCTACAACTATGAAATTAAAGAGGAAGCCACATCGAGACTGGTAGGAGGGGCAGAGGCACGGACCTGCTGGTCCCACACCCAAGTGTGGTGGATAAAAATCAGGAGGACACCTCAGCTGTGAAGGTACTCCCTGAGGAGTGAGGGGTCCCTGTCCCACAGCAGGCACCCAGCTCAGGGTTCCAGTGCCAGGAAGAGAAGTCCCCATAACTTCTGGCGGTAAAAACCAGCAGGAACTGAGTCTGAGGAAGGCTGAGGCTTCTGGAGCCCCAGGCAGCTCCTCTTAAAGGGCCTACTTATGGACTTACTCGGACTTCCTCCCTCTAAGCTTGGAGGGGAGGCAGCTTGAAAGGCACCAGAGACATGCAGGGAAGAACTGAGCTGTTTGGCCTTGGGACTAGGGCTGGAGAGGCAGCTTTCTCTCAAACAGACATGCTGGCAGAGGCTGATGTTCCTTTGGTGAGCCCTTTCCTGGGGTGGCAGATGACCCCATATCTTGGATTTCAGCAACCTCCCTCACACTGTTTGCCCCACCCTGGTGATTCCCTGAATCCCTGCCCCACCCAGCTTTCAGGCCCACCCAAGCTGTTTCCAAAGACTTTACCATAGGATTGATCTATCTTGGATCCTGCTTCATATTTTCTAAAATCTCTCAAACAAGCAGCATCTGGTCTCAGTGAGACTCATACCTCTCGTTAAGTGTCCCCAGTCCTGGCACCAGAGGCAGCCAGACTTGGTTCACAACTTTGCTTTTCCTGGCACCTCTAAGCCCAGCACAAGAAGCAGCCATCTGCAGATCACTTTGTAGCTTATGCTGGGTGGCCCCAGGTAGAACACAGGCAGTGGCTGACCTTGCCTCAGAGCCAGCACACCCAGCGTACAGCTTTAGACCACATTGAAGCACCACCACCCAATCACCTCCACAAGTGACACACTCAATGAGTGGACTCAGTGGATACCAGAGCCATGCTGAAGTAAGTCTTGTTCTGTGTGTTGGGCCACTACACAGTTGATCCTCCAAGGGAGTCAGAGGCCAGTGGTCAGTGGTCACAGCCAGTCCTTGCAGGAGATCAGCCTCAGTAAATAGTTCCCATTGATGTGCCAACAGCAATCAAGACTCAATTACAACAGAAGGGTGTACAGTCCACACTAAGGGTGCACCTTGAGGGTCCAGCTGGGCTGATCTGGGTGGCTGTGCCACTGGATTCTACAAGACATCTACAACAATAGGCCATTCTATGAAGCCTAGGAGACTTAGCAACTCTACCTAATGCATAGAAACAATCACAGGGAAGCAGCCAAAATGAGAAGACAAAGAAATATGTACCAAATAAAAGAAAAGAACAAAACTCCAGGAAAAGAACGAAACAAAATGGAGATAAGCCATCAATCAGAAGCAGAGTTCAAAACACTGGTTATAAGGTTACTCAAGGAACTTAGTGACACATTCAAAAACTTAGTGAGACCTTCAAGGAACTTAAGGAGACCTCCAAGGAACTCAGTGAGAACATTAACAAGATAAAAAAGGACCAGTCAGAAATGAAGGATGCATTAACTGAAATAAAGTATAATTTACAGGGCATCAATAGTAGAGTAGGTAAAGCCAAGAAGCAAACCATCGATTTGGAATATAAGGAAGCAAAAAACACCCAATCAGAACAGCAAAATGAAAAAAAGAGTCCCAAAAAATGAGGTTAGATTAATGAAATAGACCCAGAGACATAGAAAGGAGTATGGTTCAGACTGACAAACCTCAGAGTAGGGGGACAAGGGGGATGGATGAGATGAACCAATGAACTTATATGCATGTATGCATAACCAATGGACATAGACAACAATGCTGGGGGGGGTGGGGGCAGATGGGGAGGTAGGTGTCTAGGGGGGGAAAGGAGAAACATCTGTAACAAAAATAAATTAAGAAAAATTGGAAAAAAATGAGGATAGTGTAAAGAGCCTCTGGGACAGTTTCAAGCGTGCCAACATTCGCATCATAGGGGTGCCAGAAGGAGAAGAGGGAGAACAAGAAATTGAAAACCTATTTGAAACAATAATGATAGAAAACTTACCTAACTTGGTGAAGGAAACAGACATACAAGTCCAGGAAGCACAGAGAGTCTCAAAGAAGATGAACCCAAAGAAGTCCACACCAAGGCACATCATCATCAAAATGCCAAAGGTTAAATACAAAGAGAGAATCTTGAAAGCAGCAAGAGAAAAGCAGTTCGTTACTACAAAGGAGCTCACATAAGACTGTCAGCTGATTTCTCAAAAGAAACTTTGCAGGCCAGAAAGGAGTGGCAAGAGATATTCAAGGTAATGAAAAGGAAGAACCTACAACCAAGATTACTCTATCCTGCAAAGCTATCATTTAGAATCGATGGACATATGAAGAGTTTCCCAGACAAGAAAAAGCTAAAGGGGTTCATCACCACCAAACCAGTATTATATGAAATGTTGAAGAGTCTTCTTGAAAGAGAAGAAGAACAAAAATATGAACAATAAAATGGCAATTAATACATATCTATCAACAATTGAATCTACAAACAAAATGAGCAAGAAGAACAGAAACAGATTTATAGATACAGAGAACTTTTTGTTGCTTGCCAGATAGGTGGGGGCTGGAGGGATGGGTGAAAAAGATGAAGGGATTAAGAAGTACAAATTGGTTGTTAGACTGATGAACCTCAAAGGGAAGGGGGGAGGGAGGACAGGATGAGATAAACCAAAGATTTCTGTGCATATATGCATAACCAATGGACACTAACAATAGTGTGAGGAAGGCAGGAGGGGGGCGGGATTGGGGAGGAGGGGGTTAATGGGAAAAAACAGGGGACATCTGTAATACATTCAACAATAAAGCTGAATTTTAAAAATACTATTAGATTTAATAAATAAATTTAGCAAAGTAGCAGGATACAAAATCAACATCCAGAAATCATTGGCATTTTTATATACCAATAATGAACACCTAGAAAGATAAAGTAAAAAAGAAATCCCATTTACCACTGCAACAAAAAAATTAAGATACCTAGGAATAAACTTGACGAAAGAAGTAAGGACAAACTACAGGACGTTGAAAAAAGGAACAGAGGAAGATATAAAAAAGTGGAAGCATATACTTTGTTCATAGATTGGAAGAATTAACATCATTAAAATGTCCGTACTACCCAAAGCAATCTATAGATTTAATGCAATCCCCATTAAAATACCAATGAGAATTAATATTATTAAAATGTCTATAACTGCCCGGCTGCTGTGGCTTAGTGGATTGAGTGTCGTTCCATGGACTGAGAGGTCCAGGTTCGATTCTCAGTCAGAGCACATGCCCGGGTTGCAGGCTCGATCTCCAGTATGGGGCATGCAGGAAGGCAGCTGATCGATGTTTCTCTCACATCAATATTGCTATCTCTCTCTCCCTTCCTTTCTCTCTTAAAAATCAATAAAAAAACCATATTTAAAAATGTCCATACTACCTAAAGCTATCTACAGATTCAATACAATCCCTATTAAAATTCCATTGGCATTTTTCACAGAAATAGGAAAAAAATCCTAAAATTTGTATGAAATCACAAAAGACCACTAACAGTTAAAGGAATCTTGAGTAAAAACAAGCTGGAGGCAGGATACTTCTGGATTACAAAGTATATTAGAAAGCTATGGTAATCAAAACAGTATGGTACTGGAATAAAAACAAGAAACACAGACCAATGGTACTAGTATAATAACAAGCACATAGACCAGTGGAGCAGAATAAAGACCCTTGAAATAAATTCACTCATATATGGTTTCTTTTTTTTTTTTTTAATATGATTACTATTCTGAGGGACTGATAGATTATAAATGTGACTTCTGTTTATAAGGATTCATTAGGGGACTTGAAGAATTTCAAATCTGAGAGATTCACTTCCATCTCAAAAATAACGAGTAACAAACTAAAGAGAAACTCTAGTGTATGACACATGGAAATATTCTTGTCTACTTTTAGTGTAAAGTTAACACCTGACCCAGAGGAAAGCCCAAGAAATAACTATAAAGGGCACAATGTGACTACCTTCAATAGGAAATGGTCCCCAGCGGTTTCTTTTACAGACATGTGTTACTTAGATTGCACAACAGGACTCAAACATGTTCTCAGGAAGGCTAACCTCCAATCCCAGGAACTGGCCACCAATGTTTAGGTATTGTTTCTGTCTTCTAAGACAACCAATGAGCCAAGTCCCAAGGCCAATTACCTTAGCAGTGATTTATTCACAGTTCTCTGGCATTGATTTTGCTTCCAGGACTCCCATCATCCTTAGCATTTTATCTGACAGAACACAGTTGCCCTTAATATATATTCCAGTAAAGTACTCTTAACACCCCTAACCCCACCATCTCACCAACAAACCACCACTACTTCAGATTTTCCCAGATATCATTATTTGTGACTTAAAGCATGGCTCTCTGATCCATATAAACTCGAAAGCCCACAGAAAACCACCACCAGTATAGACAGGTAAGTCCTGAGTAAGAGGACTCAGAAAAATAAGATGAGGCTCTTTGTTTATTTTGGAAGAACAAGAGTTCACACCAAAGACTCTTAAACAAACCTCATGCTGGGAAGGCTCTCAACAGCTTTTAAAACTGTTCACTTTCACTTTGGCCCCCCGCCCCCACCTTCCACCACATAAGGATCTCAAAAATATTTTAGCTAACAGATGATGTCATTTCTGAGAAGCAGTGACATTTGAACACAGCGGGTTTTATTTAATTTTTAAAAAATAATTTAATGTTTTCCAATGTTCTTGGCCCCCTAGCAGCAAAAGAAAACAGAAGGCTAATAGCAAATACTTATACCATCAAGAGGTTCACTAATGAATTGATGCTATTTCTACCAACCCCTCAGCTTTTATTTCTTGGCACAACATCTGAAAAATACCAAAATATTATGACCTCAGAAAGGAAATTATACTTCTTTACTTTTTAAAAGTGAGTTATATGTGGGTTTCTCCCATACCCTTTAGATTTTTCTCCAACATAAAGGTTCTCATTATCAAAAGCCATATGTTTTGTGAGTCATGTCAATGTCATTGACTCTTGTTTCTTTCATCTCTTCATATATCTCACAAGAGACACTGAAAATCAAATGGTTCCTGTGAAGAGCTATCCCCAGGCAAAATTGTGAAGTGGAGAAAGTTTATCTTCTCTTCTTTTTCACTCCCTTTGTACCATCTTCAAAACCCAAAAGAACAACTTACTATTGTTTGTAATTCAGTTCCCCAGGCATGCTATGAGAGAAGCTGAAATCATAGCATGTTCTACTCTGCCTCCTCCTAAGAAAGTCCTGGTTCCATATGCATCTTCTGAAACACATCCCAAAGGCAAATATGCAGATTGAGGAATTTTAGAGATCTCCAACTTTGTAGGGAATGTAATTTTGGAACACCTGCCTCCCTGCATGGAGAGTCTAAGGGTAAAACATATGTGAGTCAATGCCACTAGCCTGGCTAGGAGCAGCCCAGTTATTACTAAATTTAAAGAGGTTCACACTGCTAGAAATTTTAATGAAGTGAAACACAAAATTGTCTTGGAAGCAGGGTGTTGATGTTAAAATGGTAGTAATAGAAACAGAAGTAACACAGCCTAGAGGTTAAGAGCACAAGCTCTGGAGCCAGACAGATGTTCAACTACCAACTCTACCACTTACCATGTGATCTTTGGTAATTTATTCCAGTTCCTTGAATTCACATTTTCTGACCTATAAAATAAAGATAATTTACTTCACAGCAATATTACAAGAATTGAGAAAATAGATAGGTACCAAGTGCCTGGAACTCAATAAATGGGAATTATTCCACTTCCTGGTGGAATTATCTAGGTTAAGTTACTTAACTACTGGGTCCATTTCTTTATATATAAAATGAAATAAATAATAGATATTCTGACTATCTTATGATTCTCATAAATAAAAAATGAGAAAATCAATGTGAAAAGGCTTTGTAGCCCTGGCCAGGTGACTCAATTGGTTGGAGCATCCTCCCATACCCTAAAAGGTTGTGGGTTCAATCCCTGGTTAGGGCGCATACAGGAGGCAACCAATCGATGTTTCTCTCTCATATAGATCTCTCTCTCTCTCTCTCTCTCTCTCTCTCTCTCTCTCTTTCTCTCTCCCTTCTTCTTGCTCTAAAAAAATCAATAAAAACATATCCTCATGTGAAGATTTAAAAAAAGAGGCTTTGATTTGCATCTCTCTGATGATTAGTGATGTTGGGCATTTCTTCATATGTCTCTTAGCCATTTGTATGTCCTTTTTGGAGAGGTGTCTATTTAGTTCCTCTGCCCATTTTTTAATTGGGTTCTTTGTCTTCCTTTTGTTGAGTTGTATGAGCACTCTATATATTTTGGAGATTAACCCCTTATCTGATGTATCATTGGCAATTATGCTCTCCCATAGAGTGGGTTCCCTATCTGTTTTGATGGTTGTTTCTTTTGCTGTGCAGAAGCTTTTGAGTTTGATGTAGTGCCATGTGTTCATTTTTCCCTTTGTTTCTGTTGCCTTAGGTGACAGTTGCCTATGTATCAGTGAAGATTCTGCTGCATATGATTTCCGAAATTTTGTTGCCTAAATTTTCTTCTAGGATTTTTATGGATTCACGAGTCACATTTAAGTCTTTTATCCATTTTGAGTTTATTCTTGTGTATGGTGTAAGTTGATGGTCTAGTTTCATTTTTTTGCATGTAGCTGTCCAATTTTCCCAACACCATTTATTAAAGAGGCTGTCTTTACTCCATTGTATGCTCTTGCCACCTTTGTCAAATATTAATTGAGCATAATGTCTTGGGTCAATTTCCAGATTCTCTGTTCTGTTCCACTGGTCTATATGTCTGTTCTTGTGCCAGTTCCAGGCTGTTTTGATTACAGTAGCTTTGTAGTATAACCTGATATCCGGTATTGTGATCCCACCTACTTTGTCCTTCTTTTTCAAGATTGCTGTGGCTATTCGGGGTCTTTTTTGGTTTCATATGAACTTTTGAAATATTTGTTCTAGTTCTGTGAAATATGTCACTGGTATTTTGATGGGGATTGCATTGAATCTATAGATTGCTTTGGGTAATATGGACATTTTAATGATGTTAATTCTTCCAATCCATGAACAAGGTATGTACTTCCACTTTTTTACATCTTCCTCTATTTCTTTTTTCAATGTCCTGTAGTTTTCTGCAAATAGGTCCTTTACTTCTTTGGTTAAGTTTACTCCTAGGTATCTTAATTTTTTTGCCGCGATGGTAAATGGAACCTCACACCTGTCAGAATGGCCACCATCAACAAATCATCAAACAACAAGTGTTGGCCAGGGTGTGGAAAAAAGGGGACTCCAGTACACTGCTGGTGGGAATGCAGACTGGTGCAGCCACTGTGGAAAACACTATGGTGTTACCTCAAAAAATTAAAAATTGAATTGCCATTTGACCCAGTGATCCCACTTCTAGGAATATACCCTAAGAAGCCTGAAACACCAACCAGAAAGAATACATGTACCCCCATTTTCATAGCAGCACTATTTACAATAGCTAAGATCTGGAAACAGCCCAAGTGTCCATCAGTGGATGAATGGATAAAAAAGCAGTGGTACATATACACAATGGAGTACTATGCAGCTGTAAGAAAGAAAGATCTCTTATCCTTTGAGACGACATGGAGGGACCTGGATAGTATTATCCTAAGCGAAACAAGCCAAGCAGAGAAAGACAAATATCACATGATCTCACTTATTTGTGGAATATAATGAACATAACAGTCTGAGGAACAAGGTAGACACAGAGATGTGAAGTAGGATATAGACCTACACCCCTCAGAAGAGGGGGTGGGGGGGAGGGAAGAGATAAAGCACAGAACTTATGCGCATGTATGCATAACTGATGGACATGGACAACAAAGCTGGGGATGGGGTGGGGGGATGGGGAGGAGGGTGTCAATGGGAAAAAAGGAGAAACATCTGTAACAAAAATAAATTAATAAAAAATAAGTGAATACATAAAAATAAATAAATAATAAAATATAGATCTATTTGTCTCCAAAAAATAAAAAAATTAAAAAAATTTAAAAGATTAAAAAAGAGGCTTTGTAAAGCTAAATGCAATAAACAAACTAAAGGCTCAGTTATCAACAATGTAAATTTATAATCTGAGAACACCTATGATCTAAATAAAAGTTAGGGCCTAATTGATTTCATGCCCTTGTTACTGGATGCGTAGATTAGGTATAACCTGTTGCTAAATCTAGTCATAAAATCCATCCTAAATAATTCTCTTGCTAGCCCCACTCAGTCTCCCTTTGTTAGTCCAGCATTAAGACTTTTTACCCTATTTGGTCTTGGCTTCTGCACAACAACCTTATGAATTTAGGTACCTTTACCTACTGATTTTAGCATCTGGATTTTTCACAATACTCACTTTAAGTCAACAAAATTTACAGCATCTGAATCTGTTTCTACCTAAGTTTCCAGACTTTTTCTTCTTTTTTATTATCTCTCCTGGTTCCTATATTGCTTAAAATGTTATCCATGTGTCTTTGTTGGGAGTAGTTGGGCTATCTATTTGAACTCCATATGGGAAGACTACCATGTGATCTTGCAATCATTTAGAATAAACTTGCCTTTATTAACAGTTACAAATTCTCCCTGGGTACAGTACATTCTTATGGGGAATACTGTACAGCACACTCCCTTAGGGTTTGGGTAGCAAGATTTCAGATTCATTCATTACTGATGAGGTAAGGAGCAGCTGGGATCTCAGCTAAAGATACACGCTTAAGATCTTTCTATGGACAACATACTTCTTTGGCCTATTGCCAAGGCTGAGGGTAGATGGAGAAGGCCCAATCACATATATTGGAATGGAATGGAGAAATGGAATCTTGAGAAAACTATAAAGTGAACCCATTTAGCCTTAAATGTATTTGTCCATTTCAGGCAATAGAAAACTTAATGCAATTATTATAGTGCCTGGCATATAATGGATAGTCAACCACATGTTTGATAAAGAAATTAATTACCTACTGAGTTTCTAAGATCATATCTAGATAAGAATTTCAAAGGGGCATTTTTTTTGTTATATCTTCCAAGCACATTAATTCTCCTGAATTATTTCAGTAACAAACACCATGGGAGATTATTGATGTAGCACAAAAGGTATTGGGATGTTCTAACAGTCTTAGGCTTTACTAATAAATCAAAACTGAATTGAAGACTTATGATGAGCAATGATGGTGACTGAAAGACTGATGGATGATTTTTTAGCCAGAAAATACAGCCTTATTTTCCTAGAAGAAACTGCAAGTCATGAGAAGCACTAACTCTTTTTCCTCAGTTAACCATGATATTATTTTGTAAATGATATGTAATAGCATAACTATGCATGAAAGATTTTGAGAGTCCCCCAAATTTGTCATAGAAAGTGTCAAATTTTCATCATTTTTTAAGTTTAGTGACAAAAAGAAACAGATACATCTCATTTGAGTTGTTCCCTGTCAGTTTAAAACTCAAGACCCTTTTGTGTCCTTAGGCAGACAGAAAATACAATGCCATTGTTTAGCATAAAACCTGGGCAGTGGATGGGGGATGAGCCAAGGGCAGGCTTCTCACCAGAGGTCAGAAATTGTCTTCTAGTTCCTTGTATGTTTATTTCCAAATTCTGTTAATTTTACACAAGTTTCTACACTTTATTCATCTTTTCCTTTCTTTTTGTTCTACTTCATGCATTGAACACTGTGAGGATGTGATTTAATAGAAATACTGAACTATAAAGTTTTTCTAGAGTGGATCCAATAGAAATCAAAACTATTAATAGTGCCTGTTTCAATGATGGTTATATTAAACATTTTTTTCTTTTATAAAAATCTGTGCATTTTCTGCCACAAATCTGGGTTTATAATGACATCACTGGTTAGATGACTTTAAGGTAAAGAAAACATGTCTCTAGGGAAAAAAATATTTCTTTAAGTATAAATAATTTAAGTGTTGGTGCCAGTAAATATCTTTAGGAGACAGTGGGGCAAGAACACAGGGAAGGGGAGGCAGCCAATGAGGTATGTCTAGTCAAGTTATTAATATAGGCAATTGTAACTTAATCCCATTGGGAACATCTGGGACCAACAGAGAACACACTGCTGTTGGAGCAGGAGAATATATGCACCAACTATCAGTCATCAGTGATTGACTACTGCTCCTAGGGAGCATTAATTTCCTACCAGTGCCATTCCTGCTAGCAGAGAACACGTCCACAGCTTGGGATAATGCCTCAGGCATAGACACAGATCTTAAGGATGAGAATCATACAGATTGAGGGGAAACGGTGGAGTATCAACAACATTTGCAATGGTAGCCAAAACTTAGTAAACACCAAATATTTTGCTAGGCTTTTATATAACATTATTTTCATCACACTCTCACAATAACTCTGGTAATATTTTTTTTTGTTTTATTTTGTTTTGTTTTAACTGATGGAATCTCGTAGCTATGAGAACTGAGAGGCAAATCCATAACCCGCTAACTTAAACATTCATGATCGTTCTATTACATTACGCTGTTTATAAAGAGGTAATCATTTAAAATTATCATTTTAATTGTGCCTATTGAAACCATTATTAAATAATTTTGCTTTTCCTGTGTCTCTTTTTGCTGAGAGTGAGGGAATGTATCCCCCAAAATACAAATTGTATCAGAGAAAATAGAAGAATTATCCAAACATAATCCACAATGTAAACATGGGATAATATGTTATTTCGAATGGGAATATTACTTCAACAATGATTAAGAGGTTTCTAACATAAATTCCAAGCATATAAAATACTATAATTAACATTTGCCTCCTTTGCCTCCATAATTCTGAAGAACTACTTCTTTTGGACTTCATTAAGGTAAGTCAGAGAAAAGCACTGTGATTCTTGTGAGTCATAAGGCAGGAGGTGGTCTAGGTAAAATATCTTAACAAAAACCAGGACAACACAGGTAAAATGATTTTAAAAACAGAAGAATGAATTTAAATAATGATTAGTAACAAGTTTCCAATAAACAAGTTGAGTGTTAAGACTGAATATAACAAATCTTCACAACTGTGTACAAAGACAGATAAATTATAAAACATGCGTATCTATTAGTGTTTCTGAGAACCAAAACATTTCAGAGCTGTAAGTGATCCTAGAGATCATCTTCCTCCAACCCTCTTAAGTTTCAAATTGGAAAAATGAAACCCAGAAAGACTTGCCCAGGTCATACAACTGGTTAGTGACTGAGCAAGGTCTAAGAATCGTTTTAATACTGATTCAAGTTTTCATTGATTTGGTCATCTAACATGACGAAGACTAAAATGTGTAGGTACATAAACATACCCTCACAGAAATAAACAAGGAAGTTTTAAATCTTTACTTGAACTTACCCTTTCTTTCAGCATGTCTTAAAGGAGTGAGAAATGGTATATCACTTAAGAATCCTTCCTCTGGCCGTGGCCAGTGTGGCACAGTGATTAAAGCATTGTCCCATGCACCGAAGGGTCATGGGTTTGATTCCCAGTCAAGGGCATGTACCTGGGTTGCAGGTTCGATCCCCAGCTCCAGTCGGGGCAAGAGCAGGAGGCAACCAATTAATGTGTCTCTCTCACATCGATGTTTCTCTTTCTCTCTCTCTTACTCTTTCTCTCTGTCTCTCTCCCTCCCTCCCTTCCTTCCTCCCTTCTACACTCTCTAAAAATAAATGGAAAAAATATCCTCCAGTGAAAAGCAACAACAACAAAAAAGAATCTGTGCTATGATAAAGTAATCTAACCACAGTATTAAATATTCATGAATATATTTGTATAAGACTATGCAAATGACAGTGAGAGAATGAGAGAATAAGTAGAAAACTGTTGTATTCTTATGCCAGGTTGATAGTTGGGTTTAAGAAAATATATTTCAGTTAGGGTTTGTGTGTGTGTGTGTGTGTGTGTGTCCTAAATTATCATGTGGTTCCAGCAGATCTTTATGTACAAAAAAAGTACAGGTGAGGGGAATCTCTCCAAATATCTTCACCATGAAAGGCAAAATGATAACTATGTGACCATAATCAAATCAAATTCCCATTTATATAATGGCCATCACCTTGTACCTCCTAGAACAAACAGCACAGAGACACTACAAACATAATGCGTTATTATTAAATTCTAAAATTTTTCTTAAATTCTTCAGCAGAAAGAACAAGGTCTCATATTTTACTACTATACACATACAGGACAATTCATGAAACTTGAAATAGCTAACCAGCACTCTATAAATTCACCAGTAAGAAATAAAACAAGATTGTTTTGTCAACCAGCTATGGAAACATCTATTTTGATTATATTGTTTTAATGGTTAGTATATCTAAATTTCTTCAAAAAAAATTTAATCTATCTTTATTGTTGAAAGCATTACAGATGATACTCCTTTTTTCCCATTGAAAACCTCCTCCCAGCCCAGCCGGTGTGGCTCATGCACCAAGAGGACGCCAGTTCGATTCCAGGTCAGGGCACATGCCCAGGCTGTGGACCAAATCCCCAGTGAGGGGCATGCAGGAGGTGGCCAATTGATGTTCTCTCTCATCAATGTTTCTATCTCTCTCTCCCTCTCCCTTCCTCTCTCTCTAAAATCAATAAAGAAAAAATAAATAAATAAAAACTAAAACCTCCTCCACTCTCCCACCCCTACCCCAGCCTTCACAGTATGGTTGTCTGTGTCCATTGATTATGCATATATGCATAGAAGTTCTTTGGTTTATCTCTTCCCAACCCCCACCCCCTTCCCTCTGTGGTTTGGCAATCTGTTCCCTACTTCTATGTCTCTGGATCTATTTTGTTCTTCAGCTTATTTTGTTCATTATATTCCACAAATAAGTGAGATCAGATGATACTTGTCTTTCTCTGACTGCCTTATTTCACTTAGCAAAATATTCTCTAGCTCCCTCCATGTCATCTCAAAGGATAAGAGATCTTTCTTTCTTATAGCTGCATAGTATTACATTGTGTGTATGTACCACAGCTTTTTTATCCACTCATCTACTGATGGGCACTTGGGCTGTTTCCAGATCTTAGCTATTGTAAGTAGTGCTGCTATGAACATGGGGGTACATGTATTCTTTCTGATTGGTGTTTCAGGCTTCTTAGGATATATTGCAAAAAGTGGGATCACAGAGACAAATGGCAGTTCCATTTTAATTTTATGAGGAAACACCATATTGTTTTTCATAGTGGCTGCACTAGTCTGCATTTACACCAGCAGTGTACTAGAGTACCCTTTTCTCCACATCCTCGCCAGCACTTGTTTGAGGATTTGTTGATGGTAGCCATTCTGGCAGGTGTGAGGTGGTATCTCATAGTTGTTTTAATTTGCATCTCTGATGATTAGTAACGTTGAGCATTTTTTTCATATGTCTCTTGTCCATTTGTATGTCCTGTTTGGAACAGTGTCTATTCAGGTCCTCTGCCCATTTTTAATTGGATTGTTTGTCTTCCTTTTGTTGAGCTGTATGAATAATATATATATTTTGGATATTAACCCCTTATCTGATGTATCATTGGCAAATATGTTCTCCCAAATGGTGGGTTTCTTTTTCATTAAAAATTTTTTTTTCTTTATTGATTTTTAGAGAAAGGGGAAGGGAGAGGGAGAGAGAAAAACATTGATGAGAGAGAGAACATTGATTGACCACCTCCTGCATGCCCCCTCACAGGGCATCGGGCCCACAATCTGAGCCTGTGCCCTGACCGGGAATCAAACTGGAGACCTCTATTTTTTTTTTTAATCCTCATCCAAGGACATTTTTCCACTTTTTGTTCAGATAGAGTGGGAGGGAGAGAGAGGAAGAGAGAGAGAGAGAGAAACATCGACATGAAAGGGACACATCGAGTGGCCACCACCCGCACGACCAACCAGGGCCAGGGACAAACTGCCACCGAGGCACGTGCCCCCAGCGGGAGCTCCAACCGCTGAGCCAAACTGGGAACTGGCGACCTCTTGATGCATGGGTCGATGCTCAACCACTGAGCCACACTGGCCGGGCTCCTTTTTCATTTTGATCCTGGTTTCTTTTGCTGTGCAGAAGCTTTGTAATTTGATGTAGTCCCATTTATTTTTTTCCTTTGTTGCTCTTGCCCTCGGCAATGTATTGGTGAAAATTCTGCTATATTGATATCTGAGATTTTGCTGTCTATATATTCTTCTAGGATTTTTATGGTTTTACAACTTACATTTAACTCTTCTATCCATTTTGAGTTTATTCTTGTGTATGGTGTAAGTTGGTAGCCTAGTTTCTTTCTTTTTTTTTTTGTCATGTACCTGTCCAATTATCCTAACACCCTTTATTGAAGAGAGTCTTTTTACTCCATTGTATTTTCTTGCCTTCTTTGTCAAATATTAATTGAGCATAATGTCTTAGGTCGATTTCCATGTTCTCTGTTCTGTTCCATTGATCTATGTGCCTCTTTTTGTGCCAGTACCAAGCTGTTTTGATTACAATGGCTTTGTCAGTAAAACCTGTTATCTGGTATCGTGATCCTTCCAACTTTGTTCTTCTTTTTCAAGGTTACTGTGGTTATTCAGGATCTTTTTTTATTCCATATAGACTTTTGGAGTATTTGTTCTAGATCAGTGAAATATGCCATTGGCATTTTAATAAGGATTGCATTAAATCTGTGGATTGCTTTGGGTAATATGGATATTTTAATGATGTTGATTCTTCCTATCCATGAACACTGTATATGCTTCCACATTTTTATGTCTTCTTCTATTTCTTTATTCAATGTCCTGTAGTTTTCTGAGAACAGGTCTTTTACCCCCTTGGTTAAATTTATTCCTAGGTATCTTATTTTTTTTTGTTACAATGGTAAATGGGATTGTTTATTTAGTTTCTTTTTCTGAGTGTTCATTATTCATGTATAAAAATGCCATCAATTTCAGGATGTTAATTTTTGTATCCTGCTATTTGCCGAATTCATTTCTTAAATCTAGTAGTTTTTTGGTGGAGTCTTTAGGGTTTTCAATGTACAATATCATATCATCTGCAAATAATCACAGTTTCATTTCCCCTTTCCAATTTCAACGCTTTTTATTGTTTCTTGTTGTCTGATCACTGTGGCTAAGACTTTCAGTACTATGTTGTATAAAAGTGGCAAAAGCGGACATCCCTGTCTTGTTCCTGTTATTATGGAAAATGCTTTTAGTTTTGGCCCACTGACTACGATGTTGGTTGTAGGTTTGTCATATATGGCCTTTATTATGATGAGGTATGATCCCTTTATGCCCACTTTGCAGAGAGATTTTTTTCAGAAATGGGTGCTGGATTTTGTCATATGTTTTTTAGCATCTATTTCTATAACCATATGATTATAATATTTCACTTTTTGTTATGTGGTATATCACATTTATTGATTTGTGAATATAGTAACATATTTGCATCCCTAGGAT
This sequence comes from Tadarida brasiliensis, assembly GCA_030848825.1. Lineage (NCBI taxonomy): Eukaryota > Metazoa > Chordata > Mammalia > Chiroptera > Molossidae > Tadarida > Tadarida brasiliensis. The sequence continues at coordinate 43,312,723 of CM061280.1, forward strand.
AAATGCCACTTGGACATGGTGAATAATTTTTTCATATATTGCTGGATCTGATTTGCTAATAGCTTGTTGAAGATTTTGGCATTTATATCCACCAGGGACATTGGCCTTTAGTTTTCTTTCTTTGTAGTGTCTTTATCTGGTTTTGGAATTAGGACTATGCTGGCCTCACAAAAAGAGCTTGGAAGTCTTCCTTCCTTTTGAAATTTTTTGGAATAATTTGAGTAGAATGGGTGTTAGTTCTTTTCTGAGTATTTGGTAATACTCCCCTGTGAAGTTGTCCAGACCACAGCTTTTGTTAGCTGGGAGCTCATTGACTACTGCTTCAATTTCTTTAGTTGTTATTCATCTGTTCAGGATTTATGACTGTTCTTGGTTGAGTTTTGGAAGACTGTATGCTTCTAGGAATTTTTCCACTTCAACTAGGTTGTCCAATTTGTTAGCATATAATTGTTCATAGTATTTTCTTACAATCCTTTGTATTTCTGTGGTGTCAGTTGTTACTTGACCTCTTTCATTTCAGATTTTATTAATTTGCATCCTCTCTCTTTGTTTCTTGGTGAGTCTGGCTAAAGGTGCATCAATCTTGTTTTTCTTTTCAAAGAACCAGCTCTTGGTTTCATTGACCTTTTTATTGTTTTTTTCAGTCTATATGTCATTTATTTCCACTCTGATCTTTATTATTTCTTTCCTTCTACTTACACTGGGTTTTTCTTTTTGTTCTCTTTCTAATTCTTTAAGTTATAAAGATAGATCGCTTATTAGAAATTTTTCTTGCTTCTTGAGATAGGCCTGTAATGCTATGAACTTTCCTCTCAGGACTGCTTTCACTGTGTCCCATAGATTTTGTGTTGTTGTGTGTTCATTTTCATTTGTGTCCAGGATGTTTTTTTTTTAATTTTTTTAATTTCTTCTTTGATCTCTTTGTTAACCAATTCATTGTTTAATAATATGCTATTTAGCCTCTATGTGTTTGAATGTTTTTTGAGTGCTTTTATTGTAATTTATTTCTAGTTTCATGCCACTGTGATCTGAGAAAATGCGTGATATGATTTAAATCTTCTTGAACCCTAGAGACTTAGTTTGTTTCCTAACATGCGGTCTATCTTTGAGACTGTCTCATGTGCACTTGAGAAGAATGTATATTCTTAAGTTTGGGGATAAAATGCTCTATAAATATCAATTAAATCCATCTGATCTACTGTGTAATTTAGAGTCTAAGTTTCCTTGTTAATTTTTTGTCTAGATCTTTCCAGTGATGTCAGTGGGGTGTTAAAGTCCCCTACTATTATTGTAATGCTATCGATCTTTCCCTTAAAGTCCTCCAGAAGTTTTTAAAATTATTTTGGTGCCCCTATATTGGTTGCATATATGTTTACCAAGGTTATATCCTCTTGTTGGATCAATCCTTTTAGTATTATGTCGTGGACTACTTTTTCTCTTATTATGGCCTTCATTCTGAAGTCTTTCAGATATGAGTATTGTACTCAGTTGCTTTTTTTTTTCATTGCCATTTGCATGGATTTTTTTTTCTATCCCTTCACTTTCATCCTGCATGAGTCTTTTGTTCTGAGGTGGGTCTGTTGTATATAACATATATGTGGGTCTTGTTTTCTTATCCATTCAGCCACTCTGTGTCTTTTGATTGGAGCTTTTAATCCACTTACATTTAAGGTTTTTATTGATAGGTACTTATTAATTGTCATTTTTATTTATTATACCTATGTTACTCTCTCTATATATCTTCTTATTATTGCAACAGTCCCTTTAACATTTCTTGCAATTCTGATTTGGTGGTAATAAATTCTTCTAGTTGTTTTTTTTTTTTTTTTTTTTTTTTGTCTGGGAAGCTCTTTATTTGACCTTCTATTTTGAATGATAGCCTTTCTGGATAGAGTAGTCTTGGTTTCAGATCCTTGTTTTTCGTTACCTTGAATACTTCATGCTATTCCCTTCTGGTGTGTAGTGTTTCTGTTGAGAAATTAGCTGACAGCCTTATGGCAGCTCCTTTGTAGGTAACCTGTTGCTTTTCTCTTGCTGCCTTTAAGATTCCCTCTTTGTCTTTAATTTTTGGCATTTGAATTATGATGTGTCTTAGTTCAGGCCCCTTTGGGTTCTTCTTGTTTGAGACTCTCTGTGCTTCCTGAACTTGTATGCCTTTTTCCTTTATCAAGTTAGGGAAGTTCTCTGCCACTATTTCTTCAATCAGGTTCTCTAACCCTTGCTCATTTTCTTCTTCTGGTACTTCTATGATGTAGATGTTGTTACATTTAATGTTGTTCCACAGCTCTCTTAAACTGTCCTCCCATTTTTTAATTATTTTTTTCTTTTTGATTCTCTGATTGAGTGATTTTTTCTACCGTCTTCTAATTCGCTGATATGATCCTCTGCTTCCTCTAATCTGCTATTTATTCCTTGCAGTGTGTTCCTTACTTCTACTATGTCATTCTTTATTTCCAATTGGTTATTCTTCATTGTTTCTATATGTTTTCTCATGTTGTTGAGTATCCTTACAATCATTATTTTGAACTCTATATCTATTAGCTTGCTTAGTTCCATTTCATTTAGCTCTTCTTCTGGAGAATTCTCTCATTCTTTCATTTGAGGCTTGTTTTTTTTGTTTCACTATTTTGGCTGCCAGTTTGGGGTTGTTTCTCTGTATTAGGTAGATCTGCTACTACTCCTAGTCTTCATAGGGTGATTTTATGTCATTGGTGACCTGTGGGACCCAGTATTGCAGTCTCCCTGATCACCAGATCTGGATGCTCTAATAATGTCCATTGGGCACTTGGTGTGTGTCCTTCTGTTGTGATAATGCCTCATTCATGCATGGGTTCAACCCTCTTGCTGGATGACAGTGATGCTCAAGCCCAAGTACAGCACGCAGGCTGCTATGCAGTTGCTTGTCATGTGTAGTGCAATTCACCTCCTCATGGTTTGGAGCCTGCCCAAATCTCCCCATGGATATCAACAATCCACAGTTTGTGGCTCCCTGTGCTGAGGTTGAATGCATATAGACTGGACCAAGCTAAAAACCAAAATCTGTTTTACTCTCCCAGGGAAGAGTCACAGCCCAGGCAAAGATTCCAATCACCCAGAGATCTGTCTCTGCCTGTCAGCTGGCTGTTAGTCTCAGTCACTTAATGAGCCTTAAGCTGTAGTACTCTAGTATACATAAACTCCACCAAGCCAGTGGGATGAAAGAAATTCCAACATGTAGGGCAATTGCTTCCACATGTGCTAAAGCTGCTTTAATGGGAACACTCTGCCTGAGAAAGATGGCATATGCAGTGTGGGGTAATGACTCATCGCAGGGGCCCAGACTGTGGCCTTCACAGCTCTGTCCCCAGAGCCACAATTCCCATAGACTGCAGGCACGGCAGAGAGTCAAAGTGCCCAGAGATCCATCTCTGCCTGCAGGCTGGCTGTTAGACTCTGTCACTTAATGAGCCTCAGACTATAGTCCTCTGCTAGAAGTAAACCACTCAGAAGGCAGGGTGAGAGAAATTCCATTGGGTGGGCAATTGCTTTCTCCTGGGCTAAAGCTGCTTTGATGTGAAAACTGCCTGAGAGAGATGGCTTCTGCATCTTGGAGGGAATGACTCATCACAAGGCTCCTGGTGTCTGCCTTCCCAGGTCGCTCCCCAGAGCCCCAAATCCGACTCTCCTCATGAATCTCTAGTCCACTCTGCCCTCCCTCTGCCAGAGCCCAAGATGAGTGGCTGTAGACGAATTTAGTGCACTGGTCCTTCAAGTGAGTGCCTGTGTTTCCAGCTGTCTCTCCTTGCCAGACAGAACCTCTGGTGCTTTTCACACCCAGATGTTATATGAGCACCTGTTCCAGTTCCGTTAGTTGGGGCTGGGGTGCCCAGCTTGGGGTTTAGACTCCAGACTTCTCAGGGGGAATCCTCCAAAGGTGAGATATCCCTCCAGAACTTCAGCTGTTGCCTGTGGGAGCCCAGGCAACCATCTTGCACCTTTGCACTTCCTACCAGACTCAATGTCAGCTCCTCTTTAAATCACTGATTATAAGGGTTCTCTCCAGCTGGTCTTCAGTTGGTTATTCTCATTGATTATTCTATATTTTAGTTGTAATTACAGTTTGGTCCTGGGAGAAGGTCAATGTAGCTTCCATGCAATCCACTGCCATTTTTTTTTCCCTTCAAAATAAAATTGAGCTACACATCATAAAGATATATCACAAATACTTCCTGAAAATAGCTTAATAACTTTGTAATTAAACCAACATATAATTGAATGAATAACAAATGCAGATCTGGAAATTACATATGCACATCTTAGTTTCACTTGGAATAATGCTTTCTCCTAATGAGTTAGTATTAGGAGAGGCTCTGAACAATAAACAGAGATAGAGCAATGCCAAAACATGGCTGCCAAATGCACCAAGATTCCTTTTAATGGCCACATACAATTCTTCCATTTGACAAGCAATACCCACTCCAATAATTCATTAATATACTAATTCAGACTTAGAGGAGAGGAACTAGCAAAATGCACTAAGGCTTCCTAAAGCTATTAAGGGTTATCTTTTCCATAATGCAGCTAATATTTAAATATATATATAATGGGGTCCCAATATATTTGCAATGTAAAAGCAAAATGCCTGGGCCTAGCAAACACATTTTTAAATAAAGAAGATTTTCGGAAATGGTGGTGGAGTGAATGGAAGCTACACAGACGATCTCCCAGGACCAAACGGGAATTAAAACTAAAATAAAGACAAATCGTCGGGAAAAAGCAGCAGAAAAGCAGGGAGAGAGGATCATACAACTAAGGACACTGAATGAGCCTGGTAGGATCTGCGGAGGCAAGTGAGGGTGGTGAGCTGGGAGCCCACGGACAGCAGCGGCCTTAGCTGTGAGCAGCGGTGGCGCCCACCCTCAGGGTTAAGACCCCAAGCTGCTCCACAGCGCAGAGGGCCGGGACAGAGAGCTAAATAGCGACAGCCAGTCACCCGGGGCTCTGGCAGACGGAGGGCAGACTGGACTGGAACTCTGTGAGGACGCCTGGGATTTGGAGGGCTCTCAGAGTTTGTGCTGAGCTGCAGCCACAAAGGACGATGGTGGCCAGCCTGCTCCTTCCTGGTTACACAGAACACCTGAGGGAGTTTCTCATTCAACTGAGATCCTAAGACTTTTTAAGTAACTGAGGCTAATAGCCTCCAGGCAGAAAGCTACAGCATAACTGAAACTTTCCTGAGCTTGAAAAACTACCCAGGACACTGAGACTTGACAGTGGTGTTTAAGGAGGGCCCTCCACACTCCTCCAAACCCAGTAGAGGGAGCCACAAATAGCAGAACACCAACACCCACAGGGAAAATTTGGCAGGCTCCAAAACCCACTGAGATAGCAAAAATGGTGAAACAAAGACACAGATCCCAAATGAAAGAAAAAGAGAACTCTACAGAAGATGAGATAAATGAAATGCAGTTAAGGAAATTATCAGAGGTAGAGTTCAGAGCCATGATCTTGAGGAAACTAAACAGCATGAGTAAGGATATCGACACCATGAAAACCAATCAAGTGTAAAGAATGACATAGCAGAAATAAAGAACACATTGGAAGGACTGACCAGCAAAGTAGAGGAAGCGGAGGACCGGATCAGTGAATTAGAAGAAAGAGTAGAAAAAATCAATCAATCAGAAAACCAAAAGGAAAAAACAATGAAAAAACAGGAAGACAGCTTAAGAGAACTGTGGGACAACTGGAAACATAATCACATTTGCATCATAGGAGTCCCCGAAGAAGAAGAAAATGAGCAAGTGTTAGAGAATATATTTGAAGAAATAGTGACAGAAAACTTTCCTAACCTGGTGAAGGAAGAAGGCATTCAAGTTCAAGAAGCACAGAGAGCCCCAAGTAACAAGAACCCAAACAGGCCAACACCAAGACACATAGTAATTAAAATGCCAAAAATTAAAGACAAAGAGAGAATCCTAAAGGCAGCAAGAAATAAACAACAGGTTACCTACAAAGGAACCCCCATAAGGCTATCAGCTGACTTCTCAACAGAAGCACTACAGGCCAGAAGGGAATGGCATGAAGTAATCAAGGTAATGAAAAACAAGGATCTGAATCCAAGACTACTCTATCCAACAAGGCTATCATTCAAAATAGACGGTCAAATAAAGAGCTTCCCAGACAAAAAAAAAAGGCTAAGGGAATATATTAACACCAAACCACACTGCAAGAAATGTTAAAAGGACTGCTGTAATTAGTAGAAGAAACAGGAAGAAAAATAGAACCACACTGAACAAAAAAGGCAATAAATAAGTACATATCAATAATCACCTTAAATGTAAATGGATTGAATGCTCCGATAAAAAGACACAGAGTAGCAGATTGGATAAGAAAGCATGACCCATACATATGTTGTTTACAAGAGACCCACCTCACAACAAAAGACTCACGTAGGCTGAAAGTGAAGGGTTGGAAAAAAATCTTCCAAACAAATGGAAAGGAAAAAAAAGCTGGGGTAGCAATACGCATATCTGATAAAATAGTTTTCTAAATGAAAGCCATAACTAGAGACAAAGAAGGTCACTACATAATATTGAAAGGATCTATCCAACAGGAAGATATAACCTTGGTAAACATATATGCACCTAATATAGGAGCACCAAAATATATTAAAAATCTTCTGGAGGACTTCAAAGGAGAAATTGACAGCAATACAATCATAGCAGGAGACTTCAACACACCACTGACATCACTGGATAGATCATCTAGACAAAAAATTAACAAGGAAACAGAAATTCTAAATGAAGCACTAGATCAAATGGATTTAATAGATATATACAGAGAATTACACCCCAAAGCTGCAGAATTCACATTCTTCTGAAGTGCACATGGGACATTGTCAAAGATAGACCACATGTTAGGGCACAAACTAAGTCTCTACAAGTTCAAGAATATTGAAATCATATCAAGCATCTTCTCAGATCACAATGGCATGAAACTAGAAATCAATTACAACAAGAACATGCAAAGACATTTGAAGACATGGAGGCTAAATAGCATGTTATTGAACAATGAATGGGTTACCATGGAGATCAAGGAAGAAATTAAAAACTTCCTGGAAACTAATGAAAATGAACACACAACAACACAAAATCTATGGGATGCAGTGAAAGCAGTTCTGAGAGGGAAGTTCATAACACTACAGGCCCACCTCAAGAAAGAAGAAAACGATCTAATTGACTACCTAACCTCACAACTTAAACAACTAGAAAGCAAACAAAAAGAAAACCCTAGAGCAAGTAGAAGGAAGGAAATAGTAAAGATCAGAGCAGAAATAAATGACATGGAGACCAAAAATCAATTCAAAGGATCAATGAAACAAAGAGCTGGTTTTTTGAAAAGATAAACAAGATTGATGGACCCTTAGCTAGACTCACCAAGAAACAAAGAGAGAGACCCCAAATACACAAAATCAGAAAAATAAGAGGAGAAGTAACAACTGACACCACAGAAATACAAAGGATCATTAACAAATACTGTGAACTTTTATATGGCAACAAATTCGACAATCTAAGCAAAATGGACACAGTTCTAGAAACACATAGTCTCCCAAAACTGAACCAGGAAGAGATAGAAAACTTGAACAGGCCAATAAAAACGAAGGATATTGAAGATGTAAACAAGACCCTTCCAGCAAACAAAAGCCCAGGCCCTGACGGCTTCACGGGCGAGTTTTACCAAACATTCAAAGAAGAACTAACACCCATTCTCCTCAAACTATACCAAAAAATTCAAGAAGAAGGAAGACTTCCAAACATGTTTTATGAGGCCAGCATAATTCTAATTCCAAAACCAGAAAAAGACACTATAAAGAAAGAAAACTACAGGCCAATATCCCTGATGAACATAGATGCCAATATCCTGAACAAAATACTAGCAAATCGGATCCAGCAATACATTAAAAAAATTATTCACCTTGACCAAGTGGGATTCATCCCTGGGATGCAAGGCTCGTACAATATTTGCAAATCAATAAATGTGATATATCACATAAACAAAATGAAAGATAAAAACCACATGATCATATCAATAGATGCTGAAAAAGCATTTGACAAAATCCAGCACCCATTTCTGATAAAAACACTCAGCAATTTGGGAATAGAGGGATCATATCTCAACATTATAAAGGCCATATATGAAAGACCTACAGCCAACATCATACTCAATGGACAAAAACTAAAAGCATTTCCCTTAAGAACAGGAACAAGAGAAGGATGCCCACTTTTACCACTCTTATTTAACATAGTACTGGAAGTCTTAGCCACAGCAATCAGACATGAAGAAAAAATAAAAGGGATCCAAATTGGAAATGAGGACGTGAAACTGTCATTATTTGCAGATGACATAATATTATACATAGAAAACCCTAAAGACTCCATCAAAAATCTACTAGACTTAATAAATGAATTTAGCAAAGTAGCAGGATACAAAATTAACGTCAAGAAATCTAAGGCATTCTTATACACCAATAATGCACTCACAGAGATACAAACTAAAAAAAAAAATCCCATTTACCATCACAGCAAAAAAATTAAGATACCTAGGAATAAATTTAACCAAAGAAGTAAAGGACCTATTTGAAGAAAACTACAGGACATTGAAAAAAGAAATAGAGGAAGATATAAAAAAGTGTAAGCACATACCTTGTTCATGGATTGGAAGAATTCACATCATTAAAATGTCCATACTACCCAAAAGCAACCTATAGATTCAATGCAATCCCCATCAAAATACCAACGACATACTTCACCGAACTAGAACGAATGCTTCAGAAGTTCATATGGAACCAAAAAAGACCCCGAATAGCCACAGCAATCTTGAAAAAGAAGGACAAAGTAGGCGGGATCACAATACTGGACATCAGGTTATACTACAAAGCTACTGTAATCAAAACAGCCTGGTACTGGCACAAGAACAGGCACATTGAGCAATGGAATAGAACAAAGAACCCAGAAATTGACCCAAAACATTATGCTCAATTAATATTCGACAAAGGTAGCAAGAGCATACAATGGAGTAAAGACAGCCTCTTTAATAAATGGTGTTGGGAAAATTGGACAGCTACATGCAAAAAAATGAAACTAGACCATCAACTTACACCATACACAAGAATAAACTCAAAATGGATAAAAGACTTAAATGTGACTCATGAATCCATAAAAATCCTAGAAGAAAATGTAGGCAACAAAATTTCAGACATCATACGCAGCAGAATCTTCACTGATATATCACCTAAGGCAACAGAAACAAAGGAAAAAATGAACACATGGGACTACATCAAACTCAAAAGCTTCTGCACAGCAAAAGAAACAACCATCAAAGTAGAAAGGAAACCCACTGTATGGGAGAGCATAATTGCCAATGATATATCAGATAAGGGAGTTATTTCCAAAATATATAGAGTGCTCATACAACTTAACAAAAGGAAGACAAAGAACCCAATTAAAAAATGGGCAGAGGAACTAAATAGACACCTCTCCAAAGAGGACATACAAATGGCCAACAGACATATGAAGAAATGGTCAACATCACTAATCATCAGAGAGATGCAAATTAAAACAACAATGAGGTGTCACCTCACACCTGTCAGAATAGCCACCATCAACAAAGCATCAAACAACAAGTGTTGGCGAGGGTGTGGATAAAAGGGGACTCTAGTACACTGCTGGTTTGAATGCAGACTGGTGCAGCCACTATGGAAAACACTATGGTGTTAACTCAAAAAATTAAAAATCGAATTACCATTTGACCCAGTGATCCCACTCCTAGGAATATACCCTAAGAAGCCTGAAACACCAATCAGAAAGAATACATGTACCCCCATGTTCATAGCAGCGCTATTTACAATAGCTAAGATTTGGAATCAGCCCAAGTGTCCATCAGTAGATGAATGGATAAAAAAAGCTGTGGTACATATATACAATGGAGTACTATGCAGCTGTAAGAAAGAAAGATCTTTTATCCTTTGTGACGACCTGGGAGGACCTGGAAACTATTATCCTAAGTGAAACAAGCCAAGCAGAGAAAGACAAATATCATATGATCTCACTTATTTCTGAAATATAATAAACATAACAGTCTGGGGAACAGGGTAGTCCCAGAGACGTCGAAGTAGGGTACAGACTGACAATTGCCGGAGGAGTGGGTGGGGGAGGGGAGCGATGAACCACAGAACTTGTACGCATGTACTTATAACCAATGGACATGGACAACAAAACTGGACACGGGGCAGGGAGAGAGGGGGAGGAGGGTGTCAATGGTGGAAAAAGGAGAAACATCTGTAACAAGAATAAATTAATAAAATAAAAAATTTAAAAAAAAGTGAGCCCTGGCCGGTTTGACTCAGTGGTTAGAGCGTCGGCCTGTGGTCCAGAGAGACCCGGGTTCAGTTCTCGCTAAGGGCACGTACCTCGGTTGCAGTTTGTCCCCGGACCAGGTCGTGCGGGAGGCAGCCACTTGATGTGTCCCTTTCACATCGATGTTTCTCTCTTCCCCTCTCTCCCTCCCATTCTATCTGAACAAAAAATGGAAAAATGTCCTCGAGTGTGGATAAAAAAAAAAAATGTGAAAATGCTGACAGGTAATTATATTCTTTTTCCCATGACCTCTCCTAAGGGAGCAGAGGTGGATAATGCAGTGGGGAAAATCTCTTATCTTAATAGCAGTTTTAGATAACCAGTTACTCCTCAGGAAGGGATGAACTTGCCACAGTTCTAAAGTCCCCCAGTTTTAGCCAACACATGGCCCCTTCTAAGCAAGCTATCAGACTAACCTAGATGAGCATGGAGGTTCATATTTTATCCTGAAAATGCAACAACATGCAGATTCTGGATGCAGGCAACCCTGGTTTTAAATCCTGGATCTGCCACTCTATTAGGCAAGATAGACTTGGTAATGCTATGGTAACAAATTAACCCCCAAATCTTAGTGGTTTAATGCAAAATAAGCTTATTTATCACTCAAGCTACAACTCCAATATGAGTCCCTGGGAGGTTCTACTCCATATGGTCAGCCAGAGAATCAGGCTAGCAGAGTCTCCACCATATTGTATTTGCATCTTTCCAAGTCACCAAGGCAGATGAAAGAAAGCTGGAGAGTTGCATACTATGTCTTGACTGAGTCAGTACAGAAATGACAGACATCACTTCTATTTGAAGCCCATAGACCACAAATAACTGCAAGGTCCTACCTAACTACAAAAGGCCTGAATAATGTGGGGGAGCACATGAATCATATAAGCAGTTGATATCTTGTCCTTGGCCAACTCACCTGACCTCTCTATACTTTATTTTCCCTATATGTAAAATAAAGTATATACAATAGTAGCTATGTCAGAGCTCATGTAAAGGGTTAAATGAGTTAATATATAAAAATCAGGCATTACAGAAACAAGCACATAGCTATCATTTATTTATCTGCTCTCCAGCATAGTGAATTATTGACAGTGTCAAATATAAGACACTGAAAAGAGAATTTTAAATGGCAAGAGGATGTCTTAGTCTCAAGTACTGGCTAAATTGCACATGTTCTCGGAGTCAGTAAGACCAAATTTGTGGGATCTTGGAGACTATATGACGAGACAAAAAGGCAAACCATAGTAAGATAGGCATCCTCAATAAGTAGGGTTTTCTAGTATTGCTGATTTTCAGTTAGAAAGTATGGTGACAGAATGAAGAAAAACAACAGTTTGGGTATCAGATAAACCTGGATTTGAATCCTGACTCTCTCTATTGTCTATAATTGTGAGATCTTTGGACAAGTCCATGACAAAGTCTTTATAAAAACCTTTCCTGCATTTCATTTGAAGAATAGTAGGTATGTCAGCATGGGTACAAGCTTACTGTTTCTCTAGGAAAGGCATAGAAAGGACCTAAGTACAGGCCATGGCAGCACTCAAATAGGGTTTTAGTCTAGTGTTAAAGGTTTATTACTGAGGGGCTAGAACCAGAGACATGGTACCCTACCCAGGTATTCTGTAATTGGAAATGCCAGCTGAGAATCAAACCCAAATACTGGAAATTTAATTGCCAAGTCCAAAAGGTAAGAGATAGAATTAGATTTGGAATAAAGTCAAAATTTTAGAAGAAAGTCTGAAAGGAGTACAATTTTGGAAACAGGTGAGAAAATGTCAGCACAATTATTGAACATCATTCCCCTCATCTATAAACTAGGGACAATAACAACTATCTAACAGAGTGGTCAGGAAGAATCAATGAAGATAATAAATGCAAAATACAGGGGTGAGAAAAAGTAGGTTTACAGTTGTTCATATGGAAAGATATGCAGGTTATGATTATTACAATAGCTTCATTAACTCAAAAGAATGTCACAATGTAATTGTAAACCTACTTATGCTCACCCCTGTATATATAAAATCACCAGCTGATAACAACAACAACAAAAAAAGGTCATTCCTTTGCCCTCAAAGGTAGTTCAAATCTATTTCTAGAAACACAATTCTATAAATAACCCATTAACTGCTCCCACTGACTGATGCAAAATACTGGAAGCCTCTATGATGGCAAAGCCTTTTAGTCTTGTCTTATCAATGGTCAATACCATCAACAGAAAAAAACACTGTGAGGTTCTCCAACACCATCAAGATTTTCTTTTTCCCCTTATCTAACTCTGGGCAAAGCCATTACACTCTCTGTACCTTTCTCTCTTTCTAGATGTCCTCTATTCCTCTCATTTTTACCCATTTCCTTTAGTGAAGCAATGTTTCCCAATGATCCAAATGATAAATCACTCTCTGAAATGACCAAGTTCACAGAAAAAGAAGGTTCTACTGGAAGAGAAAAATACTCAATTCCAAATAATGCTGCTCATCTCCTAAGGAATTATCAATGTCAGGTGGTATTAATAGAAAAAATAAATGTTATTTGAGTGAGTAGATCCATATATCAGCCTTACCTTCATCTAAGAACTTCCAACTTCATATACTTGGAAGAACTTCCATTTCAGATACATCTTAGATATTTAGAGTTATAAGTGCCTACAGAAATCTGCTAACCCAATACTCTATTTTAAATATAAGAAAACCAAACTAAAGACACTTAGGAACACGGCTTGTAGTGAGTGCCCTATCCATCTCCACACTCACAGTATAGTGCACTTTCCACTACCTGTCTTTTTTACCTATACTTTGAAATATAATAAAATACTTTTAGGGTTGTAGTATTTCTGTGAGCTTTTTTTCAAAGCTGAGTAAAAAACCTTTACTATGACTTTGGCCATTTAATTTCACAGTGCTTAAAGTTGAAAGTTGAAATTTATTGCAGGATAGCTACAGCAGCCAGTCAGAACAATCACCGATTCTTTTCAAGATCTCAGTGAATTTCTATGACTCTTGCTGGAAAAGCATTTAAGTATTCAAGGGAAAAAAACAAATGAAACATCTCAACTTAATAAGAAATTGGATTCATACAAATGTGTGTGTGTGTGTTTGATTAATTTGATTTTATTAATTTGAAAGAAAAATACATTATTTTGTTTTTCCAATTAAGTATGTAAGGACATAATTATTTTCACCTCATCATGGAGGGTCTGAATGCCTTAAGTGAATCACCTTCATAAACTTAATTCCAGGTTTGGCAATAATAGAGGAATAAAAGACCCAAATGATACCCAAGAATGCTGTGGTTATGAACTAAAATGTGCTCCTCTTTAAAGCAGAGAATACCAAAATTTTCCAAATGCTAGGAGTAACTTCCAAAACTGTTTACATTCATATTAAATAATGGTACATTACATAATTTACATAAATTATTCCATGCACAAAATACTAATGAGAAGTTGGATTAGACTTTTTCAAATTGACAAGTTTGCAGCTAGACTGATGGGATAAATGAACTCAGAATTTACATGCATAAACTAGGGAAAATAATAATTACCTAGCAGAGTGGTCAAGAAGGTTCAATGAGAATAATACATATAAAGCACACATATAAAACCATCAGCTGTTAATAGGAAATAAATGGTCTTTTCCATATCGTCAAAGGTAATTCAAACCAGTCCTTAAATTTTTGACATTTCAAAGAACAAATTTCTAAACTACAGCTCAATTATTTAGCATATGAATTCAGTACAAGGTCATCTTGAACCCCCATATGATTTTAACCAATAACTCAAGAATTCACTTCCATTCCTACTTCCACACTTTCCAACAAGATGGATAAAACAGAGCTGCCCCCTCCCCCCAATTAGTGCTCCACTTTTCTACGTAGGTGCTAATTCTGTTCTCTCTTTCTATTGGCCATTATTCTCAGCTGGCTACCATCATATCCCCAATATATCAATGGGTAATGAATTCTTCTATTTCTCTCTTGGAGACATTTGCTTTTCTTAGAAGAATTTGGATGACAGAAAAGCCACCTGACAGCCAAATATATCCACTTTTCAAAGTGGAAACAACATATTTGTGGAATGGTTTCTGTAACTTCCCTCATTTTTATCCAGAGCTGGGAGTAGAATCCTAGATGGGCCAGGGAAATGAAAGGCCCATACAATGTGCTCTGAAATTCTTTGTATGAATCAGTTGCCCTGCTCCACCCCCATTAGCTCTGCCTTTATATTTGAGGGGCTTGATGTCACTATAATTTGCATTTTAACTTACTTACTAACCACCTCCTCAAACCCAGCCAAGAAAACGAAATTGGCAAGTGAATTAATTGATCTAATTATATTAATTCACTTGACAATTTAGTTTTTATTTAAGGATTTCAAACCATAATCCTTCCAAAGAGGGGTAACTGTAGTTTCTATTAGAAGTAGCTAAAGAGTCTTAGTTCCTATTTAAAAATTAGGGGAAGAAGGAAAAAAGGAATATTACTTAAATGACAACCACAGGTACTCATGTAGTAACACTTTATATATTATGCATAAAAGTGCTTGGATTGGCCTATTCCACTGATACTGTCAATTATCTCTCAATCCCACCTACTGGTTTGCCATGAGAAGTTATTTCTAAAACCGGATATGTTTTACATTGCTCCCTCAGGCTTTCTTTGAAAAAGACCAAAACTTCTACCTAAAACCAGGGTGGGTAGGAAGGGAACTTAAAGAAAGACAAAACCCTCTGGATCCTATTTCTTGAAACTCTGTGTAACATGGGTAAATCTGCAAGCCTTGTTTGCCAAGCAAGTATCTTCAGCATCTCTTTTCATCCTTTTTGAATAACATTGTCTATCTCTTAGCAATACCTTGGCAATAGCTCAACACCCTTTGCAACATGTTTCAGGGTAAAAATTATTCAATATTTACCCAAAGAATCAAATATTATAAAGAGCAACATACTTTAAGTAAGCAAGGTTTTTTAAAGTGAGTACTACAGAGCCTCAGTGCTCTAAAGGATGTCTCAAAAGTCATTGCTGCTCTGGTAGCCCACCTCTAATGTAATTAAAGCTGTTTAATTTATATTTATTTTACAAATTGAGATTCTGAGAAAGATGTAATCAAAAGTTTCAAAGCTGAAAACTATTGAAAAAAAACTGACCATATATGTATGTATGTGTGTATATATATATATATATATATATATATATATATATATATATATATTCCCCATCCACATTAGATAATCAATGTACATTTTATGGATTTTTCCATTTTGATATTGCTCTACCATATACTAAAGCATAACATGACACAAACACAAACCCAATTAGGCACTTCTCTCACCTCAAGTTGTCTTTCCCAGACCACTGGTTATCTGTAATAGGGCTCATCAACCACCTAGAGAAATAGTATACACCTTAAAAGAATTTCTAGGTCCTAAAATGAATTGTTTAAAGTCCAGATCATTGTTGACATCAGAATTGTGGGGGACTTGTGAAAAGTGATGGGTGAATAACTATTTTTACCACAGTTACATGTCAGTGCAGAGACCTGTCCAATGCATGGCCTTTGGTCTAGTTTGCCTATATCAGCCAGGTGTGTGTGAGATTGTGATGTCTAATAGATCCAAAAGAAGGAGTTTTGCTAACTCTAGGCAACTGTGAATGCCTCGTATCCTGGAGTAGAATAAATACTTGGACTGAAGGGAACACTAAAGACACTGCCTTAAGCAGGTGAATAACATACAAATGTTCCATGATATGAAATGTGAGTTGCGTAGTGTATTATAGTTTAGCCTGGTTGGCCTTCCATAACAAAATACCATAGATTGGGTGGCTAAAACAACAGTTTCTCACAGTTCTGGAGGCCAGAAATCCATGATCAATGTGCCAGCAAATTTCATTTTTGGTGAGGGCTCTCTTCCTGGCTTATAGACAGAGGCATTCTTTCTGTGTCCTCACTTTTCTTCTGTGTACGAACACAAAGAGTGAGAGTTCTCGTGTCTCTTTCTCTTGTTATAAGGGCACCAATTCCATCAGATTAGGGCCCTACCCTTATGACCTCATTTATCCCTAATTAGTTCACAAAGTACCCACACCAAAATACCAACACATTTTGGATTAAAGCTTCAAAATATGAATTTGGGGGGAGCATAATTCAGTCCGTCACAGAGAGTAATACTTAAGCATGCCTTCTGGCCTCAAATTTTATACTTCCCCGTAGTCTTCTTTTAATCACTTGATGGGACACATCACATGTATTGGGATTAGTAAAGTGCACCATTTGCTGCCAATGTCACTCTCACCTGAGACTTACCACTTCACTAACCTTATCTATGGATACTGAGTCTGGAGACAAGACTCAAAATATAAGCAGAATTGTGGAATGATGAGGGGAACATCCCTTTGCTTAAAATCTCTCCTTCATCATACTGTTATGATGCTTACCACTTTCCCATCCTACCTTCCCTAAAATTCACATGTGTTACCTTTTTGCTTCAGGAAAGGAAGAAAGGAATGAAAAAGAAAATGAAAACTGTCTCCACAAAATTATTCTTTAAGTGAATGCTTACTACCAGAGAAGGGAGAGGTGGCTCCCCACTCTTTCTCTTCAGGATTCTAATATTAAAATATTCTACTACACATTAAACTGTCGAATTAGCCAGTTGTCATTTTAGGAAGGTACAGAGTCTGGTCTTGAAAATATGAGAGGTAAGCTTGCATGTTTCAGAGGGTCAGGAAGCATGGTAGTAAATTCTTATGCAGGTGACAGGGAAGATCCTCCTAGAGCACCCAACGAGGGGCCTTGAATCTGGTAGAGCCAGAGGAAGAAAGGCCCAGCTATCAGACCAAAGGGGACAGTAGAAAGATGGTATGAGAACCCAGTGGTAGGAAAGACACAAAATTAAACTACCTAATTACAAATTAGCCTAAGGAATATTCTGCATGCTTAACGAGAATATGAGTTAGAGCAACTCCAAACCAAAATCACCACTGGGGGCAGGTCAGGTAACAAAAGTCACCATCTCCAAAAGTAAGGACCTAGTATGTGCTCAGTACACAGTTGCTAAATTGAATTGAATCTTGGACTCACTCTGCCTGTATCCTTGGTTTAGATACTTCATAGCATTTACCTGTACTTACGGTTGGTTGCTTATCTGTTATAATCTAATAGTGTATCTGTTAATTAGCTTGTCCACATGCCTTGCATATCTCAAAAGTAAGGATAAACACAAATAAAACATACCAAAAATTGGGAGAAATTTTTTGTAATGGCAGCATACAGTTAGTTATCTTAGGCATTCCTGTCTCCATTTTGTCTTTGAAGGGTGAGGAAGAAAAATAAAAGCTTGCCTTTCTATGACAACTTTACATTACTGAGGATTTTTCATTACTTCTCACAGATTATTATACATATGATTTCAAAAACACAGAGGGGTACCAAATCAGGGAACCCTTATTTCACAACCCCTTGTTTGAGAGAGGTAGGAGTGTGGGCAAAAATGATCTGTCATTGACAGCTTCAGGCCATTGGCATATATTTGGAATTCGAGGTGACCCAGAACAAAACTAACCCACCAAAGGCTTTCTTTATGATTCCTCTTTTCCCTCTATTTAAGCCAACAGACAAAGCCCTGCATACCAATTCCCCAGCTGCTCATGGTGCCAAAGTAATTTCAACACCAAAACCCACTTGGCCCTTGAGAATAAGAAGCAGCACATGCATTTGTGGCTGTTTGATTAAAGCTCAAGTGCTGCATCTTAGAAAGCTCCTGCCCTTTAGAAAGCTCCTGGCCTTTAGAAAGCTCCAAGTCCCTTAGGCCATGTGCTCTTCTGATTGGCTACCCTCCAAAAAGCCTGAGATTGTCTCTTCTGCCTCATCAAAGGCTAGAGAAAAAGGGCGAGGGATTTCAATCCCAGTTGAAACACTTCAGGAGAACTGGAGACGTGACCTTTGCACACAGAGAATATTTTAGTGAAATGCATGTACAGCTTGGTTGCTGAGACATTTATAAATATATATTGAAATATATGATAAGGCTTTTCCTTATGTCAGGGACGTGCCATTTGCAGTATGAATAACAAAAGCAGAACTTCAAAACAACAGGGTTGTCTGATATTTCAGAAAGGACTTTTCATAGTTAGTAGTCTGTATTTTAAAGCAGTTTTTATTTATTTAGTTAGTTAGTTATTTAGTTAGTTAGTTAGTTAGTTATTTAGTTAGTTAGTTAGTTAGTTAGTTTAGTTTACAGAAAAATTAAGTGGAATGTACAGAGTTTCTATACACCCTCTCAATCCTTCCTCCCCACTATATACCATTTCGCCTATTATGAACATTTTGAATGAGTATGGTACATTGGTTACAACTGATGAGCCAATATTGATATATTATTATACTAAAGTTTATATTAGGTTTACTCTTTGTGTTGTACATTCTGTGGGTTTTGAAAAATGTACAAGAACATGTAGCCACCACTATAGCATCATACAGAAAGTTTCACTGTCCTAAACATACCCTGTGTTCCACTTAATCCCTCCATCTCATTCAAGCCCTGGCAAGTACTGATTTTTTCACTGTCTCCAGAGTTTTGACTTTTTCAGAATGTCTTACAGTTGAAAAAAAAAACGTATGCAGCCTTTTCAGATTGGCTTCTTTCACTTAGCAATATGTATTTATGGTTGTTGCATGTCTTCATGGCATAATAGTTCATTTTTTATTGCTAAATATTATGGATGTGCCACATTTTATCCATTTACCTACTGAAAGGACATCTTGGTTGTGTCCAAGTATTGGCAATTATGAACAAAGCTGCTAATAACATCTGTGTGCATGTAAGATTTTAACTCCTTTGGATCAATATTGAAGAGTGTGATTTTGGATTTTATGGTGGGAGGTTGTTTGTTTTTTTATATAAGAAACAGCCAAACTCTCACCAAGTGGCTGTACTATTTTTCATTTCCACCAGCATTAAATAAAGTTCCTATTACTCCACATTCTCACCAGTATTTGGTGTTGTCAGTGTTTGGGATTTTAGCCATTTCAATACACCTGTAGCAGTTATCCTCTCCTTTTGTTTTACAATTCACTGATGACATATGATACAGAGTATCTTTTCATATGCTTATTCGTGATCTGTATATCTTCTTTGGTGAGGTATCTGTGCAGATCTTTTGACCACTTAATTGGATTATTTTTAAATTGTTGGGTTTTAAGAATATTTTTTTTTATATTTTACATACCGATCCTTTATCAGATATGTGTTCAGCAACAATTTTCTCTCAATCTGTGCCTTTTCTTTCTATTCTCTCAACGGTGTATTTCGCAGAGCAGAAGTTTTTAATTTTAATAAAGTCAAAATTTTCCATTTTTTTCTTCAGTGGACTATGCTTTTGATATTGTATCTAGAAAGTCATCATTAAACCCAAGGTCACCTAGGTTTTCTATTTTATCTTCTAGAAGTTTTACATTTTATATTTAACACTATGAGCTATTTTTATGTAAGATATAAGGTCTGTGTCTAGATTCATTTCTTTTTGCATGTAGATATCCCGTTGTTCTAGCACCATTTATGATAAGATTGCATCTTTCTCAGTTTTGGAGTTTTCCATACATAGATCTTATACATATTTTGTCAGATTTATACCAAATTATTTCATTTTGGCATAAATGTAAATGGTATCATGTTTTAATTTCAAACTCCAATTGTTCACTGGTATACAGGAAATCAATTGACTTTTGTCTTAACCTTGTTTCTAACAACCTTACTATAATTGTTTATTAGTTCCAGGTATTTTTTTTTTTAGAATTTTCTAGAAAGGCAATCATGTCATCTGTAAATGATAGGTTTATTTCTTCATTCCCAATATATATATACCTTTTATTTCCTTTTCTTATTGTATGTAGGTCTTCCAGTATCATGTTGAATGGAATTGGTAAGCAGGGACATCCTTGTCTTGTTCCTGAACGTAGCAGGAAAGCATGTAGTTTTTCACCATTAAATATAATATTAGCTGTAGTTTTTTTGCAGATGTTCTTTATCAAGATGAGTATCTCCTCTATTTCCAGTTTTCTGATAGTTTTTATCATTAAAGAATGTAGAATTTGTCAAATGTTTTTTTTACACCTATAGATATGAACACATGATTTTTCTTTTTCAGTCTATTGATGTGATGGATTATATTGTCAGCAATAATTTTTAAACCTAATAGTTTATAGTAATATAATGATGATGAAATCATATATCTTTAGGAATATCAGGCAGCCATTAATCAGGGTTTCAAAATATTTAATAACATGAAAAAATGTTAATGTAATAAAAATTGAAATCATGGGGTACAATACCTAGGGTGTGTATAAAATACACAGATACAATGCTCTATATGTTATACACACACACACACACACACACACACATAGCCAACAAAAAATTTTTTTAATTGAAAAATATGGCATTTAATAGACTATAAAGAGAACACTTGTTTACAGTAAAAGAGATAAAGCAAGAAGTCACTTTGTTCAGTATCAGCTGGAGATGGGAGTGCTGGGTGACTCATATTTTGCCACTCTGCAAATTTCCATGAATAACCATGAAATCAGGGTGAGTATAGAACTTAGTGTTACAAATAAATTTTCACAACTAGAGGAACTCACAAATATGGAGCCTATAAATAATATGACTCAACTTTATATTTTTATTAATATATACATATAAATAATGATGGTTGCAAATTGTATAAAATAGGAAAGGAATACATGGACTACTAAATGAAAATACATTACATTTACAGTAAGTTTATTACAAGTGATTTTAATTCGTATTCTTTGTAATTTTCTGTATTTTTTAAAATTTTCTTTTTTAAAATTTGTTTTTATTGATTTTTAGAGAGAGAGAGAGAAACACTGATGTGAGAGAGAAACATCGGTCAGTGGGATCAGCTGCTTCCTGCACACCCCCTACTGGGGATTGAGCCTGCAATCCTGGGCATGTGCCCTGACCGAGAATTGAACCAGGACATCTCAGTCCATGGGATGAGTCATACAAGCCAGACTAAAATTTTCTTTTTTATGTAAAAAAAGATAATCATTGCAAAGTGAACAAAAATGGAGATACATTTTCTAAACCTAAATATTATTAAATAATGTTTATTTATGGCACTCTCATAACATAAAATACAATGCATTTTTTAAAGATTACAGTAGTCCTCTTTGTAGAGATATATT
This sequence comes from Tadarida brasiliensis, assembly GCA_030848825.1. NCBI lineage: Eukaryota > Metazoa > Chordata > Mammalia > Chiroptera > Molossidae > Tadarida > Tadarida brasiliensis. Next base: position 43,334,317 of record CM061280.1, read on the forward strand.
TCAAGATCCCAAGTGGATGCCTAAAACCATGAATAGTACCAAATCCTATACAGGCATACCACAGAGATATTGTAGATTTTGCTACAGACCATCACAATAAAGAGAATATCACAATGAAGCTAGTCACATGAACATTTTTGGTTTCCAATTAAAAGTTATGTTTACACTATACTCTAGTCTATTAAGTGTACAATGGCATTATATCTAAAAATAATGTACATAACTTAATTTAAAATACTTTATTGCTAAAAAATGCTAACCATCATTTGAGTCTTCAGTGAGTCTTAATTTTTTTGCTGGTGGAGGGTCTTCCTTCAATGTTGATGGCTGCAGACTGATCTGGGTGATGACTGCTGAAGTTTGGGGTGACTGTGGCAACTTCTTAAAATAAGTCCAAAATGAAGTTTACTGCATTGGCTGATTTTTCCTTTCATGAATTATTTCTCTGTAGCATGTGATGCTGTTTGATGTCATTTTACCCACAGTAGAAATTCCCTCAAAATTGAAGCCAAGGAAAAAGAAATGACAGTGGAGTAAATGGAAGCTACACAGACCATCTCAAAGGACCAAACTGGAATTACAACTAATAAAGACAAATCATTGGGAAAAACCAATTGAAAAGGAGCTGGAGAGAACCCTTATAACCAGGGACAGAAGAGGACACCAAATCCAGCCTGGTAGGAACTGTGGAGATGCGAGAGAGCTGTCTGGGTCCCCATGCAGCAGCCGAGGGCTGTTTTAGCTGTGAACAGTTCCCTCTGAGAAGTTGGGGGTTAAAACCCCCAGCCAACTCCACAGTACAGAGTAGTGGCCCCCTAGCACAGAGTGTCAGGACAGGGAAAAGCACCTGCATAACACCTGGCTGAGATCACCAGAGCTGAGGCTTTGTCTGGCAAGGAGAAGTGCAGGGAAAAATGGCACCTCCCTGAAGGGCCAGTGCACTAAATCAGCTGGAGCCAGAGAGGACTGGGAAGGAGGACACTGGGAGTTTTATGCACAATCACTCCCTCATAGGACAGTAGCCATCTTACTCAAAGGGCCCCTTCCCAGAGCCCTGGGGAGAAACAATGGCCCCTCCCTCAGGAATTTAAAACCACATGGCTTGAGAAATGAAGATTGAGGCTTATTAATAGCTAGACAATACCAGCAAGCAAAGAAGGGGGAAAAAAGCCTCCAAAAGATCTGAAATTTGCACCAGCTCTCAGTGTTGGTGGTCCTGTCAGTGTTGGGGGTCCTGGCTCTGAGGACAGAACAGTGAAGACTGAGGCCTGAGTTCCTTTGCTGAGCCCCTCCTCCATGGCTTCAGTAGCCTTCTCTGTCAAGTAGCCCTCTGTTTTAGACTGAGGAAGAAACAACTGCCACTCCCATGGGAATTTAGCACCACCCTGTGGCACTGAGAACCAAGCTGTGAGGGCAGAGGCAAACAATCCACACCATAAAAACCACTATCTTATCAAAGCAACTTTAACCCAGGAGAAAGCAATTGCCCCACCTGCTGGAAATCCTCTTACCATGTACACCTTAGGGATTTTTCATTCAGCTGAGGGCTACAACCTGAGGCTCATCAAATAACTGAACTAATTGTAGGCAAAAGCTAGAGGATAACTGAACATTGGCTTGGCCTGCATATCTACCCAGGAAAGTAAGATTTGACAGTGGTGTTTAACATGGGTCCTCCCACTCTCATCCAAACCAAGTAGAGGGAGCCACAATCAGTGGAACAACAACATCCACAGGGAAAATTTGGCAGTCTCCAAAACCCACTGAGATAGCCAAAATAGTGAAACAAAGAAACAAATCCCAAATGAAAGAACAAGAGAATTCTGCAGAAGAGGGGATAAATGAAATAGAATTAAGCAAATTATCAAAGGATGAGTTTAGAGCAATGATTATGAGGAAGCTCAACAATATGAATAAAGATATAGAAACAATGAAAATCAACCAATTGGAAATGAAAAACCACCAAGCAGAAATGAAGAATGACTTACCAGAAATAAAGGACATATTGAAAGGAATAACCAGCAGACGACAGGAAGCTGAGGATTGGATCAGTGAATTAGAACAAGGTAGAAAAATCACCCTATCAAAGAACCAAAAAGAAAAAACAATAAAAAAACAGGAAGACAGCTTAAGAGAATTGTGGAACAATATAAAATGTAACAACATCTGCATCATAGGAGTTCCAGAAGAAAAAGAAAATGAGCAATGGTTAGAGAATATATTTGAAGAAATAATGACAGGAAATCTCCATAATTTCATGAAGGAAAAAGGCATACACGTTCAGGAAGCACAGAGAGCCCCAAGTAAGAAGATCCCAAAGAGGCCTACACCAAGAGACATCACAATCAAAATACTAAAAAAGAATCCTAAAGGCAGCAAGAGATAAGCAATAGGTTAATTACAAAGTAGACCCCCATAAGGCTATCAGCTGACTTCTCAGTAGAAACACTACAGGCCAGAAGAGAATGGCATGAAGTAATCAAGGTAATGAAAAACAAGGATCTGAATCCAAGACTACTATATCCAGCAAGGATATTATTCAAAATAGAAGGTGAAATAAAGAGCTTCCCAGACAAAAAACAAGGCCACGGGAGTACATTAGCACCAAACCAGCACTGCAAGAAATGATAAAAGGACTGCTGTAATAAGCAGAAAAAATAGGAAGAGAAACATAACCATAATAAACAAAAATGGCAATAAATAAGTACATATCGTTAATCACCTTAAATGTAAATGGATTAAATGCTCTGATCAAAAGACACAGAGTAGCTGATTGGATAAGAAAGCATGACTCATACATATGTTTTTTACAAGAGACCCATCTCACAGCAAAAGACTCACATGGGTTGAAAGTGTAAGGATGGGAAAAATTTTGCAAGCAAACGGAAAAGAAAAAAAAATAGCTAGGTAACAATATTCACATCCAACAAAATAGACTTCAAAATGAAGGCCATAACTAGAGACAAAGAAGGCCACTACAAAATATTAAAAGGATCTATCCAACAGTAGAATATAACCTTAGTAAACACATATGCACCCAATTTGGAGGAAGAAAATACATTTAAAAACTTCTGTAGGACTGCAAAGGATAAAGCCATAGCAATACAATCATAGCAGGGGATTACAACACCCTGCTGACATCACTAAATAGATCCTATAGACAAAAATTAACAAGGAAACATACTCTAAATGATGCACAAGATCAAATGGATTTAATAGATGTATGCAGAGAATTACACCCCAAAACTGCAGAAATCACATGCTTCTCACATGGGACACTCTCAAAGACAGACTACATAGTAGGACACAAACCAAGTCTCTACAAGTTCAAGTAGATTGAAATCATATCAAGCATCTTCTTAGATCACAATGTCATGAAACTAGAAATCAATTACAATAAAAACACTCAAAAACATGCAAACACATGGAGGCTAAGTAGCATGATATTAAACAATGAATGGGATACCAAGGAGATCAAGGAAGAAATTTAAAAAGTCCTGGAATCCAATGAAAATAAACACAACACAAAATCTATGGGATGCAGCAAAAGCAGTCCTGAGTTTGAAATTCATAGCACTACAGGCCTACCTCAAGAAACAAGAAAAATTTCTAACAGACTATCTAACCCTACAACATAAAGAACTAGAAAGTAAACAAAAAGAAAAACCCAGAGCAAGTAGAAGGAAAGAAACAGTAAAGGTCAGAGCAGAAATAAACGACATAGGGACTAAAATAAAACAATTAAAAAGATCAATGAAACAAAGAACTGATTCTTTGAAAAGATAAACAAGATTGAGGGACCCTTAGCTAGACTCGCCAAGAAACAGAGTGGACGCAAATAAACAAAATCAGAAATGAAAGAGGAGAAATAACAACTGACATCACAGAACTACAAAGGATTGTTAAAAAATGCTATGAATAATTATACGGCAACAAATTGGACAACCAAGCAAAATGGAAAAATTTCTGGAATCACACAGTCTCCCAAAACTGAACCGAGAAGAGATAGAAAACTTGAACAGACCAGTAACAACTAAGATAATTGAAGCTGTAATCAATAAACTCCCAGCAACAAAAGACCAAATTGATGGCAATCTTATACACCAATGATGATCTCACAGAAAGACGGCTTCATGGGAGAGTTTTACGAAACTTTAAAAGAAGAACTAACACCCATTCACCTCAAACTATTCCAAAAAATACATGAAGAAGGAAGATTTCCAAACTCATTTTGAGTCCAGCATAATTATATTTCCAAGACCATATAAATACACCCCAAAGAAAAAAACTACAGGCCAATATCCCTCATGAACATAGATGCCAAAATCTTTAACAAAATATTAGAAAATCATATCCAGTAATACATTAAAATAATCATTCACTATGACCAAAGCGATTCATCCCAGGGATGCAAGGCTGGTACAATATTCACAAATCAATAAATATGATACACTACATAAACAAAATAAAAAATAAAAATCACATGATCATATCAATAGTTGGTGAAAAAACATTCAACAAAATCCAGCACCTATTTCTGATAAAAATGCTCAGCAATCTGGAAATAGAGGGATCACATCTCAACATAATAAAGGCCATATATGAAAGACCTACAGCCAACATCATACCCAATGGGCAAAAACTAAAAGCATTTCCCTTAAGAACAGGAACAAGACAGGGATGCCCACATTCACTATTCTTATTTAACATAGTACTGGCATTCTTAGCGACAGGAATCAGATAAGAAGAAAAAATTAAAGGGATCAAAATTGGAAAGAAAGAAGTGAAACTGTCATTTTTTGCAGATGACATGATATTGTACATAGAAAACCCTAAAGACTCCATCAAAAACCTACTAGACCTAAAAAATGAATTTGGCAAAGTAGCAGGATACAGAATTAACATCAAGAAATTGACGGCATTTTTATACACCAATGATGAACTCACAGAAAGAGAAACTAAAAAGAAAATGCCATTTACCATTGCATCAAAAAAACTAAGATAACTAGGAATAAAATTAAACAAAGAAATAAAGGACCAGTTCACAGAAAACTACCAAACATTGATAAAAGTAATAGAGGAAGATATTGAAAAGTGGAAGCATATACCTTGTTCATGGATTGAAAGAATTAACATCATTAAAATTTCCATACTACCCAAAGCAATCTATAGATTAAATACAATTCCCATTAAAAAACTATTGACACATTTCACAGAACTAGAACAAATACTCCAAAAGTTTATATGGAATCAAAAAAGACCCTGAATAGCCACAGCAATCTTGAAAAAGAAGAACAAAGTAGGAGGGATCACGTTACCAGACATCAGGTTATACTACAAAGCCACTGTAATCAAAACAGCCTGGTACTGGCACAAGAGCAGGTATATAGATCAGTGGAACAGAACATAGAACCCAGAAATTGCCCCAAGCCACTGCACTCCATTAATATTTGATAAAGGTGGCAAGAGCATACATTGCAGTAAAGACAGCCTCTTTAATAAATGGTGTTGGGAAAATTGAATAGCTACATGCATAAAAATGAAACTAGACCGCCAACTTACACCACACACAAAAATAAACTCAAATGGATAAAATACTTAAATGTGACTTGTGAATCCATAAAAAAGGCACAAGAAAATACAGACAACAAAATTTCAGACATCACACACTGCAGAATTTTCACTAATGTAACGCCTAAGGCAAGAGAAACAAAGGAAACAATTAATATAAGGGACTACATCAAACTAAAAATCTTCTGCACAGTAAAAGAAACAAGCATCAAAATAGAAAGGGAACCCACTATATGGGAAAGCATAACTGCCAATGATACATCAGATAAGGGGTTAATTTCCAAAATATATTGAGTACTCATACAACTCAACAAAAGGAAGACAAAGAATCCAATAAAAAATGGGCAGAGGGCCCTGGCCGGTTTGGCTCAGCGGTTAGAGCGTTGGCCTGCGGTCCAGAGAGACCCGGGTTCGGTTCCCGCTAAGGGCATGTACTTCGGTTGCAGTTTGTCCCCGGCCCTGGTTGGTCGTGCGGGTGGCAGCCACTCGATGTGTCCCTTTCACGTCGATGTTTCTCTCTCTCTCTCTCTCTCCCTCTCTCTCCCTCCCACTCTATCTGAACAAAAAATGAAAAAAAAAAATGGGCAGAGGGCCGAAATAGACACCTCTCCAAAAAGGACATACAAATGGCCAAGAGACATATGAGAAAATGCTCACCATCACTAATCATCACAGAGATGCAAATTAAAACAACTATGAGGTATCACCTTATACCTGCCAGAATGGCTGACATCAACAAATCATGAAACAACTAGTGCTGGCGAGGGTGTGGAGAAAAGGGGACTCTAGTACACTGTGGGTGGGAATGCAAACTGGTGCAGCCACTATGGAAAACAATATGGTGTTTCCTCAAAAAATTAAAAATTGAATCGCCATTTGACCCAATGATCCCACTTCTAGGAATATACCCCAAGAAGCCTGAAACACCAATCAGAAAGAATATATGTACCCCTAGTTCATAGCAGCACTATTTACAATAGCTAAGATCTGGAAACAGCCCAAGTGTCCATCAATAGATGAGTGGATAAAAAAGTGGTGGTACATATACACAATGGAGTACTATGCAGCTGTAAAAAAGAAAGATCTCTTGTCCTTTGAGACAACATGGAGGGATCTGGAGAGTATTATGTTACGTGAAATAAACCAATCAGAGAAAGACAAATATCACATGATCTCACTTATGTGTAGAATATAATGAACAAAACAAGCTAATGAACAAAATAGACCCAGAGATATAGAAGTAGGGTTCAGATTGACAAACCTCAGAGGAGGAGGCAGAGAGGAAGGATGAGCTAATCCAAAGAATTTATATGCATATATGCATAAGCAATGGACATAGACAACAATGCTGGGGGGATCAGGATCAGGAGGAGGGTGTCAGTGGGGCAAAAAGGCAAAACATATGTAACAAAAATAAATGAATTAAAATATTAGATAAAATCAAGGATGTCAAATGCAAAAAAAAAAAAAAAATTGGAGCTAACCCTTCTAATCCTGCTGCTGCTTTATCAACCAAGTTTATGTAATATTGTAAATCCTTTGTTTTTATTTCAACAATATTAACATCATCTTTACCAGGAGTCTATTTCACTTCAAGAAACTATTTTATTTGCTCATTCATAAAAAGCACTTCTCATCTGTTAACGTTTCATCTTGAGATTGTAACAATCCAGTCAGATCTCCTTGGACCACTTCTAATTCTAGTTATCTTGCTATTTCCACCACATCTGTCATTACTTCCTCCACTGAAGTCTTGAACCCATCAAAATCATTCCTTAAACCTCATGAACCAACCTCCACTGGCTTCACATTTTTCATCTGCAGCTTCCTCATCTCTATCAGCCTTCATAGACTTAAAGAGAGTTAGGCTCTTGCTCTGGATTAGGATTTGGTTTAAGGAATCTTCTAACCAGACTACTAAAACTTTCTCCATATCAACAATAAAGCTGTTTTTTGTTTGTTTGTTTTTGATCATTTGTATGTTCACTGGAGTAGCACATTTCATTTCCTTCAAGAACTTTTCCTTTGCACTTATAACTTCTCTAACTATTTAACATAAGAAATCTAGCTTTTAACCTATCTTGACTTTTGACATGCCTTCCTCACTAAGCTTAATCATTTCTAGCCTTTGATTTAACGTAAGAGATGTGCAACTCTTCCTTTCACTTGAATTCTTAAAGGCCATTGTACAATTATTAATTGGCCTAATTTCAATATTGTTAAGTCTCATTTGGTAGGGAGGCCTGAGGAGATGGAGATGGAGAGACAAGGGGAAATGGCTGTTTGGTGGAGCAGTCAGAACACACACAACATTTATTGATTAATTTCATCATCTTAAATGGGCATGGTTTGTGTCAGCCCAAAACAATTACAATGGTAATATCAAAGACTACTGATCACAGATCACCATAACAAGTATAATAATAATGAATAAGTTTGAAATATTGTGAGAATCACCAAAATGTGACAGAGACACAAAGTGAGCAAATGCTGTTGGGAGAATGGCTTGATGCAGAGTTGCTATAAACCTTAAATTTGTGTTTTGTTTTGTTTTGTTTTTTAAAGCAATATCTATGAAGTGCAAGGTATACCTGTTTATACTGTTGTTTTTGCTATTCATACATACACTTGATGGCTTCTCTTTGGCATATCCAAATTACCAGCATCAGTATTTTTGTCCTTTGGTGCCATGATTGAATAAAATAAGGGTTACTTGAATACAACCACTGTGATACCATGACAATTCATCTGATTACCAAGATAGCTACTAAGTGACTGACAGGTGGGGAGCACATACGGTGTGGACTCACTGGCCAAAGGGATGATTCATGTCCCAGGTGGGATACAATGGAGTGCAAGATTTTATTATGCTACTCAGAACAGCACAAAATTTAAACCGGATAAATTATTTATTTCTGGAATTTTCACTGAACATTTTTGGACTATGGTTGACCATGGGTAACTGAAAATGTAGAAAGCAAAACCACACATAAGGAGGGGAATACTGTATATTTAAGAATACTGTATATTTATTGGGTAATATAGAAAATGCTTATGCTATATTGTTAAGCAAAAATATACAATATCAAACTGTATATACATTGGGTTCTCAACTCTATCAAGATATATATGTCATGAAATAGGTAAAATATTAGCAGTATTTCTCTCGGGGAGGGTGGAGTGGAATTATGAACAGTTGCTATTCTTTTCCATAAACATTTCTGTATTTTCTAAGCCCTTCAAATGAGCAACACTTAGCTCTCTTAAAAATAGAAAAAAATTAATGTGTCTAGTAACTAATAAAAATCTCAGAAGTCTAAAGCCATTTTTTTTAAAATATAAGATGATCCTATAAATTCCAGATTGCTTTCCAGGAAAGATATTGAGGTTTGCATACATTTTAGGTTTAATAATCTGTTTTTCCAATATTTTTATAATGAATATGGAGTGCTTTTATAAAAACCAAAAACAATAGAAAGATAATTGCACTGGAAAATATTACTAAGATTTTAACAGTATGCAGATAGGAATTTGAAATTGAACTTATCCATGCAACTATTTCAAGGTAACATAAGCTGGAGGAAGAGATTATCTGTATCTCTATTCCCATGGAAGACAGCAGGATAAATAAGAGAAAAATATGTGAGTATAGGTCAGGCTCAAAAGGTAGGAGAGACTGATGATAAACATTTGCTTCCTTTGGCTACAGTGCTGTAGCATGTTAATATCATAAGATTTCTTACAAATAAATACATTGATTTTGAAAGTGTGTGTACATTTTATTGAATACACTGTATATTTGGGTCTTCTGAAAAGCCTGTTTTAAGGCTATTAAATTATAAAACACCTCGAAGAAACACAGCTTCCAAACAGATGTGCAAACTTTTGTTAAGTCAAAACTATTCTTTAACCTAGGAGAACACTATATTTTAGACTGGACTTTGTTCAACAAGATAATTTCCTCATTAAGATTTCTTTGGTTACAGCATAGAACTTTTCTTCAGAGTCCCCACATAGACTCAAACAGAGAATAAAGAATATGAGTTGAATCAGAACCTCTCAGGCTTTTAAAATCGGACAACAAGGAGCAAATAACAATCTATGCAGCCTACCTTCTGGCGTTAGGAGGGCATATACCATAAAAACATTTCAAAAATGATTTTAAGGTGTAAAAAGATGAAAAATCAAATTATTAAGTGAAATAACATCACCATGTTACTCAGTCTTGTACTGCTGGCACCTGTCACACATTATGACAATATATCTTTAGAGTAGTTGTCTAGTGTTTTCTTACTTCCAGTTCATCATTTGTTTATAAGAAGTGTGATTATAAAGTAATATGACTATTTTAATCTAACATTATTTTTCTCATAATGAGTGCCTCTTCCTTAAAATAAACCACTTATTTCATTGCTCAAAACCTGTTTATAACCCCTTGTAGAAACTAGCTTCTGACAGATGAGAAAGGCCATCTAAACATTTTATAGTCCCTCTTTATTTTCTAACTCCAGTTTGATGGTAAAGCACTGCTTCAAAACATTTCTTTTGTTTCTCACCCAAGTTTACCATCCCCTCAAAAGATGATGATAAAACCTGACCTCTGTGGCTCAGTTGGTTGGATCATTGTCCCATGCATCAAAGGGTCAAGGGTTCCATTCCTGGTCAGGTCACATAACAGGGTTGTAGGTTCAATCCCTCGTGGGGCATGTACAGAAGCAACCAATCAATGCTTTTCTCTCACATTGATGTTTCTCTCTCTCTCTCTCCAGCTCCCTTCCACTCTCTCTAAAAATCAATAAAAACATATCCTCGGGTTAGGATTAATAAAAAACATAATGATAAGCTCTTAAGCCCTGGCCAGGTGGCTCAGTTGGTTACACCATTGTCCTGATAGGCCAAGGTTGCAGGTTTGATCCCCAGTCAGGGCACATACAAGAATCAACCAATGAATGCATAAATAAGTGGAACAACAAATCAATGTTTCTCTCTTTTCTCTCTCTTTTTCTCCTTTCCTCTCTCTAAAAATAAATAAAAAACAAAAAAGATAATGGTAGACCACTATTAAAAATATTTAAAAGATGCAAAGATAAAATTGATAATGTGTATCAGTGTTTTCGGATATAGAAGAGTCTCCTTAATATACAGTTAAGTTTACAAGTCATTTACTAAATGGTATATATAATGATACTTATATTTTTCAAAAATTTTTTCAACATATGTTATGTGAGCAGACACTCTCTTAATTGCTTAAACAATAAACAAACAAAGTCTGTCATTATAAAGCTAATGGTGTGGGCAAAATTAGGTTTACAGTTATGAGTAAACAAAACAGTTTATTCTTGTATTATTTATTAATTATTGTATTATTTCCTATACAAACAACTGTAAAAAATATATATATACACACACACATATATAATAATGTTGGGTAAGGATAGGTGCTAGAAAAAAAAATAAAGGAGTAGGTAGTATCAAAAGAAGGTGTTATTTTACACACAATAGTGAATGGCACTTATGCAGATATGTGAATGAGATAAAAGAGCAACTCAAATAAATACCTAGGTATAGAACATTCCAAACAAAAGGCCCTGAGGCAGAATCATGTTTGAGTTTGAGGAACAACATAGGGGCCACTGTGGCTAAAATGGGAGTCATCAATAGATGAGACAACAGAGAAAGGCAGGAACCAGGTGGGTCTCATAGACCATGTACAGGAGGGTGGATTTATTCAAAACATGATGGGAAGTCACTGGACATTTTTGAGTAAGGGAATGACATGATCTGATGAATGTTTAAAAAGGATCACTCTTCATGTTGTAGACCAGCTAAGAGGTTATTGATATACTTCAGGTAAGAGATGATAATGGTTTAAACAAGAATGACAATGTTCAAGACAGTGAGGACTAATCAGAGTTTATGCACTTTTTGAAGGTAACTCTAATAGAATTGTATATATGCACATCAATACAATCTAATACAAATGTTAACAGTAGATACCTATGAATTTTGGAGTTATCAGTGCTTTTCAGTTTCTTCTTTGTGCCTCTCTATACTAGTTGATGACTTTTTTCCACTGGTAAAAAAAAAAAAAAAAGTTTCATTTGGGGATGTGGTAGAGTATATAATAAAAACCCCAGCCACTAAAGCCAGTTAATAAATACAGTACCAAATATTTGCAACCATTTGGTAGTTGTAGCTGCTGCCAGAATCACAACTGGGGATACCCTGTTGAGGGGTGTGGGGTAGTCATTGGGCAGCCAGACTGGCCAGTCCAAGGAAAGCCCAGATTCTGAGACTGTGAAGGCTTCTAGGCCATGGCAGACCACAGTAATTATAGAACAGAATTTTGATAAGAGTATGAAACACTCTGGGAACTTAACAACAAACAGCAAGCAGAGGTTAAGGCCTGCAGCATGGGGAGTATCTAGTGGTAGGCAAGGTTTCCTAACAAAAAAGTAGTTCAGCTTCAGATGAATGGGGCAGTAGGCAGAAGCTCAAGTAGGCAGGTGGTGGCATAGTCTGATATGGCAGAAACAAGCACTCAGTCCTCACCAAACTCATGGAAAGCCTGATAACCCTCTGTCCCTAGCCAAGCCACAAATTTCATGGAAGAACAACAGATCCTAGAGAAGAGAAAATATAATTTTCCTTATTGACAGTCACAACTTACCCCAATGATTTTATGATTCTTTAACCCTTAAAGGCACAATGAGGCCTGCCTCACTTGAAAGGCTAATTGGAGGATATATGAGTTTCCAAGAGGGACAAAGAATGGCATTCATTTCAGGTCTTTATGTGCACAGTGTGCTCACCAGCAGTCTTTCCATAATATGTCATAAAACACACACAAAAAGCCTATATCATCTACTATATTTAATCCTGAAATCTTGATTCCAAGTTTCTTTTTTTTTTTTCATTTGGTTAACAATGGGTCAATGTTTTATTAATATCTCGTTAGACACTGGAATTCAACATTGTCCCAAATTGTTTTGTCTGATAGGTCAAAGTTCCATGATGGCAGAGGTGATAACTTCAGTTTTCAAATTCTTCTTAGCCACTTGCATTTTACCCATATATTTTTTTTATATTTTTTATATTAATTTATTTTTGGTACAGATGTTTCTCCTTTTTCCCCCATTGACACCCTCCTCCTCTTCCCTCCCTGCCCCATCCCCAGTTTTGTTGTCCATGTCCATTGGTTATGCGTACATGCGAATAAGTTCTGTGGTTTATTGCTACACTCCTCCACCCCCTCTTCCGGGAATTGTCAGTCTATACCCTACTTCCACGTCTCTGGGATTACCCTGTTCCTCAGACTGTTATGTTCATTATATTCCAGAAATAAGTGAGATCATATGATATTTGACATTCTCTGCTTGGCTTGTTTCACTTAGGATAATAGTTTCCATATCCTCCCATGTCGTCTCAAAGGATAAGAGATCTTTTTTTCTTACAGCCGCATAGTACTCCATTGTGTATATGTACCACAGCTTTTTTATCCATTCGTCCACTGATGGACACTTGGGCTGTTTCCAGATCTTAGTTGTTGTAAATAGCGCTGCTATGAACATGGGGGTACATATATTCTTTCTGATTGGTGTTTCACGCTTCTTAGGGTACATTCCTAGGAGTGGGATCACTGGTTTAAATGGTAATTCAATTTTAATTTTTTGAGGTAACACCATAGTGTTTTCCATAGTGACTGCACCAGTCTGCATTCCCACCAGCAGTGTACTAGAGTCCCTTTTTCTCCACACCCTTGCCAACACTTGTTGTTTGATGCTATGTTGATGGTGGCTATTCTGACAGGTGTGAGGTGATACCTCATTGTTGTTTTAATTTGAATCTCTCTGATGATTAGTGATGCTGAGCATTAATTCATACGTCTCTTGGCCATTTGTATGTCCGGTTTGGAGAGATGTCTATTTAATTCCTCTGCCCATTTTTTAATTGGGTTCTTTGTCTTCCTTTTGTTGAGTTGTATGAGCACTCTATATATTTTGGAAATTAATCCCTTATCTGATGTATCATTGGCAATTATGCTCTCCCATACAGTGGGCTGCCTTTCCACTTTGATGGTTGTTTCTTTTGCTGTGCAGAAGCTTTTGAGTTTGATGTAGTCCCATGTGTTCATTTTTCCCTTTGTTTCTGTTGCCTTGGGTGATATATCAGTGAAGATTCTGCTGCGTATGATGTCCAAAATTTTGTTGCCTACATTTTCTTCTAGGATTTTTATGGATTCACGAGTCACATTTAAGTATTTTATCCATTTTGAGTTTATTCTTGTGTATGGTGTAAGATGATGGTCTAGTTTCATTTTTTTGCATGTAGCTGTCCAATTTTCCCAACACCATTTATTAAAGAGGCTGTCTTTACTCCATTGTATGCTCTTGCCACCTTTGTCAAATATTAGTTGAGGATAATGTCTTGGGTCAATTTTTGGATTCTCCTTTCTGTTCCACTGGTCTATATGCCTGTTCTTGTGCCAGTACCAGGCTGTTCTGATTATAGTAGCTTTGTAGTATAAGCTGATATCCGGTATTGTGATCCCGCCTACTTTGTCCTTCTTTTTCAAGATTGCTGTGGCTATTCGCGGTCTTTTTTGGTTCCATATGAACTTTTGGAGTATTTGTTCTAGTTCTGTGAAATATGTCACTGGTATTTTGATGGGGATTGCATTAAATCTATAGATTGCTTTGGGTAGTACGGACATTTTAATGATGTTAATTCTTCCAATCCATGAACAAGGTATGTGCTTCCACTTTTTTATATCTTCCTCTATTTCTTTTTTCAATGTCCTGTAGGTTTCTGCAAATAGGTCCGTTACTTCTTTGGTTAAGTTTATTCCTAGGTATCTTAATTTTTTTGCCGCTATAGTAAACAGATTGTTTTTTTAGTTTCTCTTTCTGTGATTTCATCATTGGTGTATAAGAATGCCGTCGATTTCTTGACGTTAATTTTGTATCCTGCTACTTTGTCAAATTCATTTAAGTCTAGTAGATTTTTGATGGAGTCTTAAGGGTTTTCTATATATAATATCATGTCATCTGCGAATAATGACAGTTTCACTTCCTCCTTTCCAATTTGGATTCCTTTTATTTTTTCTTCACGTCTGATTGCTGTGGCTAAGACTTCCAGTACCATGTTAAATAAGAGTGGCAAAAGTGGGCATCCCTGTCTTGTTCCTGTTCTTAAGGTAAATGCTTTTAATTTTTGTCCATTGAGTATGATGTTGGCTGTAGGTCTTTCATATATGGCCTTTATTATGTTGAGATGTGATCCATCTATTCCCACATTGCTGAGCATTTTTATCAGAAATGGGTGCTGGATTTTGTCAAATGCTTTTTCAGCATCTATTGATATGATCATATGGTTTTAATCTTTCAGTTTGTTTATGTTGTGTATCACATTTATTGATTTGCAAATATTGTACCAACCATGCATCCCTGGGATGAATCCCACTTTGTCATGGTGAATAATTTTTTTGATGTATTGCTGGATCTGATATGCTAGTATTTTGTTAAGGATTTTGGAATCTATGTTTATCAGGGATATTGGCCTGTAGTTTTCTTTCTTTGTAGTGTCTTTTTCTGGTTTTGGAATTAGAATTACGCTGGCTTCATAAAACAAGCCTAGAAGTCTTCCTTCTTGAAATTTTTGGAATAGTTTGAGGAGAATGGGTGTTAGTTCTTCTTTGAACGTTAGGTAAAACTCTCCCGTGAAGCCCTCTGGGCCTGGGCTTTTGTTTGCTGGGATAGTCTTGATTACATCTTCAAATTCCTTCGTTGTTATTGGCCTGTTCAAGTTTTCTATCTCTTCCTGGTTCAGTTTTGGGAAACTATGTGTTTCTAGAAATTTGTCCATTTCACTTAGGTTGTCCAATTTGTTGGCGTATAATTGTTCATAGTATTTGTTAATGATCCTTTGTATTTCTGTGGTGTCAGTTGGTACTTCTCCTCTTTCATTTCTGATTTTGTGTATTTGGGTTCTCTCTATTTCTTGGTGAGTCTAGCTAAGGGTCCATCAATCTTGTTTATCTTTTCAAAAAAACAACTCTTTGTTTCATTGATCCTTTGAATTTTTTTTTTTTTTTTTGGTCTCCATGTCGTTTATTTCTGCTCTGATCTTTACTATTTCCTTCCTTCTACTTGCTCTGTGGTTTTCTTTTTGTTTGCTTTCTTGTTAAGTTTGAGGTTAGGTACTCAATTAGAAATTTTTCCTGTTTCTTGAGGTGGGCCTGTAGTGCTATGAACTTCCCTTTCAGAACTGCTTTCTCTGCATCCCATAGATTTTGTGTTGTTGTGTTTTCATTTTCATTGGTTTCCAGGAAGTTTTTAATTTCTTCCTTGATCTCTGTGGTAACCCATTCATTGCTCAATAATATGCTATTTAGCCTCCATGTGTTCAAATGTCTTTGCATGTTCTTGTTGCAATTTATTTCTAATTTCATGCCATTGTGATCTGAGAAGATGCTTGATATGATTTCATTCTTCTTGAACTTGTAGAGACTTAGTTTGTGCCCTAACATGTGATCTGTCTTTGAGAATGCCCCATCTGCACTTGAGAAGAATGTGAATTCTGCAGTTTTGGGGTGTAATTTTCTGTATGTATCTATTAAATCCATTTGATCTAGTACTTCATTTAGAATCTGTTTCCTTGTTAATTTTTTGTCTAGATGATCTATCCAGTGATGTCAGTGGTGTGTTGAAGTCTCCTGCTATGATTGTATTGCTGTCGATTTCTCTTCGAAGTCCTCCAGAAGATTTTTAATATATTTTGGTGCTCCTATATTGGTTGCATATATGTTTACCAAGGTTATATATTCCTGTTGGATAGACCCTTTCAATACTATGTAGTGGCCTTCTTTGTCTCTAGTTATGGCCTTCATTTTGAAATCTAATTCATCAGATATGAGTATTGTTACCCCAGTTTTTTTTTTCCTTTCCGTTTGCTTGGAAGATTTTTTTTTTCATCTCTTTACTTTCAACCTATGTCAGTCCTTTGTTGTGACATGGGTCTCTTGTAAACCACATATATGTGAATCATGCTTTCTTATCCAGTCAGCTATTCTGTGTCTTTTTATCTGAGAATTCAATCCATTTACATTTAAAGTGATTATTGATATGTACTTATTTAATGCCATTTTTGTTCAGTGTGGTTATGTTTTTCTTCCTATTTCTTCTACTAATTACAGCAGTCCTTTTAACATTACTTGCAGTGCTGGTTTGGTGCTAATATATTCCCTTAGCCTTTTTTTGTCTGGGAAGCTCTTTATTTGACCTTCTAGTTTGAATGATAGCCTTGCTGGATAGAGTAGTCTTGGATTCAGATCTTTGTTTTTCATGAGCTTGATTACTTCATGCCATTCCCTTCTGGCCTGTAGTGTTTCTGTTGTGAAGTTAGCTGACAGCCTTATGGGGTTTCCTTTGTAGGTAACCTGTAGCTTATCTCTTGCTGCCTTTAGGATATTCTCTTTGTCTTTAATTTTTGGCATTTTAATTATTATGTGTCTTTGTGTTGGCCTGTAGGGTTCTTCTTACTTGGGCCTTCTTGAACTTGAATGCCTTCTTCCTTCACCCAGTTAGGAAAGTTTTCTGTCACTATGTCTTCATATATATTCTTTAACCCTTGTTCATTTTCTTCTTCTTCGGGGACTCCTATGATGTGAATATTATTATGTTTTCAGTTGTCCCACAATTCTCTTAAACTATCCTCCTGTTTTTTAATTGTTTTTTCCTTTTGGTTTTCTGATTGATTGATTTTTTCTACTCTGTCTTCTCACTGATCCGGTCCTCCGCTTCCTCTACTCTGCTGGTCAGTCCTTCCAATGTGTTCTTTATTTCTGCTATGTGATTCTTCATTTCCACTTGGTTGGTTTTCAATGTTTCTGTATCTTTACTCATGGTGTTGATGTCCTTACTCATGCTGTTTAGCTTTTTCCAGATCATGGCTCTGAACTCTACCTCTGATAATTTGCTTAACTGCATTTCATTTATCTCATCTTTGGTAGAGTTCTCTTGTTCTTTCATTTGGAATTTGTTTCTTTGTTTCACCATTTTGGCTATCTCAATGGATTTTGGAGCCTGCGAAATTTTCCATGTGGGTGTTGGTGTTCTGCCAGTTGTGGCTCCCTCTACTGGGTTTGGATGAGCGTGGAGGGCCCTCCTTAAACACCACTGTCAAGTCTCACTTTCCTGGGTAGATTTACAAGCTCAGGAAAGGTTCAGTTATCCTCTAGCTTTTTGCCTGGAGGCTATTAGCCTCAGTTACTTGAAACCCTTGGTTTCTCAGTTGAATGAGAAACTCCCTCAAGTGTTTAGTGTAAGAGGATTTCCCGAGGTTGGGGCCGATGCTGTTTGTTAATGAGTCTCAATTTGCATTTCTTTGCTGGCCTGGTTTGGGTCGAATCTCCGAGGGAGGGGCTGTCACAGCTCCTGGAAGGAGCAAGCTGGCCACTGTCCTTTGTGGCCACGACCCAGCACAAACTCTGAGTCCCCTCCAAATTCCAAGTGTCCCCACAGAGTTCCAGTCCAGTCCACTCTCCCTCTGCCGGAGCCCCAGGTGAGTGGCTGTAGCTATTTAGTGCTCTGTCCTGACACTCTGCTCTATTGAGCAGCTTGAGATCTTAACTTCGAGGGCGCACTGCTCACAGTTATGGCCACTGCTGTCTGTGGACTCCCAGCCCACCACCCTCTCATGCCTCTGCAGATCCTACCAGGCTCATTCAGTGTCCCTGGTTGTATGGTCCTCTCCTGCTGCTTTTCTATTGCTTTTTTCCGAGGATTTGTCTTTATTTTAGTTGTAATTCCCGTTTGGTCCTGGGAGATCATCTGTGTAGCTTCTATTCATTCCACCACCATTTTCTCTACCCTCCAAGTTTCTTGATAGCAATCTTACTCATCTTTAAATCCAAAGTATGTCCAATGTTTAGTTCATGGTAGGTGTCCCATAACTATTTGTTGAAAGAAGGAATAGATGAATGAGTAAAGCAGATATTAACAGAAATTCTGCTTGGTGACATTATGAGTACATTGTTATTTATATTATACTCTAATCATGTATTTATATGTAAATTGCACATTCATCTGCATAATATCAAAAGCCTATACTTCTTGTTTAAATTCTGACTTGGAAAATAATCTGAGGAAATCCCAGCTAATCCAACCAAATTGTTTTTCAAGTTCTTCCTAAAATTTTACACACATTGATACTAATCAGCTTGAGTCAACTGTGTGCCTAGCAGTTTGTCAGGGCTGACCTGAGTCATCAGTGCTCTTCTAGAAAATTATGACTGGTTTTTCTTTCCATCTGCACAGCATAGTATATCCTACCTGAAACAAGTGACTGAAAACCAAGTCAGTGTAATGGGAACTAATGAATCATTTCTCAAATTCTAGCATTATCAGAAGGTGCCCTGACTGGACAGGACATCTGGAGACCTCGGATATAGCACCAACTCTGTTACTAATAGCACTCTGATCTTAGACAAGTCACTACCCCTCTTTTTGTTGTCATTTACCAAACTGTAAAATGGATGAGTACAGCCAGGTACATGAGGGCAGGGTTCCAGAGCCTGGCAAGTCATGGACACTCAACAAAACTTTCCAAATGAAGGAACAAATGTGCTGACTCTCGGCCTGCCGGGGGTCATCACAATACAATGAATTGTTGTGGTGTGAGAGAACCCAGAGACCATCAGAGCCAAATTAAAGCCAAATAGAGAGCAAAGCCGGCCAGCGACTGATCCTGAGTTCTCAGAGATCAGCCTGCAAAGCCAGCTGGTGACTGATCCCCAGTTCTCGGAGACCAGCCCCGATATGCTTTATTACATGCCTTTTATACCTTACAGAAAATAGGATCTTCTTGATATAATGCCCAGGGCTACAAAAATGCTGTATAGAGTTAGTTTGCCTTGCAGATAACAGGAACACCCAGGCCCACCCAGGAACAGCCAGATATTTCAAGGTACATTGGGTCACACTTAGCCCCAATTTGCACAAACACAATGCAAGCCTAATTCCTTGAGATTGTGGAGGAGGTCTAGTCTCTAACTGAAGACCTCCAGGCTCCTTGAACTCTGTCAGACATGTAGCCAGATCCCAACAATTTCTTGGTTCAAGGAGTATTCCAATTTACTGAGGTTGTTTTGACAAAACAGGTTCAGCTAGAGGGCACAAAGTGACTTTCCCAATCATCAATTATGGAACTATAAACAGGTCAGCACAATAATTTACTAATCATCAATTATGGGGTTATAAACATGTCAGCACATTCCCCACTGGTTTTTAGGAGGAATCAAATCATTGATTCCTTATCATTTTCAGTACAGATATGCTGATAATGGGTCTGTAAGACCATAAGTTTGTCCATCATGGGTCCGACTAAGGCTCCATAGATACTGAGTTGGCTGGTGGGGATTTCCCAGAGTCAGAGAAGCAGAGGTCTCAAGTAGCAGGATCAGGATAGGAGTAATTTTACCTTCAAAGGGTCGTCTGTCCATTGAAGGGTCCATTTTTCTGGTATCTGGTCAGGGTGTGCCTTCTTTACCTGGGAGTGATGAATCCAGAAATGGCGACCTGCTACCTTAAGAGCTGTTGGAGTGGTGAGGACCACAGGCAGGTGACCAGCCCATCCAGGTTCCAGCGAAGCAGGCTGAACTTTCTTGATCTAGATCCAATCTCTGGGCCAAACACCATGGAGATCTGAGTCACCTGGAAGAGAAGGCCGGTACTGTTTGACATGAAGTTGTTCCCATCCGTGTAGAGATCAGCATCTGGGTCTGGCCAGGGTGTGTCTCTGAGGTCCACTCGAAGATCAGCCAAGGAGTCCAGGACCTCGAGGCAGCCATGAACATGCTCTGCTGAGTCATCACCAGGCAGCAAGGTGGCAGGGTTCAGGGCAGCAGTCCCCAGGAATTCAATCCTCGGGGTGTCCAACAAGAACACCTGACACTGGACAACTCTGGCATGGGACATCCATTGATCAGGGGGATTCCTGAGCAGGGCTTCAACAGCATGGGGTGCTATAATTTGTAAATCTTGCCTCAGGGTCAACTTAGAGGCTTCCTTAGTGAGCAGGGCTGTAGCCACTACAGCCCTTAAGCAGTGTGGCCATTCGAGTTCATATAGGGTCTGTAAGGTCCCAGAGCTTACCGGGACATCATAGCTTTTTGCCTGAGCTTTTGAAATCTTTAAAATTATCCAATAGGCATTGCAATGGAGTTTTTGTACCAGATTGACTTTGGCCCATGACAACAAAGGGAAGTGCAACCAGACAACAACAGACAATCAGGAGGGCCAATAAACAAACAGAAAAATACAGACAGGGCTGAAATTGAAGTTACTGAAACCAAAAAACACAGACAGAACTGACTGAACACAGACAGAACTGACTGAAACCGAAGTTCCCTGCGACATTTTGCTAGGGGCCCTGATTGAAGTTCCCTGAGATGACTCACCAGGGAACCTGACTGAAGTTCCCTGCGACATCTTGCTAGGGAAACTGGCCAGGGAAGTAATGCCACGTCCAGCCTTCCCTCAGCCACCGAATGGCGCCAAACAGAACAAACCAAAAGTTTGTACTCACTGGTGAGATTCCAGATGACTCAGATGAGTCCAGACGCTCTCTCAGAATTCAATTTAGAGCAGGATTTGAGACTGGGCTAGGGAAACTGGGAGGGAAGGCTTAATCTTAAGGAACATCCCTCTGAGGCCTTCCCCTAGACTAGCCCCGCCTTGCAGTTTCGATAGCCGGTCTAGTGGTCCGGTCTGGGGCTTCCTCATAAGGGAAGGATCTCGATGGGGCCTCCAAATGTTGTGGTGCAAGAGAACCCAGAGACCACCAGAGCCAAACAGAGAGCAAAGCCGGCTGGCGACTGATCCCGAGTTCTCGGAGACCAGCCCTGATATGCTTTATTACATGCCTTTTATACCTTACAGAAAATAGGATCTTCTTGATATAATGCCCAAGGCTACAACAATGCTGTAAAAAGTTAGTTTGCTTGCAGATAACAGGAACACCCAGGCCCACCTGGGAACACCCAGGTATTTCAAGGTACATTGGGTCACACTTAGTCTCGAGCTGTACAAACACAATGCAAACCTAATTCCTTGAGATTGTGAGGGAGGTTGAGTCTCTGACTGAAGACCTCCAGGCTCCATGGACTCTGTCAGACACGTAGCCGGATCCCAACAATTTCTTGGTTCAAGGAGTATTCCAATTTACTGAGGTTGTTTTGACAAAACAGGTTCAGCTAGAGGGCACACAGTGACTTTCCCAATCACCAATTATGGAACTATAAACAGGTCAGCACAATAATTTACCAATCATCAATTATGGGGTTATAAACATGTCAGCACAGAACTACAAGCAGACACGGCTTGGTGTGAGGGAGAGCATAGCAAAGGAGCAAATGCTCTTGATCTCTGGATGCAGCCCAATTTATTTTCTTAACAGTTCCCTAGGTTACACTGTATTTTAGGTAATTATGTCCTTGAGATAGAGTCTCTGCTGACCTTTCAACCAAGCCCAGCATTCTTACTTTTCCAGCTCCACCTGGCTGTTTTCAGATGATATTCTTAACAAACACATTTACTCCCTTGGGTAGTAACCCATTTCTGAGATCTTATCACATTCACTCCCTTAGGTGGTTTTCCAACCCATTTCCAAGATTCTTATCACATTCACTCCCTTGCATTACTTTGTCCTCAGCTAGCCAGGCTATGAGAATGCATACCTCAAGGTTACATTTTGTTCATCCACCAAACCCAAAACCCTACATTTCCCCCTTTTTTGTTTTCTTGTAATTGAGGAATCGCCATGGCTGCGGTGGTCAGGAGTGTCATCACTCACTTTTCGGTCTTTCACATAGAGGACACCATTTGTCAGAGCCCTTGGAGTACTATGAGGCCAACACAAACAAGAAAACAACCAACAGCAGTAAAAATCCAGATTCTAAGATTGAAACCCTCAAACCAATGCTTTGGATTGAGCCACTGGACATTATCTGAGATTGCCTTCAAAACATTCTGTTGAGGAAGCTATTGTATAACTACTAACTGTGTTTCCAGAGCCCTTTTTAGATTAGCTACTTGACCTCCAAGGTTGCCAGCAAATGCTCCTTGCAAGTGTTGCTTGACCACTGTCCGATTGTGGGAGGTGGCATTCCAAGGTAATGCAGTTACACACATACTATGACTAAATTCCCAATCACAGTGTTACATAGAGTGAGTGGCTGAGGCCTCTTCATGTTCTCACAGCCACAATACAGCTGCCTCTAACACATCTGATTGAGCTAGAATCCCTTGATCAATCTCTGTCTGGGAAACCATATCTTTAGTAACATTGGTCATTACTTCAGCCACTGTATGTGATGTTTGGACTGATTCTGTCAAGGCTGTGACCGAGATAGCCGCAGTTGCAGCAATGACTATGGCTGAAATTATGAATGCTATAAGCTACCAAATGAACCTCCTTTTACGAGGATGTCCTAATGCTTTAGCTATAAGTGGGTGTTATGATTAGCATCCAAGGTCAGCTGCGCCATCTGAGGAACCGGGTTGAAGAGCAGGTTCTTCCAACTCATGGTAAGGTCTTATCCACCATGCCGCCAGCCACTTAGGACCTGTAGGAGACAAAACACAGGCATACCCATGCCCCCATGCCAACAACTCTACAGGACCTTGCCATTCAGGCCCCTGCTGTGGATCCTGGTACTGGACTAAAGGCTTAGGCCCTGTGGTGGAAGCTTTTTGTTGAAAATGTTGCTCCAAAGCCATAGTGCCAAAGCAACTGCAATTTTAAAAATTAAGGGTATAGATTGCTAGAGAAAGTTGATTCATATGGGGTTCACCCATATTCCCCCTTTTTGTTTTTTAATTAATAATTTTAAAGTAGCATGAGCACATTCAACAATAGCTTGCCCTGTAGGGTTATAGGGGATGCTTGTTTTATGCCCAATATTCCATTGTTGCAAAAATAATTTAATGCTTACAGATGTATATGCTGGACCATTGTCCATTTTAATTTCTAGTGGCACCCCTATATGAGCAAAACAGTGACATTTAACATCTTTGGCCTTTTCCCCAGCAGTAGCAGTTGCACACAAAAAATTGGAATGGGTATCAACGGTAACACGTACCCACTGAAATCAACCAAATGATGGAATACGTGTTACATCTGTTTGCTATAAAGCATTAGGGGTTAAACCCCGAGGATTGACTCCTGCCAATATTGGAGTCCCTCCCAAAAGTTGGCAGTCTGGGCAAGCCTTAATAATATTTTGAGCTTGCGAAAGGGTCAAATGAAAGGTTTTCATGAGTGCTCCAGCATTCTGGTGAAAAAAGGCATGTGAACTCTGCACTTGCTGAAATGCAAGAGTTGCTTCTATGATGGCATCCTCCTGCTGATTTCCTTGTGTTAATGGTCCAGGGAGTGTGGAATGAGATCGAATGTGGGTTATAAAAAGAGAATGATTTTGCTGGTCCAGCAAAGCTTGGACAAATAAGAATAAGGTTAATAGATGCTGATCAGCTAAAGGCTTAATACAGGCTTGCTCTATTATTTGTAACACTTTAACTACATATTGTGAATCATTAGCTATATTTAAAGGTTTTTCTGTAAATTGCTGAAGAGCTAATATTGCACGCAGAGTTGACTCAGGCTCAAGGCTGCTAATATTTCTCCACTCCTCATTTTCTTTCCAGGCTACACCTGCTTTGTGAGACTTACATGATTCATCAATGAATACAGTTCTAGACCCAGGTAATGAAGTATTACTAAATTTTTATACCATGTTAAGGTGTAATTGAGGAATATTTTATAAGAATTTATTTGCCTGAAGAGAATAACTAATTTCCCCAATGAAATCTGCTGTAGCTAATCGAAAGTCCAAAGCCTAGGAAATCAAAATGGTAAATTGTTCCTGAGTAAGAGGTAAATATAGAATCTGAGGGTCATACCCTATTAGTTCTTGTGTTCTTTTTCTACCTTTGGCCATTAGATTTGCCAATTGTTCACTAAATGGAGTTAAAATTTTAGATGAGGTAGCTGGGAAAAAGATCCACTAGAGATATTTTACTTCAGGAATTAATTGTCCTATCAATGCTGTAGAGTATGGCACAGTTAGATATACAAATAGCTGAATAAGGTCTTTTAATGACCGATGATGAGCTTGTCAGGTTTGTATCTGAGTGGTTATTTCTCTAAGATTTTTTTTCTTTTTCTTAATTAATTAATTCATTTTTGTTACAGATATTTCTCCTTTTCCCCCATAGACATCATCCTCATGATCCTGCCCTCCACCCAGCATTGTTGTCTAAGTCCATTGGTTATGCATATATGCATATAAGTTCTTTGGTTTATCTCACCCATCCCCTCCCCCACCCCCTTCCTCTGAAGTCTGTCATTCTGAACCATACTCCTTTCCTTGTCTCTGGGTCTATTTTGTCCATCAGCTTATTTTGTTTATTATATTCTACAAATAAGTGAGATCACGTGATATTTTTCTTTCTCTGATTGGCTTATTTCACATACCATAACACTCTCCAGTTCCCTCCATGTCCTCTCAAAGGATAAGAGATCTTTCTTTCTTACAGCTGCATAGTATTACATTGTGTACATGTACCACAGCTTTTTTATTCACTGATCTATTGATAAACACTTGGGCTGTTTCCAAATCTTAGCAATTATAAATAGAGCTGCTATGAACATAGGGGTATATATATTCTTTCTGATTGGTGTTTCAGGCTTCTAAGGATATATTCTTATAAGTGGGATCACTGGTTCAAATGGCAGTTCAATTTTTAATTTTTTGAGAAAACACCATTTTGATTTGCATAGTGGCTGCATCAGTCTGCATTCCCACCAGCAGTGTCCTAGAGTCTCTTTCTTCACACCTCGCCAGCACTAGTTGTTTGATAATTTGCTGATGGCAGCCATTCTGGCAGGTGTGAGATGATACCTCATAGTTGTTTTAATTTGCATCTCTCTGATGATTAGTGATGGTAAGCATTGTTTCATATGTCTCTTGGCCATTTGTATCTCCATTTGGAGTGGTGTTTATTTAGATTTTCTGCCCATTTTATGATGGGGTACTTTGTCTTCACTTTGTTGAGTTGTATGATTACTCTATATATTTTGGAAATTAACTCCTTATTTGATGTATCATTGGCAATTATGCTCTCCCATATACTGGGTTCCCTTTCCATTTTGATGCTTTTTTCTTTTCCTGTGCAGAAGCTTTTTAGTTTGATGTAGTCCCATGTATTAATTGTTTTCCTTTGCTTCCTTTGCCTTAGGCGTTGTATCAGTGAAAATTCTGCTGCGTGTAATGTCTGAAATTTTGTTGCCTACATTTTCTTCTAGAATTGTTATAGATTCGCAAGTCATATTTAAGTATTTTATCCATTTTGAGTTTATTCTTCTATATGGTGTAGGTTGATGGTCTTAGCTTAATTGTTTTTGCATGTAGCTGTCCAGTTTTCTCAACACCACTTATTAAAGAGGCTGTCTTTATTCCATTGTATGCTCTTGGCACCTTTGTCAAATATTAATTGAGCATAATGTCTTGGGTCAATTTCTGGGCTCTCTGTTCTGTTCCATTGAACTATATGCCTGTTCTTTTGCCAGTACCAGGTTATATTGATTACAATGGCTTTGTAGCATAACCTGATACCTGATAATGTGATCCCTCCTACTTTGTCTTCTTTTTCAAGATAGCTGTGACTATTCAGGGGTTCTTTGGGTTCTATGTAAACTTTTGAAGTATTTGTTCTAGTTCTGTTAAATATGTCACTGGTATTTTAATGAGGATTGCATTGAATCTATAAATTGCTTTGGGTAGTATGGACATTTTAATGATGTTAATTCTTCCAATCCATGAACAAGGTATGTGCTTCCACTTTTTTATATCTTCCTCTATTTCTTTTTTCAATGTCCTTTACTTCTTTGGTTAAGTTTATTCCTAGGTATCTTAACTTTTTGTCTCAATGGTAAATGGGATTGTTTTATTAGTTTCTCTTTCTGTGAGTTCATTATTGGTGTATAAGAATGCTGGCAATTTCTTGATGGTAATTTTGTATCCGGCTTCTTTGCCAGATTCCTTTCTTAAGTCTAGTAGATTTTTGCTGGAGTCTTTAGGGTTTTCTATGTACAATATCATGTCATCTGTAAAAAATGACAGTTTCACTTCCTCCTTTCCAATTTGGATCCCTTTTATTTTTTCTTCATGTCTGATTGCTATAGCTAAGACTTCCAGTACTATGTTAAATAAGAATGGTGAATGTGGGCATCCCTGTCTTGTTCCTGTTCTTAAGGGAACTTGTTTTAGTTTTTGCCCATTGAGTATAATGTTGGCTGTAGGTTTTTCATGTATAGCCTTTATTATATCATGATATGATCCCTCTATTACCACATTGCTGAGCGAATTATCCAAAATGGGTGCTGAATTTTGTTGACTGATTTTTCAGTGTCTATTGATGTGACCATATGCTTTTTATCTTGTATTTTGTTTATGTGGTGTCTCACATTTATTGATTTGCGAATATTGTACCAGCCTTGCATCCCTGAGATGAATCCCCCTTTGTTATGTTGAATAATTTTTTTAATGTATTGCTGGATCAATTTTGCTAATATTTTGTTAAGGATTTTAGCATCTATGTGCATCAGGAATATTGGCCTGTACTTTTCTTTCTTTGTAGTGTCTTCATCTGGTTTGGGAATTAGAATTATGTTGGCCTCATAAAACAAGTTTGGAAGTTTTACTTTTCTTAAATTTTTGGGATAGTTTGAGGGGAATGAGTGTTAGTTCTTCTTTGAATGTTTGGTAAAACTCTCCTGTGAAGACATTCGAGACTGGGCTTTTGTTTGCTGGGATATTCTTGATTATATATTCAATTTTCTTAGTTGTTCTTGGTCTGTTCAAGTTTTCTATCTCTTCCCAGTTCAGTTTTGGAAGTCTCTGTGTTTCTAGAAATTTGACCATTTTGTCTAGATTGTCCAATTTGTTGGCGTTTAATTGTTAACAGCATTTTTTAATGATCCCTTGTATTTTTGTGGTATCTGTTGTTACTTCTCCTCCTTTGTTTCTGATTATGCTTATTGAGGTTCTCTCTCTTTGTTTTTTGGTGAGTCTAGCTAAGGGTCCATAAATCTTGTTTATCTTTTCAAAGAACCAGCTCTTTATTTCATTGATATTTTTAATTGTTTTTTTAGTTTCTATGTCATTTATTTCTCCTCTGACTTTTACTATTTCTTTCCCTCTACTTGCTCTGGGTTTTTCTTTTTGTTTGCTTTCCAGTTCTTTAAGTTGTGAGGTTATATAGTCAATTAGAATTTTTTCTTTTTTCTTGAGGTAGGCCTGTAGTGCTATGAAATTCCCTCTCAGGACTGTTTCTGCTGCGTCCCATAGATTTTGTTTTGTTGTGTGTTCATTCTCATTAGTTTCCAGGAAGTTTTGAATTTCTTCCTTGATCTCCTTGATAACCCATTTGTTGTTTAATAACATGCCATTTAGCCTCCATGTGTTTAAATGTTTTTGCATATTTTTGTTGTAATTGAGTTCTAGTTTCATGCCATTGTGATCTGAGAAGATGCTTGATATGATTTCAGTTTTCTTGAACTTGTAGAGACTTGATTTGTGTCCTAACATGTGGTTTATTTTTGAGAATGTCCCATGTGTACTTGAGAATAATGTGAATTCTGCAGTTTTGGGGTGTAATTCTCTGTATATATCTATTAAATCCATTTGATCTAGTGCATCATTTAGAGTCTCTGTTTTCTTGTTAATTTTTTGTCTAGAACAGCAGTTCTCCACCTGTGGGTTGTGACCCCTTTGGGGGTTGAATGGCCCTTTCACAGGGGTCACCTAAGACCATTGGAAAACACATATTTTCAATGGCAATTCATAACAATAGCAAAATTACAGTTATGAAGTAGCAACAAAAATAATTTTATGGTTGGGGGTCACCACAACATGAGAAACTGTATTAAAGGGTCACTGCATTAGGAAAGTTGAGAACCACTGGTCTAGAAGATCTATCCAGTGATGTCAGAGGGGTGTTGAAGTCCTCTGTCATGATTGTATTGCTGTCGATTTTTCCTTTGAAGTCCTCCAGAAGTATTTTAATGTATTTTAGTTCTCCTATATTGGGTGCATATATGTTTACCAAGGTTATACCTCTTGTTGGATAGATCCTTTCAATATTATGTAGTGGCCTGCTATGTCTCTAGTTATGACCTTCATTTGAAGTCTAATTTATTGGATATGAAAATAGCTACCACTTCTTTTTTTCCCTTTCAGTTCGCCTGGAAGATTTTTTCCATCACTTCACTTTCAATCTATATGAGTCTTCTGCTGTGAGGTGGATCTCTTGTAAGCAATATATATATGAGTCATGCTTTCTTATCCATTCAGCTACTCTGTGTTTTTTGATCAGAGCATTTAATCCATTTACATTTAAAGTTATTATTGATATGTACTTATTTATTGCCAGTTTTGTTCATTCTGGTTATATATTTTTTCCTATTTCTTCTACTAATTACAGCAGTCTTTTTAACATTTCTTGCAGTGCTGGTTTGGTGTTAATATATTCCCTTAGCTTTATTTTTTGTCTGGGAAGCTCTTTATTTCACCTTAAATATTTTGAATGATAGCCTTGCTGGATAGAGTAGTCTTGGATTCAGATCCTTGTTTTTCCTTACCTTGATTATTTCATGCCATTTCCTTCTGTCCCGTAGTGTTTCTGTTGAGAAGTCAGCTGATAGCCTTATGGAGGTTCCTTTGTAGGTAACCTGTTGCATATCTCTTACTACCTTTAGGAATCTCTTTGTCTTTAATTTTTATCCTTTCAGTTATTATGTGTCTTGGTGTGAGCCTGTTTGGGTTCTTCTTACTTGGGGCTCTCTGTGCATGCCTTTTTCCTTCACTGAGCTAAGGAAGTTTTCTGTCACTCTATCTTCAAATATATTCTCTAACCCTTCCTCATTTTCTTCTGTTGGCACACATATGATGCATATGTTGTTATGCTTCATGTTGTCCCATAGTTCTCTTAATCTGTCTTCCTTTTTTTTTTTATTGCTTTTTTTTTTTTTGGTGTTATGATTGAGTGATTTTTTCTACCCTGTCTTCGAATTCACTGATCTGGTCCTTGGCTCCGTCTACTCTGCTGGTTATTCCTTCCAATGTGTTCTTTATTTCTGCTATGTCATTCTTCATTTCCTATTGGTTGGTTTTCAATATTTCTATATCTTTACTCATGCTACTGATCGCTTTACTCATGCTGTTGAGCTTCCTCATGATTATTGCTGTGAACTCTCCCTCTGATATCTTGCCTAATTCTATGTCATTTATTTCTTCTCCTTTAGAATTATCTTGTTTTTTTTTTTTTCATTTGGGTTTTGTTTCTTTGTTTCACCATTTTGGCTGTCTCAGTGGGTTTTGGAGCCTGCTAAATTTTCCCTGTGGGTATTAGTGTTCCGCTGGTTGTGGCTCCTTCTACTGGGCTTGGATGAGTGTGGGAGGCCTCAAGTTAAACACCATTGTCAAGTCTTACTTTCCTGGGTAGATTTCCAAACTAAAGATAGAGTCAGTTATCCTCTAGCTATTTGCCTGGATGTTATTAGTCTCAGTTGCTTGATGAGCCTCAGGTGGCTCTTGCTATCTTATTCAATTGAGATGTTAATGAACCTCAATTTTCATTCCTTTGGCCTGACCTGGTGGTGTTGAATTCCTGTGGGAGGGTCCCTTGCTTCTCCTCAGAGTTCTAGGAAGGTGCTCTTTGAGAATGATGGCCACTGCCTTGTGAGGGAGTGACTGAGCCCTGCACTCCTGGTGTCCACCCCTCCTGAGCCATGAGTTCTGGACTTTCTCCACTCAGTTCCAATCCAGTCTGCCCTTCCTCTGCCAGAGCCCCAGGTGAGTGGCTATCGCTGATTTTCCAGTGAGGCCCTTACTATCTCAGTAAATTTAGATGTTAAGGAGCCTTAATTTGCATTTCTCTGGTTTGGTCTGGTGGTGTTGAATTCCTGCGGGAGGAGCCATTGCTTCTCCCCAAGTTTCTGGGAAGGAACTCTTTGAGTAAGATGGGTACCATCCCATGAGGGAGCGATTCAGCACAGAGCTCCCTGCATCCACCCCTCTGGAGCCAGGAGCCCTCTTTTCACTCAGTTCCAGTCCAGTCTGCCCTCCTTTTTCCAAGCCCAAGGTAAGTGGCTACAGCTGGTTTGGGGCTTTAAATAAATAAATAAATAAATAAATAAATAAATAAATAAATAAAAGCTCTGCAGACTCCCAGCCCGTGCCTCGCATGACTCTGCAATTCCAGGCTCATTTTGGCATCCCTAGTTATAGTAGTTCTGTCTAGCTGCTCTTCAGTTGACTTTTCCCAATGATGATTTGTCTTTAAAACCCCCACTTTCTTAGTGGGAAGTGCATACCACTAATACAGCTCTCTGCTGCTCTGCCGACTCCCAGCCTGTGCTCGTGTGCCTAAACAATTCCTCTTTTCTTTTTGATTTCTGATTGGGTGTTTTTTTCTATGTTGTCTTCTAATTCACTGATGAAATCCTTGGCTTCCTCTAATCTGCTGTTTGTTCCTTTCAATGTGTTCTTTATTTCTGCTATGTCATTCTTCATTTCTGCTTGGTAGTTTTTCATTTCCAATTGGTTGATTTTCAATGTTTCTATATCTTTACTCATGCTGTTGAGCTTCCTCATTATCATCACTCTGAACTCTACCTCTTGCTTAACTACATTTCATTTTTCTCTTCTTTGTTTGAGTTCTCTTGTTCTTTAATTTGGGATTTGTTTCTCTCTTTCTCCACTTTGGCTATCTCAGTGGGTTTTGGAGACTGCCAAATTTTCCCTGTGGGTATTGGTGTTCCGTTGGTTGTGGCTCCCTCTACTGCTTTTTTTATTTTTCTAAGTTCTTGCTGTGCCTCTACAGATAGAGTTGTAGGTGAATCTAGTGCTTGATCACCCTTGAGAGTATTAAATAAATTATTTAACTGCTGAGTAGTGATACAAAGCATAGGTTGGAGCTAATTGATGGCCCCCAATAATTTCTCTAATTCATTTAACCTTGTTACCTGTACTGGAATGGTAAGTTTCTGTGAATGAATAGCCCTTGGCTCTTATGTCCACCCTAAATATGCCACAATTCTAATTGTTGTAACTTCTCTGGAGCAATTTGTAAGCCTACCTCTGACAAGGTCTCCTAAAGCACTGTATAAGCTTGATTCAATTCTTTTGGGGTAGATGCAGCTAATAAAATATCATCTACATAATAGTATAAGTAAATGTCAGAAAAATTGTTTCCTTACTTGATCAATAGCATGATGGACATAGTATTCACAAATTGTTGGACTATGCATCATTCCTTGCGGTAGTACCTTCCATCAAAACTATTGTATTGGTTCAGCATTGTTAATGGAGGAAACAGAAAAAACTAATTTTTCTCAATCTGTAGGGACTAAAGGGATTGCAAAAAACAAACAAACAAACATACAAAAAAACAATCCTTAAGATCCATAACAATTACAGGCCATTGTTCAGAAATCATTGTAAGATTGGGGAGCCCAGGTTGTAGTGCTCCCATGGGTTCCATAACAGCATTGCTTGCCCATCAAATCATGCAGTAATCTTCATTTATCACCCCAATTTATTGTTATTCCAAAAAAAAAAAAAAGGTCTGGTGTTTTCCAAGCCAATGAAAGGAGGGTAATTTTACCAGTGACTCCTAGCCCAAAGGCTGAGTTTGAATAATCATTCCCTATTGAGAGAGTAGATCCCTCCCCCACAAATTTAGAGGAGACTCCATGACATAAGGTTGAATCCATCCATTTTGTCCATCTCGACCTATACTGGAAACAGAGCAAGCACTTTGTTGAGGAGCTCAAGTTCCTCCCACTCCTGTCACTAAAAGGGGTACTGGGGCTTTAGGCCATTTCTCAGGCCATTCCCTTGCTATTATAATAGAAATGTCTGCCCCTATATCCACTAATCCTGAAAATAGCTGTCCTTGTATTTTAATGGAGAGCAAGGGCTTCCCAGTGTTAATAGCAGCCATCCAGAAAACATCACACTGACCAGTGCTCCCAAACCCTGTGTTTCCTCTTACTGTAGTGTCCACTCCAGTGACCCAGTATGGTAACAAAAGGATTTGAGCTATTCAGGTTCCCTGTGTTAATATAGGAAAGTCCTCTGTCTTAAGCAACACTTTAATCTCTCCTTCAAAACCTGAGTCAATTACCCCTGGCATCACTTGAATTCCTTTCATTGTTAAACTAGATCATCCAATCACTAAACCCATTTTTCCCTTGGGTAAGGGTCCATAAATTCCAGTAGGAGCTAGATAAGTAACATCAGATTCCTTAAGAATTAATTCTGTGGTAGTGATAAGGTCCAGGTCAGCACTGCGTGCTGTTGATGCCCAGAGGTCTCCAACCCTTCCCTTGATTGGCTGAGAAAAGCCTGAGGCTGGGGGACCCAGGGAGTTGTCAAGGCACTGGGCCTCATGCCCCCCTTCCCATTTCCCAACAAGGGATTCCCAATTTTGTCAAATTTAGACTTACACTGATTGGCCCAATGCAGCCCTTGTCCTCAAGGACAAGACTTAGTAGGAATGCCCCTGGTTCCAACCTTCGTTTTTTTACATTCCTTCTGAAAATGTCCTGGTTTGACACAATTGAAATATAACTTGGACCCTTGTTGCCCTTTTATTAATCCTCCAATTTGCAATGTTCTGAGAGCAGCAGCTAATGCTCTCAACTGATGTGCTTCTGTCCCTACATTCTGACATGCTTCTATATATTCCCCTACCATTGAGGTCTTTCCCTTCAAAGGAGCAAGTACAGCCAGACAATTTGCATTAGCATCTCATAGGTTAGTTGTAATAACAACATATCTGCTTCTTTTGTATTATCAACCTGTCTACTTACTGCTGTTTGCAACTGATTAATGAATGACACATAAGATTCCTGTGCTTCTTGCCAAACTGTAGCAAAAGAGCCTGTCCTTTCTCCAGACTGTGGAACACTTCACCAAGCTTTACTAGCCAAATCTGAGGCCTGATGAAACAATCTAGCATCTTGCCCTACCTGTACTCCGGGATCTAAATAGTTTCCTTGTCATAGTAGCATGTCTTGCCCAGTACTAATCCCTGCCCCAAGATTCTCCATTGCCTGCTGCATGGCTCCTTCCTGATATTCTAACTTCCACATCACATAGTGGGCAGGGGTCAGCACTGTTTTTATGAGTGCAGCCCAATCCCATGGAGTCATCTGATAACTACTAGCTACTCCCTCCAATATTCCTATAGTAAAGAACTTTGCAAACCATTTTCTATTATGCTTCACCTGAATTCTTTAAAACTTGATAGGGCAAAGACTCATGCACAGGTTGCTGACCTGGCCAAATAATAGCTGGGGAAACTCCGTAATCACCTGCTTTCCTAGCTTCTCTAATACAGCCTTCCATAACTGGGCATTCAGGTGCCAAAGGATCTTTCATGAAAGGTGGAGGAGGATGAGAAAAGTCTTCCTCCTTTGATGACAATGAGGGGGGCAGCTGATTCCAGAGTCTTCTATGAAGGAAAAATTGGAGCCGCTGTGCTGCTAGAACTGCTTTCCTTAGTTAGTGGCTGTAATGCTGTAAATACCAGCTGCCATAAGAGAAGGGTTGAGGTGGAGAGATTACACCCCAAATCCTTGTGCACCCTAAAACTTTCTCCCACTTTGAACCACATGTCAGAATCAAATGCACCCTCCTTAGGGAACCATGGACAGTGCTCTTGTACATCCCTCAAAAGCTTCAAGAGCTTCCGCTCCAATACGGAGCATTGAACAGCTTTCAACAGCTGTCATAAGATTTGTACATAAAGTTGCTGATCTTTAGAAAGTCCCAACCTCATGCTGTCTTACTGGAAATCCCCTCAGAGTCACTAGGTATGCTGGCAGCTATCCCAAGTCAGGTGCTGCTAACTCGTGATACCCGAGCGTACTTTTACTTTTGATCTGGATTGCTAATTCCCTTTCACATACCGTTATGTTACTGATCACGTCGAAACATGTCGCTGTGTACACAAATCACATTAAGATCACCACTTCCTGACTTGGCCTGCTGGGGATCATCACAACCCAATGAACAACAAGCAGGCATGGCTTGGTGTGAGGGAGAGCATCGCAAGAGAGCAATTTCTCTCGATCTCTGGATGCAGCCCAATTTATTTTCTTAGCAGTTCCTTAGGTTAAACAGTGTTTTAGGTAATTATGTCCTTGACATAACATCTCAACTGAAGTTTCTTATTTTTTTCCCTTTATTGATTTTAGAGAGAGAGGATGAAAGAGGGAGAGATAGAAACATCCATGAGAGAGAACAGTGATTGGCCACCTCCTGCATGCTCCCCACTGGGGGTCTGGCCCACAACCAGGGCATGTGTCCTGACCAGGAATCAAACTGGTGACCTTTTGGTGCATGAGTCGACACTCAACCACTGAGCCACACTGGCCGGACTCTGCTGACCTTTCAGCCAAGCCCAGCATTCTTACTGTTACTGCTCCACCTGGCTGTTTTCAGCTGAGATTCTTTTTTTTTTTTTTTTTTTCATGTTATGGAATTTTATTTCGTAGTATGTTATATTAGGAATTATCAGAAACCATGCTTATTATTTGCATGGAAGAATGTCATCATTATAAAAAAGAGCTCTGTTATTTTCTTTTTTTTTTTTAATTTGTTTTTGTTACAGATGTTTCTCCTTTTTCCTCCATTGATACTCTTCTCCCCATCCCCACCAACCCATCCCAGCCCTGTTTTCCATGTCCATTGATCATGCATACATGCATATAAGTTCTGTGGTTTATCTCTCCCTGCCCCCATCACCAAACCCCTCCTCTGAGGCTTGTCAGTCTGTACCCCACCTCAATGTCTCTGGGTCAATTTTGTTCATAAGTTTGTTTAGTTCATTATATTCCACAAATAAGTGAGATCATGTTATATTTGTCTTTCTCTGCTTGGCTTGTTTTACTTAGGATAATAGTTTCCAGGTCCTTCCATGCCATCTCCAAGGATAAGAGATCTTTCTTTCTTACAGCTGCATAGTATTCCATTGTGTACATGTACCACTATTTTTTTATCCACTCATCAATTGATGGACACTTGGGTTGTTTCTAGATCTTAGCTATTGTAAAAAGTGCTGCTATGAACATAGGAGTACATATATTCTTTCTGATTGGTGTTTCAGGTTTCTTATGGTATATTTCTAGAAGTGGGATCACTGGGTCAAACGGCAGTTCAATTTTTAACTTTTTGAGGTAACACCATAGTGTTTTCCATAGTGGCTGCACCAGTCTGCATTCCCACCAGCAGTGTACTAGAGTCTCCTTTTCTCCACACCCTCTCCAACACTTGTTGTTTGATGATTTGTTGATGGCGGCCATTCTGAGAAGTGTGAAGTGATACCTCATAGTTGTTTTAATTTGCAACTGTCTGATGATTAGTAACGTTGAGCATTTTTTCATATGTCTCTTGGCCATTTGTATGTCCTGTTTGGAGAGGTGTCTATTTAGTTCCTCTGCCCATTTTTTAATTAGATTCTTTGTCTTCCTTTTGTTGAGTTGTATGAGCACTCTATATATTTTGGAAATTTACCCCTTATCTGATGCATCATTGGTGATTATGGTCTCCCATATAGTGGGATCCCTTTCCCTTTTGATGGTTGTTTCTCTTGCTGTGCAGAAGCTTTTGAGTTTGATGTAGTCCTATGTGTTCATTTTTTTCTTTGTTTCTCTTGCATTAGGTGTTGTATCAGTGAAAATTATGCTGCGTATGATGTCTGAAATTTTGTTGCCTGCATTTTCTTCTAGAATTTTTATAGATTCACGAGTTACATTTAAGTCTTTTATCCATTTTGAGTTTATTCTCGTGTATGGTGTAAGTTGATGGTTTAGATTCATTTTTTTGCATGTAGCTGTCCAATTTTCCCAACACCATTTATTGGAGAGACTGTCTTTACTCCATTGTATGCTCTTGCCACCTTTGTCGAATATTAATTGAGCATATTGTCTTGGGTCAATTTCTGGGTTCTCTATTCTGTTCCATTGATCTATGTGCCTGTTCTTGTGCCAGTATAGGCCGTTTGGATTACAGTGGCTTTGTAGTATAACCTGATATCTGCTAATGTGATCCCTCCTACTTTGTTCTTCTATTCCAAGATTGCTGTGGCTATTCGGGGTCTTTTTTGGTTCCATGTGAACTTTTGAAATATTTGTTCTAGTTCTGTGAAATATGTCACTGGTATTTTGATGGGGATTGCATTGAATCTATAGATTGCTTTGGGTAGTACGGACATTTTAATGATGTTAATTCTCCCAATCCATGAACAAGGTAAGTGCTTCCACTTTTTTATATCTTCCTCTATATGTTTTTTCAATGACTTGTAGTTTTCTGTGAAGAGGTCCTTTACTTTTTTGGTTAAGTTTATTCCTAGGTATCTTAATTTTTTTTGCTGCGATGGTAAATGGGATTGTTTTTTTAGTTTCTCTTTCTGTGATTTCATCATTGGTCTATAAGAATGCCGTCAATTTCTTGAGGTTAATTTTGTTTCCTGATACTTTGCCAAATTCATTTATTAAGTCCAGCAGATTTTTGATGGAGTGTTTAGGATCATGTCATCTGCAAATAATGGCCATTTCACTTCCTCTTTCCAATTTGGATCCCATTTATTTTTTCTTCA
This sequence comes from Tadarida brasiliensis, assembly GCA_030848825.1. Taxonomy (NCBI): domain Eukaryota; kingdom Metazoa; phylum Chordata; class Mammalia; order Chiroptera; family Molossidae; genus Tadarida; species Tadarida brasiliensis. Next base: position 43,371,615 of record CM061280.1, read on the forward strand.
TGCTAATTGCTGTGGCTAAGTCTTCCAGTACTATGTTGAATAAGAGCGGCAAAAGTGGGTATCCCTGTCTTGTTCCCATTCTTAAGGGGAATGTTTTTAGTTTTTGCCCATTGAGTATGATGTTGGTTGTAGGTTTTTCATATGTGACTTTTATTATGTTGAGATATGATCCCTCTATTCCCACATAGCTGAGCGTTTTTAGCAGAAATGGGTGCTGGATTCTGTCAAATGCTTTTTCAGCATCTACTGATATGATCATATGGTTTTTATCTTTCATTTTGTTTATGTGGTGTATCACATTTTTTGATTTGTGAATATTGTACCATCCTTGCATACCTGGGATGATACCCACTTGGTCATGATGAATAATTTTTTTGATGTATTGCTGGATCTGATTTGCTAATATTTTGTTAAGGATTTTGGCATATGTGTTCATCAGGAATATTGGCCTGTAGTTCTCTTTCTTTGTAGTGTCTTTATTCGGTTTTGGAATTAGGATTATGCTGGCCTCATAAAATGAGATTGGAAGTGTTCTGTCTTCTTGGATTTTTTGGAATAGTTTGTGGAGAATGGGTATTAGATCTTCTTTGAATGTTTGGTAAAACACCCCTGTGAAGCCATCCGGGCCTGGGCTTTTGTTTGCTGAGAGTTTCTTAATTACTTCTTCAATTTCCTTTATTGTTATTGGTCTGTTCAAGTTTTCTATCTCTTCTTGGTTCAGTTTTGGGAGGCTGTGTGTTTCTAGAAATTTGTCCATTTTTTCTTGATTGTCCAATTTGTTGGCCTATAATTGTTCATAGTATGTTTCGATGATCCTTTGTATTTCTGTGTTGTCACTTGTTACTTCTCTTTCATTTCTGGTTTTATTTGGTTTCTCTCTTTTTGTTTCTTGGTGAGTCTAGCTAAGGGTCCATCAATCTTGTTTATCTTTTCAAAGAACCAGCTCTTTGTTTCATTGATCTTTTGAATTGCTTTTTTTATCTCTATGTCATTTATTTCTGCTCTGATCTTTACTATTTCCTTCCACCTACTAGCTCTGCGTTTTTCTTTTTGTTTACTTTCTAGTTCTTTAAGTTGTAGGGTTAAAAAGTCAATTAGGAATTTTTCTTGTTTCTTGAGGTAGGCCTGTAGTGCTATGAACTTCCCTCTCAGGACTGCTTTTGCTGTGTCCCATAGATTTTGTGTTGTTGTGTATTCGTTTTCATTGGTTTCCAGGAAGTTTTCAATATCTTCCTTGATCTCGTTAGCCACCCATTTGTTGTTTAATAACATGCTATTTAGCCTCCAAGTGTTTGAATGTTTTTGTGTGTTTTTATTGCAATTGAGGTTTAGTTTCATGCCACTGTGATCTGAAAAGATGCTTGATATGATTCTTTTTTTATTGAATTTGTAGAGACTTGCTTTGTGTCCTAACAAGTGGTCTATATTTGAGATTGTTGCGTGTGCACTTGAGAAGAATGTATATTCTGGAGCTTTGGGGTGAAATGTTCTGTAAATATCAATGAAGTCCAACTGATCTAGTTTGTCTTGTAAGGAATATGTCCTTGTTAATTTTTTATCTAGAAGATCTATCCAGTGGTGTCAGTGACATGATAAAATCACCCACTATGATCATGTTGCTATTGATCTCTCTTTTGAAGTTCTTCAGAAGTTTTTAAATATATTTTGGTGGTCTTGTATTTGATGCGTATATGTTTACCAGGGTTATATCCTCTTGTTGGATTGATCCTTTTAATATTATGTAGTGACCTTCTCTGTCTCTTATTATGGCCCTTGTTTTGAAGTCTATCTTGTTAGATATGAGTATTGCTATATCAGCTTTTTTTAAATTTCCATTTGCTTGGAAAAATTTTTTCCATCCCTTCGCTTTCATGTTGTGTGAGTCTTTTGTTGTGAGGTGGGTCTCTTGTAGACAGCATATATATGGGTCGTGTTTTCTTATCCAATCAGCTACCCTGTGTCTTTTGATTGGAGCATTTAAGCCATTTACATTTAAGGTAATTATTGATAGATAGTTATTAGTTGCCATTTTAATGTTATGCCTGTGTTCTTCTTTCTCTCTCTCTCTCTCTCTTTCTCTCTGTTTATTCTTCTTCTTACAACAGTCCCTTCAGCATTTCTTGCACTGGTGGTTTAGTGGTGGTAAATTCCTTTAGTTTTTTTTTTTTTTTTTTTTTTTTTTTTATCCATGAAGCTCTTTATTTCTCCTTCAATTTTGAAAGATAGCCTTGTTGGATAGAGTAGCCTTGGATTCAAACCCTTGCCTTTCATTACTTTGTACACTTCATGCCACTCCCTTCTGGCCTGCAGTGTTTCTAATGAGAAATCAGCTTAGAGTCTAATAGGAGCTCCCTTGTAGGTAACTTTCTGTCTCTCTCTTGCTTTCTTTAAGATTCTTTTTGTCTTTAATATTTCTTGTTTTAATTATGATGTGTGTAGCTGTGGGTCTTTTTCGGTTCATCTTGCTTGGGACTCTCTGTGTTTCCAAGACGTGTGTGGCTTTTTCCTTCACCAAATTGGGGAAGTTTTCTGTCATTATTTCTTTAAACAGGTTCTCTATTCCTTTCTCTGATTCTTCTCCTTCGCATACTCCTGTGATGCAAATGTTGTTACGCTTTGTGTTGTCCCAAAGCTCCCTTAAACTCTCCTCCTGTTTTTTTTGTGTTGTTTTTTTTTCCCCATTTGCTGCTCTATTTGTGTATTTTTTCCACCATTTTCTAACTCACTGAATCAGTCTCCGGCTTCTTCTAATCTACTACTGTATTTTTCATATCAGCTATGTCGTTCTTTATTTCCTCTTGATTTTTATTCATAGCTTCTACCTTTTTTTTTTTTTTAAAGCTGGTGTAGTTTCTACTGAGCTCTCTATAATTCTCATTGAGTTGCTTGTAGTTCTTGCTAAATTTTTTGAGCACCCTTAAAATCATTGCTTTGAATTCTTTATCTGATATATTGCTTTCTTCCATTTCATTTGGTTCTTTTTCTGGTGTTTCCTCCTTTTCTTTCCTTTGGGTGCTGTTTCTCTGTCTCCTCATTTTAGCTGTCTGGTAGCTCTAGACCCGATGAGGAATGTTGGGATGTGTAGGCAGGAAAGTGTGTATCAAATAAGGCTGCTATGCCTCCCAGACTGTTCTGTTGCCTGTCACCTCTTGCTTGCTGTGGGTCCTGGAGGACTGACTACTGGGGGCTGGTATTGGTTTGTCCTGGTAGGTGCTGCTGCTGGATAGCATGGGCCCCTCTGAAACTGTGTTCCCTGCTGGTTGCTGGTGCCACCTGCAGCTGTGTTGCTTAGGCCCTGCTGGTACTGCCCTCCCTGCCAGCACTGTGGGCAGCTGGGTCACACAGGCCCCACTGGAGCCCTGGCTCCACGCTAATCTTGTGGGCTGCTATGTTTCACTGGTCTCTCTGGAGCCCCGGCTCCCCCAGATATCCCGTGGGTAGCTGAGTTGCATAGGCCCCTCTGGAGCCCCAGCTCCCAGCGTATCTTGTGGGCAGCTGGGTTACACAGGCCCCTGTTGAGCCTTATGTCCCGCAGCTGGAGGCTGGGAAGCACTGCTGCCCAGTGGGGCTCAGCTCCTGCTCAGCCTCTGCTGGAGCCTTTGGGGATGGGTCTCAGCTGCTGATCTGTGCTTCTGTTGCCTGGGGATGGATGTCTGTTCCTGGGCCTCTGTTGCTGAGGGTGTGTCTCGACTGTGGTCAGGCTGCTGCTGTGGGGGATGGTGCTGGGCTCCCAGCCCTTTGCAGCTTCCACAGCAGGCACATTGACAGCTCCGCTATTGTGCACTCATCTGAGTTGACACTGTGGGGTCCACTGGTCTGATGGTGCCAGGTGCACTGGTAGGCTCAGGTTGCTGGGCCCTAGCCACTCCCACTGCTTCCTCCCAGAAAAGCCCAGGGATCTTCCAAAATGGTGGGGCATCCTGCCACACAGGGAGAAGCGCCCTGATGAGCCGCTTACCACAGTAGCCGGCTCCTCCCTGTCCACAGCACAGGAACCTTTTGCTCCACGTTTCTGTACTGCACGAATTTGGTCTTTCATATTCAAGTGTACTAACACTCTCTCTCTCACTTGGTCACTCTCTAGCACTCACCCTCCTTCCGGTCCTTCCTGCCACTATCTTTCTTGATATCTCTTAGAAAAAAGCAATTTAAAACCACCATTTACTTAAATGAGGCTCCAAATCCCTAATAAAATACAAAATTCTTCTCAAGAAGGATATAAAAAATCAGAGGGAAAGTACCAGGAAATATTGTTACAACCATTTCCTGCCCCTAGATCTTCCTTACAGAATGAGCTTCTTCATCCTAACATTGATTATGGATGCTTGTAAAGAATCAAATACAATGTTTTGTATTTATGAGAGCCTGCTTATGAGTGGATGGAATAAAGTGCATGGTTTTTATCAGATTCACAAAGGAGTCTGTGACATAAAGAGGAAAATTTCTTTTTAAATGAATGTTTGAATCTTTTCTAGAAGTCTGGAGAATTCTTGTCATATATACAGCCTCATTCTACTGTCTTCTCTTCTTTCTTCACAACCACCACTCTGGTCCAACTCCAAAGGCACTCTCTCATCTGACAGCCCTCAGACAGCGCTTTTCCTGACTCTTGTCCTGCCTACTTCCCTGCCAAAATTTGCTGATAATTCCCAAGAACAGGCTCTGTCTGTGGTAATCAAAGGGAGGGTGGAAAGTGAATGAATTCACAATTCTCCAGCCCCACGTGGCATGCCAGCTGCAGTCTGTGCAGACCTATTACAGTAAAAGCTGTGTTATCTGGCACATCCCCAATAGAAAAGAACTAGAAACCAGCATTTCTAGAATGCCCTAATACACATCTCCAATCTAGTAGTTGAAATTGATGCCATTGAAATTCAACTACAGTGACACAACAGTTTGAAAGAAGCCTGATCAAAATGCAAAGCTAAAAGTTATCTCTGGTGTTTTGAGCTAAGCAGCATAAACCCAGCAGGCAGAATAAAATCTATTCCTCAAATTTTAGGCAGATTGAGGCAAACAGAAACAAAAGACTGAGAACCATGAAACTAGAGGTAGGCAGTTACAAAACCTTGAAAACACTTCTTTACAGTGATTGTGATGACTATGTAGAAACGTGGAAAAATGTGCCAAAAATAATGTTAAGTGAAAAAACAGGACATTCAATCATTATGGTCACCACTGTAAATAGGTGTATGCATGTGGAAAAGAATAAAAAAGATATAAGAAAAATTGTTCTTTTAAAAAAAATGATTTATTGATCTTTTAGAGAGAGGAAGGGAGAGAGAAACAGAAACATCCATATGAGACAGAAACATTGATTGGCTGCCTCCTGCACACCCCCTACTGGGGATCAAGCCTGCAACCTGGGCACATGCCCTGACCAGGAATCGAACCGGGACCTCTCAGTCCTTGGGACGACGCTCAATCCAGGTGGATAGAAAAACTGTTCTTACTTTGATGGTGCTGGGACTCAAAATGATTTTTTTTTTAATTTTCAAATTTATATATCATTAGTGTAGTGTGTTTACTATTTAAATGAGTAAAGAGGGCACTATCCCCTAGTAAAATAAAAATAAAAATTAGAAGTACTAAATTTGCTTGGTAAAGTCATCAAGCTCAGAGAAGTAGTTTATAGAAAAGTACAGCTGAACTTGCTTCTAAATCATTATGCTGCCTGCATCTAGAGACTAAATCTATTTTCAGCACTTAAAATATTGAAAGCACAGGATTAAAAAGAAAAAGAGTTTTCAGAGTTTTTAATAAATTGAACCCAGTTAAAAATATTTATGAGGCTTGAACTATATAGTTGGTTCTGTGAAATGACTGAGAAATAAATTTAAATGTTGAGTAGTTTCTAGCTCATGGCCCCCCAAACCTCCAGGACCCATCTTGGGTATCTCCCTGGCTGCTGCCTACTTTCAGACTCCCTTCCAGTGCAGTACTGGTTTTGATTTCCTATCTCTGCCTTTTGAAATATGTTTATACTTGAGCATCTACTTGCCATTTACAACATAGGAATCCTTTGGTAATTCCAGTAGCAATGAATAGGATTTTGAAAAATTTAGTAGCAACCACATCCCCGTGCTCTTTTTCCTGTTTATTAGCCTTCCAGCTCAGTGCTGGGCACAGTGGACATAGAAACTGACAGGTTTGGGTCAGGTTCAATACCCATGTCCTCTTTATTTTCCATTAGGCTCTATATATGCAGTTCATGTGACCAGAGGTTAATGGTTGCCTAGACTTTATTACTGTCAAGTTTCTTCATAGGCATGAAAAATGAACCTAAGACTGCAATCTACTGAGGAATTTTCCCGTAGAAATTATAACAAGTTGCCCAGCCGGTGTGGCTCAGTGGTTGAGCATTGACCCATGCACCAAGAGGTCGCCAGTTCAATTCCCGGCCAGGGCACATGCCCAGGTTGTGGGCCCAATCCCCAGTGAGGGGCATGCAGGAGGTGGCCAATCAATGTTCTCTCTCATCGATGTTTCTCTCTCTCTCTCCTTCTCCCTTCCTCTCTCTCTAAAATCAATAAAGAAAAAAAAAAGAAATTATAACAAGTTAACTGTTATACTTTATTTTAACAGACTCCGGTACATATACCAAGTGATAAATTTAGAGTGACATTTCAAGAAATATGCTTTTTCTAGTCCTTGACTGATATTACTTCAACATTAGTAAAACAATTATTCCTGAATCTTAGTGATTTGAAATTTATTTTTTTATATCTGAGCCTCAGCTACCTCACCTGTAAAATTATAATGTTGTGACCTGCCCCAAAAGAAGTACAGTTGAACCTCCAGTAACATAGGTTAGGGACACCAAACCCTGCTCAGTCAAAAGTCTGCATATAACATTTGACTCCCCCCAAAATTAACGACTAATAACCTACTGCTGACCGGAAGCCTTACTGATAACATAAACAGTGGATTAACACATATTTTGTGTATATAATATACTGCATTCTTACAATAAAGTTAGAGAAAATATTAAGAAAATCATAAGGAAGAGAAAATACATTTACAGTATTTATTGAAAAAAATCCATGTATAAGTGGACCCACCCAGTTCAAACCCATGTTGTTCAAGGGTCAGCTGAACTTGGAAGCAGATTTTGTGAGGTCCCTTCTGATCCTAAACCATAAGATAGAGTGGGACAATATTTTGGAAACAGTTCTCTGTCACCTAGGTGTCTAGGGTAATCTTCTATTGTTTGTTCTGCCATCCACACCTTTTAGGTCTTCTCCCAAATTGCTCTCTAAGTTTATTTTTCTAAAGCAGACCTGATTCTGTCTCTCTTATTTTAAACCCCTGATGGCTAACTACAGCCAGTTACATTTGGGTAGAATAAAATCCAAACCTCCATAATACAGCAAACGTATGTATAAGGTATGAATTTTAATAGTCTTTCTTCTCAGGTCTATAAAAATGTAAGATTGTTATTTTATAACACAGCTGAATCGCTATTTTGAGGCCACATTCCACCAGAACAAAAAATTCAATGTATTCAATTTCAGGTAAGTTAAGTTACTTAAGTATTTTCTCAATCATTTAAGGTTTAAACACAATTCAAGACCCCACCGCCCCACCCCTGCTTCTCCATGTCATTCTAAGGTTGATCTTATTCCAAGGAGCTTATGTGTCATTATGACATGGGAGCCACAAGGACACAAGGTACCTGGTCTATAGCCATCCTCTACCAAATGCTGGCATCTGCTGGCTATACAGTCCTATTCAAGTTCTTGAGTGTCATCGCCACCCTGTGTGAGCATCTGCTGACTTAGACATCTTCCTATCTGGCCTCAGGGCATGTGATCATGCCTCTTTCTACCCCAGTGTCCCCTCACCATGATTGACAAGCCCCTCCAGGTCTGCAGTCTCTCAGTGGCCTCCAGGAAAACCTCTGGCTGCTTCCCACCCCAGGTCCTCTTTTAAAACATTTGCTATCTATTCTAAGCCATGTGTTTAGTGTCTGTCTCCCCAGTAGAAGAATAGCAATAAGGGAAAGGAATGTGTATTTTTTATTCTTCAATATATCCTTTTGTGCCTTTCTCAAAAAATGGTTGCTGAATGAATAGAAGTAGTTTCACAGCCTAGCCCACTCTGATCCTTCTGACTTTATCTACACACACAAATTCACACAAGCAGGCAGACGAAGGACAGGGTACTATCAAACTACATAATAGGGGACACTACCCTCATGTGAGTTCGTCAGGGCAGATCCCTGTGAGGAAATAATGTTTAAGTCCTGTGACTATTGGCACAATGTGCCAACCCCTATCCTATCCCTCTTCCAAACAAACTCATGTGGCATGTTAATTTATAGGTAAACACAAGCACTTTACAGCAGTGGTTTCAAAATGTCTTAAAGTCTTAGGATACTTCAGAAATACCTCAGGGGAAGCTATGGGAAATGAAGGGGCCTTTTTAGGAGAGAAGATTCTAGGTTCCTGGTAGGCAGAAGAGAAGCCCCCAAAGATGTCCAACATCCAAATTCTCAGAACCCATGAATATGTTTCCTTACATTGTAAAAAGGACTTTGCAGATGTGATTAAGGTAAAGAATCTTGATATGAGTTTAATCTGGGGAATCTTGATATGAGTTTAATCTGGGTTATCCAGGAGGGTCCAATACAATCACATGAGTCCTTGAAAGTATAGAACCTTTCCCAGCTGTGGCCATAGAGAAATGTGAGGAAGAGTCAGAGAGATGTGATATTGCTGGCTTTAAAGATCAAGGAAGGGGGCATGAGCCAAGAAAGGTGGAAAGCCTCTAGAATCTGAAAAAGGCAGGGAAACAGATTCTCCCTTAGAACCTCCAGAAAAGAATGCAGCCCTGCTGACAATTTGATTTGGCCCAGTGACATCCAGAGCTGTAAGATAATGAATTTGTGTTGTTTTTAAGCTATAAAAGTTGTGTTCATTTGCTATGACAGCCATAGCAAAGTGCCACAGTTCCCTTGTTACCCTCTCTAGTGCATCAAACAGAGCAGTTCTGCATTGAGCCATTCTCCATGCTGGGGTCCTTCAGAAAAGTTCATTTGAGGTCAGGATTCCAAGATGACTTACTTCATTCCTTCAAACATTCCACAACACCTTAGCTCTTGCTGTTGCTTCTATCTAGATTTTCTTAACTCCCATCCTTCATATTCACCCAGCATTCTTCTAGTTATCCTTCAACTAGAAGGATATCCTTTCTCTCTCTGCTGTCTGTACACTACAATACCCCAAGCAGAAGTCACTGCTCCTTCCTCTTGGGTTCCATTATGCTTCATGCATGCTTTCTTATTGAACTTACTATAAATTGAGAAATCCTCAGGGCCAAGGACCATATTTCACCTAAGTCTTTTAAACCAAGTATTTAGTGGAGTGTTGGGCACATAGTGGACATTCTTCTCTGACTACCCTATGTAAGCCATTGTTGTATTTTCAATCCCAGTCCCTGTTTATTTCATTCACAGCACTTACAACTTATCATTTTGTATTTATTTCCTTATTTACCATCTTCCCCACTAGATTAAGTTTAATGAGGACATGTCAGCCCTGTTTACAACGGTATCTGTAGCATCGGCCACAGTGCCTGCCACAGTGTAGGCTCTTGATAAGTATTTAGGGAATAAATAAATCATTGAGTGTGTGTTTAATTTAATTAGCATCTGGGAGAATGGGATCCACTGGCAAGGTTAACCCTAAGCATAGCTGTTGAGAAATGCAGAAAGAAGCCTGCAGCAAAGGGGCACAGAGACTGTCTGCTGTCTCTCTGAAACTCTCAGTACCCAATCCCACAGTTACTAATAGGAAAAACCAGGCCTCCTCTTACTGAAGCAGCTGCTCATCCCAAGAGAGTGAATACACAGAGTCCTGGTACACAGCTCTGAAAAGTTGCCAACTTCCAATACAACTTGTCACTGTATATCCGAGGCATTTACTTGACAATAATTAGTAGCCCTTCTGTGCATCAAAACTGACCAAATCAATAGCATCTCTATCGAGAACTATGACTGCTTTCCAAAACTCATTGGAGATGTTTTTCAATTTCAGTGATAAAATCAATATGCTGAGTGAACACCTATGTTGTATATTATTCTAGTAACTAAGGGGTTGCCACAGATAAAGTGTTCATATCTACTAATTGGGAACTCCTAGTCAGAAATGTGTTCCCTTTGAAGCTGTTCTATAATGCAAACACATCTAAGGGAAGAAAGTGTTTTAGACAGATAACTATTATGAGTTTGGTTATTATTTTCTCAACCAAGGTCAGCCTTACAAAGAGGCAAGATATGTAGTAACCTATATAGTGTGATTTAAGGAACATCATGAAGATATGTCGTTAAAAATCTCTCTCTCCAACTTTTGGTACCACCTGCAAATTCACCATTTAACAATCCTTCCCATAGTTTACAGCCATGAACCACCCTCTCCAGTTTAAATTATAAAATGTAGAAAAGTAAACTCTAATCACTAACTATTAAGAACATCATATGATTCTTAATTTGGAACAGGCGTTATATGGAAGAATAAAAAGAGAACATAAGAGGAAAATGGCGGTGGAGTGAATGGAAGCTACACAGACGATCTCCCAGGACCAAACGGGAATTACAACTAAAATAAAGACAAATCGTCGGGAAAAAGCAACAGAAAAGCAGCACGAGAGGACCATACAACCAGGGACACTGAATGAGCCTGGTAGGATCTGCGGAGGCGCATGAGGGTGGCGGGCTGGGAGCCCACGGACAGCAGTGGCCTTGGCTGGGAGCAGCGGCCTTAGCTGGGAGCAGCGGCCTTAGCTGGGAGCAACGGCGGTGCCTGCCCTCCCTGTTAAGAGCCCCAGCTGCTCCACAGAGCAGAGGGCCGGGACAGAGCGCTAAATAGCCACAGCCACTCACCTGGGGCTCTGGCAGAGGGAGGGCGGACTGGACTGGAACTCTGTGGGGACACCTGGGATTTGGAGGGCGCTCAGAATTTGTGCTGAGCTGTGGCCACAAAGGACAGTGGTGGCCAGCCCCTCCTTCCTGGTTACACAGAACAGCAGCCAAGTTTGATCCTTCCCAGAGCTGTGGAAGCCCCTCCCTCGGAGATTCCCAGGTGAGGAAAAGAGCCAAAGAAATGAAAATTGAGGCTCATTAACAACCAGCATTGGCCCCATCCTCAGGAAATCCTCTTACACTGTAAACATCTGAGGGAGTTTCTCATTCAACTGAGATCCTAAGGCTTTTCAAGTAACTGAGGCTAATAGCCTCCAGGCAAAAAGCTAGAACATAACTAAACATTTCCTGAGCTTGCTGTAATTAATAGAAGAAATAGAAAGAAAATTAGAACCACACTGTACAAAAATGGCAATAAATAAGTACATATCAATAATCACCTTAAATGTAAATGGACTGAATGTTCCAATAAAAAGACACAGAGTAGCTGACTGGATAAGAAAGCATGATTCATATATGTTTTCTACAAGAGACCCACCTCACAACAAAAGACTCACATAGGCTGAAAGTAAAAGGATGGAAACAAATCTTCCAAGCAAATGGAAAGGAAAAAAAAGCTGGGGTAGCAATACTCATATCTGATAAATTAGATTTACAATTGAAGACCATAACTAGAGACAAAGAAGGTCACTACATAATATTGAAAGGGTCTATCCAACAGGAAGATATAACCTTGGTAAACATATATGCACCCAATATAAGAGCACCAAAATATATTAAAAATCTTCTGGAGGACTTCAAAGGAGAAATTGACAGCAATACAATCATAGCAGGGGACTTCAACACCCCACTGACATCACTGGATAGATAATCTAGACAAAAAATTAACAAGGAAACAGAGACTCTAAATGAAGCACTAGATCAAATGGATTTAATAGATATATACAGAGAATTACACCCCAAAACTGCAGAATTCACATTCTTCTAAAGTGTACATGGGACATTCTTAAAGATAGACCATATGTTAGGGCACAAACTAAGTCTCTACAAGTTCAAGAAGATTGATATCATATCAAGCATCTTCTCAGACCACAAAGGCATGAAACTAGAAATCAATTGCAACAAGAACATGCAAAAACATATGAACACATGGAGGATAAATACCATGTTATTGGACAGTGAATGGGTTACCATGGAGATCAAGGAAGAATTTAAAAACTTCCTGGAAACCAATGAAAATGAACACACAACAACACAAAATCTATGGGATACAGCAAAAGCAGTTCTGAGAGGGAAGTTCATAGCACTACAGGCCCACCCTAAGAAAGAAGAAAACTATCTAATTGACTACCTAATCTCACAACTTAAAGAACTAGAAAGCAAACAAAAAGAAAACCCCAGAACAAGTAGAAAGAAGGAAATAGTAAAGATCAGAGCAGAAATAAACGACATGGAGGCCAAAAAAACAATTCAAAGGATCAATGAAACAAACAGCTGTTTTTTTAAAAAGATAAACAAGATTGATGGACCCTTAGCTAGACTCACCAAGAAACAAAGAGAGAGAACCCAAATACACAAAATCAGAAATGAAAGAGGAGAAGTAACAACTGACACCACAGAAATACAAAGGATCATTAGCAAATACTATGAACATTTATATGGCAACAAATTTGACAACCTAAGCGAAATGGACACATTTCTAGAAACACATAGTCTCCCAAAACTGAATCGGGAAGAGATAGAAAACTTGAACAGGCCAATAACAACGAAGGAAATTAAAGATGTAATCAAGACCCTCCCAGCAAACAAAAGCCCAGGCCCTGACAGCTTCACGGGCGAGTTTTACCGAACATTCAAAGAAGAACTAACACCCATTCTCCTCAAACTATTCCAAAAAATTTAAGAAGAAGGAAGACTTCCAAACTTGTTTTATGAAGCCAGCATAATTCTAATTCCAAAACCAGAAAAAGACACTACAAAGAAAGAAAACTACAGGCCAATATCCCTGATGAACATAGATGCCAAAATCCTGAACAAAATGCTAGCAAATCGGATTGAGCAATATATCAAAAAAATTATTCACCATGACCAAGTGGGATTCATCCCAGGGATGCAAGGCTGCTACAATATTCGCAAATCAATAAATGTGATACATCACATAAACAAAATTAAAGATAAAAACCATATGATCATATCAATAGATGCTGAAAAAGCATTTGACAAAATCCAGCACCCATTTCTGATAAAAGCTCTCAGAAATTTGGGAATAGAGGGATCATATCTCAACATTATAAAGGCCATATATGAAAGACCTACAGCCAACATCATACTCAATGGGCAAAAACTAAAAGCATTTCCCTTAAGAACAGGAACAAGACAAGGATGTCCACTTTCACCACTCTTATTTAACATAGTACTGGAAGTCTTAGCCACAGCAATCAGACATGAAGAAAAAATAAATGGGATCCAAATTGGAAAGGAGGAACTGAAACTGTCATTAATTGCAGATGACATGATATTATACATAGAAAACCCTAAAGACTCGATCAAAAATCTACTAGACTTAATAAATGAGTTTGGCAAAGTAGCAGGATACAAAATTAACATCAAGAAATCCACGGCATTCTTATACACCAATGATGAACTCACAGAAAGAGAAACTAAAAAAACAATCCCATTTACCATTGAGGCAAAAAAATTCAGATACCTAGGAATAAACTTAACCAAAGAAGTAAAGGACCTATTTTCAGAAAACTACAGGACATTGAAAAAAGAAATAGAGGCCCTGGCCGGTTTGGCTCAGCGGTTAGAGCGTCGGCCTGCGGTTCAGAGAGACCTGGGTTCGGTTCCCGCTAAGGGCATGTACCTCGGTTGCGGTTTGTCCCCGGCTCTGGTTGGTCGTGCAGGTGGCAGCCACTCGATGTGTACCTTTCACGTCGATGTTTCTCTCTCTCTCTCTCTCTCTTCCTCTCTCTCCCTCCCACTCTATCTGAACAAAAAATGAAAGAAAAAAAAAATGTCCTCGGGTGAGGATAAAAAAAAAAAAAAAAAAGGAAATAGAGGAAGATATAAAAAAGTGGAAGCACATACCTTGTTCATGGATTGGAAGAATTAATATCATTAAAATGTCCATACTACCCAAAGCAATCTATAGATTTAACGCAATCCCCATCAAAATACCAACGACATATTTCACAGAACTAGAACAAATACTTCAGAAGTTCATATGGAACCAAAAAGGACCCCGAATAGCTGCAGCAATCTTGAAAAAGAAGAACAAAGTAGGAGGGATCACAATACAGGACATCAAGTTATACTACAAAGCTACTGTAATCAAAACAGCCTGGTACTAGCACAAGAACAGGCACATAGTTCAATGGAATAGAACAGAGAACCCAGAAATTGACCCAAAACATTATGCTCAATTAATATTCGACAAAGGTTGCAAGAGCATACAATGGAGTAAAGACAGCCTCTTTAATAAATGGTGTTGGGAAAATTGGACAGCTACATGCAAAAAAATGAAACTAGATCATCAGCTTACACCATACACAAAATAAACTCAAAATGGATAAAAGACTTAAATGTGACTCATGAATCCATAAAAATCCTAGAAGAAAATGTTGGCAACAAAATTTCAGACATCATACGCATCAAAATCTTCACTGATATATCACCTAAGGCAACAGAAACAAAGGAAAAATTGAACACATGGGACTACATCAAACTCAAAAGCTTCTGCACAGCAAAATAAACAACCATCAAAGTGGAAAGGCAACCCACTGTATGGGAGAGCATAATTGCCTATGATATATCAGATAAGGGACTAATTTCCAAAATATATAGAGTGCTCATACATCTCAACAAAAAGAAGACAAAGAACCCAATTAAAAAGTGGGCAGAGGAACTAAATAGACACCTCTCCAAATAGGACATACAAATGGCCAAGAGATATATGTAGAAATGCTCAACTTCACTAATCATCAGAGAGATGCAAATTAAAACAACAATGAGGTATCACCTCACACCTGTCAGAATAGCCACCATCAACAAAGCATCAAACAACAAGTGTTGGCGAGGGTGTGGAGAAAAGGGGACTCTAGTACATTGCTGGTGGGAGTGCAGACTGGTGCAGCCACTATGGAAAATACTATGGTGTTACCTCAAAAAATTAAAAATTGAATTACCATTTGACCCAGTGATCCCACTCCTAGGAATATACCCTAAGAAGCCGGAAACACCAATCAGAAAGAATACATGTACCTCCATGTTCATAGCATCGCTATTTACAGTAGCTAAGATCTGGAAACAGCCCACGTGTCCATCAGTGGACGAATGGATAAAAAAGCTGTGGTACATATACACAATGGAATACTATGCAGCTGTAAGAAAGAAAGATCTCTTATCCTTTGCAACGACATGGGAGGACCTGGAAACTATTATCCTAAGTGAAACAAGCCAAGCAGAGAAAGACAAATATCATATGATCTCACTTATTTCTGGAATATAATGAACATAACAGTGTGAGGAAAAGGGTAGTCCCAGAGACGTGGAAGTAGGGTACAGACTGACAATTGTCAGAAGAGGGGTTGTGGGAGGGGAGTGATGAACACAGAACTTGTACGCATGTACTCATAACCAATGGACATGGACAACAAAACTCGGGACGGGGCAGGGAGGGAGTGGGAGGAGGGTGTCAATGGGGGAAAAAGGGGGAAACATCTGTAACAAAAGTAAATTAATAAAAAATAATAATAATAATAAAGAGAACATAAGAACCAGAAATTAGTGTTTTTGTTTGTTTTAGGGATGGGGAAGAGCTAGAGTTGGGCATAACATCAAAAGAGAGGCCAACTTGCATTTAGCAGGGGTGAGGGCAACTGCTGTGGGGACAGGGCATCAATGCAGGTTAACCTGCCCAAACTCAACCTGCCCTAAGAACAGCCAGGCTTGAACATTACCTCTCACGTATACGTTTGCCATATAGTCAATGTGTTCTCTGGGGGAAAGACAAATCTCTTCCTGAAATAGATCTCCCATGCTTGACAGTGCTAAGTTCAACACCATCCCTCAGACATGTTATGAAGCCTCTCATAATTTCTTTAGTTTCTCAAGAAGCTATTTTCTGGGCTCTCTGTCTAGGAAGTGTTCTTTTTTCTCCTGTGTGAACTCTGAAGAAAGAATTAAAAGAATCTAAAATCAGTAATTTACTTGGCTTTATATTCAATTGTGGAATTAAATAACTTGATGCCTATTAAAGAGTTGTGAAGCACCAGTGACTAGTTAGGAGGGGAATTTGGGATCCCAAAAAGGATTTAAATAGATGAAAAACTTGCCACAAATTCCTGAAATTGCGCAGTCATCACCTTAATCTAGTGTTCAATTCTAATATCACTATTGATGGGACAAACTCCTAATTAATGTGATGTAATATAGAGTACCCAACATCACCTATGTTATAATCTTGTCAAAAATGTTTCACCTGTAACTACCACTTTCTACTCCTCAATTCCTTCACCTTTTTCATTCAGCCTCCAAAACCCTCTTCCATATGGCAACCATCAAACTATTCTCTATCTGAGTCTGTTTCTGTTAAAGTACAGCATAAGGAATATAGTCAATAATATTATGATAACTATGTATGGTGCCGGGTGGGTACTAGAATTATACAGGGTATCAATTTGTAAATTACATAATTGTCTAATCACTATGCTGTACACCTGAAATTCATATAAAATAATAGTGAATCGCAAGTGTAATTATAAAAAATGTTCCAGATTATTTTTTTCAAATAAACATTCCTATTGCTTACTCTTTGTCCATGAACTCATTCTTCGATTTCAGGAGACAACGAACCTGATCACCGCCACTTGGTTTCATTGGTATTATAATGCTTCATGTATAGTATAAAAAGAAAAGGTCTCAAAAGTTCTCCTTCAATCCAAAATCACACATTTATTGATTCTCTCTTTGGAAAACAGAGATGGTGGTGGAGTGAATGGGAGCTACACAGATCGACTCTGAGGACCAAACTGGAATTACAACTAAATTAAAAACAAAACGTTGGGAAAAACCAACTGAAGGGCAGCTGGAAGAGAGCCAGTACAACCAGAGACAGGGAGAGGACACCAAATCGAGCCTGATAGGAACTGCAGAGACACATGGGGGCAGGCTGGGAGCCCACGGAGAGCAACGAGGGCTGTATTCGCAGTGTGCACTTCCCACTCTGAAAGTGGGGGCTTTAAAATGCACCAAATCAGCTGCAGCCACTCACCCTGGGCTCCGGCAGAAGAAGAGCGGACTGGACTGAAACTGTGCAGAGAGAATCTGGGGCTCCTGGCTTGGGAGAGAGCTGGAAGGGTGGACACAGGGAGTTCTGTACTGAATCACTCTCTCACAGAACAGTAGCCAACTTATTCAAAGAGCCCCTTCCCAGAGCCACTAGGAGAAGCAATAGCCCCTCCTACAGGAATTCAACACCACTATGCCAGGCCAAAGAAATTCAAATTGAGGTTCATTAACATTTCAAGTCTGAGAGCAAGCAAGTGTTCCACCCAATGGAAATCCCCTTTCATCTAAGGGATTTTTATATTTTATTTAATTTTAAAAATATTTTATTGATTTTAGAGAGAGAGAGGAAGGGAGAGGGAGAGAGATAGAAACATAGATGAGAGAGAACATCAATTGGCCAGCCCATTGGGGATGTGGCCCACAACCTGGGCATGTGCCCTGGCAGAGAATCAAATCAGCAACCCCTTGGTGCATGGGCCAACACACAACCACTGAGCCGCACTGGCCAGAAGCTAAGGGATTTTTAATTCGGCTGTGGAATACAAATTGAGGCTCATCAAGTAACTGAGAGTACTAGCCTCCAGTCAAAAAGCAAGAGGATAACTGAACCATTCTTTGGATTTCAAATCTACCCAGGAAAGTAAGACTTGACAGTGGTGTTTAACATGAGTCCACCCACACTCATCTAAACCCAGTAGAGGGAGCTACAAACGGCAGAATGCCAACACCTATCGGGAAATTTGGCAGCTTCCAAAACCCACTTAGACAGCCAAAATGGTGAAACAAATCCAAAATGAAAGAAAAAGATAATTCTGCTGGAGAAGAAATAAATGATAGACTTAAGCAAGATATCAGAGGGAGAGATCAGAGTAATAATCATGAAGAAGCTCAACAGCATAAGTAAAGAGCTCAACAGCTTGAGTAAAGATATAGAAATATTCAAAACCAACCAATTGAAAATGAAGAATGACATAGCAGAAATAAAGAACGAATTGGAAGGAATAACCAGCAGAGTAGAGGAAGGTAAGAACCAGATCAGTGAATTAGAAGACAGGGTAGAAAAAAATTACACAATCAGAGAACCAAAAAGAAAATAAAAACAATTAAAAAACAAGAAGACAGCCTAAGAGAACTGTGGGACAATGTGAAATGTAACAACATCCGCACCATAGGTGTGCCAGAAGAAGAAGAAAATGAGGAAGGGTTAGAGAATATATTTGAAGAAACAGTGACAGAAAACTTCCCTAGCATGGTGAAGGAAAAGGCATACAAATCCAAGAAGAAGAGAAAACCCCAAGTGAAAACCCAAAAAGGCCCACACCAAGACACATAATAATTAAAATTCCAAATATTAAAGACAAAGAGAGAATCCCAAAGGCAGCAAGAGATAAACCACAGGTTACCTACAAAAGAACCCCCATAGGGCTATCAGCTTACTTCTCAACAAAAACACTACAGGCCAGAAGGCAATGGCATGAAGTAATCAAGGTCATGAAAACAAGGATCTGAACCCAAGACTTCTCTATCCAGCAAGGCTATCATTCAAAAGAGAAGGTGAAATAAAGACTTCCCAAGACAAAAAAAAAAAAGGCTAAGGGAATATATTAGCATTAAACCAGCACTGCAAGAAATGTTAAGAGGACTTCTGTAATAAGTAGAAGAAATAGGAAGAGAAACATAATCAGAATAAACAAAACTGGCAATAGGTAAGTACATATCAATAATAATGTTAAATGTAAATGGATTAAATGCTCCGATCAAAAGACACAGAGTAGCTGAAAGGATAAGAAAGCATGACTCGCCCTGGCCGGTTTGGCTCAGCGGTTAGAGCATCGGCCTGCGGTCCAGAGAGACCCGGGTTCGGTTCCCACTAAGGGCATGTACCTCGGTTGCAGTTTGTCCCCGTTCCTGGTTGGTCGTGCAGGTGGCAGCCACTCAATGTGTCCCTTTCACATCGATGTTTCTCTCTCTCTCTCTCTTCCTCTCTCTCCCTCCCACTCTATCTGAACAAAAAATGAAAAAATGTCCTCGGGTGAGGATTAAAAATAATAATAATAATAAAAATTAAAAAAAAAGAAAGCATGACTCATATATATATATTGTTTACAAGAGACCCACCTCACAGCAAAAGACTCACACAGGTTGAAAGTGAAGGGATGGAAAAAAATTTTCCAAAGCAAACGGAAAGACAAAAAAGCTAGGGTAGCAATACTCATATCCGATAAAATAGACTTCAAAATGAAGTACATAACTAAAGACAAAAAAGGCCACTACATAATATTAAAAGGATCTATCCAACAGGAAAATATAACCTTGGTAAACATATATTCACCCAATATAAGAGCACCAAAATACATGTAAAAACTTCAGTAAGACTTAAAAAAAAATCAACAATACAATCATAGCAGGGGACTTCAACACCCTGCTGGATAGATCGTCTGGACAAAAACTTAACAAGGAATCAGAGACTCTAAATGATGCACTAGATCAAATGGATTTAATAGATAACTACAGAGAATTACACCCCAAAACTGCAGATTTCACATTCTTAAGTGCACATGGGACATTCTCAAAGATAGACTACATGTTAAAACACAAACTAAGTCTCTACAAGTACATGAATCTTGAAATTATATTAAGCATATTCTCAGATCACAAACGCATGAAACTAGAAATTAATTAAAATAAAAACACTCAAAAACAGACAAACACATGGAGGGTAAATAGCATGTTATTAAACAAGGAATGGGTTACCAAGGAGATCAAGGAAGAAATTAAAAACTTCCTGAAAACCAATGAAAATGAACACACAACAACACAAATTCTCTGAGATGCAGCGAAAGCAGTCCTAAGAGGAAGTTCATAGCATTACAGGCCTACCACAAGACACAAGAAAAATTTCTAATTGACTTTCAAACCCTGCAACTTAAAGAACTAGAAAATAAATGAAAATAAAAACCCAGAGCAAGTAAAAGGAAAGAAATAGTAAAGGTCAGAGTAGAAATAAACGGCATAGAAACTAAAAGAAAATAATTCAAAGATCAATGAAACAAAGAACTGTTTCTCTGAAAAGATAAACATGATTGACGGACCCTTAGGCAGACTCACCAAAAAAACCAAAGAAAGGACCCAAATAAACAAAATCAGAAACAAATGAGGTGAAGTAACAACTGACACCACAGAAATACAAAGGATCATTAAAACATACTATGAACAAATATATGCCAAAAAATTGGACAATCTAGGCGAAATGGAAAAATTTCTAGAAACACACAGTCTCCTAAAACTGAACCAGAAAGAGACAGAAAACTTGAACAGACCAATAACAACAAAGGAAATTGTACATGTAATCAAGAAACTCCCTGCAAAAAAAACAAAACAAAACAAAAAAACAAACCCAGCCAGATGTCTTCACAGGGAAGTTTCACGGAATGTTCAAAGAAGATCTAACACCCATTCTCCTCAAACTATTAGAAAAAACGCAAGAAGACGGAAATCTTCCAAACTCATTTTATGAGGTCAGCATAATCCTAATTCCAAAACTGGATAAAGACAGTACAAAGAAAGAAAACTAAAGGCCAATATCACTAATGAACACAGATGCCAAACTCCTTAACAAAATATTAGCAAATCAGACCCAGCAATACATCAAAAGAATTACTCATCATGACCAAGTGGGATTCTACCCAGGGATGCAAGGATGGTACAATATTTGCAAATCAATAAATATGATATACCACATAAACAAAATGAAAGATAAAAACCATATGAACTTGTCAATAGATGCTGAAAAGGCATTCGACAAAATACAGCACACAATTCTTATAAAAATGCTCAGCAATGTGGAAATTGAAGGATCATATCATGACATAATAAAGGCCATATATGAAAAACCTACAGCCAACATCATACTTAATGGCAAAAATTAAAAGCATTTCCCTTAAGAACAGAAACAAGAAAGGGATTCCCACTTTCACCACTCCTATTTGAGATAGCACTGGAAGTCTTAGCTACAGCAGTCAGACTTAAAGAAAGAATAAAAGGGATCCAAATTGGAAAGGAGGAGGTGAAACTCTCATTATTTGCAGATGATATGATATTATACATAGAAAACCCTAAAGAATTCATCAAAAATCTGCTAGATTTAATAAACGAATTTGTCAAAGTAGCAGGATATAAAATTAACATCAAGAAATCGATGGCTTTCTTATACACCCACAATGAACTCACAGAAACAGGAACTAAATAAACCATCCCATTTACCATTGTGGCAAAGGTATAAAAAGTGGAAGCATATACCTTGTTCATGGACTGGAAGAATTAACATCATTTAAATGTCAATACTACCCAATGCAATCTATAGATTTAATGCAATCCCCATCAAAATACCAATGACATATTTCACAGAATTAGAACAAACACTCCAAAAGTTTATATGGAACCAACAAAGCCCCTAATAGCCACAGCAATCTCGAAAAAGAACAAAGTAGGAGGGATCACAATATGAATATCAGGTTCTACAAAGCAACTGTAATCAAAACAGTCTAGAACTGGCACAAGAACAGGCATATAGATCAATGGAACATAACAGAGAACCCAGAAATTGACCCAAGACATTATGCTCAATTAATATTTGACAAAGGTGGCAAAAGCATACAGTGGAGTAAAGACAGTCTGTTCAAGAAATGGTGTTGGAAAATAGGACAGCTACATGCAAAAAATGAAGCTAGACCACCAACATACACCATACACAAGAATAAATTCAAAATGGATAAAAGACTTAAATGTGACTCTTGAATCCATAAAAATCTTAGAAGAAAATGTAGGCAATAAAATTTCAGATAGCACACGCAGCAGAATTTTCACTGATACAACGCCTAAAGCAAGAGAAACAAAGAAAAAAATGAACACATGGGACTACATCAAACTCAAAACTTCTGCACAGCAAAAGAAACAACCATCAAAATGGAAAGGGAACCCACTATATGGGAGAGCATAATTGCCAATGAGACATCAGATAAGGGTTTAATTTCCAAAATATATAGAGTACTCATACAACTCAAAAAAAGGAAGACAAAGAACTCAATTAAAAAATGAGCAGAGGATCTAAATAGACACCTCTCCAAACAGGATATACAAATGGCCAAGAGACATATGAAAAAATGTTCAACGTCACTAATCATCAGAGCGATTCAAATTGAAACAGCAATGAGATATAACCTCACACCTGTCAGAATTGCTGCCATCAACAAATCATCATACAGCAAGTGCTGGCGAGGGTATAAAGAAAAGGGGACTCTAGTATTAATACATTGCTGGTGGTAATGCAGACTGGTGCAGCCACTATGGAAAACAATAAAGTGTTACCTCAAAAAGTTAAAAATTGAACTGCCATTTGATCCAGTGATCTCACTCCTAGGAATATACCCTCAGAAGCCTGAAACACCAATCAGAAAGAATATATGTACCCCTATGTTCATAGCAGCACTATTTACAATAGCTAAGATCTGGAAACAGCCCAAGTGTTCATCAATAGATGAATGGATAAAAAAGCAGTGGTACATGTACACAATGGAGTACTATGCAGCTGTAAGAAAGAAAGATCTCTTTTACTTTGAGACGACATGTAGAGACCTGGAGAGTATTATCCTAAGTGAAACAAGCCAATCAGAGAAATACAAATATCACACGATCTCACTTATTTGTGGAATATAATGAAGAAAACAAGCTGATGAACAAAATAGACCCAGAGGCATAGAAATAGGGTACAGACTGACAAACCTCAGAAGAGGGGGTAAGGAGGGAGGGAAGAAATGAACCACAGAACTTATATGCATGTATGCGTAACGATGGACATAGACAGCAATGCTGGGGATAGGATGGGGCAGGGGGTAGGATTGGGAGGAGGGTGTCAAAAAGGGGAAAAGGAGAATCATCTGTAACAAAAATAAATTAATAAAAAATTAAAAATCAAAGCAAAAAATTAAAGGACTTGTTCTCAGAAAACTACAGGACATTGAAAAAAAGAAATAGAGGAAGATGTAAAAAAGTGGAAGCACATACCTTGTTCATGGATTGAAAGAATTAACATCATTAAAATGTCCATACTACCCAAAGTATTCCATAGATTCAATGCAATCCCATTAAAATACCAACGAAATATTTCATGGAACTAGACCAAATACTCTAAAAGTGTATATGGAACCAAAAAAGACCCTGAATAGCCAAAGCAATTTTGAAAAAGACAAACAAAGTAGGAGGGATCACAATACCGGATATCAGGTTATACTACAAAGCCACAGTAATCAGAACAGCCTGGTACTGGCACAAGAACAGGCATATAGACCAATGGAACCAAACAGAGAACGTGGAAATTGACCCAAGACATTATGCTCAATTAATATTTGGCAAAGGTGGCAAGAACATACTGTGGAGTAAGACGGACTTTTCAATAAATGATGTTGGGAAAGTTAGATAGCTGCATGTAAGAATATGAAGCTAGACCACCAACTTACACCATACACAAGAATAAACTCAAAATGGATAAAAGACTTAAATGTGACTTATGAATCCATAAAAATCCTAGAAGAAAATGTAGGCAACAAAATTTCAGACATCACTCACAGCAGAATTATCACTGATACAATGCCTAAGGCAAGAGAAACAAAGGAAAAATGAACACATGGGACAACATCAAACTAAAAAGCTTCTGCACATGCCCAGCTGGTGTGGCTCAGTGACTGAGCATCGACCCATGCACCAAGAGGTCGCTGGTTCGATTCCTGGTCAGGGCACATGCCCAGGTTGTGGGCCTGATCCCCAGTGGGGGGCATGCAGGAGGCGGCCAATCAATGTTCTTTCTCATTGATGTTTCTACCTCTCTCTCCCTCTTCCTTCCTTTCTCTCTAAAATCAATAAAGGAAAAAAATAAAAATAAAAAGCTTCTGCACAGCAAAAGAAACAAGCATCAAAATGGAAAGGGAACCCACTATATGGTATAGCATATTTGCCAATGATACATCAAATAAGGGGTGCATTTCCAAAATATATAGAATACTCATACAACTCAACAAAAGGAAAAGAATCCAATTAAAAAATGGGCAGAGGACCTAAATAGACACCTCTCCAAACAGGACATACAAATGGCCAAGAGACATATGAAGAAGTGCTCAGTATCACTAATCATCAGAGAGATGCAAATTAAAACAACTATGAGGTATCACCTCACACCTACCAGAATGGTGGCCATCAACAAATCATCAAACAACAAGTGCTGGTGAGGGTGTGGAGAAAAGGGTACTCTAGTACACTGCTGGTGGGAATGCAGACTGGTGCAGCCACTATGGAAAACAATATGGTGTTTCCTCAAAAATTTAAAAATTGAATCTCCATTTGACCCAGTGATCCCACTTCTGGGAATATATCCTAAGAAGCCTGAAATACCAATCAGAAAGAATATATGTACCCCTATGTTCGTAGCAGCACTATTTACAATTGCTAAGATCTGGAAACAACCCAAGTGTTCATCAACAGATGAGTTGATAAAAAAGCTGTGGTACACATACACAATGGAATACTATGCATCTGTAAGAAAGATAGATCTTTTACTCTTTGAGATGACATGGAGAGACCTGGAGAGTATTATGCTAAGCGAAATAAGCTAATCAAAGGAAGACAAATATCACATGATTTCACTTATTTGTGGAATATAATGATCAATACGAGCTGATGAACAAAGTAGACCCAGAGACATAGAAGTAGGGTACAAACCTTAGAAGATGGGGACAGGGTGGGGGGGAGGGAAGAGATAAACCACAGAACTTATATGCATGTATGCATAACCAACGGACATAGACAACAATGCTGGGGGGAGGGGCCGGATCGGGAGGGAGGTGACAATGAGGGAAAAATGAGAAACATTTGTAACAAAAATGAATGAATAAAAATTGGAAAAAATAAAATATAGTTAAAAATAAATTAAACAAAATTGTTTCACTTGGATCTAAGCAAGTCTTTCCATCCAATTTTCTGATTGCAGGAAATAATAGGATAGAGAAACCAGCTAAACAGCACCTCTAGGAAACCCAGAAAACAACTGACTTGGTTTCCTCAGAGTGTTCTTGTAATGAAGAAAGGAACTGTTCTAGATTTAAAGACACTTATCATAACAATCAGATTAAATCTTGGTTTGGACAAAGATATAGTAAAGGACTTTTGGAGGACCACTGAAGAAATCTGAATATTTCCTGAGTATTAAATGATATAAAATAATTATTAATGTTTTAAATGTGCTGATGTTATCTTCCCTCTGAAGGGAAAGTTATTATTTTATAGAGATGCATACCAAAATATTTATAGTGTCATAGTATCTGTAATATACTGCACCATAAAACAAAATTCTGAAATTATAACATAATTATCATTGACTATTGTACCTGTAATTATGAATAAAAATGAAAAAAATTGGCCAAATATTTCCATTTTAGACAAGGGATAATGACTTCAGCTTTGCTATGCAAACAACCCTCAGCACACTCCTAATATACACTGAATGAAGGGTAGAATAATGGTTTTGAATTTGTTTGCAAGAGACATTCTACCATTTGTATATCTGTGCAGATAGTCTACATAGTAAAAATCGGCACATTCTATCCACCTCTGAGCTATAAAACAATATGTATAATGTGTACTCGCCCCATAGAGTTATTGTGTGATTTAAATGAGATAATGCTTATCAAGCATTTAGCCCAGTGCCTGCTACATAGTCAGCACTCAATAAACAGAAGTCTTTTTATGTCTAAGTCAATGGCTTTTAATCACTGGTTTATTAAAGGGCTTTAGGAGTCCATAATCCCCATAGAATTGAATGTAAAATTTTACAAACTCTCATTTTCTGGAATGAAATTCCTTAGTTTTTACCAAATTCTAAGAGGTCCACAACCACTTCAAATTTTAAGACTCACTGCTTGAGAGGCATTTTCTTAATCAATGCCTGTTATGTCATGTGACTGTATTGATTATGGAGAATGCCACAAATTATACGTGTACTGTCAAAATATTGTAGTCACCTTTCCTGATGACCCTATTTTGATGAACACCTGTAGCCTACAGAAAACAAAGAAATTTATGAAAGGCCACAGAAAAACCTGTTCTTAGGAGCAGGCCCAGAATGACTGTACACAAAGGGCAGTGACATCTTTTTCCTGTCTGATCCCTGTTGTCTCTGGAGAGGATGGCCCTGATTAATGCCTTGTTGTAACATTTTCTTAAATATGTTTTTCTTGATTTTTTAGAGAGAGAGGAAGGGAGAGAGAGATGGAAACATCAATGTGAGAGAGAAACACTGATCGGCCGACCCCCGCACACCCTCCACTGGGGATCGAGCCTGAAACCCGGGCATGTGCCCTGACTGGGAATTGAACCAGGACCTCTCCATCCATGGGATGAGGCTCAATCCACTGAGCCACACCAGCCAGGCTGTTGTAACATTTTTGAAGTTCAGCTTATGTAATGGAGGTACCATAGCCTAGTTACATTATTAGAGAGACCACCTTTGGCCAAAAAAATAAGCATAATACTTCTCTGGAATTTACACATTACCCAAAAGGCTTTGTTTTCCTAAAAATCTTACTAAAACTTTAAAGACTCTGGGCAATAATTTTCAAGTACCACAATTTTATTCTGGCTCTGCTTCTGTAGTACTGCTGCTAGAATCTCCTACAGGCAAATCCCTGCAGAGTCTGAAAATTTGTCAGAAGAAGACGTGTCTATAATTAATGATTAAGCCTATTGACCATGATTAATACCTCCATTCTCCAGCTTATCAGCTCTAAATGCTATGTCATGATTCCACGTGTAACTACACATACCTCACAGGATTACAGTCTCTTTCAAATCTCCTTTCAGAGGAGCTATAAGAATCTGACACATAGGTCACATTCATTTTAAAGATATTACATTTCTCACCTCGGTTAGGGCTTTTTCATCTATGATGTGTTTCTACTTTATATTTGCAATGGCCTGATTTCATATAATTCCATGTGGACACAGACATAGAAATTGGTGGTCAGATGGTTTGTCCTCATGGGAACTGAACAAAACATCAAAATCAGCCCATTCCTGAGCATTCATAGGTGGTGACCTTGTACAAGACAAGTCACTATACACTTGACAAGTACTTATTGTGTACCTACCATATTCTAATCACTATATAAGTTCAGGGGATGCATACTAATGATATTCTTCCTACCCTCAAGGAGCTTACAACTGAGAGAGAAGACAGACATGTAAACAGGGAATTTTATTATGGTATAATAGAGAATAGTTACAATAGCAGTAATTATAGGATACTTATGGAAATACTCAGGGAAGGCTTCTTTAAAAGGTGGTCATTTAAACTAGAATTTGCCCGGCTGGTGTGGCTCAGTGGATTTAGTGTCATTTCATGGACTGAGAGGTCCCGGTGCAATTCCAGGTCAGGGCACATGCCTGGGTTGTGGGCTCGATTCCAAGTAGGGGACATGCAGGAGGCAGCCGATCAATGTTTCTCTCTCACATTGATGTTTCCATCTCTCTCTCCCTTCCTCTCTCTCTAAAAAATCAATAAAAAAATATTTTAAAAAATAAAAGAAATAAACTAGAAGTTACCTAGGCGCATGTGTATATGCTGGAATGTTCCAATGGAAATAGCATAGGCTAAGGCTCAAAGATAAAAGATAGCATGATACATTCATGGAACTGCAAGTAGTTCCATGGCTGTTCTGTGGGTCATGTGTGAAATTGCAAGAGCTGTCACTAAAGATAGAAGTCAGACCATGAAGGGCCTTGGAAGTCATACTAAGGTGTTTAGGCATGAGGAACCATTAAAGAATTGTAAGCCATAGCATCATGATAGGAATTGGGTTTTAGAAAGATAACGCTGGCTGGATTGTAGAAAATTGATTGAATAAAGGCAAAACTGAAGGTAGGAGACCAGTTTGAAAGCTATTACAGTGATCTAGGTGAGTGATGATGGTGGCCCAACCTAACTCCTTGATATTGCAGTGGATGTTCTGGTATGCCACCAAGAAGCCCTTTTAAGACCAAGGAACTCATTCTCCCAGTTGCCAGGAGTGTTGGCTGCTGATGTCTCACAGTTGTATCCCTCTTCAGGAATTATTCTCAGTCCAAAGGAGCTGACTTGTCAGATATTATGGCCCCTTCCCATGGGTAGCTGACATCCAGCTACCCGGCAATGCTGGCATTCAAAGTCCTGTTCCCCCTCACCATAATTAGAGACAATTCTGAAGGAACACGTGAGTTTGTGAGCTCCCTGTGGAGTAGGCCAAAGCCTTTGTTGTTACTGCATCATGGTTCAACTGCTCCATCTTTCTGATCCTGCTTCACTTACTTCCTTACAGGTTTGTAACTGAGAGTGCTCCCCAATAAATTTCCTGCATGCAAACCTGTGTCTCAGTCTGTTTCCAAAGGACCAGATCTAAGACAGAAGCTCAGTAGTTCTCATCAATAAAATGAGAGGGTGGACTGGATCCTTGCTAAAAACACTTCCTGTTTGTTCTACCATTCCATGGACTTTGTGATTCTTTGACAATTCTTGCAGCTGTTTCAAAACACCAGGAAATGGATATGACAGACGCTTAATTTTAGCAATCCCAGCAGGACTCACCACAGTAATTAGAAATGTTTCACAAACAGACCACCCACAAATCTCACACCTAGTAGGGGTTGACATTGTCTACTTTTATAGATATAAAATTCTTTATGGTTTCCATGCCAAAGCTTGCTCCTTATAAAAATAGCACTGCTCCCTGTGGACCAACATGAAATAGTGCTGTTATCTTTTGCTGATACCACAACTAAAAGCGGTAAGCCCAGTAGTTTTCCAAATGCACTGCAATGTTAAATGCATGATTAATATATTGAGTTGTACATTACCACTGTAACTCTCTCCTCCCTCTTCAAAGAAAGTTCCTCAGCAAAATAAAATTGAAATGCAGAATTCTTTAATAAGCTATTATAGCTATGCCTCATTGCTATCAATGGTAATCCATTCCTAATTTCTAAATCATGCGATTCTGACCATCTCAACACAGTGGCTTCATACAGGCTTTCCATGATTTTATAAAGGCCAATTTCCTGTAAAGAACTTTTGAAAAGCATGTATTTGCAAAACATTCTAAGATTCCAATCTTAGAATATGAGAGCTGCAAAGAATTTCTAACATGTAGGCCTGCAGTTTTTAACCTTAGGTCTGTGGAACTAAGGGTGGGCTTCAGGGCATCTGTGAAACCCTAAAATTGTGAACAAAATGTGTAGAGAGACACCATACTGTTATTAGAGTATATAATCTAATGTGAAAGAGAGTCATGGCCCCTAAAAGGTTATGAACCATTGTCTACACCAGTCATCTTGCTTCATACTTAATGGAACTGAGGTTTAGAGAAATTAGCCATATTATTAGCCAAGGTCGACTAGTTTATTAGTAATTCACCTGGCACTGAAACTCAGGTTTTCTTCCTTTTAGTACAGTGAGATTTCTGCTACACTAGACTTTGAAACTGTTTCAAAGTAAGGCATCACTCCTAGTACATTATAACTTCCTCCCTATCACACCAACACTTTCCTGCTGCCAAGAAAATGCTGCCTCCAAGGAAACCAAAGCCTTTTGCTAGGCTCAGTAACTTTTATAGTATCTCCAATTTAGCTAGCAGTTTATAGTTTTCAAAGCACTTCCACACATATGATTACATTTGATTTGAGCCTCAAAACCCCTTCCAGATAGGAAACTAGGAGTTAAAAGCAGAGGTTCTAGAACTGGGTTGCCTAGATTAGAATCCTACCTCTGCTACTATTGGTTGGATCACCCTGAGCAAGTTCTTTGTGCCTCAAATGTAAAATGAGGACACATTTAATAAATATTAACTAGCACTATTATCCCTATTTTATAATTACTAGTGAGGGGATTGACAAACAATAATATTATGTGACTTTCTTAAAAGTGCTCTGTAGATAGTGTATCTGGAACTCAAAAACAAGGTGTTTTAACTCTCAGTCTAAAACTTCAATGTACAATACATAGAACTCTGAGTATAAATATAACAATCATGAAGCAATCAGCTCCCAATGATTAAAACAGCTATTCATTTATTTATATCCATTGATGAGCTAGACACCATCATTTGGTACCCAAATGCAAAATTCCAAATCTGATCTGAGAATACCCACTTATTTTCTTTTTTTTTTTTTTTTATTAATTTTTGTTACAGATGGTTCTCCTTTTTTCCCCATTGACACCCTCCTCCCCATCCCCCCACCCTGTCCCCAGCTTTGTTGTCCATGTCCATCACTTATGCATACATGCGCATAAGTTCTGTGGATTATCTCTTCCCTCCCCCCACACCCCCTCTTCTGAGGGGTGTCAGTTTATACCCTACTTCCACATCTCTGGGTCTACCCTGTTCCTCAGACTGTTATGTTCATTATATTCCACAAATAAGTGAGATCATATGATATTTGTCTTTCTCTGCTTGGCTGGTTTCGCTTAGGATAATACTCACGAGGTCCCTCCACGTCGTCTCAAAGGATAAGAGATCTTTCTTTCTTACACCTGCATAGTACTCCATTGTGTATATGTACCACAGCTTTTTTATCCATTCATCCACTGATGGACACTTGGGCTGTTTCCAGATCTTAGCTATTATAAATAGTGCTGCTATGAACATGGGGGTACATGTATTTTTTCTGATTGGTGTTTCAGGCTTCTTAGGGTATATTCCTAGAAGTGGGATCAATGGGTCAAATGGCAATTCAATTTTTAATTTTTTGAGGTAACATCATAGTGTTTTCCACAGTGGCTGCACCAGTCTGCATTCCCACCAGCAGTGTACTACAGTCCCCTTTTCTCCACACCCTCACCAACACTTGTTGTTTGATGATTTGTTGATGGCAGCCATTCTGACAGGTGTGAGGTGATACATCATTGTTGTTTTAATTTGCATCTCTCTGATGATTAATGATGTTGAGCATTTCTTCATATGTCTCTTAGCCATTTGTATGTCCTTTTTGGAGAGGTGTCTATTTAGTTCCTCTGCCCATTTTTGAATTGGGTTCTTTGTCTTCCTTTTGTTGAGTTGTATGAGCATTCTGTATATTTTCGAAATTAACCCCTTATCTGATGTATCATTGGCAATTATGCTCTCCCATAGAGTGGGTTCCCTATCTGTTTTGACGGTTGTTTCTTTTGCTGTGCAGAAGCTTTTGAGTTTGATATAGTCTCATGTGTTCATTTTTCCCTTTGTTTCTGTTGCCTTAGGTGATGTATCAGTGAAGATTCTACTACGTATGATGTCCGAAATTTTCTTGCCTACATTTTCTTCTAGGATTTTTATGGATTCACGAGTCACATTTAAGTCTTTTATCCATTTTGAGTTTATTCTTGTGTGTGGTGTAAGTTGATGGTCTAGTTTCATTTTTTTGCATGTAGCTGTCCAATTTTCCCAACACCATTTATTAAAGAGGCTGTCTTTACTCCATTGTATGCTCTTGCCACCTTTGTCAAATATTAATTGAGCATAATGTCTTGGGTCAATTTCCGGATTCTGTGTTCTGTTCCACTGGTCTATATGCCTGTTGTTGTGCCAGTACAAGGCTTTTTTCATTACAGTAGCTTTGTAGTATAAGCTGATATCCGGTATTGTGATCCCACCTACTTTGTCCTTCTTTTTCAAGATTGCTGTGGCTATTCGGGGTCTTTTTTGGTTCCATATGAACTTTTGAAATATTTGTTCTAGTTCTGTGAAATATGTTGTTGGTATTTTGATGGGGATTGCATTGAATCTATAGATTGCTTTGGGTAATATGGACATTTTAATGATGTTAATTCTTCCAATCCATGAACAAGGTATGTGCTTCCACTTTTTTATAACTTCCTCTATTTCTTTTTTCAACGTCCTGTAGTTTTCTGAAAATAGGTCCTTTACTTCTTTGGTTAAGTTTATTCCTAGGTATCTGAATTTTTTTGCCGCAATAGTAAATGGAATTGTTTTTTTAGTTTCTCTTTCCGTGAGTTCATCATTGGTGTATAAGAATGCCGTTGATTTCTTGACGTTAATTTTGTATCCTGCTACTTTGCCAAATTCATTTATTAAGTCTAGTAGATTTTTGATGGAGTCTTTAGGGTTTTCTATATATAGTATCATATCGTCTGCGAATAATGACAGTTTCACTTCCTCCTTTCCAATTTGGATTCCTTTTATTTTTTCTTCACGTCTGATTGCTGTGGCTAAGACTTCCAGTACTATGTTTAATAAGAGTGGTGAAAGTGGTCATCCCTGTCTTGTTCCTATTCTTAAGGGAAATGTTTTAGTTTTTGCCCATTGAGTATGATGTTGGCTGTAGGACTTTCATATACGGCCTTTATTATATCAAGATATGATCCCTCTACTCCCAAATTGCTGAGCGTTTTTATCAGAAATGGGTGCTGGATTTTGTCGAATGCTTTTTCAGCGTCTATTGATATGATCATGTGGTTTTTATCTTTCATTTTGTTTATGTGGTGTATCACATTTATTGATTTGCAAATGTTGAACCAGCCTTGCATCCCTGGGATAAATCCCACTTGGTCATGGTGAATAATTTTTTTGATGTATTGCTGGATCCGATTTGCTAGTATTTATTTTAGGATTTTGGCATCTACGTTCATCAGGGATATTGGCCTGTAGTTTTCTTTCTTTGTAGTGTCTTTTTCTGGTTTTGGAATTAGAATTATGCTGGCCTCATAAAACGAGTTTGGAAGTCTTCCTTCTTCTTGAATTTTTTGAAATAGTTTGAGGAGAATGGGTATTAGATCTTCTATGAATGTTCAGTAGAACTCCCCCGTGAAGCCATCCGGGCCTGGGCTTTTGTTTGCTGGGAGAGTCTTGATTACATCTTCAATTTCCTTAGCTGTTATTGGTCTATTCAAGTTTTCTATCTCTTCCCGGTCCAGTTTTGGGAGACTATGTGTTTCTGGAAATTAGTCCATTTCACTTAGATTGTCGAATTTGTAGCCATATAAATGTTCATAGTATTTGCTAATGATCCTTTGTATTTCTGTTGTGTCAGTTGTTACTTCTCCTCTTTCATTTCTGATTTTGTGTATTTGGGTTCTCTCTCTTTGTTTCTTGGTGAGTCTAGCTAAGGGTCCATCAATCTTGTTTATCTTTTCAAAAAACCAGCTCTTTGTTTCATTGATCCTTTGAACTGTTTCTCTGGTCTCTATGTCGTTTATTTCTGCTCTGATCTGTACTATTTCCTTCCTTCTATTTTCTCTGGGGTTTTCTTTTTGTTTGCTTTCTAGTTCTTTAAGTTGTGAGGTTAGACAGTCTATTAGAAATTTTTGTTGTTTCTTGAGGTAGGACTGTAGTGCTATGAACTTCCCTCTCAGAACAGCTTTCGCTGCATCCCATAGATTTTGTGTTGTTGTGTGTTCATTTTTGTTGGTTTCCAGGAAGTTTTTAATTTATTCCTTGATCTCCGCGGTAACCCATTCATTGTTTAATAACATGCTATTTAGCCTCCATGTATTCAAATGTCTTTGCATGTTCTTGTTGCAATTGATTTCTAGTTTCATGCCATTGTGATCTGAGAAGATGCTTGATATGATTTCAATCTTCTCGAACTTGTAGAGACTTCGTTTGTGTCCTAACATGTGGTCTATCTTTGAGAATGTCCCATGTGCACTTGAGAAGAATGTGAATTCTATAGTTTTGGGGTGTAATTCTCTGTAAATATCTATTAAATCCATTTGGTCTAGTGCTTCGTTTAGAATCTCTGTTTCCTTGTTAATTTTTTGTCTAGAGGATCTATCCAGTGATGTCAGTGGGGTGTTGAAGTCCCCTCCTATGATTTTATTGCTGTCAATTTCTCCTTTGAAGTCCTCCAGAAGATTTTTAATATATTTTGGTGCTCCTATATTGGGTGCATATATGTTTACCAAGGTTATATCTTCCTGTTCGATAGATCCTTTCATTATTATGTAGTGATCTTCTTTGTCTCTAGTAATGGCTTTCGTTTTGAAATCTATTTTATCAGATATGAGTATTGCTACCCCAGCTTTTTTTTCCTTTCCATTTGCTTAGAAGATTTTTTTCCATCCCTTCACTTTCAGCCTATGTGAGTCTTTTGTTGTGAGGTGGGTCTCTTGTAAACAGCATATATATAGGTTATGCTTTCTTATCCAATCCGCTACTCTGTGTCTTTTTATCGGAGCATTCAATCCATTTACATTTAAGGTGATTATTGATATGTACTTATTTATTGCCATTTTTGTTCAGTGTGGTTCTACTTTCCTTCCTATTTCTTCTACTAATTACAGCAGTCCTTTTAACATTTCTTGCAGTGCTGGTTTGGTGCTAAAGTATTCCCTTAGCCTTTTTTTTGTCTGAGAAGCTCTTTATTTGACCTTCTATTTTGAATGACAGCCTTTCTGGGTAGAGTAGTCTTGGATTCAGATCCTTGTTTTTCATGACCTTGATTACTTCATGCCATTCCCTTCTGGCCTGTAGTGTTTCTGTTGAGAAGTCAGCTGATAGCCTTATGGGGGTTCCTTTGTAGGTAACCTGTTGCTTTTCTCTTGCTGCCTTGAGGACTCTCTCTTTGTCTTTAATTTGGGGCATTTTAATTACTGTGTGTCTTGGTGTTGGCCTGTTTGGGTTCTTCTTACTTGGGACTCTCTGTGCTTCTTGAACATGAATGCCTTCTTTCTTCACCAAATTAGTGAAGTTTCACTATGGCTTCAAATATATTCTCTAACCCTTGCTCATTTTCTTCTTCTTCAGGGACTCCAATGATGCGAATATTATTAGGTTTCAAGTTGTCCCACAGTTCTCTTAAGCTGTCTTCCTGTTTTTTCATTGTTTTTTCCTTTTGGTTTTGTGATTGGTTGATTTTTTCTACCCTGTCTTCTAATTCACTGATCCGGTCCTCAGCTTCCTCTACTCTGCTGTTTAGTCCTTCCAATGTGTTCTTCATTTCTGCTATGTCATTCTTAATTTCTTCTTGCTGCTTCTTCATTTCTTCTTGCTGCTTCTTCATTTCCACTTGGTTGGTTTTCAGCGTTTCTATGTCTTTGCTCATGGTGTGGATGTCTTTACTCAAGGTGTTGATGTCCTTACTCATGCTGTTGAGCTTCCTCAAGATCATGGCTCTGAATTCTAGCTCTGTTAACTTGCTTAACCCCGTTTCATTTATCTCATCTTCGGTAGAGGTCTCTTGTTCTTTCATTTGGGCTCTGTTTCTTTGTTTCCCCATTTTGGCTATCTCAGTGGTTTTTGGAGCCTGCCAAATTTTCCTGTGGATGTTGGTGTTCTGTTGTTTGTGGCTCCCTCTACTGGGTTTGGATGAGCGTGGGAGGATGCACGTTAAACACCACCCTGGAGTCTTACTTTCCAGGGTATATTTGCAAGCCCAGCAAAGGTTAAGTTATCCTCTAGCTTTTTGCCTAGAGGCTATTAGTTGTGGTTGCTTGAAGAGCTTTGGGTTTTCAGTTGAATGAAAACCTCCCTCAGGTGTTTAGCGTGAGAGGATTTCCAGGGGGTAGGGCAGATGCTAGTAGTTAATGAGCCTCAGTTTGCATTTCAAAGGCTCACTAGGGTGTGGCTGGATCTCCGAGGGAGGGGCTGCCGCCTCTCCCCAGAGCCCTGGGATGGAGTAAGACGACCAGGCCACAGTCCTGCGTGGCCACAACTCAGCAAAAGCTCTGAGCGCCCTCCAAATCCCGGGTGTCCCCACACAGTTCCAGTCCAGTCCGCCCTCCCTCTGCCGGAGCCCAGGTGAGTGGCTGTGGCTATTTTAGCGCTCTGTCCTGGCTCTGCGCTGTGGAGGCGGCTCAGGCTTTAACCCCGAGGGCGGGTGCTGCTCTCGGCTAAGGCTACTGCTGTCCGTGGGCTCCCAGCCCCCCTCTCGTGCCTCCGCAATCCTACCAGGATCAAGTCAGTGTCCCTGGTTGTATGGTCCTCGCAAGCTGCTTTTCTGTTGCTTTTTCCCGACGATTTGTCTTTATTTTAGTTGTAATTCCAGTTTGGTCCTAGGAGATGGTCTGTGTAGCTTCCATTCACTCTGCCGCCATTTTGGAATCCTATTTTCTGTTTTTAAATGCATAGAAGAGGGAGGGAAATGGCGGCGGAGTGAATGGAAGCTACACAGACGATCTCCCAGGACCAAACGGGAATTACAACTAAAATAAGGACAAATCGTTGGGAAAAAGCAACAGAAAAGCAGCAAGAGAGGATCATACAACCAGGGACACTGAATGAGCCTGATAGGATCTGCAGAGGCGCTTGACGGTGGCGGGCTGGGAGCCCACAGACAGCAGCGGCCTTGGCTGTGAGCAGCGGCCGTAGCTGGGAGCAGTGGTGGTGCCCGCCCTCGGGGTTAAGAGTCCGAGCTGCTTCACAGCGCAGAGGGCTGGGACAGAGCGCTAAATAGCCTGTGGCTCCAGAAGAGTGAAGACAGACAGGATTGGAACTCTGTGGGGACACCTGGGATTTGGAGGGCACTCAGAGTTTGTGCTGAGCTGTGGCCACAAAGGACGGTGGTGGCCAGCCGCTACTTCCTGGTTACACAGAACGGCAGCAAAGTTTACTCCTTCCCAGAGTCTGGCAGCCCCTCCCTCGGAGATTCCCAGGTGAGGAAAAGAGGTAAAGAAATGCAAATTGAGGCTCATTAACTACCAGCATTGGCCCCAGCCTCGGGAAATCCTCTCCCACTATGAACAACTGAGGGAGTTTCTCATTCAACTGAGATCCTAAGGCTTTTCAAGTAACTGAGGCTAATAACCTCCAGGCAAAAAGCTAGAGCATAACTGAACCTTTCTTGAGCTTGCAAATCTACCCAGGAAAGTGAGACTTGACAGTGGTGTTTAAGGAGGGCCCTCCATACTCATCCAAACCCATTAGAGGGAGCCACAAATAGCAGAACACCAACACCCACAGGGAAAATTTGGCAGGCACCAAAACCCACTGAGATAGCCAAAATAGTGAAACAGAGAAACAGATCCCAAATGAAAGAACAAGAGAACTCTACCGAAGATGAGATAAATGAAATACAGTTAAGCAAATTATCAGAGGTAGAGTTCAGAGCCATGATCTTGAGGAAACTAAACAGCATGAGTAAGGATACCGACACCATGAAAATCAACCAAGTGGAAATAAAGAATGACATAGCAGAAATAAAGAACACATTGGAAGGACTGACCAGCAGAGTAGAGGAAGCGGAGGACTGGATCAGTGAATTAGAAGACACAGTAGAACACATCAATCAATCTGAAAACCAAAAGGAAAAAACAATTAAAAAACAGGAAGATAGCTTAAGAGAACTGTGGGACAACTGGAAAAGTAATAACATTCACATGATAGGAGTCCCCGAAGAAGAAGAAAATGAGCAAGGGTTAAAGAATATATTTGAAGAAATAGTGACAGAAAACTTTCCTAACCTGGTGAAGGATGAAGGCATTCAAGTTCAAGAAGCACAGAGAGCCCCAAGTAACAAGAACCCAAACAGGCCCACACCAAGACACATAATAATTAAAGTGCCAAAGATTAAAGACAAAGAGAGAATCCTAAAGGCAGCAAGAAATAAACAACAGGTTACCTACAAAGGAACCCCCATAAGGCTATCAGCTGACTTCTCAACAGAAACACTACAGGCCAGAAGGGAATGGCATGAAGTAATCAAGGTCATGAAAAACAAGGATCTGAATCCAAGACTACTTTATCCAGCAAGGCTATCATTCAAAATAGAAGGTCAAATAAAGAGCTTCCCAGACAAAAAAAGGCTAAGGGAATATATCAGCACCAAACCAGCACTGAAAGAAATGTTAAAAGGACTGCTGTAATTAGTAGAAGAAATAGGAAGAAAAACAGAACCACACTGAACAAAAATGGCAATAAATAAGTACATATCAATAATCACCTTAAATGTAAATGGATTGAATGCTCCGATAAAAAGGCACAGAGTACCTGACTGGATAAGAAAGCATGATTCACATATATGTTGTTTACAAGAGACCCACCTCACAACAAAAGACTCACATAGGCTGAAAGTAAAGGGATGGAAAAAAAATCTTCCCAGCAAACAGAAAGGATAAAAAAAGCTGGGGTAGCAATATTCATATCTGATAAATAAGATTTACAATTGAAGACCATAACTAGAGACAAAGAAGGTCATTACATAATATTGAAAGGGTCTATCCAACAGGAAGATATAACCTTGGTAAACATATATGCACCCAATATAGGAGCACCAAAATATATTAAAAATCTTCTGGAGGACTTCAAAGGAGAAATTGACAGCAATACAATCATAGCAGGGGACTTCAACACCCTGCTGACATCACTGGATAGATCATCTAGACAAAAATTAACAAGGAAATAGAAATTCTAAATGAAGCACTAGGTCAAATGGATTTAATAGAT
The DNA here is from genome assembly GCA_030848825.1 of Tadarida brasiliensis. Classification (NCBI taxonomy): domain Eukaryota; kingdom Metazoa; phylum Chordata; class Mammalia; order Chiroptera; family Molossidae; genus Tadarida; species Tadarida brasiliensis. The sequence continues at coordinate 43,410,279 of CM061280.1, forward strand.
ATATACAGAGAATTACACCCCAAAACTGCAGAATTCACATTCTTCTCAAGTGCACATGGGACATTGTCAAAGATAGACCACATGTTAGGGCACAAACTAAGTCTCTACAAGTTCAAGAAGACTGAAGTCATATCAAGCTTCTTCTCAGATCACAATGCCATGAAACTAGAAATCAACTGCAACAAGAACATGCAAAGACATTTGAACACATGGAGGCTAAATAGCATGTTATTGAACAATGAATGGGTTACCATGGAGATCAAGGAAGAAATTAAAAACTTTCTGGAAACTAATGAAAATGAACACACAACAACACAAAATCTATGGGATGCATTGAAAGCAGTTCTGAGAGGGAAGTTCATAGCACTACAGGCCCACCTCAAGAAAGAAGAAAAATTTCTAATTGACTACCTAACCTCACCACTTAAAGAACTAGAAAACAAACAAAAAGAAAACCCTAGAGCAAGTAGAAGGAAGGAAATAGTAAAGATCAGAGCAGAAATAAACACCATGGAGACCAAAAAAACAATTCAAAGGATCAATGAAACAAAGAGCTGGTTTTTTGAAAAGATAAACAAGATTGATGGATCCTTAGCTAAACTCACCAAGAAACAAAGAAAGAGAACCCAAATACACAAAATCAGAAATGAAAGAGGAGAAGTAACAACTGACACCACAGAAATACAAAGGATCATTAACAAATACTATGAACATTTTTATGGCAACAAATCCAACAATCTAAACGAAATGGACACATTTCTAGAAACACATGGTCTCTCAAACCAGAACCGGGAAGGGACAGAAAACTTGAACAGGCCAATAACAACGAAGGAAATTGAAGATGTAATCAAGACCCTCCCAGCAAACAAAAGCCCAGGCCCTGACGGCTTCACAGGGGAGTTTTACAGAACATTCAAAGAAGAACTAACACCCATTCTCCTCAAACTATTCCAAAAAATTCAAGAAGAAGGAAGACTTCCAAACATGTTTTATGAGGCCAGCATAATTCTAATTCCAAAACCAGAAAAAGACACTACAAAGAAAGAAAACTACAGGCCAATATCCCTGATGAACATAGATGTCAAAATCCTGAACAAAATACTAGCAAATCGGATCCAGCAATACATCAAAAAAATTATTCACCATGACCAAGTGGGATTCATCCCAGGGATGCAAGGCTGATACAATATTCGCAAATCAATAAATGTGATATATCACATAAACAAAATGAAAGATAAAAATCATATGATCATATCAATAGATGCTGAAAAAGCATTTGACAAAATCCAGCACCCATTTCTGATAAAAACGCTCAGCAATTTGGGAATAGAGGGATCATATCTCAACATTATAAAGGCTATATATGAAAGACCTACAGCCAACATCATACTCAATGGACAAAAACTAAAAGCATTTCCCTTAAGAACAGGAACAAGACAAGGATGCCCACTCTCACCACTCTTATTTAACATAGAACTGGAAGTCTTAGCCACAGCAATCAGACATGAAGAAAAAATACAAGGGATCTAAATTTGAAAGGAGGAAGTGAAACTGTCATTATTCGCAGGTGACATGATATTATACATAGAAAACCCTAAAGACTCCATCAAAAATATACTAGGCTTAATAAATGAATTTGGCAAAGTAGCAGGATACAAAGTTAACGTCAAGAAATCCACGGCATTCTTATATACCAATGATGAACTCACAGAAAGAGAAACTAAAAAAAATCCCATTTACCATCGCAGCAAAAAAATTAAGATACCTAGGAATAAACTTAACCAAAGAAGTAAAGGACCTATTTGCAGAAAACTACAGGACATTGAAAAAAGAAATAGAGGAAGATATAAAAAAGTGGAAGCACATACCTTGTTCATGGATTGGAAGAATTAACATCATTAAAATGTCCATACTACCCAAAGCAATCTATAGATTTAACGCAATCTTCATCAAAATACCAACAACATATTTCATAGAATTAGAACAAATGCTTCAGAAGTTCATATGGAACCAAAAAGACCCCGAATAGCTACAGCAATCTTGAAAAAGAAGGACAAAGTAGGTGGTATCACAATACCAGATATCAGGTTATACTACAAAGCTACTGTAATCAAAGCAGCCTGGTATTGGCACAAGAACAGGCACATAGATCAATGGAGTAGAACAGAGAACCCAGAAATTGACCCAAGACATTATGCTCAATTAATACTTGACAAAGGTGGCAAGAGCATACACTGGAGTAAAGACAGCCCCTTTAATAAATGGTGTTGGGAAAATTGGATAGCTACATGCAAAAAAATGAAACTAGACCATCATCTTACACCATACACAAGAATAAACTCAAAATGGATAAAAGACTTAAATGTGACTCATGAATCCATAAAAATCCTAGAAGAAAATGTAGGCAACAAAATTTTGGACAGCATATGCAGCAGAATCTTCACTGATATATCACCTAAGGCAACAGAAACAAAGGGAAAAATGAACACATGGGACTACATCAAACTCAAAAGCTTCTGCAGAGCAAAAGAAACAACCATCAAAGTGGAAAGGCAACCCACTGTATGGGAGAGCATAATTGCCAATGATATATCAGATAAGGGATTAATTTCCAAAATATATAGAGTGCTCATACATCTCAACAAAAGGAAGACAAAAAACCCAATTAAAAAATGGGCTGAGCAACTAAATAGACACCTCTCCAAACAGGACATACAAATGGCCAAGAGACATATGAAAAAATGCTCAATGTCACTAATCATCAGAGAGATGCAAATTAAAACAACAATGATGTATCACCTCACACCTGTCAGAATAGCCGCCATCAACAAAGCATCAAACAACAAGTGTTGGCGAGGGTATGGAGAAAAGGGGACTCTAGTACACTGCTGGTGGGAATGCAGACTGGTGCAGCCACTATGGAAAACACTATGGTGTTACCTCAAAAAATTAAAAAATGAATTACTATTTGACCCAGTGATCCCACTCCTAGGAATATACCCTAAGACGCCTCAAACACCAAACAGAAAGAATATATGTACCCCCATGTTCATAGCAGCGCTATTTACAATAGCTAAGATCTGGAAACAGCCCAAGTGTCCATCAGTAGACGAATGGATAAAAAAGCTGTGGTACATATACACAATGGAGTACTATGCAGCTGTAAGGAAGAAAGATCTCTTATCCTTTACAACGACATGGGAGGACCTGGAAACTGTTATCCTAAGTGAAACCAGCCAAGCAGAGAAAGACAAATATCATATGATCTCACTTATTTCTGGAATATAATAAACATTACAGTCTGAGGAACAGGGTAGTCCCAGAGATGTGGAAGTAGGGTACAGACTGACAATTGCCAGAAGAGGGGGTGGGGGAGGGGAGCAATGAACCACAGAACTTGTATGTATGTACTCATAACCAATGGACATGGACAACAAAACTGGGGACAGGGCAGGGAGGGAGGGGAGGGAGGGTGACAATGGGGGGAAAAGGAGAAACATCTGTAACAAAAATAAATCAATAAAAAAAAACAACCTAACATATTTTGGAAAAAAATTTAAAAAAAATAAATGCATAGAAAAGAAAAACAAAATCATTGAATATGTAATATCTAAACTTCTTTTTAAGCCACATAAGACATGTCCCTTGAGAATTTTTGAATTAAGAAGATATGTTGGGCATAGTCAATTATTTAGGGGAATTTTTTTTAGTGAAATGAAATGAAATAGTAAATATCCTGGCCAACAGAAAGGCATGTGAACTTAGACATGCCTTTTATAAGATCAAAACGGCTTAAGTCATATTCCCAAATGATCATTAAAACCTATGCTCATCGTGTGTTCAAAATGAGCAAGGCCCCAGATTGCAGCCACCCAAGAGAAGGATTGCTCGCCTCCTGGCTATAAAGACAAGGAAGCCTCTCTTTAAATTGTGCAATGACCACTTCAGCTGCACTAACTAGTATCTCCCAAACTTGGTCTGAAGAAGCCTTTAAATTAGTTTTTTAAATTACCATAAAACACATTATAAATTTCTCTGCCCAAGTCCCTTTATATTTTTCTGGCTGAGTGGATTGGATTATGTGAAAAGTATCCCTTTTTTGAAAGTGCATCCCTGAGGGCAGTGAGCATGTTCTTTGGTGACAGATTACTAGGCAAGTTATAACATGCAAGACTCGGAGAAGGCTACAGCTTTCTTCTTTGAACAAACTCACTCATTCTCTTGCTTTGCAACAAAAAAATGTAATTGTTTGACCACAAACTCTTTGTCACAATCAGCTGAGATCCCATCTAAAGTGACAAGATGGGTAACATTATGAATGTGAGAAGACTTTTTTTAACCTTACTTTTTCTCCCCTGTAAAACCATCCTTTTTTTTCCCCCCCAGTCATGGAAAGCTGTGATATTAGCTGCTTTCAGTAGTGGCTTTGTGCTTTCCTATAACACAGCATTCCAAATGAAGTTATTTTTAGCAATAAGAGTCTGGTCCTGACTCTCCTTTTAAGTTCAAAGCAACATAGTCCAATGTGTTTATCATAAAGCTGATATAGAGGCTATGCTTGTACTACTGGTACTCAGAACAGCAGGTTGCTGAAGGTGGGGCCAGATCCTGAACATAATATTACACTGACAGACCATGGTTGGGCTACAAGCTTGCCAGCAGCTCTATGAAGCATCGGCTTGGTTAACTTCACCTCTACCTGCACAGTGAGCTACAACCCACACTCCAAGACCAATCCTACCTCAAGACAGAAGGGCAGAGTATTGTGATGGAAAGAATACCAAGTAGGCATCCAGAGACCTGGGTCCTAGGGCCAGTTCTAATGCAATTTAGCTGTGACCTTTGGCAAATTACTTCTCCCTAGGCCTGTTTTCTCTTCTATAACATGAGAGATTATAGAAATGATCAATTATCACATGGTAAGATAAGAGCCCTAAACCAATAACTTAGCATCTAGTTTGTTGTATTCCTAATGATATCCCTCTTCCTCCTCCTCCAAGATTCCTCACCATGGTTGTGTTATCAAACACTAATCTAGGTTCTACTATGAAGGAACTCTGCAGATATAATTAAGATATGAACATTAAGATAGCGGCATTATTCTGGATTATCCAGATAGGCCCAATCTAATCATATGAGCTCTCAAAGTACAGAAACTTTCCTAGTTGAAGCCAGAGAGGCTGGAGATTTCATTATTCTTTATCTTGTTTCTGTATACAAAAGCCCTCACCTGCAACTTCAGTTCTCCCAATGACTTAATATCTGGCCTCCTGATACCTAGTCTTTATGGCTGAGTCCTCAGTGTTTATGCTGACTACCCCAACAATTATCTCTCTAACTTTCCCACATCAGGTACTAGCTATAGCTTCCCCAGCCCCCTCTGACTACTTGGCACACACTAGCCTGGGGACATATTATATTTGTTGGTGAGTTTTAGCTAACTATACTTGTAAATCTGCCCACCTGCTACCCTACAATGATGATATCCTATATTCAGACCTCTCTCTGATACATGTTCACATATCTGCCTCAAAGACTTGCTCCCATATTCATATCTCTTGACTCTGTAGTTCTATCTGGACTCCTCATCTCAGCTTCCTCATCATACCAATACCTAGGCTCACATGGCTACACATTTTCAGACTTTTTAATCCCTGCAGGGAGGCTGACTTCTCTCTGGGTAATTTCCCTGATGCCCAAAAACTTAACTTTGAGGCTGGGCCCTAAGGGAGCAAAAAGGGCTGAGCTTGGAGTCTTCTTAGTAAGAGGGGCATGTAGGGACTGAAAGCAAGGATGGTGAATACAATGCTATCTTAGACCCATAAACAGTGATGCAGTGGGTATGCACCAGTGTGGAACACTGGCCAGCATGCACTATAATTGGTTGATGGCTATGCCATGTATGTTGTTAAATGTTGTAAATATCACCTTTACATGGGGCCTTTCTTCTAAGGACCTCTCTTTTTACCCCCTTGTAATCTCACATTTCCCTCTCATGATCAATGTGAAATTGTGAATGCTACCATTTCCACATTTCACTCCTCTTTCTTCTCCATTAACAATGGGATGGTTCCCTAAAGCTCTCTGGATTTATTGTCCTACCATCCCTTTTTAAGATCAGAACATATTTCTAAAATTCCAGTTGTGGTAGGTAGAATCCTAATGATATCCCTCTTCCTCCTCCTCCAAGATTCCTCACCATGGTTGTGCTATCAAACACTAATCTAGGTTCTACTATGAAGGAACTCTGCAGATATAATTAAGGTATGAATCTTAAGATAGAGGTGTTAATCCTGGATTCTCCAGATAGGCCCAATCTAATTATATGAGCTCTCAAAGCACAGAAACTTTCCTAGTTGAAGCCAGAAGAGGCCAGAGAGATGAGGCAAAAGGAAAAGTCAGGGAGATTCAGTGTGATAAGAACTCCACTCACCATTGCTGGTTTTGAAGGGGGATACAAATCAGGAAATGCAGGCAGCCTCTAGAAGCTGGAAACAACACCCAGTCCACAGCAAACAAGGACACAGGGATGTCAGTTCTAGAACGTCATGGTACTGAATTTGGTCAACAACCTGAATGGGCCTAGTGCTATCTCCCCTAGAGCGTCCCAAAATGAACAGTTTGGCTCACACTTTGATTTTGGCCTTGTGCTACTCTAAGCAGAAAAACCATCTGAGCCATGTTGTATCTGGATTTTTGACCTATAGAACTGTGAGATAATGAATTTGTGTTGTTATAACAGGAGTAGAAAACTAATACTTCAGGGTAAATATTTCTGAATGTTCAGCATTATTTTCTCTTTATCATTATAGTTCAATACTTCAAGCTTCTAGAAGACTTCTCTCTCCATTAAACTAAGGTTCTCTTTCTTTATAGCTTTTATTTTATTTTATTTTTATTTTGGGTCCCATCCATCTGCCAAATCTTAGTTTCATAGCCGCTCCTCCACAGCCCTATCCAGGCAAAAATATACAGGTCTCTCCCATGTTCACCCTCAGATCCAAGCCAAATACCATGTCTAGGCATGGTTTATAGAAACATTCATGTTTCAAAACTTCATGTACAGTCTTACTTTCAGGATTGTAAGTGATTTGAATGTAATGAAATCATAGGCCACAGTTTAATGCTTCATACGACTGTCCCTTTTATGTCTGCCTTTCTCCCTCATCCCCTTCTCATATGTGGCTTTGTCAAAATTTTTCTGCTGTATCTCCTCTCAACTCCACACACCCTAAGACATAGGCTACATAGTTATAATTGTTCAAAGAATAATCATATTAGAAATCTGGTTAAAGCCATGCCCATCACAGCTTTTTATAAAACATTGGAGTCTTGCTGTAGAGCGTGGGTGACTAATTATAGAGATGTCTTAGGCTATACATATTTTCTTCCTCAAAGACAGGCTTGGAGGGCACACTGATGGTTGCCTTGCATAATATTGACTTGTTAATCCAGGGGATGGTTATCTATTTTGTGGCTTAATTTTTTTATTGTAGTGAAAAATATATAACATAAAGTTTACCATTTTAACATTTTTTTATTTTATCCTCACCCAAGGATATGTTTACTGATTTTTTAATTTTATTTATTTATTTATTTTAGGAAAGCAATTTTTTAAAATTAATTTACTTTTGTTACAGATGTTTCTCCTTTTTCCCCCATTGACACCCTCCTCCCCCTCCCCCCCTGCCCCGTCCCCAGTTTTGTTGTCCATGTCCATTGGTCATGAGTACATGCGTACAAGTTCTGTGGTTCATCGCTCCCCTCCCCACCTCCTCTTCTGGCAATTGTCAGTCTGTACCCTACCTCCATGTCTCTGGGACTACCCTGTTCCTCAGACCGTTATGTTCATTATATTCCAGAAATAAGTGAGATCACATGATATTTGTCTTTCTCTGCTTGGCTTGTTTCGCTTAGGATAATAGTTTCCAGGTCTTCCCATGTCGTTGTAAAGGATAAGAGATCTATCTTTCTTACAGCTGCATAGTACTCCATTGTGTATATGTACCATAGCTTTTTTATCCATTCATCTGCTGATGGACACTTGGGCTGTTTCCAGATCTTAGCTATTGTAAATAGTGCTGCTATGAACATGGGGGTACATATATTCTTTCTGATTGGTGTTTCAGGCTTCTTAGGGTATATTCCTAGGTGTTTACTGATTTTTTTTAGAGAGAGAGAAGAAGGGAGGGAGAGAGAGAGAGACATCCATGTGAAAGAGGAACATCGATTGGTTGCCTCCCATATGTGCTCAGACAGGGGATCAAACCTGCAACCTAGGTATGTGTCTGGATTGGGAATCAAACCCACAACCTTTTCATGTATGGAACAATGATCCAATCAACTGAGCCACCCAGCTAGAGTATTTTAACAATTTTTAAGTGTACAGTTCAGTGGCATTACATCTGTGGCTTTTTGCCTCTCAAATTGAGCCTACTTTGGGTTTCTATGGAAGCTCCATTCTCTCCAATGCCACAACAAAATTTTCTCCATGTCAAGATACCATTAATTGTGAAAACAAATCACTATTTGTTAAAAAAATATATCACCAGCAAGTTATAAACTACATTCCTGTTTCAGAAATACTACAATGTAGAAAATGTACATAATAGAATTAAAAAAACAACAACATTGGAACTGTGCTTTTACAACCATAAGCAAATCCAATGTTCCATCTCAGTGGAAAGTTAATTTGCATAAAATGTACTGTTGCTTTTTTAGGGGGTGGTCTCCTTTAAGAGACCATTGGGATAAAATTAAAGCAAGAAACTGAGGGGTAGCCATTTTCCTGTTTGTCATATTTGGGATCAGTTTTCAACTCACCTATGTTCATATTTTCTTGATATAAAGTCTACTTTAATCAAATATGCAAACCTGCCTAGGGAGGGATTGAATTGGTATGAACTGGAGATAGATTGGACACATGCCAGTCAATTAGCATTTCAAAGAGGTATTAAAGAAGCTAAAGAAGATTTCTTTTTCTTTTACATTTACTAGTGTCAATTGAAATGCTGCAGAGATTATAGAAAGTTAATTTTCTCTGCCAAGTTAGAGAGAAGGGTTGAAAATGAATTTGATTAAAATTTGGGGGTATTTTTTTATTGTAAACTATAATTTTTCCAGTGCAGGAGGTGTAAATTTCTACAACCACCAATATTGGCAATTTCTAAAATATTTTCCTTTTAAGTTCTGACCATCCATTCACATATCTTTGCGTCATAAACACAAAACATCTTTAGAAAGTTATATATAGACAAAAAGGCCCATTTAGATTGCTTCAGATAAGAGTATACTGGGATTGCCAACCTTTTCATTATGTTGGAGAGAAAATGTTAAAAAGAAAAATGGCCCGGCCGGTGTGGCTCAGTGGTTGAGTGTCGACCCATGCACTAAGAGGTCGCCGGTTCGATTCTGGTCAGGGTACATGCCCAGGTTGTGGGCCAAATCCCCAGTGGGGGCATGCAGGAGATGGCCAATCGATGTTCTCTCTCATCAATGTTTCCATCTCTCTCTCCCTCTCCCTTCCTTTCTCTTTAAAATCAATGAAGAAAATAATTTAAAAATAGAAAAATAAAATAAGTATAGATGACTTGCTAACTGCCTCCTCCCCACTCCAGGAATTTGTGTTGACCCACAGGCCTTTAAGTAGCCTGGAAACAGCCTCAGTCTTTCTCAGGTACTTATATTAGTTGCCACCTCCACATTAAAAAAATAACTTTGATCTTGCTGAGAATCCTTGAAATTGTTATTGTCTTTGACTTCAAGACACCTCCCAACCTCCATATCACCATTTGTTCTGGTATCCCTAAACCCTGGTGCACACCAGGCCCTTGTGGCACTCCTGGACCTCCAACACAGAGTTGATACTCTGGATCCTTCTTCTCAGGCAGCAGAGAGATTATGCCTGAGTTCCTCAAAGTCATCTGACCACATTTAGACCATTTTATTCTTAAGTACAAGTTAGACATCAAAATGAATGATCCAGATAAGCTTTGTATGTAAGTAATACACAGACTGTGTCATATACTTAAACCCTCAGTTATTCACATCTGAAGGTAGCCAAACTGAAGACATGAACCCAAATAGGCTGCTTGCTCACCTGGTAGCAGCTCCCTAAAGTCCCATCGTAGCACCTCGTAGCAATGAAATCAACTCTGTGTTTAAACTTGCCACTCTTGATCCTTAAAGTGACCTGAAAAGTCCTAGGTGTCTTCACTGGAATATTTCATGAAAAGCTTTGCCAAAATGTTTCAAAGTACAAGAATATAAAAATGAGAGAGAGAATAAAGAGATAGGAATAGGGTCTGTGTCCCCTCTCACTTTCTATCCTGGAATGCAGTTTGATAAAAACAAGAGTAACATCTCACAAAGCAGTCCCTTTCTTGCCTTGGATAACCTAAAAACTCTTTCCATGTAGTTGCCTGCAAATCCCAACCTTTATCCCTAGTTATATAGATGAGAAAGAGAAAAGGGGAGAGACAGAATTCAAAAGTATATAAGTATGAGGATCAGTCTTTCCAAAGCATATGTTAAAAACTGGGTACATCAATAGCCCAAAGGCTACAGCACAATATTGGAAATAAAATTTTAATGCAAGTATGAGCCATGCCACCAACTTGTAATGTGGCCTCTGGCAAATCAGTGATATTTTCACCCTGCCGGAGTTTCCCAGCTCGTATCTGCCTATCCCCAGCAGCCTATCATGCTTTCAGCACATCTCATGCAGAATGTCTTATTTGAGAAGCTTTCACCGTGGTCATTGGTGATGCCTGAAATAACATCACACCAGAATAGTTGCAGATTGAAGCACAAAACAGACTACATCCTACTGCTGGGCTTCATGCATCTCCATGGCTTGGTGGATGGATATTAAAGAAATAACAGTCTCTTTAGCAGCCTTGCTTAATAGACTATTCCCTTACATCTCTATCTTATTAGTATAAGAAAACAAGGTTTCCTAATGTTTCATGGAATCTAGGAATCTATGATTAAGAAAGGGCAAGGTATAAAAACTCATAGAGAAGACATATGTAAAAAAAAACTGAAGGTAAAAACGATACCCAAAGATTTGTCTACCAACTTGTTTCCCCCCCCCCCCAGGCTAATTTTTTTAAAATTTAATTAATTTATTTTTGTTACAGATGTTTCTCCTGTTTCTCCCATTGACACCCACCTCCCGTTCCCACCCATCCCCACCCCAGCATTGTTGTCTATGTCCACTGGTTTTGCTTATATGCATAAGTTCTTCGGTTTATCTCTTCCCTCCCCCACCCTGTCCCCCTCCTTTGAGGTTTGTCAGTCTGAACCCTACTTCTATGTCTCTGGGTCTGCTTTGTTCATCACCTTATTTTGTTCATTATAGTCCACAAATAAGTGAGATCATGTGATACTTGTCTTTCTCTGACTGGCTTATTTCGCTTAGCATAATGCTCTCCAGGTCCCTCCATGTTGTCTCAAAGGTTAAGAGATCTTTCTTTCTTACAGCTGCATAGTATTACATTGTGTATATGTACCACAGTTTCTTTTTTATCCACTCATCTATTGATGGACACTTGGGCTGTTTCCAGATCTTAGCAATTGTAAATAGTGCTACTATGAACATCGGGATACATATATCCTTTCTGATTAGTGTTTCAGGCTTCTTAGGATATATTCCTAGGAGTGGGATCACTGGGTCAAATGACAGTTCAATTTTTAACTTTTTGAGCAAACACCATGTTGTTTTCCATAGTGGCTGAACCAGTCTGCATTCCCACCAGCAATGTACTAAAGTCTCCTTTTCTCCACACCCTCCCCAGCACTTGTTTGATGATTTGTTGATGGCAGCCATTCTAGCAGGTATGAGGTGATACCTCATAATCGTCTTAATTTGCATGTCTCTGATGATTAGTGACGTTGAGCATTTTTTCATATGTCTCTTGGCCATTTGTATGTCCTGTTTGGAGAGGTGTCTATTTAGGTCCTCTGCCTATTTTTCAATTGGATTCTTTGTCTTCCTTTTGTTGAGTTGTATGAGCACTCTATATATTTTGGAAATTAATCCCTTATCTGATGTATCATTGGCATTTATGCTCTCCCAAATAGTGGGTTCCCTTTCCATTTTGATGCTTGTTTCTTTTGCTGTGCAGAAGCTTTTGAGCTTGATGTGGTCCCATATTTTTTTTTCTTTGTTTCTCTTGCCTTAGGCATTGTATCAGTGAAAATTCTGCTGTGTGTGATGTCTGAAATTTTGTTGCCTACATTTTCTTCTAGCATTTTTATGGATTCACGAGTCACATTTAAGTCTTTTATCCATTTTGAGTTTATTCTTGAGTATGGTGTAAGGTGTTGGGAAAATTGGACAGCTACATGCAAAAACTTACCAACTTGGTTGTTTTCCAGATAACAAACTTGCTCATGGAGCAAAACAAAAACCTAGAAAACCAAATAATATGCTGTGCTAGTTAAAAGTGATACTAACGGTACCTATTGAAAAAAATAAATCAAGCAGCTCCTCATTTTCCCTCTGTTCTCTAACTCCGGGCCATGTACAGGAATGGCTCTAAAGCAAAAGTGTCACTGTATGATTTCTAGTCTTTCATGGTGCCCTCTCTAAGCCTCCCCTTTACTCTCAAGAGGGCCATGGACCACCACAATGCCCCCACATGCTTTTAAGCCTATGTTCCATTTCCTCCTAGGATTATTTTTTAATCATGCAAATCACTTGAAGCACTTGTTGATGATATAGATTTCCCAGTCTACCTCCTAGAGATTCTGATTTTGAATGTTTAACAAATACCCCAAAAGAGTCTTTGATCACACAAGATGGGAAACCTTGCCCTATGGTCTTCTAAATCCTTGCTATTAAAGTGTGCTATAGCATTGGCATCACCAAAAAACTTGTTAGAAATTCAGATTCTCAGGTCTGGTCCAACCCAGAAGCTCTTTTAACAAAATCCCCCTAATGATTATTAGACATATTAAAGCTTGAGCAGCATTGTTTTAAATGGTTGAGTCATCTGGTAAAATAACAGTCCCTATTTATACTTCATTATGAATCCATTAAATAGATCATTCCTCCAATTCACTTATTCATTCAACTAACATTCAACTACTAAGTGCCTGAACACTTGAGCACTGTGATATGCATTAGAATTCATACTTTGTAGAGAAGGCTTTAAACGAGAGGAATCTATATTTAATAGTGGAATATTAGACATTAGTACATGCTCATGAGTAGGATATTTTGAAGGTAAGGAAGAACAAGACCATGTCCAAATATTACCATATAATTGGCCACCTCTTCTATCTACGAATCAGGCTGGTTTGGACTATGTAATTCAATCTCTGATCATAGTATATTCTACCTCTATCATCCCAACTCTCTCACTTCTCCACTCCTCCAAGAGGTCAAGAGGATGCTGGTTTTGAACACAGGTACTTTACAGCATTGAAGAAGAGCCTTGCATCTGTTCAGTTGCCCCTTGGAGACAAAAACAGCCCTGGATAAATGACTACAGCTTGAGCATTGGCAGAAAATGAAAAACAAATGAGGTGAGAGAAAGCAGAGAGCCACTCCAGATAGGGTCAGAGGTGTTTGCCCCACAGAAGAGAGCCGAGGTTGAGGTTAGGCAGCAATGGAATCATGGTTTTGCTCCAATTAGTCCCTATAAACAACTTAAACCTTGATTACTGGTTATTTGAGACCACTGCTGTCCACAGTTACAGACGAAGTATTTCATTCCTTTATTATATCACAGCAGACTCAGGCTCTTCCAAAAATCCAGCCCACTGATGTTCCACTTGGATGGTGGGAGGTATGAGGACAAATATATAATAGGTCCTACTGGTGAAATAATTCCTATCTAAAGACAACAAGCAACAAAGATTTTAATCTAAACACAATGCTGAGTAATCACAGTCAAATACTGGACTTCTGCTTTGTGATTTCAAGTAGCTTAATGGGGAAAACAAAGACTTGATTTATCCTGAACTTAAATATCTGTAGCCAAACTGATATCTTATAGCTGAGAAAAGGAAGAGATCCTCTGATGTTCTATCAGGAAGTTATAAGACATCTGTGGGGGTTCATCAATTTTATGCCAAGGCATCAAAAAAATGATTGAAAAATTTCCAGCACAAAAAGTAAATCCCTCCAACTTAAGTTATTTTAAATCTTTTAAAAGCTACTATAGAAAATCTTCCCATTTATTTCACTACTTTAATATATAGATAGAATTTCAGACAATGGATTTATTACATAGGTTTGCTCTATCATGGACTAAAATAAATTGTTTGGTTATTTAAGGATATATTCTTTTTTGTCTCGCATTACATTCTCGTTAGTACATACAGAATACAAAGATAAAAACCTAATGGTTACCAAAATGGTTCAAGTTATTCTACCTAACACAGTGATTTTATGGGTTGCTTAGGAAATTTCCATCTTAAATACAATGTTTGAGAAATAAATGTTGTGTGTTCCTGTGATGTGTGTCATCACATTGTTTGGGTTTGCAGTGCATAACAATCTAGAGGCTTTCCATTTCTTCCAGGATATGAGGCCAACAAATCAGGTGTGCTGCCATCAGTTGGACAGGCTGGCTAGGTTATGGCTCATGATCCAAGCAGAAAGGATTTTGTGAGGATCTGTTCCAGCTTGGAGAATGGCCAAACTAGCAAATTGGGACAGTGCAGCTGCTTGCCAGCCTCTAGTCCTGGCCTGGCTACTCCCTGGGAAGCCAGTTATTATTCTATTCTATAGCCTGGAAAATATAAAAGGCTATCTGACCCAAGCAGGTTTGGCCTGTACATCAAAGACTTCTTATCTCTGCAGCAATGTGTCTGCCTCTGCTCTCTCTACTATTCCCTTGACATTGACTTTTGTTCCCTCTTTGACTTCTGTATTCTAAATGTTCCCTCCTTCAAGATCATGAACTCAGATTAATCCTGTGCTTCATTTACAACCATATCTATTTCTTTCCAAGTCCTATTGAGCCCTACAGTATTGATTAACCACTTCCCACAATTCAGAGGGACAGTTCCCATCACAGTTAACTAAGGGTAATATCAGTGGACATTTGTGTGTGGTACATGCACACACAGACATTTAAGCTTTCACATACAAATAGAATTATTAAAACAAAAATAATTTCTAATTACAATATAAGAAAATGTAACCATAATCTATACTAAGACTTTAACACTAGTTAAAATGAGGTAGCCCTGATGAAGCAGCAGCCATGGTTATGTAGTCTATTTCTACTTGTTCAGCTCATACCTAAGTAAACAGTGACTCTCTACTATTTTTTTTTTGAGTCAGAAATTTGTGGGAATATACATATAGCTCCTATATATGATTTTAGCATTGTAAAGCTTTGTAACAGTTTATCATAAAAAGCTCGTTCAAATCGCATTCATTCAATTCTTGATATCCCCACCAGAAGATCAGACCTATAGTTATAAGTTTACAACCATTCTAAAGTCCTATTTTCCTTCCCAAGTTTTTAGCCTCTAAATTCTCCTTCCTTGTTAGCAGGAAGAAAAGGGCAAAGGGGTGGGGGGAGGAGATTATGGTCATACTCTGTACATGTTCATAGCATGCTTTCAGTGACTTTTAGTTGGCATTAGCACATAGCTGGTTTCTTTAGAAACTTATGTAACATACTTCAAGCCTCTTCCAAACCCACTTGATTTTTTAAGGAGCCATGTCCTTGTTCCCTGTATAATTAAAAATATATACAAATAGTATATTGTGGCTTTTCAACAGCAGGAAAACTATAAGTGGCTTTTTTATAGTTACATTTAGAGATGTTTATAACAAGATACACTTTCAAATATGTGTTTACATGTATATTATACAGAATGACACAAAAACATACACATATAGAAAAAATAACAAATAATAACCTAAACAATTTTTTCTAATTCTTTGATTAGACTCAAGTTGAAAATTATATCATAGATAAATAGAGAAATCTTATGCTTATTCCCATGGGGGATGAATATATATATTAAAGCCATTCATAGAAAGTAAATTCAGGATTACTGAGTTCTACACAGTATCTGAATCTATTGACAACTTTTTCTTAAATTTTCCAATTACAATTTACTTTGTATATTATTTTGTATTGGTTTCAGGTGTATAGCATAGTGGTTAGACAATCATATACTTTATAAAGTGTTCCCCTAATATTTCCAGTACTCAACTAGCACCAAACATAGTTATTACAACATTATTGACTATATTCCCTATGCTGTACTTTATATTATTCTATATCCCCCTGACTCTTTTGTAACAACCAGTTTGTATTCTTAATCCTTTCACCTCTTTATCCCATTTCCCCAAACCCCCTCACCTCTGGCAACCATTTGGCAACCACCAGTCTGTTCTCTGTGTCTGTGAGTCTGTTTCAAATTTGTTTATTCATTTATTTTGTTCTTTAGATTCTACATATAAGTGAAATCATATGGTATTTGTGTTTCTCTGACTGACTTATTTCACTGAGCATAATACCCTCTATGAATCTATTGACTAATTTCTTTTTTTTTTATACATGTAGGCAGCCAAAGAAAGGCAAAGGCAATGACAATTCACCGTATTGACTAATTTCTTAAACAACTCCTATTTTCCTTAGAATCTCTCTCCCAGACTTTTTAAAATTGATTTTAGAGAGGGAGGAAGAAAGGAAGAGAAAGAAAGAGAGAGAAACATCGATGTGAGAGACACACACCGATTGGCTGCTTCCCATACATGCCTCTACCTGGGATGAACCCGAAACCTGGGTATGTGCCTTAACCAGGAATCGAACCCATAACTTTCTGGTGCACAGGACACTGCTCCAACCAACTGAGCCACACTGGCCAGGGCTCTCTCCCATGTTTTTAGTGACACTACACTGTCTTCATTATCCTAGTTCCTATTTCTTTGATATATACTTTCATGAATTGTGCTTTTTCTTTCCACCCCAATCGAGGCTAAATCTTAAACCGACTATACTTTTCCTATTCTGTACTCTCTACCTAAGTGACAACAGCTAATGTCATAGTTTTAGACATCATCTTATTGCAAATAATTCCCCAATTTATACATCTAGCACTGACCTTTCTCCAAAGCTTTATTCCCACACACCCAGCCAAAAATCTCAACCAGCAAGTTCTTCTGCTACCTCCAATTTAATATATCTGAAATCAAACTCATCTCTTTTTCCATAAATTAGCACCTCCCCCATTTTCTATCATTGGCACTATCATTCACCCAGGCAATAAACATTTGTTTATTCTATTCTCCTCTTCTTCTTCCATGAGCTATGAATCATAAAATGCTGAGAAAATATTCATTCATTCACCAAATATTTATTGAATAGCAAAAGTTTGCAAGCCATTGGGCTATGTGCTAGAAAAAAAGTTGGGTTGTTTCCATTTATAAACAATGTGAAAATATTCATTTTCCAATAAAATAGTGGACTAGAAATGCCCAAAACATTCTGCTGTACCATATCTAAAACTAAGGAATTGTATTCAAAAGTCAGACTTTCAAATGGTTAGCTGAACTCTCATGAAAGCAAAATATATATATCACCAGAGACCAAAAATAAAGGGGAACCTGAAAACCTGGGCACTGAGAATATGACCTGATATTAGAGCTGCCATGGGGATATCTATTAGTATCCTTTAACTAGAATCTTGAATTTTAATAGACACATATGTACAGAAGACAAGCAAGGAGTTGGAAATGAGACCTCAGAATAAACCTGGCACACTTAAAATACTACACATTCATTAAAAGGGTAGACAAGCCCTGGCCGGTCTGGCTCAGCGGTTAGAGCATTGGCCTGCGGTCCAGAGAGACCAGGGTTCAGTTCCCACTGGGGGCATGTACCTTGGTTGCAGTTTGTCCCCGGCCCTGGTTGGTCGTGTGGGTGGCGGCCACTCGATGTGTCCCTTTCACGTCGATGTTTCTCTCTCTCTCTCTTCCTCTCTCTCCCTCCCACTCTATCTGAACAAAAAATGAAAAAATGTCCTCGGGTGAGGATAAAAAAAAAAAAAAGGGTAGACAAGATAAAATCTGCATATAGTGACAGAAAAGCTGAAAGTAATACTGTTTGGGAAAAAATTAAAACAGAAATAGAAGAGAACTTCCTTAGCCTGATAAAGGATATCTATCAAAACCCACAGTAAATGACACATTTTATATAATAACATTAAAATAATTATTTTAAATTTAGAAAAAAAGACATAGATGTCCTCTATTTACACTTCTGTTCAACATTTTGCTAGAAGATTCAACCAGTGCAATATTTTATGGCTGTCTACATCAAAAATACAAGAGAAACTACAGACAAACTAATATAATTAGTAATCATTCATGACAAAATGGTTGTAAAAGTTGGATGGAAAGGCAAATAGAATAGTGAAAGTCTTAAAAAAGAAAGCAATGAGCCTGGCCAGTGTGGCTCAGTGGTTGAGCGTCGACCCATGCACCAAGAGGTCACCAGTTTGATTCCCGGTCAGGGCACATGCCCGGGTTGTGGGCCCAATCCCCAGTGGGGAGCATGCAGGAGGTGGCCAATCACTGTTCTCTCTCATCGATGTTTCTATTTCTCTCTCCCTCTCCCTTCTTTTCTCTCTAAAAATCTATAAAGAAAAAAATTTTTAAAGAGTAATGTTGAAGGCCTCACACATAAGACATATCATAAATCTACAATAATCAAGGCATCATGATATTGGAGAAAGTATAAGACACACAGATTAATGTAAAATAGCTGAGAATCCACAAAAAATCCTATACTGGGACAACTGAGTATCCACATGCAAAATGATAAACTTGGACCTCTACTCTCATGACATACAGAAAAATTAATTCAAAATGGTCCATAGAACTAAATAAAAGATCCTAAGTATAAAATTATAAGAAGAAAACAGTAGTAAATCTTCATGACCTTGGGTTAGGCAAAAGTTTCTTAGCTATTACACAAATAATAGAAGTAACTAGATAAATTAAATTTAACCAAAATTTTAAAAAATTTGTTTTTCAAAGGATATCTGTAAGAAAATGATGTCTCCAACAGACTAAAATTAATATTTGCAAGTCATATCTCTGGAAAAGGACTTCTATCCAGAATATATAAATAATTTATAATTAAATAAAAGACAAATTACCCAATTTAAAATGGGTAAAGAATTTGAATAAATAATGAATGACCAAGACACCCTCAAAAAGATACCTTCAACAATAAAAGTAAATTTTAAAAAAAATAATAAGACCTAAAAAAGAAAAACTTTTATATAGAATTCCCCTAACCTTCCCTTCTGGTCTTCAAATGTTTCTATTTTAAAAAGAAATATTACAGACAAAAAAAAAAAAAAAAAGATGTTTAACATTAGTCACTAGAGAAATGAAAATCAAAACTTTAGTGAGATACCACTTCACAAGTACCAAAATAGTTAACAATAAAAAGCCAGACAATAACAAGTGTTGATGAAGATGTGGAGAAATTGGAATCCTCTTACACTGCTGGTAGGAATGTGAAATAGTTGAGCCACTTTGGAAAACAGTTCGGAAGTTCGTCAAAAAGTTAAACATAGAGTTACCATATGACCCATCCATTTCACTCCAAGAGAAATGAGTGTATGTCCACACAAAAACCTGTACGTAAACATTCAAAACAGCATTATTTATAATAGAGAAAAGAGGGAAATAACCCAAAAGTCCATCATCTGATGAATGGATAAACAAAATATGGTATGTTCCTACAATGGAATATTATTCTTTGGTAAAAAGAGTTAAAGTACTGATACATGCTACATGAATGATCCTTGACAAAATTATGCTAAGTGAAAAAAAAGCCAGTCACAAAAGACCACATATTGCATGATTATAATTATGTGAAATATCCAAAATAGGCAATTCCATAGAGACAAAAAGCAGAATAATAATTGCCTATGGCTGGGGCCTGGGAGGGAATGTGATTCACAGCCAATGAGCAATAGATTTTTTTTGAGGACAATGAAAATGTTCTATAATAATGTCGTGGTGATGGTTGCACAACTCAGTAAATATAGTAAAAAGAGTTAAAAATGGTGCATTTTGTGGTGTATACATTATATTTCAGTAGAGTTCTTTACTAAAAAAATACAATAGTCCCACGCAGTTATTGATTTTGACAATGGTGCAAAGATAATTTGATAATGGAAAGTCTTTTCAACAAATGATATTAGAAAGTTTGGACACTCATATGCCAAAAAGTGAACTTAAATCCATACTTTGCCTTCTATATCAAAATTAACTCAAAATGGGTCATGGACCTAAAGGTAAAACAAAACTTATAGGAGAAAACATAGGATAAAAGTTTTGTGATTTTAGATTGAGCAAAGAGCTCTTAGACATGATACCTCCATCAAAATTTGAAATGTCTGTTCTGTGTAAGACACTGATGAAAGAATAGTAAGAAAAGCAGCAGAGTGGGGAAAATATTTGTAAATCACATATCTGACAAAGGACTTGTGTCCGGAATACATAAAGAACTCTCAAAACTCAACAATAATAATACGATCAACCCAATTTTTAAAAATGGGCACATATAATGCTAAGTGAAATAAGTGAGACAGAAAAAGTCAAGAACCACATGATTTCACTCACATTTGGGATATAAAAGTGAAAACAATAAATGAACAAACAAGAAAAATAAACAAAACCTTAGAGACACAGACAACAGTATGGTGGTTACCAGAGGGAAGAGGGGTAGGGATAGTAAAGGGTAAAGGGGGTCAAATATATGGTGACAGAAGATTTGACTTTGGGTGGTGAGCATGCAATGCAATATACAGATGATGTATCATAGAATTGTACACTTGAAACCTATATAATTTTATTACCAATGTCACCCCCAAAAATTTACTTGTTAAAAAAAATTAAATGGGCACAATATTTCCCCACACTTTTCCAAAGAAAGTATACAAGTGGCAAATAAGTATACAAAATGGTGTTTAGTATCATTAGTCATTAAGGAAATTCAGATTAAAAAACACAATAGACCAGCTGGTGTGGCTCAGTGGACTGAGCATCATCCCGTGGACTGAAAGGTCCTGGTTCGATTCCTGGTCAGAGCACATGCCCAGGTTGCGGGCTTAATCCCCAGTAGGGGGCAGGCAGGAGGCAACCGATAGATGTTTCTCTCTCGCATCAATGTTTCTTTCTATCTCTCTCTTTCTCTCTAAAACAATCAATAAAAACATCTTTTAAAAAAGAAGAAAAAAACACAATGAAATATCTCTACACACTTATTAGAATGGCCAAAAAACAAAACAAAACAAAGGAAAATAAAACTAGAATAACAAGTGCTGGCAAGAGTGTAGAATGACTGGAGGCAACTAGAGTTCATCACAACACTAGTGGGAATGCAAAATGGTACAGTCACATTGGTAAATAGTTTAATAGTTTCTTATATAAAGTTAAACATATTTATTCTGAGTCTTAGATAGTTACCCAAGAGAAATGAAAACAGAAGTTTACACAAAATATTGTATGTAAATATTTATAGCAGCCTTATTCATAATCACCAAAAAACAGAAACTCAAATGTCTTTCAACTGATGAATGAACAAATTAATCATAGTATAACTATATAATGGAATCTTACTCAACAAAAATAATAACAATGCTATTAATATATGTAAGACATAGATAAATCTTATGTAGATATTGTTAATTGAAAGAACCTGATTTCAAAGGATAAATACAGTGTGTTTCCAGTTATATGATATTCTCCAAATGAGAAAACTATAGAGACAGAGAACAGACAAGTGATTTCCAGAGGATCTACATGAAAAGAAGGGTTCACTAGTAAGGGGCAGGATGAGGGAATTTTGGGGAGTGATAAAACTGTTCTATATTTTGGTTGTGGTGATGGTTCCACAACTGTATGCATTTGTCTAACTTCATAGAATTCTATACCAAAGAAAATTGAATTTTTTTTACTCTATGTAAATTTTTAAATAAATCGCATTCACTGAGATTACAAAATAAGGTTCACAAAGATACAAAAAATATAAATATTAACTATATTCTTACACATTAGCAAACAAAATTAGAAAACATAAAAATTTAAAGATACTACTTACAACAATAATAAAAAAAAAATAACTATAGCCCAGCTGGTGTGGCTCATTTGGTTGAGTGTCATCCTATGCACCAAGAGGTCGTCAGTTCTATTCCTGGTCAGGGCACGTGCCCAGGTTGCAGGCTTGATCCCCAGTAGGGGGCGTGCAGGAGGCAGCAAATTGTTGTTTCTCTCTCATTGATGTTTCTATTTCTCTCTCCCTCTCCCTTCCTCTCTCTCTCTCTGAAAAAAAAAATCAATTAAAAAACATATTAGATGATTTGTTGATAGCGACCATTCTGACAGGTGTGAGGTGATACCTCATAGTTGTTTTAATTTGCATCTGTCTGATGATTAGTGACATTGAGCATTTTGTCATATGTCTCTTGGCCATTTGTATGTCCTGTTTGGAGAGGTGTCTATTTAGTTCCTCTGCCCATTTTTTAATTGGGTTCTTTGTCTTCCTTTTGTTGACTTGTATGAGCACTCTATATAGTTTGGAAATTAACCCCTTATCTGATGCATCATTGGCGATTATGGTCTCCTATATAGTGGGATCCCTTTCTGTTTTGATGGTTGTTTCTTTTGGCGAGGGTGTGGAGAAAAGGAGACTCTAGTACACTGCTGGTGGAAATGCAGACTGCTGCAGCCACTGTGGAAAACACTATGGTGTTACCTCAAAAAGTTAAAAGTTGAACTGCTGTTTGACCCAGGGATCCCACTTCTAGGAATATACCCTAAGAAACCTGAAACACCAACCAGAAAAAATATATGTACCCCTATGTTCATAGCAGCACTATTTACAATAGCTAAGAAACAACCCAAGTGTCCATCAGTAGATGAGTGGATAAAAAAGTCGTGGTACATGTACACAATGGAATACTATGCAGCTGTAAGAAAGAAAGATCTCTTATCCTTTGAGATGGCATGGAAGGACCTGGAGAGTATTATGCTAAGCGAAACAAGCCAAGCAGAGAAAGACAAATATCACATGATCTCACTTATTTGTGGAATATAATGAAATAAACAAACTGATGAACAGAATTGACCCAGCCCTGGCCGGTTTGGCTCAGTGGTTAGAGCGTCGGCATGCGGTCCAGAGAATAGAATTGACCCAGAGACATAGAGGGTGGATACACACTGACGGGCCTCAGAGGAGGGGGGTTGGGGAGGGAGGAGATAAACCACAAAATTTATATGCATGTGTGTATGACCAGTAGACATGGACAACAGTGCTGGGGATGGGGCAGGGGGATGGGGGGGAGAGTATCAATGAGGGAAAAAGGAGAAACATCTGTAACAAAAACAAATTAATAAAAATTTAAAAAAATAAAATTTGTGGTGAGAACATTAAAAAAAACATATTAGAAAATCTATAAGGTACCTAGATATAACAAAATATGTGTCTAACCATTTTAAAAGTAATTACAAAACTTCATTGACAATAAATAAGACTTTCATAGGTGAATAAATAAAACATGATCTTGGATGGCAAAGCTCCATATTATAAAGATCCTAATTCCCCCTAACTAGCACATAAATTCTATACAAGTCCAATCAAAATCCCCAAATGAGTTTTCATGGAACTTGATAAGCTGATCCTAAAATTCATATGAAATGGCAGGGGGCCAAAATTAGCCAAGAAAATGTTAAAGTTAAAACAAGTAGAGAGAGTCACCTTAACAAATATCAAACTTATTTTAAAAGTATTAGTAATTGGCACAGTGATAGACCAATAAAACAGAACATAAAGCACAAAAACAAACCCACAATCTATGGAAACATGATGTATAAGAGAGGTACCACTACAAATAGTAGATTATTCAATAAATGGTTCTGAGACAATTGGTACACTATATGGAAATTTTTAAAAATTAGAGTCCAGCCGGTGTGGCTCAGTGGTTGAGCATCAACCCATGCACCAAGAGGTCGCCGGTTCAATTCCCGACCAGGACACATGCCCAGGTTGTAGGCATTCCCAGTGGGGGGCATGCAGGAGGCGGCCAATCGATGTTCTCTCTCATAGATGTTTCTATCTCTCTCTCCCTCTCACTTCCTCTCTCTCTAAAAAAATAAATAAAAGAAAAACATTTTAAATTAGATCTCCACTTGACAACATTCATAAAAATAAATTTCCACTGGATTAAAATTTTCAATGTTAAAGGAAAAAACTAAAAACTTGGCAAATAAAGTTTTGCAGAACATTTTTATGATCTTGGGGGTAGGAAGGCATTCTTAAACAAGACACAAAAAGGCACAAATCATAAAAAACACAATCATAAATGTAACTATGTTAAAACTAAAAAGTTTTATATAATATAAATCAACATATACAAATTAAAAAGACAAATTATAGAGTAAGTGAAACTATTTTGAAATTTTTATATACTAAAAGGCATCAGACACTAAAACTGCATTTTCCAACATGGAAATGTGGCTGGTCAGAGTTGAGGAGAGTATAAATGCAAAATATTCACCAGATTATTTAAGGTATAGTATCAAAAATAATGTAAAATATCTCATTTATAATTTTTATGTGGATTAAATGTTAAAATGATAAAATTTTTGATATATTGAGTTAAATATATATGATTAAAATTAAGTTCACCACCATGGCTGGTTTGGCTTAGTGGTTAGAACGTTGGCCTGTGGACCAATGAGTCACGGGTTCGATTCTGGTCAAGGGCGTACCTCGGTTGCAGTTCGTCCCTGGTTCTGGTCGGGTCGTGTGGGAGGCCACCAGTTGATGTGGCTCTATCACATCAATGTTTCTCTCTGTCTCTCTCTCCTTCCCTCCCTCCCACTCTATCTGATGATAAATAGAAAAATATCCTTGGGTGAGAAATAAAAAAAAAATTTAAGTTCATCTATTTATTTTTACTTTCTTTAATGTGGCTACTAGAAAATGTTAAATTACATATGTGGTTCATATTTCTATTGGATAGCACTGACCTAAAATACTGCAAAAAGTATATAAACCCAAAGGACCAATAAAACATATACAAAGATACCTCCCAATGAACAAGGAAATATCAATTAAAACAACAAGGGAGCCCTGGCCGGTTTGGCTCAGTGGTTAGAGCGTTGGTCTGCGGTCCAGAGAGACCCGGGTTCGGTTCCCACTAAGGGCATGTACCTCGGTTGCAGTTTGTCCCCGGCCCTGGTTGGTTGTGTGGGTGGCAGCCACTCGATGTGTCCCTTTCATGTCGATGTTTCTCTCTCTCTCTCTCTCTCTCTCTCTCTCTCTCTCTCTCTCTCTCTTCCCCTCTCTCCCTCCTACTCTATCTGAACAAAAAATGAAAAAATGTCCTCGCGTGAGGATAAAAAAAAAAAAACACAATGGAATATGAATCAGATTGCCAAAATTTAAAAATTGGACCTTACCAAGTTTTTGCAAGGATGTGGAACAACTGGAAATCTGATACATGGATATATGTATTGAAGGGGGGAGGAATATAAATAGGTGTGAGCAGTTTAAAAAATAATTTGGTAAATTCTCACAGTTGAGGTTGCATATTCCCTACCATCCAGCAATATCTCCTAGGTATATATACCATAAAAACTCACACAAGGGCACAAAGACACAGAAGTATACAACTAACAGTGTTCACTACTACATTGTTTATACTTGTGAAAAACAAGTAAGTACTTTGTAGTACATTTGAACAATAAAATATTATTCTTTAGCTAAATTGAAGGAACTAGAGCAGTGGCTTTCACCATGTGGTTCCAGAAATTTGCCAGCAACGTCAATTCCTGGGACCCAACCCAGACTTATTGAATCGGAAATTCTTTGAGTAGGAGGCAGTAAGGTGTGGTTTAACAAGTCCTCCAGGTGATTTTATGGATGCTGAAGTTTGAGAACTACTCAACTAGAGCTACATATATTGACTAGATAAATTTTAAAAACGATGTTTGAGAAGAATATGTACTGTATTATACCATTTATAGTAAGTTAAAAACTTGCAAATTGCACTGGATATCATTTGTGGATGCATTGATGGTACCAGTAAAAATATAAAAAAAAAACATGCATGGAGATAATTAACATCAAATTCATGACAGCACAGAGTAAAGCAAGAGAAAAATGGCATATGGGCGAGAAGGGATTAAAATATGAGATTTCAACCACATTTGTAATGTTTTATTTATTTAAAGTATATTTAAGATTCTGGGACAAACATCTCTGTACATGCATCTTGACATTGCTGTCTAATTAATTCCTTAGACTAAATTTGGAGAGGTGGAGTGCTAAACCACTTATTTCAGTCACAACTATTACCACTCTAGTCCTCATCCCCTTGACTGAATAGTATTACAATTGTTCATTATAGATACTCTACTCAAATATGTACCCAAGCAACTCAGCATATACACAGAAATCTCCAGCTTCAAAAACATCACTTTGTGCACATTATCTCCCTATTTGGACAACTTCAGTGGTGGTCTAAACTTGCCTGATATTCAAATTCTTCCAAAATAAAGTTCCTGTCTACTTCTTCAACTATGTAATACCAGCTACATGTAACACCCTATATAAAAATCTCTCTTGATCAAAATAGTCAGTGCTCCCTAAACCCACCACACACATTTCTGTCTCCTTGGTTTTGCTCAGTATGTATAATCCCCTTGTTCCCCTAACATCTAAGTCCTGCTTGCACTATAAAATCTGGCCCATGTTCCAGTCACCAGCCCTTCCCTCAGCACTCTGGAATCAATTAGATCATAAATCTCCCTCATTGATCATTTCTTCCTTCACACTCTTCTAGCATAATCTATGTCACTCATGTGGTGCTCAGCCACACCATACTGTATCATTTATTCTCATGTACCTATTCCTGATCAACTCAGCTAAGCTGTACTATTATATTTCCAGTTAAATTTTATCTTGCTCCAGAAAGTATTTAAGGAAGTTCAACAAGATTAAAACCATCTCAAGGCCACAGTGGATGTTTCCCTAGCACCAAGCATAGGACACTACAAACAACCTAAATTATAAGCTCTATGAGAGGAAGAACCAATGGTGATTTTGTTCTGATATCTGGTACTCAGCACATTTTGTAGTACTTAGTAGATATCCAATGACCATTTTTTGCTGAGTGAATGAATTGGCTTTATAATTTTGTCACAATGATTGCTGCTTCCAGGTACCAAATACTATTAGGGACCTGGAGAACAAATAGGAAAGAAGACAAACACATCAGAAGCTCCACTGCCCACATCATTATCTCCCCAAAGGTTGCCATTGCAGTTGTAAACCATCCACATGAGCATGCTCTTTGCCTCTTATTTCAAAGCAAAATCAATAGCTAACATTGAATTATTTCATTTGGGCAGGTGTTTGCATGTTTTAAACTTCACAGTCATGTGAGGCAGGTACTAGGATTATTCCAAATTACAGATGAGAAAACTGAAGCACAGAAATGTTATGTAACCTGACCTACATGCCACAGTTAAGTAACAAGCATGCCACCAGTTGGAAGCCTGAGATCAAAGTTTACACTTTTTAACTGCACTGTGGCCACATGGAAAAAGTAATGATGGAGTCAAACAGGTCAAATTTGAATAAGGTTAGTACCGTCACCCTCGCCACTTCGCCCTTCAACTTTCGCAGCTTCACTCTATCGCGGTTTTTTCAAATACTATACTATATTTGTATAGTAAATAAAGAATCCTACTTCGCGGAAATTCATTTATCACGGTAGAGTCTGGAACTGATTAACCGTGATAAATGAGGGCCGACTGTATCTGGCTCTAAATCATCAATCAAGTTAATGAATTCAATCACTTGTTTGCAAACTCGTTTTTATTTGTAGAAGGAAAGCAAACAGTAATGGGCTGCTGTTATGAATGATATGTTTTCATGTTCCCTATTTGATTTTTTTTCCATCCCCAACATCAGCATTGAGAGGGAAATATCATCGTTATCCCCGTTTTGCAGGTGAGAAAATTGAGAACCAGAGAAAATTGAAGTACTGTGTTCAAGTTCACACAGCTAGTAACAAGCAGAGCATGGTTTTGACTCCAAGTGCAGACGTTTTACCTTATATCATAGCTGCTCATCTCAGACATATTTAGACATTACAAAGGCTTCCATATACCATATGACTGAAAGTATCATAATAGTTATTATTACAATATCTTATCTAATATCTTAGTAACCTAAATAAGGTGAAGAAAGTTCTATACCATTTAATAATGAGACTATAACTTTTATGTTTAGGGTATGTAATCAATGTTTACTATAACAGTTAATTTTCAGTACCATAAAATATCAAGCTTCCTATATAACCTAGTAAGGCAAACACACAAAGTAAATGTCCAGAATATGTTGTTAGCTGATGGACCTCTTTATACCAACTGGGGAAAAGGAGGCACTACATATATTCGAGAGAGAATCAAAACGGCAGTTATTTACAGTCTGGGCCATCTTAAAATTTTCTTGAAATACTGACCTTTGGTAAAATATTTTGTGGCTCACTGACTTCTCTTAATATACCTATTAAGGTATTTATAGAACTATAAACATAGCCACTATACCTTGTCTATGCAATATTCAATTACTAACATGGAATGTCATTTATCTCAATAATTATTCTATGAAATCTAAATGAGTGTTCTTAAATCAATCTGCATGCTGAAACCCCCCCCCCCTATTACACCCCCATGATGGTGTCCATTATCTATCTATGAAAGTAATTCTCTTGGAGGTTATGGCAAGTCAGCATGCAAGAACGCTATGAGAGTAACTGGAAGGATAACCAAGTCTTTGTGGATCTTTAACATTATTTATGCAAAATAACTGCCAAGATGCTTTACATACCAAAAATTATTAAATCTATTCATGTGTTCACTCATCCCCCACCGTCCACCCCAAACTCCCAAGAGACGCTTAAACAGAATACACTTTGTCCTAGCCAGGAGAGAAAAAGGATTAAATTAAAGGAGTTGGTACTGCTAGCCACTCACCAAGAAAAAAAGAGGAAAATGATTAGTATTCACTCTCTCCTCTTGATTAACTGACTATTCTCATCTCTGTCTCTTTTTTATTCTCGCCCACACCCAAACTCTCACTGCACAACACAATCCAGACTTATGGGGAGAAATGGGTTATATGATATTTAGCATCCTTAACTTTCTTATTCTGGACTAATGGTGCTAAACACGAGTGTGGGGAAAAGAGTTCATATTAGTATACGCATTAATTATTTTCCCTATTTCAGCTCCTAAAGTAATTCTTTAGAGCCCTAACTGGTGTGCTATTTCTACTGCCTGCCTTCCAAGAACTAGCTAACCAGAAAGTTCAAGCTTGAGTGTACAGGGAGATTAATGGGGATCTAAGAAACAGTGGGAGAGACTAGGGGTGAAGGTACCATTCTTTTTTATATGGTCAAAACAGCTGGGGCAAGAGGAAGAAGGGCAGCTAGAATGCCTGAAGGAAGAATGAAACTATTGCCTGTCAAACCCATACCAAGAGATCAGGCGTTCTCTTTTGGCATATGCATTCTATATACAAACAGAGGGACTTTTATGGTATATGCTTCACAGTCATTAAGAAACTGGGGCAGAGCCCGGCCAGTGTGGCTCAGTGGTTGAGCATCAACCCATGCACTAAGAGATCACCGGTTCTATTCGCGATCAGGACACATGCCCAGGTTGTGGGCCTGATCCACAGTGGGGGGCATGCAAGAGGCAGTCAATCGATGTTCTCTCTCATCGATGTTTCTATCTCTCTGTCCCTCTCCCTTCCTCTCTCTCTAAAAATCAATGAAGAAATAAAAAAAGAAACTGGGGAAGATATATTAAGTACCAGTAATAGTCATTTCTTTAATGCCAGTAGTAATGGCCAAACCATGAAATTATCCAGCTCTTTCAAGTATCATAAAATGGGTATTAAATTTACAGCCAAGTACAAATTAGGAGAGACTTTAAGGAGTATGACTTAGAGCCCACCTCCGATGGAGGAATCTTTTACAGCATTCCAAAAATGATTACTTTTAACCAACAGGTCATTCTCCTCTCTGAGCCTCATTTTCCACATCTGTACAAAGCTGTGATTGGACTAGGCCAGTGTTTCTCAAAGTGTGCTGCATGAACCACCTGTATCAAAACCACTTGGGTGGGGATTTGTTAAAACTAAGATTAATAAGTCCCTCCCAAGATTTATTGTATAAAAAACTCTGAGGCAGAGGCTCTGGAATCTGCATTTTAACACATTTCTTCCCCTTCTGACCCCAAATGTTTCTGATATGTATTTATTAAGTTGGAAAGAGGCTCCACCTCATGTGTGACAATCTTCATAGTGTTACCATTTTCTAGACAGCACTTTCTCTCCAACTGTGTCTGAAGATCCCTGCCTGTGTTTCCAGGCTCAGCTCAAATTTAACCAATTCTCTGAAGCCCTTCTTTATCCACTTTTCTAACAGGTGCCAGCTCCCCTGTTGCTATGAGGCAGGATATGGGAGACACTGATGCTGGAATAGAGGTTAGTGTTGCATGCATTCATATGGAGTTCAGGAAAAGGCTCTGAAATTTGCACTGACATTTTGTGCCTGGGTTTCTTTGAGTTTTAGTTGCTATGAGAGCTTTAAACTATGTAAACCAATAATTGGTATACCTACTGTCAGTCCACTCAGGCTGCTATAATAAAATGCCACAGCCTGGGTGGATTATACACAACAGAAAAATTTTTGTCACAGTTCTGGGGGTTGGATGTCTGAGATCAGGGTACCAGCATGGTTGGAGGAGGGCCCTCTTTTGAGCCACAGATTTCTCATTGCTCCTCACATGGCAGAAGACCTGGGGAGCTCTGTGGGGTCTCTTTTATAAGAGTATTAATCCCATTCATGATGGTACAACCCTTATAACCTAATCAGCCCCAAAGTCTCCACCCTCTAATATCAGTTTGGGGATTAGATTTCAACACATGAATTTGGGAGAGACACAAACATTCAGACTCTAGCACCTACATTGAGTCTCTGATTGGTGAGAATAGTGAATTACAACCCTTTAGCCACTACAGTTGGGAAGAAATTTTGGTATTCATTTTATGATGCTGGAATAGGAATCAGCCCAGCCAGTATGGCTCAGTGGATTGACCGTCGTTCCATGGACTGAGAGATCCCGGTTCAATTCCCAGTCAGGGTACATGCCTGGGTTGCGGCTCAATCCCCAGTGGGGGGCATACAGGAGGTGGCCAATTGATGTTCTCTCTCACATAGATGTTTTTATCTCTCTCTCCCTTCCTCTCTCTCTAAAAAAATCAATAAAACTATATTTTTAAAAAAGAATAGGAATCAAAAGGACACCAAATGTTACCCAATAGACAACTGCACATGTGCAATAAGGAAAGGAAGTAATACCCAGTAAGAGACTAGCTCTTGCTCAGTGGCAAATAATAGGTAACCACCTAATCAATCCTCTGCAGTTGAAAGACAAGAGAAAGAGGAGGACTGATGAGAGGTGTAAGGTTTGGATTACTATAAAATTTTAAAACTTCATTAGGTGAAAGATACTAAATGAGTGTTTCTCAAAGATAGTTCAGAACCATCTGCATCAGGAACACCTGGGGGGCTTATTTAAAATGCAGATCTCTTTGAGTAGTCCAATGATCAGCATTTTGGAAACACCAACAGATGAACTCCCCCTCTAATTTTGACATTTCCCTCTTTTAGTTTGTCATCATACTAATTTTAGGGGCTTTGAGAGGACTGCAAGAAGCATGAACCATGAGAATTATTGACTGAAAGATAACTGAGACTCAGGGGAGAGTACCAATCTCTAGAGAGATTTAGTTAGACCCAATCACCGGGGATTGCCATGTCCTGGTTTATTTTCAGACCCTTTCCTGCCCTACTGTTAATATTTTCAAACCAAAGTAAAGATCAAAAGAGAACCAAACAAACTAAGTGTCTCAGTCAAGCACATTCTGCCTTTGTTAATTCTGCAGGAACAGCACTCTACTATTTCTTATTTTTCCAGAAACTCTCAATTATTTCCTTAATAACCTCCCATTACAATAAAATTGTCAAGCCCAGGCTCTTCTATGGAGTGTGCTATTTTTTTCCAGAAGACACCATCGACACCCATAGGTTTATAAGCGAACTATCTCCCTAATTCTGGCTCACTATTAGTTATCAAACCATGTGTCTAATACTCCCAATGCCTTCTAGAGCTGTTTAATTGAAATTTAAAGGCACTCCAAATGTTTATCTACATGTACAAGCAGCACATAACATATGAAATTATCTGGGTAATTCCATGTAAAAAAAAATAGATTTACTTCTCAGAGCCAACACACATGGTTGTCTAATATAAAGTATATTAGCTTCCCAAGACAATGCTATTCAGGAGGATAGTACACTAGGATTCTTTTCAGTTAGAGATGTAACCCATTCTAATGAACCATTGCCCTGTAATCTGTAAGCAGATCCATACCATGGGGGAATACCACTTCTAGCCATAGTGACAATGTCAAAAGCCAGAGTGGAGATCTTTGCCATATCTCTCCATCCCTCTACCCATCCATCTATCCAACAAATATTTATTCTGATATTCCCCAAGTCCTATTCTAGTTGCTGTGATACACTAATGAGCCAATGATGCACAGTCAGTGAGAGCTCTGGAGGGACAAAAGTGGTTGCCCTCATGGAGCTTATATTCTAGTTGGGAAAACTGACAATAAATGTGAAGTCAAAGAAAATAATTTTATATAGCAGTAAATGCTACAAAAAATAAAACAGGGTGATAAAACAGAGTGGCTGGGAATGGGGAAACTATATTAGGTGGTTGAGAAGGGCCTCTGTAAGTAGGTAACACCTGAATTGGAACCTGAATGACAAGACAGAGCCGCCAATTGGAAGATCTAGAAACACAGAAGCAAAAAACAAAACAAAAAACAAACAAACAAACAGACAAAAAACCTCAGTTTGGCTGAAGAATAACAAGAAGACCAATATGGCTGTCCCAGAGGAAGCAAGGGAAAGAGTAGCTGGAGATGAGGTCAGTTAAGTAGGCAGGGCCTGATTGTGTAGAACTATAGGCCATGTAGAGAAGCCTGTGTAGACTGATGTAAACATGATACCTGAAGATATATTTACCTTCTTACTGGTAGCAATAGCTACTGTGTATCAAGCTACTACCATGTGCTGAGATGCTTTAGAAACATCATTTAGTTTAAACCTCTCAACAACCCTATAAAATGTAATTGTTACTTGATGAGGTAACAGAAACTTAGAGTTCACCCAAAGTCACACAGCTAATAGCCAGGATTCAAACTTATGTTTGTGTGACTCCAAAGTCAAAAGCTACTAATCACTACACAAAGTAAGATATTTTTATTTTTGTTAAAGGAAAGTATACCCAAGCAGGAGTAACCATGTACATTACCATTTATGAGGAGCTTACTATGTGACGAGTTGAACTCAGTTCATCCTCACCATAACCCTACAAGATAGGTATTATTATTATGCTATTTTTCAGATTAGTAAACTGTGGCTGAGAGAGGCTAAGGACCCACAGTCACAAAGCTGAGAAATTAAAAACCAGACCCATCTGACTCCAAAGTACATACCACTAGTATTTTCACACAATGCCAAATGTCACCTGTTCTTGAGATTATTTTAATTCAAACATTAGCCTTGTTTAAAAATTTGTCACTATCCTGCTCCTTGATGCACAGTGAGAGCTCTGGAGGGACAACAAATGCCCTATAATCAGAATTAAAATAGTATAGAAACCAAGGCAACATTTGTAATCTGGCTCTTCTCTGGGCTTCTTGCAGGCAGAGGACACTGCCCATCTGTGTGAGCATAGGAAGCTGCAAGATTTTTTTGTATGTCTGTGCCTGAGGGACAACAACTCTTCTGTCTTAGCTATGATCAGGAAAGCAACTATTGTTTAGGTCTGACATGTCTGTGACTATATACAGAGCTAATATCTAAGCATCTGATGATAATGTGCCCTGAACAATCTCTGTTATCCACTCCTCCCCACGTGCCCCACAATTTCTGGGGGTCCCAAAAACCCTTTCTATTAAGGAAAGAAGAGAGAAGGAAGAGATACCTTGAGGACATTGAATAAGTTGAAGGGTTAAGGTGGAAACTACTTATACATTGCAAAGCACTACAATGAAATATTCAACCATAAAAAAAGAAATGAAGTTCTAATTCATGTTACAGCATGAATAAACCTTGAAAACATGCTAAGTGAAATAAGTCAGACATAAAATGTCACATGTTACATAATTCTGAATGAAGCATTCAGAATAGGCAATTTCATAGAGACAGAAAGTAGATTAGTGGTTGTCTAGGGGGACTTTGGTTTTCCTGGGGGGAATAATAAAACTTTTTTTTTATCCTCACCTGAGGACATTTTTTTTTTTTGCATTCATCTTCAGATAGAGCAGGAGGGAGAGAGGGAGGAAGACAGAGAGAGAGAAACATCAACGTGAGAGAGACACATCGACTGGTCGCCACCCACACGACCCCAACCAGGGCCGGGGACAAACTGCAACCGAGGTACATGCTCTTAGCGGGAACCGAACCCGGGTCTCTCTGGACCATGGGCCAACGCTCTAACCGCTGAGCCAAGCTGGCCAGGGCAATAAAACTATTTTGAAATTAGATAGTGGTAATGGTTGTACAGCATTGTGAATATATGAAAAATCACTGAATTTTATACTTAAAAAGGTAAACTTTATGATAGGTGAATTATATCTCAATGGTGCTATTACAAAAATTATATACTTAGGGAGATAATACTAACAATAGAGATGTTATGTATTATTTACTACATATTTTTGTTTATTTATTTACATCCATACAAGTCTCAAAAGCTGTCTAGACAAAAGCAATTATGGCTATTAGGACCTAGGATGCACAGAAACTTACTCCTGATACATTTTCTTTTCTTTTTATCTTTGTGTTTCTCTTTTCCCTTAGTGTCCTAATAAAAAGTCTTCTTCCAACCATCCAAGAAAGTAAGCAATGGAGAAGTTCGAGATGCAGACGGGAAGAAAGAAGACTACTATCTTGAATCTGTTGGTAGACTCTGGCACTGGCCTTTCATTTTCTTGCATTAGAGTTCTATTAAGCGAAAGAGTACAGAGCTGACTGAAGCTTTTGGAACCCCTAAGTTCTTATGCTGAAGATAACATCACAAGGTCCAACTCATATTATTAATCATGATGACAATGGCATTGGTGATAGTAATTAAAATAGCATCTAATATTTGAATGATCACTGTATGCCAGTTACTAGGTTAACTGCTTTATGTATATGATCTCATTTACTTATCCTAACTGTCTTATGAGACAGGTACTTTTAGTCACCTCATTAGACAGATGAAGAAAACAAGATACAGAAAGGTTAACCAACTCACTCCATGTCAAAAAACTGGTAAGTGTTGGGATCAGCATAGAAGCCCAGTTAGTATTATACCTGACCCATATTTCTAACTACTACACTAGTACTTCCCAGTAGCAGGGGTAATAATAATAATAATATTGCCTAAAATGTATTCAGCACCATTTCATAACAGGTATCCTACCTATGAGGGAGATTATATTATTAATCTACCACTTTGTAAGTGAGGAAATGGAAGCATAGAGTGGTTTGGTTACCTACATAGGGCATAGTATGACAGCCATCCTGGAAAGTAGCAGAGGATAAAATCAAATTCAAGTGGTCACTAAACTCCGTCATCTCCCTTTTGGACATTTTGGACCTAACCTCACTCATGGGGAGATTTAGGACCTGCCTAACCCATGACAGCAACTACATTCACAGTCTGGCTGACTCTACCCTGTGAGAGCAACCACTACAGGTGCCGGACTGGTAGTCCTCAGCCCATCTGTATGCTAGCAGCTGCTTTCTGTATGACCTAGTCCTTCAGGCTCATCTGCAGAAAAGTGTGATTTTTCTCCCATACATAAATAATGCAAAAGTGAGTACCATGTCCAGATCTGAATTGTACAAAGGCAGCTCTGGTTCGTCTATTTCATGTATTTTACACAACAGAGAACCACTGGGTCTGGAAATCCTTACTGCCCAGAAGCTGCAATAGGAGGTTTATTGGTCTCCTGATCTAATTAAGAAAAGGGTAGATTTCCAGAGTCTGAAGAATCCCTTTGATCTGAAATACATCCATTTTATTAGTTAAAAAAAAACTTTCTAAAATGAGGCATTGAATAAAAGTACTCATTGAATTTTATCACCCTAAGTAATTAGAAAACAAATATGAATATGATAATATATTTTTGTTTGTATTTTGCCTTTATTTGTGAAGTATTTTCTGTTTGTCTGTTTTTAATTTTTTATTAATTTATTTTTATTACAGATGTTTCTCCTTTTCCCCCCATTGACACCCTCCTCCCCATCCCACTCCCTCCTCACAGCATTGTTGTCTATGTCCATTTGTTGTCCTTATATGCATATAAATTCTTTGGATTATCTCTTCCCTCCCCCTCACCCACCTCGACTGAGGGTTGTCAGTCTGAACCCTACTTCCATACCTCTGTGTCAATTTTGTTCATCCGCTTATTTTGTTCATTATATTCCACAAGTAAGTGAGATCCTGTGATATTTGTATTTCTCTGATTGCCTTATTTCACTTAGCATAATACTCTCCAGGTCCCTCCATGTCCTCTCAAAGGATAAGAGATCTTTCTTTCTTACAGCTGCATAGTATTCCACTGTATAAATGTACCACAGCTTTTTTATCCTCTCATCTATTGACGGACACTTGGGCTGTTTCCTGATCTTAGCAACTGTAAATAGCGCTGCTATGAACATAGGGGTACATATATTCTTTCTGATTGGTATTTCAGGCTTCTTAGGATATATTCCTAGAAGTGGGATCACTGGGTCAATTTTTTTGAGGTAACACCATATTGTTTTTCATAGTGGCTGCACCAGTCTGCATTCCCACCAGCAGTGTGCTAGAGTCTCCTTTTCTCCACACCCACGCCAGCAGTTTTTTGATGATTTGTTGATGGCAGCCATTCTGGAAGGTGTGAGATGATACCTCATAGTCATTTTAATTTGCATCTCTCTGATGATTAGAGATGAAGAGCATTTTTTCATAAGTCTCCTGGCCATTTGTATGTCCTGTTTGGAGAAGTGTCCATTGATGTCCTCTGCCCATTTTTTAATTGGATTCTTTGTCTTCCTTTTGTTGAGTTGCATGAGTACTCTATATATTTTGGAAATTAACCCCTTATCTGATGTATCATTGGCAATTATGCTCTCCCATATAGTGGGTTCACTTTCCATTTTGATGGTTGTTTCTTTTGTTGTGCAGAAGCTTTTTAGTTTGTTATAGTCACATGTATTGATTTTTTCCTTTGTTTCTATTGCCTTAGGCTTTGTATCAGTGAAAATTCTGCTGCATGTGATGTCTGAAATTTTGTTGCCTACATTTTCTTCTAGGATTTTTATGGATTCATGAGTCACATTTATGTATTTTATCCATTTGAGTTTATTCTTGTGTATGGTGTAAGGTGGTGGTCCAGTTTTATTTTTTTGCATGTAGCTGTCCAATTTTGCCAACACCATTTAAAAAGAGGCTGTCTGTACTCCATTGTATGCTATTGCCAGCTTTGTCAAATATTAATTGAGTAAATTGTGTTGAGTCAATTTCTTGGTTCTCTGTTCCTTTCCATTAATCTATATGCCTGCTCTTGTGCCAGTACCAGACTGTTATGTTTAAAATGGCTTTGTAGTATAACCTGATATCCAGTATTGTGACCCCCTCCTACTTTATTCTTCTTTTTCAAGATTGCTGTGGCTATTCGGGGTCTTTTTTGGTTCCATGTAAACTTTTGGATTATTTGGTCTAGTTCCATGAAATATGTTGTTGGTATTTTAATGGGGATTGCATTGAATCTGTAGATTGGATTGGGTACTGTGGACATTTTAATGATGTTAATTCTTCCAATCCATGAAAAAGGGATATGTTGCCAATTTTCTATATCTTCCTCTATTTCTTTTTTCAATGTCCTGTAGTTTTCTGCAAATAAGTCCTTTACTTCTTTGGTTAAGTTTATTCCTAGGTATCTTAATTTTTTGCTGTAATGATAAATGGGGTTGCTTTTTTAGTTTCTCTTTCATTGAGTTTGTTGTTGGTGTACAAGAATGCCATCGATTTCTTGATGTTAATTTTGTATCCTGCTATTTGCCAAACTCATTTATTAAATCTAGTAGATTTTTGATGGAGTCTTTAGAGTTTTCTATGTGCAATATCATGTCATCTGCAAATAATGACAGTTTCACTTCCTCCTTTCAAATTTGGATCCCTTTTTTCTTCTTCATGTCTAATTGCTATGGCTAGGACTTCCAGTACTGTGGTAAATAAGAGTGGTGAAAGTGGGCATTCCTATCTTGTTCCTGTTCTTAAGGAAAATGCTTTTAATTTTTGCCCATTGAGTATGATGTTTGCTGTAGGTTTTCCTATATGGCCTTTATTATCTCATGATATGATCCGTCAAAGTCCACATTGCTGAGCATTTTTATCACAAATGGCTGCTGGATTTTGTCAAATGTTTTTTCAGCATCTC
Organism: Tadarida brasiliensis; assembly: GCA_030848825.1. NCBI lineage: Eukaryota > Metazoa > Chordata > Mammalia > Chiroptera > Molossidae > Tadarida > Tadarida brasiliensis. The sequence continues at coordinate 43,448,912 of CM061280.1, forward strand.
TTGATATGATCATATGGTTTTTATGTTTTTGTTTATGTGGTGTATCACATTTATTGATTTGCAAATATTGTACCAGCCTTGCATCCCTGGGATGAATCCCACTTGGTCATGGGGAATAACTTTTTTAATGTATTGCTAAATCTGATTTGTTAATATTTTATTAAGGATTTGGGCATCTATGTTTATCAGGGATATTGGCCTGTAGTTTTCTTTCTTTGTAGTGTTTTTATCTGGTTTGGGAATTACAATTATAATGGCCTCATAAAATGAGTTTGGAAGGCTTTCTTCTTCTTGGATTTTTTGGAATAGTTTGAGGAAAATGGGTGTTAGTTCTTCTTAGAATGTTCCCTAAAACTCCCCCATGAAACCGTCTGGGCCTAGGCTTTTGTTTCTTGATTACATTGTCAATTTCCTTAGTTATTATTGATCTAGTCAAGTTTTCTATCTTTTCCCAGTTCAGTTTTGGGAGACTGTGTGATTCTAGAAATGTGTCCATTTCGACTAGATTGTCCAATTTGTTGGCGTATAATTGTTCATAGTATTTTTTAAAAATCTTTTGTATTTCTGTGGTGCCAGTTGTTATTTCTCCTCTTTCATTTCTAATTTTGTTTCTTTGGGTCCTCTCTCTGTTTCTTGGTGAGTCTAGCTAAGGGTCCATCAATCTTGTTTATGTTTTCAGAAAACTAGCTCTTGGTTTCATTGATCTTTTGAAATGTTTTTTCAGTCTCTATGTCGTTTACTTTTGCTCTGATTTTCACTATTTCTTTCCTTCTAGTTGTCTGGGTTTTTCTTTTTGGTTGCTTTCTAGTTCTTTAAGTTGTAGGGTTAGATAGTCAATCAGGAATTTTTCTTGTTTCTTGAAGTAGGCCTGTAGTGCTATGAACTAGCCTCTCAGGACTGCTTTTGTTGCATCCTATAGATTTTTTGTTGTTTTGTGTTCATTTTCATTGGTTTCCAGGAAGCTTTTGATTTCTTCTTTGATCTCCTTGGTAACCAATGTGTTGTTTAATAAGATGGTATTTAGCCTCCGTATGTTTGAATGTTTTTGAGTGTTTTTATTGCAATTGATTTCTAGTTTCATGCCATTGTGATCTGAAAAGATGATTGATATGATTTCAATCTTCTTGAACTTGTAGAGACTTAGTTTGTGTCCTAATATGTGTTCCATCTTTGAGAATGTCCCATGTGTACTTGAAAAGAGAATGTGAATTGTGCAGTTTTGGGGTGTAATTCTCTGTAGATATCCATTAAATCCATTAGATCTAGTGCATCATTTAGAGTCTCTGTTTTCTTGTTAATTTTTTGTGTAGAGGATCTATCCAGTGATGTCAGTGGGGTGTTGAAGTCCCCTGCTATGATTGTATTGCTGTCGATTTCTCCTTTGAAGTCCTCCAGAAGTTTTTTAATGTATTTTGGTGCCCCTATATTGGGTGCGTATATGTTTACCAAGGTTATATTCTATTCTCCTGTGAGATAGATCCTTTCAATATCATGTAGTGACCTTCTTTGTCTCTAGTTATGGCCTTCATTTTGAAGTCTATTTTATCGGATATGAGTATTGCTACCATAGTTTTTTTTTTTTTTTTTTCCATTTTTGTCTGCTTGAAAAACTTTTTTCTATTCCTTCACTTTCAACCTATATGAATCTTTTGTTGTGAGGTGGGTCTCTTGTAAACAACATATGTATGGGTCATGCTTTCTTATCCTTTCAGCTTCTCTGTGTCTTTTGATCAGAGCACTTAATCCATTTTCATTTAAGGTGATTATTGATATACTTATTTATTGCCATTTTTGTTTATTCTGATTATGTTTCTCTTCCTATTTCTTCTGCTTATTACAGCAGTCCTTCTAAAATTTCTTACAGTGTTGGTTTGATGCTAATATATTCCTTTAGCCTTTTATTTTTTTTTTTTTTTTGGTCTGGAAAGCTCTTTATTTCACCTTCTATTTTGAATGACAGCCTTGCTGGATAGAGTAGTCTTGGATTCAGATCCTTACTTTTCATTACCTTTTTTATTTCATGCCATTCCCTTCTGGCTTGTAATGTTTCTGTTGAGAACTCAGCTGATAGCCTTATGGGGGTTCCTTTGTAGGTAGCCTGTTGCTTATCTCTTGCTGTCTTTAGGATTCTCTCTTTGCCTTTCATTTTTGGAATTTTAATTATTATGTGTCTTGGTGTGGGCCCCTTTGGGTTCTTCTCACTTGGGGCTCTCTGTGCTTCTTGAACTTGTATGCCTTTTTCCTTCACCATGTTAGGGAAGATTTCTGTCACTCTTTCTTCCAATATATTCTCTAACCCTTGCTCATTTTCTTCTTCTTCTGAACTCCTATGATGCAGATGTTGTTACATTCATGTTGACCCATAGTTCTATTAAGCTGTCTTCCTTTTATTTAATTGATATTTTCTCTTTGGTTTTCTGATTGGGTGATTTTTTTCTACCCTGTCTTCGTATTCTTGATCCGATCGTTGGCTTCCTCTAACCTGCTTGTTATTCCTTCCAATGTGTTCTTTATTTCTGCTATGTCATTCTTTATTTCCGCTTGGTTTTTTTAATCTTCCAGTTTGGTAACTTTCATGTTTTCTATGTCTTTACTCATGCTGTTGAGCTATTTACTCACGCTGTTGAGCTTCTCATAATTGTTACTCTCAACTCTATCTCTGCTATCTTGCTTAATTCCATTTAATTTATCACTTCTTCTGTAGACTTCACTTGTTCTTTCATTTAGGAATTGTTTCTTTGTTTCACCGTTTTGGCTGTCTCAGTGGGTTTTGGAGCCTGTCAAATTTTCCCTGTGGGTGTTGGTGTTCTGCTGATTGTAGCTATCTCTACTAGGTTTGGATGAGTGTGGGAAGACCCACATTAAATACCACTGTCAAGTCTTAGTTTCCTGGGTTGATTTGCAGGCCAGGTAAAGGTTCAGTTACCCTTTAGCTTTTGCCTGCAGGCAATTAGTCAAAGTTACTTGATAAGCCTCAGGTTGTAGCCTTCATCTGAATGAAACATCCTTCAGGTGTACAGGGTAAGAGGCTTTCCAATGGGTGGGGCAATTCCTTGCTGGCAGTCTCTAGCTGTTAATGAGCCTCAATTTGCATTTCTCTGGCCTGGCCTGGTGGTGTTAAATTCCTGAGGGAGGGACCGTTGCTTCACCCTGGGGCTCTGGGAAGAGGCTCTTTGAGTAAGATGGCTAATGTCCTATCAGGGGGTGATTCAGCATAAAACTCCCAGTGTCCTCCTTCCCAGCTCTCTCCTGAGCCAGGAGCCCTGAACTCTCTTCACACAGTTCCAGTTCAGTCTGTTCTCCCTCTGTGAGAGCATAAGGTGAGAGGCTGTCGTTGATTTAGTGCTCTGGCCCTTCAGGGAACTGCCGTTTTTTGTGTGTGTTTTTTTTCCCCTGCACCTCTCCTTGCCTGACAAAGCCTCAGCTCTGTGATCTCAGCCAGGTGTTATGCAGGTGCTGTCCTGCCATTCTGTGCTGTGAAACCAGCTTTTAGTTTTAATCCCTAACTTCTCAGAGGAAACTTCTCACATCTAAAACAGCCCTCAACTGCTGTCCATGGGCTCCCAGTCCACCCTCTCATGACTCTTCAGTTCCTATCAGGCTCAATTTGTTGTCCTATTCCATCCCTGGTTATAAGGTTCTCTTCTGCAGCTTTTCAGTTGGTTTTTCCCAATGATTTGTCTTTATTTTAGTTGTAATTCCAGTTTATTGCTGGGAGACGGTCTGTGTAGCTTCCATTCACTCCACCACCATTTTTTTCTCTTGATAATAGATTTTTAAATGATACTACCCATCACACAAAATAAATTTCTTTGATTTTTTCCCTTCATATATACATTCAGATATGTATAACCTACTTAAAAGAAAATACTTTTTTAAATGTGAATGTTGCAATATCTTGTCAGGTGTAAAGCTAAAATATGTTCTAACAGGAGGATACAGGCAGTGCTAACATCAACCCTCTAAGGACAAAGGAAAGGCCAGACAGTACTATGAGGCTAGAAACAGCAACTGAGGGATAAATCCCCTATTGTGGCCTAAATCAACAAAAGTATATTAAACTTCAGGGATTTAGAAGGTAAAAGCCAAGACAACAGCTAGGTTTCTGCAGTCTGAGTTCTATAAAATCTAATAGGGAGAAAAAATACCAGTAATCAAGTTATCAATATAAGCCTAATACTGGAATAGAGTTTAACTGCCACAGAGGTATTACACACACACACACACACACACACACACACACACACACACACAAACTAGGCAGGAAATGGTCTCCATATACTAGTGGAACAGGACTTGAAAGGATCAGGAAAGTGGCAGCAGCTGGTAATGGAAAGAGTTAGAAATCAATAGCTATAGCTGAATCCTAATAAATGTCAAAAATACCTTTTTGTTGTTGTTGTTATTCCTTACCTGAAGATATTTTTTCCATTGATTTGTAGAGAGAGTGGAAGGGAGGAAGGGAGGGGGAGAGAGAGAAATAGAGAGCAAAACATTGATGTGAGAAAGACACATCGATTAGTTGCCTCCTGCACTCGGCCTGACAGGGGCCAGGTATCAATCCTGCAGCTAGGTATGTGCCCTTGACCAGGAATCGAACTCATGACCTTTCCAAGTGCAGGCCAACACTCTAACCACTGAGCAACACAAGCCATGGCAAAAAAAAAAAGACCTTTTTAAAGGCAGTTTTGTTCTCAATTATGAATATGCATAGACTTAGCTGGTAGACAGCAGATTGCTGAATGGCTCTTTGAACAGGGACCTCATGTCATTCTAGAGTCACTAAGCCACGGATGGCACACAGGAATGCTGCTGTCAATAGAATCTGCTCTAGAGTCTTCTCTCTTGTCATTACATATGTCATATGATGGCCTTCAAAAGGCCAGACTGCATTCAACACATCTTATACAATGTGGAATGCTTTTTTTCTAAAGTCCTTGATTGAAGGAAAAATGTTACTTTTGATCCCCGTCAAAGAAATCTTGTATTATTCAAAGAAAAGAATAGTAGAACACTTGGTGCCACATTGGTGGCTTTAGAAAATCCTTTCATGAGACCTGATCATCCCAGGTGGTATGAACTAAAATCCCAATGGTCAATCTTTTGTGATCATGGCATTTTTGAAGTTCAACTCTATTTGTATTGTGGTCTAGCTACATCATATTTTTATACTATCCCCTGTACAAAATGCATCAGAAATTTTACTTGTATGACAGCTGGTGAGAGAGGAATTGGGGAGTAACTACTTAATGAGTATATGGGTAAGCTATTTCTTTTTGTGGTGATGAAAGTATTGTGGAACTGGCTAGAGGTACTGGTAATACAATGTTGTGAATGTACTAAATACCACTGAATTGTATGCTTCAAAAAGATTAATTTTATGTGATGTGAATTTAACCTCAATTAAAAAACTCTTTGCATCAAATAAGCCCACACTATATCCCAACTTTGTGCCAGGTACTGTGCTAGATTCTGAGCATACAACTAATAATTACAGTTAATGTTTAAGTCCTTACAAGGTTTTAGGAAGCAATCTAAGCACTTCACCTGTATTAATTACATTTTTCATCACAGCAACCCTCTGAGAAAGCCACTATTATTCCCATTTTACAGATGAGAAACATGATGAATAGGGAGATCAAGTAACTTGCCCAAGTCTAAGGAAGATCAGACTTCATGGTGAAAATGAGTCAGGATGGGGTGGGAGCAGTATGTCTAGTCAGTGTTGTGAAGCCAGGATTTAGACTGAGCCAGTTTGGCTCCAGAAACTTTATTTAAGAATTGTGCTACATTGCCTTAGGTGCAGACACTGTCCTCAAGAATAACACAGTCGGTTGATGGCAGGTACCAAGAGAGCCCACAGGAGAGGCACCTAAAGGCAGGCAAATGTCAGGAAAGTGGCCATGTGAAATGAACCATAAATGATAAAACAGAATTAACACACAGGGGAAAGAGAAAACAGTGTTTTAGATAGAGGGGAATATCTTGAAAAGCACAGAGGACTACATCAAAGCAGTTTGGAGTTACTAAAGTATAAAGAGGGAGTTGAGGAGTGGCAGGTTGCAGAGCTGGACAGAAAATGGGGCCAGATCATGGAGACTTTCTACTCTATCCTATGGACAGAGGACATAGCTATTGATGTTTTAAGCAGGGTGACACAGAGATGTGTTTTAGAAATATCATTCTGGTGGCTCCCAGGTAGTTGCAATTTAGAGGGCAAGACTGCAGGTAGGAATGGAGACCTAAGAGGAAACTGCTTTACTAATCCAGGAAATAAATAGTGATGAACTGACTTCCAGTCAAGATGCCGGGTAGGTAAACACAGTACTCGCCTCCTCCCACAACCACATCAAAATTCTGGCTAAACTACAGAACACCCATCATTCCAAGCCACCTGGAATTGAGCTGAATGGAAGTCCTACAACTATGTAATTAAAGAAGCCAGATCGAGACTGGTAGGAGAAGCGGAAGTGCAGATGGGCTGGTTCCATACCCACATGCGGTGGATAAAAATCAGGAGGGATACCTTGGCTGTGAAGGTCCTCCCTGAGGAGTGAGGGATCCCCATCCCACACCAGGCCCCGCAGCTCAGAGATCCAGTACCAGGAAAAGTCTCTATAACTTCTGGCTGTAAAAACCAGCATGGATTGAGGCTGAGGGAGGCTGAGGCTTTTGGAGCCCCAGGCAACTCCTTTTATTTTATTTATTTTTTTAATTCTTTTTCCTTTATTGATTTAGAGACAGAAGAAGGGAGAGGGAGAGAGAGATAGAAACATCGATGAGAGAGAACATCGATTGGCCGCCTCCTGCATGCCCCCCACTGGGGATCAGGCCCACAACCTGGGCATGTGTCCTGACTGGAAATCTAACTGGCAACCTCCCAGTGCATGGGTCAATGCTCAACCACTGAGCCACACCGGCTGGACCCAGGCAGCTCCTTTTAAAGGGCCCAAGCACAGACTTACTTGGACTAATTTCCTCCAGGCTCCAGCGTGGGAGAGGCAGCTTGAAAGGCACCAGAGACATATGGGGAAGAACTGAGTTATTTGATATCGGAGTAAGAGCTGAAGAGGCAGTTTTCTCCCAGATAGATGGACTGGTGGAGGCTATTGTTCCTTTGGTGAGCCCTTCCCCAATGGGGCTGGCAGATAGGCACCATATCTGGGACTCCAGCAACCTGACTCACAATTTTTGCCCCACCCTGGTGATTCCCTGAGGCCCTGCCTCACCCAACTTTCAGGCCCACCCAAGCTGTTTCCAGTGGCTTTACCACAGAAATGGCCTGTCTTGGCTGCTGCTTCAGATTTTCCAAAATTCTCTCAAATAAGCAGCATCTGGCCTCAGTGAGCCCCATATGTCTCACTAAGTGGCTCCAGGACTGGCACTAGAAGCAGCCAGCCTCACTTCACAGCTTGGCTTTGCCTGGGCACATCCAAGCCAAGCACAAGAAGCAGCCATCTGCAGATCACTTTCTAGTTATGCCTGGTGGCCCTGGGTAGAACATAGGCAGTGGCTAACCTTGCCCCAGAGCCAACACACCCAGTAGACAGCTTCAGGCCACAGCAATGCAGCACCACCCAGCCACCTCCACAAGTGACACACTCAATGAGTGGACTCAGGTGAGTACCCTGCTGAAGTAAGTCTTGCTCTGTGTGAAGGGCCCCTGCACAGCTGATCCTCCAAAGTAGTTAGAGGTCAGTGGTCAGTGGGCACAGCCAGTTCTTGCAACTGACCAGCTTGAGTAAATCACTCCCACTGGTGTGCCAACAGCAATCAAGACTCTATTACAACAGAAGGGTATAAAGTCAACACTAGAGGTGCACCTAGAGGACCCAGCTGGGGTGATCAGGGAGGTTGTGCCAATAGGACCCTACAGGACACCTACTACAATAGGCCACCCTACGAAGCCTAGGAGACATAACAACTCTACCTAATACATAGAAACAATCACAGGGAGGCAGCCAAAATGAGGAGACAAAGAAACATGTCCCAAATGAAAGAAGAGAATAAAACTCCAGGAGAAGAACTAAATGAAACAGAGACACAGAGTTCAAAACACTGGTTTTAAGGATGCTCAATGAACTTAGTGAGGAACTCAAGAGCATAAAAAATTACCAGTCAGAAATGCAAGGTACACAGTCAGAAATGAAGGAAGCACTAACTGAAATAAAGAATATTTACAGGGAATCAATAGTAGAGTTGGTGAAGCCAAGAAGCAAACCATCAATTTACAATAAAAGGAAGCAAAAATACCCAATCAAAACAACAAAAAGAAACATGAATCCAAAAAAGTGAGGATAGTGTACGGATCCTCTGAGACAACCTCAAGCATATCAACATTGGCATGATGGGGGTGCCAGAAGGAGAAGAGAGAGAGCAATAAATTGAAAACCTATTTGAAAAACTAATGACAGAAAACTTCCCTAACTTAGTGAAGGAAATAGACATATAAGTTGAGGAAGTACAGACAGTCCCAAACAAGATGAACCCCAAGAGGCCCACACCTAGACATATCATCATCAAAATGCAAAACGTTAAAGACAAAGAGAGAAACAAAAGCAGCAAGAGAAAAGCTGTTAGTTACCTAACAACAGAGCTCCCATAAGACTGTCAGCCGATTTCTCAAAAGAAACTTTGCAGGCCAGAAGAAAGTGGCAAGAAATATTCAAAGTTTGGAAAAGCAAGAACATACAACCAAGATTACTTTATCCTGTAAAGCTCTCATTTAGAATCTATGGACATATAAAGAGTTTCCCAGACAAGAAAAAGCTAAAGGGGTTCATTACCACCAAACCAGTATAATATGAAATGTTGAAGAGTCTTCTTGAACAAGAAGAAGAAGAAGAAGAAGAAGAAGAAGAAGAAGAAGAAGAAGAAGAAGAAGAAGAAGAAGAAGAAGAAGAAAGAAGGAGGAGGAGGAGGAGGAGGAGGAAAATATGAACAACAAAATGGCAATAAATAAATATGTATCAACAACTGAATCTATAAATAAAATGAGCAAGCAAAACAGAAACAGCCTCATAGATACAGAGAATTTTTTGTTGGTTGCCAGATGGGAGGGTGTCAAGGGGTGGGCAAAAAAGGTGAAGGTATTAAGAAGTACAAATTCGTTGTTAGACTCACAAACTTCAAAGGGAAGGGGGTGGGAGGGGTGGGAAGAGGTAAACCAAATAACTTATATGCATATATGCATAACCAATGGACAGACAATAGTGTGGAGAAGGCAGGAGGGGGGTGGGAGAGGGGTGGAGGGGGTCAGTGGGGAAAAAGGGATCACATCTGTAATACATTCAACAATTCAGTTTTAAAAAATAATGATGAGCTGGAAGAGCAGCAGGACAGAACCTCTACAACTAGAGAAGCCAAATCAAGTATGGTAGGAATTGTGGAGGCACGTGGGCACGGGTGTGGGTGAGGAGTCCGTGGAGCAGCAGAGAACTGTATTAGCAGTGTGAGCTTCCCACTGTGAAAGCAGAGCTTAAAAAAAAAAAGCACCAAACCAGCTACAGCCACTCACCTTGGGCTTGGCCAGAGGGAGGGAGGTCTGGACTGGAACTGAGTGAAAAGGGGGCTCCTGACTCCAGACAGGTGGATGCAGGGAGTTCTGTGCTGAATCACTCCCTCATGGGATGGTACCCATTTTACACAAAGAGCCCCTCCGCAGACCCCTGGGGAGAAGCAATGGCCCCTCCCACAGGAATCCAACACCACCATGTCAGACCAGAGAAACACAAATTAAGTTTCCTTAACATCTCAATTTAATGAGCTAGTAAAAGCCTCACTGGCAAATCAGCTATGGCCACTCACCTTGGGCTCCAGTGGAGGGAGGGCTGACTGGACTGGAACTGAGTGGAGAAAGTCCAGAACTCCCAGCTTGGGAGGGGTAGATGCCAAGAGTTCAGTGCTGGGTCACTCCCTCCTGGGACAGTGGCAATCTTACACAAAGAGCCCCTTCCTAGACCTCTGGGGAGAAGCAAGGGACCCTCCCACAGGAACTCAACACCACCAGGACAGGGGAGAGAAATGTAAATTAAGGTTCATTAACATCTCAATTGAATAAGATAGCAAGAGCCACCTGAGACTCATCAAGCAACTGAGACTAATAGCCTCCAGGCAAATGGCTACAGGATAACTGACCCTTTCCTTAGCTTGCAAATGTACCCCGGAAAGTAAGACTTCACAGTGGTGTTTAACATAGGTCCTCCCACACTCATCCAAGCCCAGTAGAAGGAGCCACAACCAATAGAATACCAACACCCACAGGGAAAATTTGGCAGGCTCCAAAACCCACTGAAACAGCCAAAATGGTGAAACAAAGAAACAAAACCCAAATGAAAAAACAAGATAATTCTATAGGAGAAGAAATAAATGACATAGAATTAGGAAAGATATCAGAGGGAGAATTCAGAGTAATAATCACGCGGAAGCTCAACAACATGAGTAAAGAGCTTAATAGCATGACTAAAGATATAGAAACATTGAAAACCAACCAAGTGGATATGAAGAATGGCATAGTAGAAATAAAGAACACATTGGAAGGAATAACCAGCAGGGTAGAAGCAATAGAGGACTGGATCAGGGAATCAGAAGACAGGGTAGAAAAAAATCACACAATCAGAAAACCAAAAAGAAAAAAAACAATTAAAAAACAGGAAGACAGCTTAAGAGAACTATGGGACAATATGAAGCATAACAACATACACATCATAGGAGTGCAAGAAGAAGAAGAAAATGAGGAAGGGTTAGAGAAGATATTTGAAGAAATAGTGACAGAAAACTTCCCTAATTTGGTGAAAGAGAAGGCATTCAAGTCCAAGAAGCACAGAGAGCCCCAAGTAAGAAGAACCCAATCAGGCCAACACCAAGACACATAGTAATTAAAATGCCAAAAATTAAAGACAAACTGAGAATCCTAAAGGCAGCAAGAGACAGGCAACAGGTTGCCTACAAAGGAACCCCCATAAGGCTATCAGCTGACTTCTCAACAGAAACATTACAGACCAGAAGGGAATGGCATGAAGTAATCAAGATAATGAAAAACAAAAAACTGAACCCAAGACTACTCTATCCAGCAGGGCTATCCTTCAAAATAGAAGGTGAAATAAAGAGCTTCCCAGACCAAAAAAAAAAAATGCAAATGGAATACATTAGCACCAAACCACGCTGCAAGAAATGTTATAAGGACTGCTGTAATTAGTAGAAGAATTAGGAAGAAAAATATAACCACAATAAACAAAAATGGCAATAAATAAGTACATATCAATAATAGCCTTAAACATAAATGGATTAAACGCTCCAATCAAAAGACACAGAGTTGTTGAAGGGATAAGAAAACATGAATCATATATGTATTGTTTACAAGAGATCTACCTCACAACAAAAGACTCACATAAATTGAAAGTGAAGGGATGGAAAAAATCTTCCAAGCCAAAAAAAAAAAAAAAAGGGAAAAAAAAAAAGCTGGAGTAGCAATACTCATATCCAATAAATTAGACTTCAAAATGAAGGCCATAACTAGAGACAAAGAGGGCCACTACATAGTATTGAAAGGATCAATCCAACAGGAGTATATAACCTTGGTAAACATATATGCACTCAACATAAAAGCACCAAAATACATTTAAAAACTTTTGGAGGACTTCAAAGGAGAAATGGACAGCAAAACAATCATAGCAGGGTACTTCAACACCTCTCTGATATCACTGGATAGAACTTTTATACAAAAAAATTAACAAAGAAACAGAGTCTCTAAATGATGCACTAGATCAAATGGATTTAATAGATATATACAGAGAATTACACCCCAAAACATCAGAATTCACATTCTTCTCAAGTGCACATGGGGCATTCTCAAAGACGGACCACATGTTAGGGCACAAACTAAGTCTCTACAAGTTCAAGAAGAATAAAATCATATCAAGCATTTCTCAGATCACAATGGCATGAAACTGGAAATCAGTTACACCAAAATCATGCAAATCATTCAAACACATGGAGGCTAAATAGCATGTTATTGAACAATGAATGGGTTACCAAGGAGATCAAGGAAGAAATTAAAAACTTCCTGGAAACCAATGAAAATGAACACACAACACAAAATCAATGGGATACAGCAAAAGCAGTCCTGAGAGTGAAGTCCATAGCACTACAGGCCTACCTCAAGAAACAAGAAATATTTCTAATTGACTACCTAACCTCACAACTTAAAGAACTAGAAAGTAAACAAAAAGAAAAACCCAGAGCAAGTAGAAGGAAAGAAATAGTTAAGGTAAGAGCAGAAATAAACAACATAGAACCTAAAAAACAATTAAAAAGATCAATGAAACAGCTGGTTCTTTGAAAAGATAAACAAGATTGCTGGACCCCTAGCTAGACTCACCAAGAAACAAAGAGAGAGGACCCAAATAAACAAAATCAGAAACAAAAGAGGAGAAGTAACAACTGACACCACAGAAATACAAAGGATCGTTAAAAAATATTATGAACAATTATACGCCAATAAATTGGACAATCTAGAAAAAAATGGACATATTTCTAGAAACACACAGTCTCCCAAAACTGAACCAGGAAGGGATAGGAAACTTGAACAGACCAAAAACAATTAAGGAAATTGAAGATGTAATTAAGAAACTCCCAGCAGACAAAAGCCCAGGCCTGGACACCTTCACAGGGGAGTTTTACTGAACATTCAAAGAAGATCTAACACCCATACGCCTCAAACTATTTCAAAAAATTCAAGAAGGAAGACTTCCAACTTCGTTTGATGAGGCCAGCATAACCCTAATTCCAAAACCAGATAAAGACACTACAAAGAAATAAAACTACAGGCCAATATCCCTGATGAACACAGATGACAAAGTCCTTAACCAAATGTTAGCAAATCGGATCCAGCAACACTCTGAAAAAATTATTCACCATGACCAAGTGGGATTCATCCCAGGGATGCAAGGCTGGTACAATACTCACAAATCAAAAAATGTGATACAACACATAAACAAAATGAAATAAAAAAACATATGATCATATCAATAGAGGCTGAAAAAGCATTCGACAAAATCCAGCACCCATTCCTGATAAAAGCACTCAGCAATGTGGGAATAGAGGGATCGTATCTTGACATAATAAAAGCCATATATGAAAAACCTACAGCCAACATCATACTTAATGGGCAAGAACAAAAAGCATTTCCTTTAAGAACAGGAACAAGACAGGGATGTCCACTTTCACCACTCTTATTTAACATAGTAATGGAAGTCTTAGCCACAGCAATCAGACAAGAAGGAAAAATAAAGAGGATCCAATTGGGAAAGGAGGAAGTAAAATCGTCATTATTGGCAGATGACATGATATTGTACATAGAAAACCCTAAAGACTCCATCAAAAATCTACTAGACTTACAAAATGAATTTGGCAAAGTAGCAGGATAGAAAATTAACATTAAGAAATCGACAGCATTCTTATACACCAATGATGAACTCACAGAAAGCGAAACTTGAAAAAAAAATCCCATTTACCATTGCGGCCAAAAAACTAAGATACCTAGGAATAAACTTAATCAAAGAAGTAAAGGACCTGTTCTCAAAAAACTATAGGACAATCAAAAAAGAAATAGAGGAAGATATAAAAAAGTGGAAGCATATACCTTGTTCATGGATTGGAAGAATCAACATAATTAAAATGTCCGTTCTACCCAAAACAATCTATAGATTCAATGCAATGCCCATTAAAATACCAACAACATATTTCTTGGAACTATAGCAAATACTTCAAAAGTTTATATGGAACCAAAAAAGACTCCAAACAGCTTCAGCAATCTTGAAAAAAAAAAAAAAAAAACAAAGTAGGAGGGATCACAATACCAGATATCAGGTTATACCACAAAGCCACTGTAATCAAAACAGCCTGGTACTGGCATAAGAACAGGCATATAGATCAATGGAACAGAACAGAGAACCCAGAAATTGACCCAAGATATTATGCTCAATTAATATTTGACAAAGATGGCAAGAGCACACAGTGGAGTAGACAGCGTCTTTAATAGTGTTGGGAAAATTGGACAGCTACATGCAAAATAATGAAGTTAGATCACCAACTTACACCATATACAAGAATAAACTCAAAAGGGATAAAAGACTTAAATGTGACTCATGAATCCATAAAAATTCTAGAAGAAAATGTAGGCAATAAATTTTCAGACATCACATGCAGCAGAATTTTCACGGATACAACACCAAAGCAAGGGAAACAAAGGAAAAAATGAACACATGGGACTACATCAAATTAAAAAGCTTCTGCACAGCAAAAGAAACAAGCATCAAAATGGAAAGGGAACCCACTATATGAGAGAGCATAATTGCCAATGATACATCACATAAGGGGTTAATATCCAAAGTATATAGAGTGCTCATACAACTTAACCAAAAGAAGACAAAGAACTCAATTAAAAAATGGGCAGAGGAACTAAATAGATACCTCTCCAAACAGGACATACAAATGTCCAAGAGACATATGAAAAAATTCTCAACATCACTAATCATCAGAGTGATGCAAATTAAAACAACTATGAGGTATCACCTCACACCTGCCAGAATTGCTGCCATCAACAAATCATCAAACAAGTGCTGGCATGGGTGTGGGCAAAAGGGGACTCTAGTACACTGCTGGTGGGAATGCAGACTGGTACAGCCACTGTGGAAAACAATATGGTGTTTGCTCAAAAAATTAAAAATTGAACTGACATTTGATCCAGTGATACCACTCCTAGGAATATATCCTAAGAAGTCTCAAACACCAATCAGAAAGAATATATGTACCCCGATGTTCATAGCAGCACTATTTACAATTGAAAAGATCTGGAAACAGCCCAATACACTCATCAGTAGATGAGTGAATTTAAAAAGCTGTGGTACATATCCACAATGGAATATTATGCAGCTGTAAGAAAGATGTCTCATCATTTGAGACGACATGGAGGGACCTGGAGAGTATTATGCTAAGCACAAAAAAGCCAATCAGAGAAAGACAAATGTCATATGATCTCACTTATTTGTGGAATATAATGAACAAAACAAACTGATGAACAGAATGGATCCAGAGACATGGATGTGGGGTATAGACTGACAAACCTCAGAAGAGGGGGGTGGGGGGAGGGAAGAGTTATACCACAGAACTTATATGCATGTATGCGTAACCAATGTACACAGATAACTATGGCGGGTAGGGTGTGATTGGGCAGAAGGTTTCAATGGGGGAAAAAGGAGAACCATCTGTAACAAAAATTAATTAATTAATAAAATAAATAAATAAAAATAAAAAATAAATAAAATAAAAAATAGTGATGAGCTAAACTAAAAAAAAATGGGCAATTGGCATCAAGAGGAATGAATCAAATTAATAAATATTTAGTAATTCAAATCAGCAAGACTCATAATCTGATTTACAGTCTCAGAATTTTAGAACTGCCAGAAAGATTAAAAGCAAACCATTTCTCCTGATAAGTATCACCTTTCTATTGTTTTTTAAGAAATGTTCAATGTCATCATTTCTAAACAGAATTCAGAAATTGGTAGTCTGGTCTTCTTTTTCAGGAGCTATCCCACTGAAATTCTTTATGTAAACCATCTTTATATAAAGCAGTATTCTGGAATGCCAAGTTTCTTTAGGGAAGAAACACCTAGATGCTGTGTATAAATGGAATATATGGATTCCCAGAGACTTAAAAAGAGAATGGTTTGAAATGGATATAAGAAATGAACAATGTAGCATGTGGCTGTCTGCATTGCTTTGTCATCCTAACTGCATGTGGTTTCAAGATAGCAGGAATTAAAACAGCATGCCAGGAGAGTTAGACTTCATTGGGAAAAGAGTTTGGCATGAGAAAGAAGGTATTGAAAGTGGAAAAGTATTTTTTTGTTAGATTAACAAGTGATGATTTGTTAGTTGCCATAAAGAATAAATGTTTCCCATCTCAGATTCCTTTTCTTTGACAAATATCTATCCATTTCATACTCTCTAACTCATTTAAACACCCTTTATTCTTCTCAATGTGCTCTAGTATTTGGAGGCCATGAAGAAAGATTTATTATAGTCTACCAGCTTTGATGGATCTACATTGTCACCAAGGACTTGAGGTATACTCAAATGAGACAACTAGAAAGTGATGAGTATTGTGAAGTCAATGAATAGGGTCGTTGTGGGAGCTAGAGGGATCACTGTGTGTTTCACAGCAGAGGTGCAATATAAAACATAAGTCCAATGTGAGTAGATTTGGAGAATGAGACAAGGGTGTACGAAGGAGAGGCAGCAGCAAGAACTCCAGAGACTGAAGGCTCGGCAAGGTACTGAAGACTTGGCTTTGAACACTGGGTAACCACATTTGGTTGAGGCCTTCTTACTTGTACAAGACCATTTCTCTCACACATTTTCTGCTTCTATAAAATAATCTAAAAAATGCTTTTCTGAAAGTAGAATTTCTTGTATGGAGGGGCAATCAAAACCAGAGAAGTTGAAAATTGAGTCTCAAGCCCCCTCCACCCCACCTCAGCCCACAAAATAGACTTGGGCTGTTCTATAGTTTTAATTTTATATTTATAAGGAGCTGGTGGATAAGAAGCATACCATGGTCTGTGTGAATCTTAAAATGCCAACTCAATTTTGATCAATATCCTCATTAGTCCATTTGATTCCCTGGGCACAGTGGAGGGCAGAAAATGGCTTTAGGTCTAAGGAAGTTCAGATTTAATGTTGAAAATGAGACAGGAGGGGATGGGGAGCAGTATATCTATACATTCAGGTACATTATTCATATGGCATGGCATGACACCTATAGCAAATTCTAGTATTTGTCATTTGTCAGGGCTTCATTCTGGAGTAAAATTGGTGATATGAGTCTCTGACCACTTTTATGCTACAGAACCTTGTAGTTCCAGGGCAGGCTGCATCTGACAGGGATAGAAGGGAACAGCACAGAATAGATAACCTCTGGTCTTTGAGAACTGCTCACTAGCCCCCAGCACTACTCTTATGCACCTTCACACACCTGACTCTACAGCATGGTTGCCTACCTAGATCTCTCCATAAGTGACTTACTACTTTCCACCCCTCAACCATCTATACTTGTGGTGTATTTCACACCCCACCTACTTGGCTGGCTTCCAGGTCTAGTAAGCCTTATCCTATTGCTAACCATGTCCCTGAAATCCAAGGTTAAGTTTATGAAGGACCAGAGAAATAATCTTCTGGAACCCCCACCAATATAAGTCTACAGATAAATCCTATCCAAGAGGAAAATTCCATGAAAAGAGAACCAAGACAGGTTTTTCCTCTGCTATAACAGTATGTACAGTAAGTCCTCATTTAATGCTGTAGGTAGGTTCTGCAACTTTAAGCAAAATGACATATAATGAAATACAATTTACCACAGGCTAACTGATATAAACAAGTTAAGTTCCTATGGCATCTCATCAGCATTATGATGAAATATCATTAAATGAAACGATGTTATTCTAGGACCTGCTGTACTTTTTCCCCAGCCCAAACTTAAAGGGTAACCTAAGGAGTTGAATCTTAGGTTCTCTAGCTAATTATGTTGTGTATTTGTGTCTATGGGAAGTCAAATCAAATCCTGTCTGCTAAAACAGCTCCATTCAGTAAGAGCTTAATAGTAGCCAATGTGATAAGAGTATATAATTTCAAAAAGTGGCCAGCCCCAAAATAGGGTAAATACTATTTTTAAAATGTTTGAAAAAGGTTTAAATATGTAGCCTTTGAAATCTTGATACAAAAAGGCAGATGATTGGTTGGAGAGTCATCCCATAGACCAAATATTGCAGGTTCGATTCCCAGACAGGGCACATACCTAGATTGAGGGTTTGATCCCTGGGTAGGGTGCTTACGGGAGGCAACTGATTGATGTTTCTCCCTCACATTGATGTTTCTCTCTCTCTTCCTCCCTCCCTCATTCCCTTCCTCCCTTTCTTTCTTCCTAACTCTAAACATATCCTCAGGTAAGGATTAAAAAAGAAATAAGGCAGATGATGAGGCTTCTCAGAGCAAGATGGGTTATTTACTGAGCAGGAGGACTTATTGAGAAGCAATGTGATCATCAGAGCTGAAATGAAACAGATCTACAAGTTAATGCCACCCGGGGAATAGTGTATAAAAAAGGAGATGGCATCTCTGCAAGAGAAAGCCTACTTACACTTCTTCCAACTCTTGGCTTCCAGTTTTAAAGTTAAAATAGCAAAATCTCATTTAGAGAAGTATTATGTTTGAGGGACTTTTAGGGAGGTGGGCTGCCTTGGAGCTCCACTTTATTACAGCTTATAACACCAGTATTTAAAAAACCTCGCCCTATATTTACCCTTCTTTAAAACACACAGAGTCTTCCTCTCCCAAGGGATTTGGTAATCATTGTTTGCAATATCCAAAAGATGCAGCTACAATCAGTGAAATTGCTGGAGCTCTTTGGTTTGCTGATTCAGCAGATGTACTTAAGATCTATAAAAATATAATGATCTTCTGTAAATAAACAGGCCTGGCAGTTACAAAAGAAATAAAAATAAAGGTATAATCATTAATCATTTTCATATGCATTGCTTGGAGGGTTTGTAAATAAACTGATAAATTACTCCTGGGAAAATACTTTGCTGAGAAACTAAATACCTGTTGTATTTTTTTTTCTTCAAAAAATAGACTTTATTGTTTAGAGTAGTTTTAGGTTCACTGCAAAATCGGACAGAAGATATGAAATTCCCATATACCCACTACATTCCCCTGCTATCAATATCCTGCACCAGAGTGGTACATTTGTTACAATTGTTGAACCTACATTAACACTTTATTATTACCCAAACTCCATAGTTTACATTAGGGTTAACTCTTGGTATTATAGGTTATATGATTTTTGACAAATGTATAATAACATGTATCTGCCATTAAAATATCCTACACAGTAGTTCTACTGCCCTAAAAAAAAATCTGAGCTTCATCTATTTACCTCTTCTATCCCCCTAATCCCTGACAACCACTGATCTTTATACTGTCTCCATAGTTTGCCTTTTCCAAAATGCCACATAGCTGGAATCATACATAATGTAGCTTTTTCAGACTGGCATTTTTTTACTTAGTAATATACATTTAAATTTCCTCCAAGTCTTTTCATGACTTGATAGCTCATTTCTTTTTAGTACTGAATAATATTCCATTGTCTAGATGTACCACAGTTTATCCATTCACCTTCTGAAGATGGCATCTTGGTTGCTTCCAAGTTTTGGGCATTGTGAATACAACTGATAAGAACATTCATGGGCAAGTTTTTATGTGGACATAGGTATTTATTTATTTATTTATTTATTTATTTATTTATATTTTTAAACTTATGTTTATTGTTGAATGTATTACAGATGTCCCCCCTTTTTTCCCCCCATTGGCTCCCTCCTCCATGCTCCCTTCCCCCTCTTGCCTTCCCCACACTATTGTAGATTACTCTGTCCTGCAAAGCTATCATTTAGAATCAACGGGCATATAAAGAGTTTCCCAGACAAGAAAAAGATAAAGGAGTCCATCATCACCCAACTGGTATTATATGAAATGTTGAAGGGTCTTCTTGAAGAAGAAGAAGGAAGAGGAGGAGGAGGAGGAGGAGGAGGAGGAGGAGGAGGAGGAGGAGGAGGAGGAGGAGGAGGAGGAGGAGGAGGAGGAGGAGAAGAAGAAGAAGAAGAAGAAGAAGAAGAAGAAGAAGAAGAAGAAGAAGAAGAAGAAAAATATGAACAATAAAATAGCAATAAATACATGTCTATCAACAATTGAATCTACAAACAAAAATGAACAAGCAGAACAGAAACAGACTCATAGATACAGAGAACTTTTTGTTAGTTGCCAGATGGGAGGGGAAATGGGGGAATGGCTCAAAAAGGTGAAGGAATTAAGAAATACAAATTGGTTGTTAGACTGACAAACCTCAAAGGGAAGGGGGGAGGGAGGGCAGGAAGAGATAAACCAAAGAATTTATATGCATATATGCATTACCTGTTGTATTTTAAAGAAATGTTTGCATTACCAGTGTCCTGGGGATCCTCTCTAATAATAACAGGACACCACATAAGGTGGCCCTCGAGTGATTCACTGCTGAGACAACTGACAGTTCATTATATTTATGAGGAAAATAAATATACATTTGTTAAAAGTACAAATTGCCTTGGCATTTAAGCTAGGTCCACCAAATCAAAGGAGTTTGTCTACTTGAGCAGCTTTAACCAGCTCAATAAAACCTTATCAAAATCTTAATTTAAAAAAATGTTGGTAACTGTTTATGGAATATTTTTCTGTTTGGAATATATGGCCACCAAAGGATGATCAATTTAAATATGTGAGTCCCCATTTCACCAAATGCTAATGATAAAATCTTCAGCATTTTCTCCTTGTGAAATCATTTCTAATCATCTTTCTTATTAAAGACACAAATGGAGAAGTATTAAATTACCATCCCTGATAAATGTGAATGCCTGAACAGAGGACTTAATTCCACTTCCACACTGAGTAGAGAACTACCATCTTGTGCAGCATTTTATGAAAGAAAGAGAGATTGATTTTGTTTTCTATCCACACTCAAGCCACACAGGCAGAGATACATGAGACCATCATTTAGCTACCAGCAACTTTGATTTCAAAAGCTGAGCTAATTGCACTTAAAGGTGTATAGCACTCAGGCTATGCCAACTGTGCTATCAAAGCTGTCACTAGCTGAAATTATTATACTTCACAATGGCCTTCATCTTTTGGTTGTAAATTAGAGAAGGAAAACATTTTAGTGTGCACATGAAACACTCACCAAGTTAAAATATATACCCACTAGAGTTTTTGGCAATAACATCAAGAAAATGTCACCTAGCCAAATAGGCTAAGCTGTAGAAAACAATGTTAACTAGGACAATAATATGCTATATTAATTATCCAAGACAAATGTAAATAAGCACAATAAAGAATAACATCTGCTATAAGGTTTTTGAACAATTTGTATTAGTTCCATCTCCATTTTTCAGATAAACAATACTAAAATCATGAAATATAAATTTAAACAGCACAATGTGTGATGATTCCAGCTTTAAGAGAAGTTACCCCTTCTATTAATATATCTCTGGATCTATTTTGTTCATCAGTTTATTTTGTACATTAGATTCCACATATAAGTGAAATCATGTGATAACTTTTGTCTTTCTCTGACTTACTTATTAGACTGACAAATCTTAGAGGGACGGAGGTGGTGGGAAGAGATTAACCAAAGAACTTACATGCATATGTGCATAACCCATGGACATAGAAAATAGTGTGGTGAAGGCCTGGAGGAACAGAAGCATTATGGAGGAAGACAGTGGGAAAAGGGGGGGGGGGGTGAACATCTGTAATGATTTCAATAATAAAGATAAATTTTAAAAAGAGAGAGAGAAGTTACCCCAGCATTGATGATTCTATTAGCCTAGGACCCTGTAAGGTATCTAGCAGACACGGTTTTTATACTAACCTAGCAACTGCAGCCACCTTGTCTTGCACTTAAGGTGATAAAGCACCGAAGCTACAAATGGCCAAGGAGGGCCAGAAGTGGAATTTGGGGATTCTTTCATACCCTTGAGGAAAATGTGTTTCATTTTTTTAAAACTTACCTTAATTGTTGAATGTGTTACAGATGTCCCTCTTTCTCCCCCCCTCCTGCTTTCCCCACACTATTGTCTATGTCCATTGGTTATGCATATAAGTTCTTTGGTTTCTCTCTTCCCGCCCCATCTCCCCTTCCCTTTGAGGTTCAACAGTCTAACAACCAATTTGTACTTCTTAACCCCTTCATCTTTTTCACCCAACTCCCCTCCCATCTGGCAACCAACAAAAAGTTCTCTGTATCGATGAGTCTGTTTCTGTTCCACTTGCTCATTTTGTTTGTAGATTCAATTGTTGATAGATATATTTATTGCCATTTCATTGTTCATATTTTTTTATCTTCTTCTTCAAGAAGACCGGTCAACATTTCATATAATACTGGTTTGGTGGTGATGAACTCCTTTAGCTTTTTTTTTTTTTGTCTGGGAAACTCTTTATATGGCCATCGATTCTAAAGGATAGCTTTGCAGGATAGAGTAATCTTGGTTATAGGTCCTTGCTTTTCATTTCTCTAAATATTTCTTGCCACTCCCTTCTGGCCTGGAAAGTATCTTTTGAGAAATCAGCTGACAGCCTTATGGGAGCTCCATTGTAGGTAACTAACTGCTTTTCTCTTGCTGCTTTTAAGATTCTCTCTTTGTCTTTAACCTTTGGCATTTTGTTGATGATGTGTCTTGGTGTGGACCTCTTTGGGTTCATCTTGTTTGGAACTCTCTGTGCTTCCTGGACTTGTATGTCTGTTTCCTTCACCAAGTTAGGGAAGTTTTCTATCATTATTGTTTCAAATAGGTTTTCAATTTCTTGCCCTCTCTCTTCTCCTTCTGGCACTCCCATGATGCAAATGTCAGTACGCTTGAAGTTGTCCCACAGGCTCCTTATACTATCCTCATTTCTTTAAATTCTTTTTTATTTTTGCTGTTCTGATTGGGTGACTTTGCTTCCTTATATTCCAAATCAATGGTTTGCTTCTTGGCTTCACCTACTCTGCTATTGATTCCTTGTAAATTATTCTTTAGTTCAGTTAGTGCCTCCTTCATTTCTGACTGGTCCTTTATTATGCTCTTGAGGCCCTGACTAAGTTCACTGAGCATCCTTATAAGCAGTGTTTTAAACTCTGCATCTGTTAGATTGCTTATCTCCATTTTGTTTAGTTCTTTTCCTGGGGTTTTGTTCTGTTCTTTCATTTGGGACATATTTCTTTGTCTCCTCATTTTGGCTGCCTCCCTGTGTTTGTTTCTATGTATTAGGTAGAGTTTCTGTGTCTCCTAGGCTTCCTAGGATGGCCTGTTATAGTAGGTGTCCTATAGGGTCCAGTAGCACAGCCTCCCTGATCACCCAGTTGGGCCCTCGAGGTGCACCCCTTGTGTGGACTGTACACCCTTCTGTTGTAATTGAGTCTTAATTGCTGTTGGCCCATCAGTGAGAGGGTTTACCCAGGCTGGTCAGCTGCAAGGACTGGCTGTGCCCAGTAACCACCGACCTCTGACTACCTTGGATGATCCGCTATGTAGGGGCCCAACACACAGAGCAAGACTTACTTTAGCAGTGCTCTGGTACCTACCCGAGTCCATTCCTTGAATGTGTCACTTGTGGAGGTGGTTGGGTGGTGGTGCTTTGACATGGTCTGAAGCTGTCCATGGGGTGTGCTGGCTCAGGAGCAAGGTCAGCCACTGCCTGTTTTCTACCCGGGGCCACCAGGCATAAGCTACAAAGTGATCTGCAGATGGCTGCTTCTTGTGCTGGGTTGGAGGTACCCAGGCGAAGCCAAGTTGTGAACCAAGGCTGGCTGCTTCTAGTACTGGGCCTGGGACCACTTAGCAAGAGGTATAGGGCTCACTGTGGCCCGATGCTGCTTGTTTGAGAGAATTTAGGAAAATCTGAAGCAGGAGCCAAAAACAGCCAATCCTATGGTAAAGCTACTGGAAGCAGCTTGGGTGGGCCTGAAAGTTGGGTGGGGCAGGGCCTCAGGGAATCACCAGGGCGGGGCACAGTGTGAGCCAGGTTGCTGGAGTCCCAGATATAGAGGCTATCTGCCTGCCCTGTGGGGGAAGGGCTCACCAAAGGAACAACGGCCTCCACCAGCACATCTCTCCAGTCCTCATTCTGATGCCAAACAACTCAGTTCTTCCCCGTATGTCTCTGGTGCCTTTCAAGCTGCGTCCCCTCCACATTGGACCTCAGGGGGAGCGGGTCCAAGTAAGTCCATGCACGGGCCCTTTAAGAGGAGCTGCCTGGGGCTCCAGAAGCCTCAGCCTCCCTCAGCCTCAGTTCCTGCTGGTTTTATAGCCAGAAGTTATGGGGACTTCTCTTCCTGGTACTGGAACCCTGAGCTGTGTGCCTGGTGTGGGATGGGGACCCCTCACTCCTCAGGGAGGACCTTCCCAGCCGAGGTGTCCTCCTGAATTTTATCCACCACGTGTGTGGGACCAGCCCATCCGCCAGTCGACGCCTCCACCTCTCCTACCAGTCTCAATGTGGCTGCTTCTTTAATTGTGTAGTTGTAGGACTTCCACTCAGCTTGATTTCAGGCAGTTCTGAAGGATGGTTGTTCTGTAGTTTAGTTGTAATTTTGATGTGGTTGTGGGAAGAGGCGAGCACTGTGTTTACCTACGCTGCCATCTTGACAACTTTACTTTTATTTTTAGAAAGTCTCCATAAAATGAGGAAAATTAGGAGAATTCTCAGTGGTGGGGCGGGGGGGGGGGGAGACTAATGTGAATATTGTATGTTTTTATTCATTGCAAATGTATTTTCGTTGTTAAATATATTAATTGTCTTTGAATGAAGGGATAAAAAAAAAAAACAAAAACAAAAAACAGATGCTTCCTTTTTAGCAGGGCAGCAAATAGGTTTTAAAGCCTATATTCTGCCTAGAGATATCTTGAGTCCCCTTCACAGAAAAAAACCAAGAGCTTCACTGTCTCTTTCCCATAACAATTGAGGATTTTCCACTTAAAAACAACATCACCACAAACTAAACAGATCATCTGCACCTGGCTGCATCACAGGTAAACTTCTACAGTCAGTGCATCTATGGCTGAATAACTATTGATTGCCTAAGTACAAGTATGTTAACCCTTTCATACTATTAAATTAATCTTGTTGGTCTTCCTGATTGCTTTATCTTACAAGAGACATTAACTTGGACACTGAATATTACCTTTTACTGCCATGTTGTTAGAGTATTGCATATCATGCTGTTACAAATGATTGGCCCTTCCTTTATATCATGTATAAAATTTAACTCAAAATAAATCAGATCTATATATAAGAGCTAAAACTATAAAATTCTTAGAAAGAATACATAAGAGTAAATATTCATGATGTTGGATTTGGCAACATTTATTTAGATATGACACCAATAGCATAAACAATGAAAGAGAAAATAGACAAATTTGATTTTTCCCAGATTAAAAAGTTTTGGGATCAAGGATGGCAGTGGAGTAGTAATTCCAAACTGGAATTACAACTAAAATATAGAGCAATCAACCTGAATAACCAATTGAAGAGTAGCTGAAGAGAAGTTTTGTAATCAAGGATTTACAGAAGAAACTACAATAAGACTGGTAGGAAGGGTGGAGAAGTGAAAAGGGTTGGCCCTGCTGTCATGGGCAGCAGCTGAGATTCAAGGTCTATATCTCAGTTGCAAAGGTTCCCTCTGAGAAGTGTGGGCCCTCAACTCCAAGCCAGGTTCCACAGTCAGAGCTCCAAAGCTGGGAAAAGGTATCCACATAACATCTGGGTGCAAAAGTCAGCATGAATCTGTCCACCA
Source organism: Tadarida brasiliensis (assembly GCA_030848825.1). NCBI lineage: Eukaryota > Metazoa > Chordata > Mammalia > Chiroptera > Molossidae > Tadarida > Tadarida brasiliensis. Next base: position 43,474,335 of record CM061280.1, read on the forward strand.
CAAAGACATTGGAGTCTGCTAAAGACATAGGTGTACCATTAAAGGGCCAGGGCACAAAATCTGGTTTGCAGCCACTCACCCTGGGCTCTGGCAGAGGGAGGGTGGAATGGACTAGAATTGTGTGAGGAGAGACTGGGGTTTGTGGGTCTGGGGAGAGAACTGAAGGGACAGCCACCAGGATCCCAGTGGTGAATCACTCTCCTACACCAAAGTCACCATCTTTCTTTGGTGGAACCCTCCCCTCCTATGGCATCAGTCTGGGGCAATGCAATAGCTCCATCCTCTTGGCTCCCAGTTGCTCCACCCTCCACAGCTTTCACCCTACTGAGGAGTCAGCTGACTGGGCAGAAGTGTAGAGATATGGGCAGACTCAGGGTATATCTGTGATTGAGTTGTGTTGCTTTGAGGCAGGAGCCATTACCCCCACTTTCTAATGAACCTGGGGTCTGGGAAGAGTCTGGGACAGACTGAGTTGTGGAGCTCAGTGGTGGAGGCCACTCTCCCCACCTTTCCCCAAGCCTGACAGGCACTTCCCCCTCATAGAAGATCCACTAGCCCCATCCTCCTGACTCCCAGTGGCCTCAGCTTACTGAAATCCAGTTTCTGGCAGAATCTGAGACAAACTGAGTTGGGTGGCTCTAGCATGGGGGACATTTTCCTTTCACATGGCCAACTGGTGCAGAAACCTCTCTTAATTGCCAAATCTTGGTCTCTTGGGCCTAATAAACTCTGTTGGCCTCATCCTGATGAATCCTTGAGACCCCACCCCACCACAAAGCTGTGCAAGGATCCAGCAGGTGACATCTAGGCTTGGAATGCCCTGGGACACTTGTTGAGTGGATTCAGACCCAGCACTGGCACCAATTTTGAACTTGTATCAATCTGGTGAACACCACATGCCCTTACATGGTGACTCTCAGGGAGTACCACCAGAGGTTATTTTACTGACTAGGTCTAACAGGCAGAGGCATAATTTGGGGTGCCTTAGGACTTTTGCTGACCTGCCTCTTGGCCTGGCCATCCTTGGTGGAAAGCTTGGTCCTTCCCAGGTACACCCAGGCCCAGCAGAGGCAGCCAAAAACTGTGGATCACTTTGTAGCTCCAAACAGGTTGCTCAGGGCAATTCACAGACAGCATCTGCCATTGGCCTGCAGCAGATTCCCTCTCAAGAGGTCCCAGAACCAATACACCAAGTAGCCAGTTTCAGACATCAGAGCAGGATCCAATTAGCTTTACAAGTGGCATAAGCAAAGGAAAATCTCAGCAGGCACCAGACATTTCTGAGGCGAATTCTGCTTTTTGTGGTCAGTACCTGTACAAGAGCTCATATACTGTGGTTAGGGTTGACCTTTAAAGTCAGCCCCTGAAAGTTAACCCCATGCACAAATGGGCCAATAGCAATCAAGACTCAATTACAACAGGAATATCTACATAACTCACACAAGGGACATTCATGGAATACCCAGCTCAGGTGTTCAAGGATGCTGCTACTGGGATCCACAGGACACCTACTACATAAGGCCACCCTCTCAAGACTGGGAGTCATAGCAGATCTATCTAATACATAAAAACAAACAACAAAGAGGCAACCAAAAAGGGGAGACAAAGAAACATGCACCAAATGAGTGAACAGAAGAAATATCCAGGAAAAAAAAAAGACCTAAATGAAATGAAAGCGAGAAATTAATGAGATATAGAGTTCAAAAATATGGTTATAAAAATGCTGAAGGAACTTAGTAAGAACTACAACAGCATGAAAAAAGACAGACAAACCATAAAAAAAAGGTGACAGAAATGAAAAATACAATATCTGAAATGAAGAATACACTAGAAGGAATAAACAGTAGGTTGGATGAATTATAGGACTGAATTAACAATTTGGAAAACAAGGAAAACACCCAACCAGAGAAGCAAAAAGAAAAAAGAATTTAAAAAATGAAGAAAATTTAAGGTGCCTTTGGGACAACATGAAGCATAACAACATTCACATCATATGGGGTACCAGAAGGACAAGAGAGAAAGCAAGGGATTGAGAATCTATTTGAAGACTTAATGACAGAAAACTTCCCTAAACTGGTGAAAGAATAAGACACAGAAGTCCAAGAAGCACAGAGTCCCAAACAAGATGACCACCAAGACATATCATAATTTAAATGCCAAAGGTTAAAGACAAAGAGAAGATCTCAAAAGCCACAAGACACAGTTATTTACCTACAAGAGAGCTTCCATAAAACTCTCATCTAATTTCTCAACAGAAATATTTTAGGCCAGAGGTATTGGAATGAAGTATTCAAAGTGATAAAAATCAAGGACTTACCACCAAGACTACTTTAACCAGCAAGGCTATCATGTAAAATTTAAGGAGAGGGAGAGAAAATGGCGGTGGAGTGAATGGAAGCTACACAGATGATCTCCCAGTATCAAAAGGGAATTATAACTAAAATAAAGACAAATCATCGGGAAAAAGCAACAGAAAAGCAGCGGGAGAGGACCATACAACCAGGGACACTGAATGAGCCTGGTAGGATTTGCGGAGGCACGTGAGGGTGGCAGGTTGGGAGCCCACAGACAGCAGCGGCCTGAACTGTGAGCAGTGCACAGTTCCAAGCTGCTCCACAGCGCAGAGGGCTGGGACAGAGCCCTCTGTCCCAGCCCTCGGGGTTAAGATCCCAAGCTGCTCCACAGCGCAGAGGGCTGGGACAGAGCGCTAAAAAGCTACAGCCACTCACCTGGGGCTTTGGCAGAGGGAGGGCAGACTGAACTGGAACTCCGTGGAGACAACTAGGATTTGGAAGACGCTCAGAGTTTGTGCTGAGCCATGGCCACAAAGGACGGTAGCCAGCTTGCTCCTTTCCAGTTACACAGAATGGCAGCCAAACTTGATCCTTCCCAGAGCTGTGGCAGCCCCTCCCTCAGAGATTCCCAGGTGAGGCAAAGAAAAGCAAATTGAGGCTCATTAACAGCCACCATCGGTCCCACCCTCGGGAAATCCTCTTATACTATAAACATCTGAGGGAGTTTCTCATTCAACTGAGATCCTAAGGCTTTTCAAGTAACTGAAGCTAATAGCCTCCAGGCAAAAAGCTAGAGCATAACTAAACCTTTCTTGAGCTTGAAAATCTACCCAGGAAAGTGAGAATTGACAGCGGTGTTTAAGGAGGGCTCTCCATGCTCATCCAAACCCAGTAGAGGGAGCCACAAATAGCTGAACACCAACACCCACAGGGAAAAATTGGCAGGCTCCAAAACGCACTGAGATAGCAAAAATGGTGAAACAAAAAAACAGATCCCAAATGAAAGAACAAGAGAACTGTATTGAAGATGAGATAAATGAAATGCAGTTAAGCAAATTATCAGAGGTAGAATTCAGAGACATGATGTTGAGGAAACTAAACAGCATGAGTAAGGACATCAACACCATGAGTAAAGATCTACAAACACTGAAATCCAACTAAGTGGAAATGAAGAATGACATAGCAGAAATAAAGAACACATTGGAAGAACAGAGCAGCAGAGTAGAGGAAGTGAAGGACCGGATCAGTGAATTAGAAGACAGAGTAGAAAAAATCAATCAATCAGAAAACCAAAAGGAAAAAACAATGAAAAAACAGGAAGATAGCTTAAGAGAACTGTGGAACAATCTGAAACGTAATAACATTTGCATCATAGGAGTCCCCGAAGAAGAAAATGAGCAAGAGTTAGAGAATATATTTGAAGAAATGGTGACAGAAAACTTTCCTAACTTGGTGAAGGAAGAAGGCATTCAAGTCCAAGAAGCACAGAGAGCCCCAAGTAAGAAGAACCAAAACAAGTCCATACCAAGACACATAATAATTAAAAGGCCAAAAATTAAAGAAAAAGAATCCTAAAGGGAGCAAGAGATAAACAACAGGTTACCTACAAAGGAACCCCCATAAGGCTATCAGCTGACTTCTCAACAGAAACACTACAGGCCAGAGGGAATGGCATGAAGTAATCAAGGTCATGAAAAACAAGGATCTGAATCCAAGACTACTCTATCAAGCAAGGCTATCATTCAAAATAGAAGGTCAAATATAGACCTTCCCAGACAAAAAAAGGCTAAGAGAATATATTAGCACCAAACCAGCACTGCAAGAAATGTTAAAAGGACTGCTGTAATTAGTAGAAGAACTGGGAAGAAAAATATAACCACACTAAACAAAAATGGCAATAAATAAGTACATATCAATAATCACCTTAAATGTAAATGGATTGAATGCTCCGATAAAAAGATACAGAATAGCTGACTGGATAAGAAAGCATGATTCACATACATGTTGTTTACAAGAGACCCACCTCACAACAAAAGACTCACATAGGTTGAAAGTTAAGGGATGGAAAAAAATCTTCCAAGCAAACAGAAAGGAAAAAAAAGCTTGGGTAGCAATACTCAAATCTGATAAATTAGATTTCAAATTAAAGACCATAACTAGAGACAAAGAAGGTCACTACATAATATTGAAAGGATCTATCCAACAGGAAGATATAACCTTGGTAAACATATATGCACCCAATATAGGAGCACCAAAATATATTAAAAATCTTCTGGAGGACTTCAAAGGAGAAATCGACAGCAATACAATCATAGAAGGAGACTTCAACACCCCACTGACATCACTGGATAAATCATCTAGACAAAAAATTAACAAGGAAACAGAAATTCTAAATGAAGTCCTAGATCAAATGGATTTAATAGATATATACAGAGAATTACACCCCAAAACATCAGAATTCACATTCTTCTCAAGTGCACATGGGACATTGTCAAAGATAGACCACAAGTTAGGGCACAAATTAAGTCTCTACAAGTTCAAGAAGACTGAAGTCATATTAAGCATCTTCTCAGATCACAATGCCATGAAACTAGAAATCAATTGCAACAAGAACATTCAAAGACACTTAAACATATGGAGGCTAAATAGCATGTTATTGAACAATGAACGAGTTACAATGGAGATTAAGGAAGAAATTAAAAACTTCCTGGAAACCAATGAAAATGAACACACAACAACACAAAATCTATGGGATGCAGCAAAAGTAGTTTTGAGAGGGAAGTTCATAGCACTACAAGCCTACCTCAAGAAACAATAAAAATGTTTAATTGAATACCTAACCTTACAACTTAAAGAACTAGAAAGCAAACAAAAAGAAAACCCTAGAGCAAGTAGAAGGAAGGAAATAGTACAGATCAGAGCAGAAATAAACGATATGGAGACCAAAAAAACAATTCAAAGGATCAATGAAACAAAGAGCTGGTTTTTTGAAAAGATAAACAAGATTGATGGACCCTTAGTTAGACTCACCAAGAAAAAAAGAGAGAGAACCCAAATACACAAAATCAGAAATGAAAGAGGAGAAGTAACAACAAACACCATAGAAATACAAAGGATCATTAGCAAATACTATGAACATTTATATGGCAACAAATTCGACAATCTAAGCGAAATGGACACATTTCTAGAAACACATAGTCTCCCAAAACTGAACCGGAAAGAGATAAAAAACTAGAACAGGCCAATAACAACGAAGGAAATTGAACATGTAATCAAGACCCTCCCAGCAAACAAAAGCTCAGGCCCTGACAGCTTCATGGGGGAGTTTTATGGAACATTCAAAGAAGAACTAACACTCACTCTCCTCAAACTATTCCAAAAAATTCAAGAAGAAGGAAGACTTCCAAACTCATTTTATGAGTCCAGCATAATTCTAATTCCAAAACCAGAAAAAGACACTACAAAGAAAGAAAACTACAGGCCAATATCCCTGATGAACATAGATGCCAACATCCTGAACAAAATACTAGCAAATCGGATCCAGCAATACATCAAAAAAATTATTCACCATGACCAAGTGGGATTTATCCCAGGGATGCAAGGCTGGTACAATATTCGCAAATCAATAAATGTGATACATCACATAAACAAAATGAAAGATAAAAACTATATGATCATATCAATAGAAGCTGAAAAAGCATTTGACAAAATCCAGCTCCCATTTCTGATAAAAACGCTCAGAAATTTGGGAATAGAGGGATCATATCTCAACATAATAAAGGTCATATATGAAAGACCTACAGCCAACATCATACTCAATGGACAAAAAATAAAAGCATTTCCCTTAAGAACAGGAACAAGACAAGGATACCCACTTTCACCACTCTTATTTAACATAGTACTGGAAGTCTTAGCCACAGCAATCAGATATGAAGAAAAAATAAAAGGGATCCAAATTGGAAAGGAGGAAGTGAAACTGTCATTATTCGCAGATGACATGATATTATACATAGAAAACCCTAAAGGCTCCATCAAAAATCTACTAGACTTAATAAATGAATTTGACAATGTAGCAGGATACAAAATTAACGTCAAGAAATCGACGGCATTCTTATACACCAATGATGAACTCACAGAAAGAGAAACTAAAAAAACAATCCCATTTACCATCGTGGCAAAAAAATTAAGATACCTAGGAATAAACTTAACCAAAGAAGTAAAGGACCTATTTGCAGAAAACTACAGGATATTGAAGAAAGAAATAGAGGAAGATATAAAAAAGTGGAAGCACATGCCCTGTTCATGGATTGGAAGAATTAACATCATTAAAATGTCCATACTACCCAAAGAAATCTATAGATTCAATGCAATCCCCATCAAAATACCAATGACATATGTCACAGAACTAGAACAAATGTTTCAGAAGTTCATATGGAACCAAAAAAGATCCCAAATAGCTACAGCAGTATTAAAAAAGAAGGACAAAGTAGGCTGGATCACAATACTGGACATGAGGTTATACTACAAAGCTACTGTAATCAAAACAGCCTGGTACTGGCACAAGAACAGGCACATAGGTCAATGGAATAGAACCGAGAACCCAGAAATTGACCCAAAGCATTATGCTCAATTAATATTCGACAAAGGTTTCAAGAGCATACAATGGAGTAAAGACAGCCTCTATAATAAATGGTATTGGGAAAATTGGACAGCTACATGCAAAAAAAATGAAACTAAAGCATCAGCTTACACCATATACAAGAATAAACTCAAAATGGATAAAAGACTTAAATGTGACTCATGAATCCATAAAAATCCTAGAAGAAAATGTAGGCAACAAAATTTCAGACGTCATATGCAACAGAATTTTCACTGATATATCACCTAAGGCAACAGAAACAAAGAAAAAAATGAACACATGGGACTACATCAAACTCAAAAGCTTCTGCACAGCAAAAGAAACAACCATCAAAGTGGAAAGGCAACCCACTGTATGGGAGAGCATAATTGCCTATGATATATCAGATAAGGGATTAATTTCCCAAATATATAGAGTGCTCATACAACTCAACAAAAGGAAGACAAAGAACCCAATTAAAAAATGGGCAGAGGAACTAAATAGACACCTCTCCAAACAGGACATACAAATGGTCAAGAGACATATGAAGAAGTGCTCAACATCAGTAATCATCAGAGAGATGCAAATTAAAACAACAATGAGGTATCACCTCACACCTGTCAGATGGCCACCATCAACAAATCATCAAACAACAAGTGTTGGCGAGGGTGTGGAGAAAAGGGGACTCTAGTACACTGCTGGTGGGAATGCAGACTGGTGCAGCCACTGTGGAAAACACTATGGTGTTACCTCAAAAAATTAAAAATTGAATTACCATTTGACCCAGTGATCCCACTTCTAGGAATATACCCTAAGAAGCCTGAAACACCAATCAGAAAGAATATATGTACCCCCATGTTCATATTAGCGCTATTTACAATAGCTAAGATCTGGAAACAGCCCAAGTGTCCATCAGTAGATGAATGGATAAAAAAGCAGTGGTACATATACACAATGGAGTACTATGCAGCTGTAAGAAAGAAAGATCTCTTATCCTTGGAGATGACATGGGAGGACCTGGAAACTATTATCCTAAGCGAAACAAGCCAAGCAGAGAAAGACAAATATCATATGGTCTCACTTATTTCTGGAATATAATGAACATAACAGTCTGAGGAACAGGGTAGTCCCAGAGACGTGGAAGTAGGGTAGAGACTCACAATTGCCAGAAGAGGGGGTGGGGGAGGGGAGCAATGAACCACAGAACTTGTACGCATTTACTCATAACCAATGGACATGGACAACAAAACTGGGGACGGGGCATGGAGGGAGGGGAAGGAGGGTGTCAATGGGGGAGAAAAGGGGAAACATCTGTAACAAAAATAAATTAATTAAAAAAAATTTTTTAAATAAATAAATAAAATTTAAGGAGAAATAAAGAGCTTCCCAGACAAGAAAAAACTAAAAGAGTTCATTACCACCAAATCAGTATTATGAGAAATGTTAGCCTTCTTTAAGAAGATGAAAAAGAGAGGGGGGAGCACAGTTAAAAGAATAACATGGCAATAAATATGTACTTTTCAATAACAACTTAAAATGTAAATGGCTTAAATGCTCCAATCAAAAGACATAGGGTAGCTGAATAGATAAGAAAACAAGACCCATATATATATACTGTCTACAAGAGACTCACCTCATACAAAAGGTACACACACTAAAAGTAAAGGGATCAAAAAAAATATTTCATGCAAATTAAAATTTTTAGAAAGCTGGTGTAGCAATATTTATATCTAACAAAATATACTTTAAAACAAAGGCCATAGTAAGACACAAAGAAGTACACTATATAATGATAAAAGGAGAAATCCAACAAAAGGACATAACCCTTGTAAACATTTGTGCACCCAACATAAGAGCACCTAGATATATAAAATAAAATCTTGATGGACATAAAGTGTGAGACTGACAGTAATACAGTCATAGTAGGGAATTTTAACACCCTATGGACATCAATGGATAGATCTTCCTGACATAAAATCAATAATTAAGCAGAAGCCTTAAATGACACATTAGATCAGATGGGTTTGAAATCTTCAAGGCATTTCACCCAAAGCAGCAGAATATACATTCATTTCAAGTGCACATGGAACATTTTCTAGGATAGACCACATGTTAGGACATAAAACAAGTCTCAATAAATTTAAGATTGAAATCATATCAAGCATCTTCTCTGATCATAATGGTGTGGAACTAGAAATCAATCACACACAAAAAAACTGAAAATCACACAAAAACATGGAGGCAAAATAACATGTTAATAAACAATAAACATGTAAACAGTGAGATCAAGGAAGAAATCAAAAAATACCTTGAAACAAATGAAAATGAAAACACAACAACCCAAAATCTATGGGACATAGCAAAAGCAGTTCTCAGAGAGAAAATCAAAGCATTACATCCCTACCTCAAGAAACAAAAAATATCAAATAAGTAGTAAAACTTTATACTTCAAGAAACTATAAATAGAACAACAAACAAAGCCCAAAATGAGTAGAAGAAAGGACGTGATAAAGATCAGAACAGAAATAAACAAATTAGGGTCTAAAAAAAAAACCACAATGCAAAATATCAATGACTCCAAGACCTGGTTCTTTGAAAAGATAAACAAGATTGACAAATCTTTAACTAGACTCATGAAGAAAAATAAAAGAGGACTCCAATAAATAAAATCAGAAATGAAAAAGGAGAAGTAACAATTGACATCAAAGAATTACAAAGGATTGTAGGAAAATATTATGAACAACTCTATGCCAACAAATTGGACAATCTGGATACATTTTTAGAAGCATACAATCCTCCAACACTAAATCAGGAAGAGTCAGAAAATCTAAATAGAGAGATTACAACTAATGAAATTAAAGCAGTAATGAAACACTTCCAACAAACAAAAGTTCTGGACTGGATGGCTTCACAGGGAAATTTTACCAAACATTAAAAGAACTAACACCTATCCTTCTCATACTACTCCAAAATATTCGAGCAGCCCAGCTGGTGTGGCTCAGTGGTTGAACATCAACCCATGGACCAAGAGGTCACCAGTTCAATTCCCAGTCAGGACACATGCCTGGGTTGTGCAGGAGGCAGCCAATCAATGTGTCTCTCTCTCTCTCCCTTTCCCTTCTTCTCTCTCTAAAAATCAATAAAAACATATTTAATAAAAAAATTCAATGTCCTGGCCGCTTTGGCTCAGCGGTTAGAGCGTCAACCCGTGGACCAAAGAGTCATGGGTTCGATTCAGTCAAGGACCCGTACCTAAGTTGCAGTTCATCCCCGGTCCTGGTCGGGGTCATGAGGGAGGCAACCAGTCGATGTGTCCCTCTCACATCGATGTTTTCTCTCTCTCTCCCTCTCTTTCTCCCTCCCTCTCATTCTATCTGAAGATAAAATAGAAAAATATCCTCAAGTGAGGATTAAAAACAAAATCAAGCATATTTTGTTCTATAATATTCTGCATAAGTGAGATCATGTGGCACTTAAACCAAAGAACTTATATGCATATATGCATAATCAATGGACATAGACAACAATGCTGTGGGGGGATCGGGATTGGGAGAAGGGTATCCAGGGGGGGAAAGGAGAAACATCTGTAACAAACATTAATTAATAAAAAAAAAAAAAATTCAAGCCCTGGCCGGTTTGGCTCAGCGGTTAGAGCGTCGGCCTGCGGTCCAGAGAGACCCGGGTTCGGTTCCCGCTAAGGGCATGTACTTCGGCTGCAGTTTGTCCCCGGCCCTGGTTGGTCGTGCGGGTGGCAGCCACTCGATGTGTCACTTTCACATCGATGTTTCTCTCTCTCTCTCTTCCTCTCTCTCCCTCCCACTCTATCTGAACAAAAAATGAAAAAATGTCCTCGGGTGAGGATAAAAAAATAAATAAAAATTCAAGCAGAGGGAAGACTCCTAAACTTATTTTACGAGGCCAGCGTTATTCTAATTCCAAAACCAGATAAAGACACTACAAAGAAAGAGAATTACAGACCAATATTCCTGATGAACATAGATGCTAAAATCCTCAACAAAACATTAGCAGACTGGATGCAGCAATAGGTTAAAAAGATCATATCCATGATCAAGTGGATTTATTCCAGAGATACAAGGTTGGTACAATCTCCACTAATCAATAAATGTGATAGACCACATAAACAAAATGATAAAATTCACATCATCATATCAATAGATTCAGAAAAAGCATTTGATAAAATCCAGCACCCATTTATGATAAAAACTCTCAGTAAAGTGTGAATAGAGGGAACATACTTCAACATAATAAAAGCCATATATGACAAGCCCACAGCCAATACTTAATGGGAAAAAACTAAAAACATTTCCCTTAAGATCAGGAACAAGACAAGGATATCCACTTTTACCAGTCTTATTCAACATATTACTAGAAGTTCTAGCCACAGCAATGAGACAAGAAGAAGAAATAAAAGGCATGCAATTGTAAAAGAAGTAAAATGGTTATTATTTGCAGATAACATGATAATATATAGAGAGAACCCTAAAGGTTTCACAAAAACAAAAACACTATTAGAACTGATAAATTAATTTAGTAAAGTAGCAGGATAAAAATAAATATCCAGAAATAAGTTGCATTTTATACACCAATAATGAACTATCAGAAAGGGAAATTAAGAAAACAATCTCATATACAATTGCAATAAAAAAATAAAATACCTAGGAATAAATTTAACCAAGGATGTAAAAGACCTATACTCAGAAAATCATAAGACACTGAAGAAAGAAATTTAAGAAGATACAAATAAGAGGAGGCATATACCATACTCATGGATAGAAAGAATTAACATCATTACAATATCCATACAACCCAATGCAATCTTTAGATTTAATGCAATTCCTATGAAGATACCAGTCACGTATTTCACAGATCTAGAACAAATAGTCTAAAAATTTATATAAAACCAGACACACAAAAAAAAAACAATAGGAACAGCAATCTTGATAAAGAAGAAAAAAATTGGAAAAATCAGGCTACTTGATATTGAACTATACTACAAGGAAATAGTAATCAAAACAGCTTGGTACTGACATGAAAACAGACATACAAATCAATGGAACAGAATAGAGAGCCCAGAGATAAACCCATGCCTTTATGGTCAATTAATACTTGACAAAGGAGGCAGGACATCAATGGGGTAAAGACAATCTATTCAATAAATGGGATTGGAAAAATTGGACAGATATATGCAAAAAATGAAACTAGACCACCTTCCTACACTGTACACAAGAATAAATTCAAAATGGATTAAAGACTTTAGTGTTCAACTAAAAACCATAAATATCCCAAAAGAAAACATAGGCAGTAAAATCTTGGACATTTCTTGTAGCAATATGTTTTCTGATCTCCTTGGGCAAGAAAAACAAAGAAAAAATAAACAAATAGGACTACATCAAACTACAAAGGTTTTGCACAGCAAAGGAAATGAAAAAACAGCTGCCACCATCTTGATTCCGTGTTCCCTGTACAAAATGCCCTGTGAAGTCACAGAAACTGTCTCTGCCACAGAGCAGGAATTGCCACCGCCCTGGGCTGAGACAGGATCTGGAACAGAATCTAACAGTGATGAATCAGTACCAGAGCTCGAGGAACAAGATTCCACACAGACAACCATACAATAAGCCCAGCTGGCGGCAGCAGCTGAAATCAATGAAAAACCAGTCAGTAAAGCAAAACAGAGACAAAGTGAAGACAAGGCACAGAAGGCTATGTCCAAACTGGGTTTTTGACAGGTTATAGGGGTTACTAGGGTCACAATCTGGAAATCTAAAAATATCTTCTCTGTCATCACAAAACCAGATGTCTACAAGAGCCCAGTTTCAGATACCTACATAGTATTTGGGGAAGCCAAGATTGAGGATTTATCTCAGCAAGCACAGCTAGCAGCTGGTAAGAAATTCAAAGTTTATGGTGAAGCTGTCTCAAACATTCAAGAAAACAGACTCCAGCTGTACAAGAGGAGAGTGAAGAGGATGAGGTTCACAAAACAGGTGTGGAAGTTAAGGACATAGAATTGGTCATGTCACAAGCAAATGTATCAGGAGCAAAGGCAGTCTGAGCCCTGAAGAACAACAGTAATGATATTGTAAATGCTATTATGGATTTAACAATGGAACCATCTAAAATCTAGGACCTTTTTTTTTTGGCATTTCAAAAGAGATACTGCAGCTTGGTTTGACATTTCTAGTGTTTCTATCATTAATATAGTTACGGTTTCTTACAAAATGAAGACAACCCATTGAATGGGAGAACAGATTTGCCAATAATATATCTGAAAAGGGGTTAATATCCAAAATTTATAAAGAATTTATACAACTCAACACCAAAGCAACAAACAATTCAATTGAAAAATGGGCAAAGGACCTGAATAGACACTTCTGCAAATTGTTCCCTGCACAAAATGCCATGTGAAGCCACATAGACATATGAAAAGGTGCTCAATGTTTCACAGACATATGAAAAGATGCTCAATTTCACTAATAATCAGAAAAATGCAAATTAAAACCACAATGAGATATCACCTCACACCTGTCAGAATGGCTATCATCAATAGATCAACAAACAACAAGTGTTGGCAAGGCTGTGGAGAAAAGGGAACCCTTGTGCACTGTTGGTGGGGGATGCAGATTGGTACAGCCACTGTGGAAATCAGTATGGAGTTACCTCAAAAAATTAAAAATGGAACTGCCTCATGACCCAGTGATTCCACTTCTGGGAATATACCTGAAGAAATCCAAAACATTAATTCGAAAGAATACATACACGCCTATGTTTATTGCAGTGTTATTTACAGTAACAAAAATTTGGAACCAGCCCAAGTGCCCATCAGCAGATGAGTGGATAAAAAAGCTGTGGTACATTTACACAAGGGAATGCTATTCAGTTGTGAAAAAGAAAATAATCTTACCTTTTGCTACAGCACGGATGAACCTGGAGAATATTATTCTAAGTGAAATAAACCAGCCGGAGAAAGACAAATACCATATGATTTCACTTATATATGGAATCTAATGAAGTAAATAAACTAACAAACAAAATGGAAACAGACTTATAGATAGAGAACACACTGACAACTGTCACGGGGGGGGGGTGACAGGGCTGGGTGAAAAAGGTGAGGGGATTACACAAGAAAAAACTCATAGACACAGACAACAATAAAGTAATTACCAGAGGAAGAGGGGGTGTGGGGGAGGTAGAAAAAGGTAAAGGGGGGAAATATGTTGATGGAAGGAGACTTGACTTAGGGTGGTAAACACACAATACAATATACAGATGATGTATTATAGAATTGTACACCTGAAACCTATATAATTGTATTAACCAATGTCACCCAATAAATTAAATTAAAAAAAAAAATGTTAAAGTTTTGTACATCACACAACACCAAGCAAGTGAAAAGATAACCCAGAGTGGGAGAAAATACTTGCAAATTATATACTTGATAAATGACTTGTTTTAGAATATGTGAAGAACTATTATAACTCAATAATAAAAAGACAAATATTATAATTTAAAAATCAGTAAGATATCTGAATAGACATTTCTACAAAGAAGATATATAAATGGCCAACAAACACATGAAAAGATCATCATTATTTTCACATTCGTTGATTTTAGAGAGAGGAAGGGAGAGAGAGAGAGAGAGAGAGATCGCCTCATGTATGCACCCCAACTAGGGACCAAATCCGAAACCTAAATATGTGCCCTGACCAGGAATCAAACCCGAGACATTTTGGTGTACTGGACAATGCTCCAACCTACTGCGTCACACTAGTCAGGAAAAGATTATCAACATTATTAACCATCATGGAAATACAAATCAAAACTACAATGAGATACCACTTTACACCCACCAAAATGGTTTAAATCTAAAAGACAGACAACAGTAAGTGTTGATTAGGATATGGAGAAATTAGAACCCCTATACATTTCTGATAGAAATGTGAAAAGGTACAGCATCTATAGACAACAGTTTGGCACTCTCTCAAAAAGTTAACCATAGAGTTACCATATGACTCAGCAATTCTCCTACTATGTCTATACCCAAGAGAAATAAAGACGTATGTCGATGCAAAAAGTTGTACAGGAATGTTCATAGCGTCACTATTCATAATAGCCCCAAAGTGGAAACAATCCAAACAGCCATTAACTGATGAATGGATAAACAAAATATAATAGAATGCTAATGAAAATATTCTGGGATTAGTGGTGATGGTTGCATACCTGTGAATATACTGAAAACCATTTAATTGTATACTTTAAATGGATGAATTGGTAGTATATGAATTATTTGTCAATAAAACTTGTATTATTTATACACACACACGCACACACACACACACATATTTTTTTTCCAGGTCAGAAACATTTGCCTCACTAGTGGAACTCAAGTTTCTGACATAGAAATGTTTTATGATAGGACAATACAATAATCATTTGGGCTTAATGCCATTATTGAATAGATGTAGTCAACAAAAGGAAGGGTGGACAGTAAGAAAAACATGTGAGGGAGAAGAAAGGAAAAGGAGATTAAAATTATTGTTTATTGTCTTTCTGCCTTTTACTATTTTCCAGTGAGTTGTTTCTTTAGGATAAATATGCTCTCCCTCAATTGTATGAGAGTTATAATGCTTTTCCCCCCTACAGACAGTAATGTCTTAGTTAATATTCTATACAAGACATAGAGGTGGGGTACACACTGACAGGCCTCAGAGGAGGGGGGTTGGGGGGGAGCAGAGAAACCACAGAACTTTTATGCATGTGTG